>OX101823.2:44654671-45854671 GCA_944452925.2 Chrysolina oricalcia | reverse complement strand
GAATATTTCTTAGAAAATTCGCAACAGTATGGTGCACCTTACCTTGTAGCGTTCATACATTAACATTGGGTTAAAGGCTATGCTATAAGGATATCAGTACACCGTAGGATACTTAGTGCTAGATGGTACTTGGAGTGCAAAGTCAGATAAACTAGGGAGGTACAACCAGGTTGATCTTAGCTGCAATGTTGCTTCGACAGTCTCCGCTACAAGTACATGAATGTCCTTCTCAGTGGCTATAGTAGGTGAAAGATTGTCACCAGGAAGACATACCATACATCGAAGGAGGGTCACGAAACTTCCTTCAGAAAGGAAAGAAATACTGTATTGGGGAAAGAACTAGGAAAAAAAACCTCTTTCCAGAACAGGCCTAGGTGCTCCCACAGTGGAAGATGCTTTCGGTGGGCTCTTTCAGATATCAAAATATCCTGGTCAAAGGGTTAACAGCGGCACATAGGGTCATGTACCCAAAAGCCTAACTAATCAGATCCTGAAGATAATCTGTGTATAGAATCCCCTAGAAATATGCATACAAAGCAATTCAAATGACGAAAACTGGAACCTATTGCCAGTTGCAAAAAAGAATTCCTTTATGGATGATTCAAATGGAATAACAAATTTTAGTTTTCAAATATTATTTTGGATTCATCTAGCTAATTAATCTTCGTCAAACCTCAGGTCAAAAAATGTCTAATCCGTGTTCCTTTTATGCCAAGTACACTTTTCGAAGAGTATTACACTCAACTTTTCAATTTTTTCCACAAGATCGAAATATATCATGAAGGCCACAATATGAAAGATTTATGAATGCCTCAGCGAAATGCCTGAGTAATACTGCATGGCAAAACCAATTTCGACTCTTCGGTTATGAAACTAACAAAAGTCATTCCGAGTTATTCCAGCTGAATGCAGAAGTCATAACAATCACAAGTATATGGACTATTCTGTTCAGTGCGCACACTCACAAGCCGTGGAATGCATGATGTAAAAAGAGTCCCAGAAAGAGTAAACAGCTGAATCACGAATGCCAATAACCCTTGGGATAACTTGAAATATGACGTTACCAAAACGTGATGACGTAAAGGTAAAATGGATATACCTAGCAGTATTATGAAAATTCCCATTGGCGATGTCTACGCTGGATACAGTGCCGTAGGTGGAACTTTCTTGTTCAATTGAGAAGTAGTGGGATGGATTATAAGTGAATACATTTTGCAACATTTTGATAGCAATTTAGGTATTATTAGTGTTTGAAAATTATTGAATAAATGCAGAAGGCAAATAGTGGTTAAGTGCATGTAAGATATAATTAAAAATTTCGATATTCCCTGAATAGTTGATAGTAAAAAAATTACATTACAAAGCCAACTACTCCAGAGGTTTTTGCGTTAAAAAATTATCAAAGGTAATTTTTCGCCTACTACGTTGGCACCTATTTGAGAAGTTTTCTTTACCTGGTCCTGCATTAACTATATGTACAGCAGTTCCTTTCGCACCAACTACTTTCACCCTAGTTGGATCAAGATTGAAACTTGTTCCGTCGATATTGTACATTCGGCCTTCCCATGGTATCACTTTTCATTCCCCTTTTTCCGTGTACTCTTTCATGCAAAGGTGGTTTTGGAATGCAATAATGCTTTGATGCTCGATATGAATTCATTTCTTTGTTCCTCACCGCTGCCACAGCTGATTCTAATTAATCCTCAGTGTAAGTTGGAGGTTTCTTTCGAATGTAGTTTCGCACCGATGTAGCTGTAAGTAACAAGAAAAAATCATGCATATCACACTTGACAAATTGATGAAATTTTCATGAAGGTATAGAAAAATACCCGTCATTCGAGTATATTAATATTTTTTTTTAAGTTGAATCAATAATTACTTCCCCTAAACGAAGCTAGTTGAGCGATAAAAAGCAATCAAAAGCATATGAGGAAAGTGGATACTTAGTATCCAGTTGACCCTGTGTTGTTATTTCCACTTGCCCCAGTACCTACAAAATCCTGGGGTAAGTGGGACCTATTAACTAATATTAAAACATTTATAAAACTGTGCTTGTTTCAATAAAGCCCTCTCATATAGTAATCAGAATCACAACTTGCCAGTGATAACTCAACGATACCTTCACTAAATTGAGTTTTATCTAAGCTTTGCCTACCACGTGTACAATTTACTAACGGTTTTGTCTGTTGACAACTATCGAATGCCGTTAAAAGTTGCAAATATTATGACAGTACTGTACTAGAAAATTATTCATTGTTTGCAGGAGGGCTGTTTCCGCTATTCCCCAATATATAACAGTATATGCACTATTTAACATATCTTTAACACCTTTGTTTACCACTTACACCGTATATCCTCTCAACCCCAATGTACCTAACTTTGATGGTTTCTATTTTCATTCGAAATGGGAGTTAGTGCATGATATAGTTACACCGTAGACCCAGAACATTCCATGAATTCGAAAATTTAGACTGTTACCACGATAACCCCGAATCACACTTACCTCACACCACCCTACCAATAATGATTCTACTGAATGGTTATTTACGCAATAAGTGAGTGTTTATTGCACTCGACGTGAAATTGTCCGAAAAGTCCGTCAGGCCGAGTTGGACAACACGTCGAGTATAACAAACAATTTTTGCACGAGTTGCATACCATATTTTCACCACGTTTGTGCAAAAACCAAAAACTGAAGTATAAGGAATTATTATAATTATATTACATTCAGCAGCTAGATTTGAACAAAGAATATCTCTGTTCAGATCTAGCTACTAAATGTAATATAATAATATTCAAAGAAACATATTTTGATTTTATAAAATTGCATTTTCTAGTAATATTGTAATCCCAGTATGTAATAAATATGATTGACAATAATAAAAAATATGCAACTGTTTAAAACGTAATACAATCTCATAGAAAATGAGCTGAATATGGTGTCGATTTGACTTTGATGTGCAATAAAGACTTTATTGCACTCAGTGCAATAAAGAACCAGTGTTTCCTCTAAATACAGTTCAATAAATTGTTTTTTGCATGAACGTAAAAAAAGCTATTTTTATCACAAATAATACTCGACTTTATTCACCAATGAGATACAAGTTTGTGAAATATTCAAAAATAGAAGTAAAAAAAGAAAAGGTGAATAGGCGAAGAATCAGCTGAAGCTGTTTTTTATTTTAACCTTTGGAAGCAAATAATGTATAGAACTGTACTAGCATACATGTTAGATTTGGATCACTCAAAACATTGTTTTTAAAAATAACTTTATTTCAATACATATAAGTTATAAGTACAAAATGTTTTACGTGAACTTGCACGGACTAAGGCTTCTAAAGCAATGAGTAATGCGTCGCTCTTGGAGATTCTTCTTATAGCCTTGTAGATGCTGACTTGGCGTCCTTGGGAATCTACGTCTTGAATAAACAACTGGAATTGCGCTGGAGACAGACCTTGATCGTCAGCGACATCCTGGCACCATTGGATTAACTTCGTAGATAACTGCGCACTTTTGAATAATAGTTATTTAAGTAACAAGGAATGTAAAGACGTGTTAACAATCAAGGTGAGCGAGGATGATAACAGTCGATACATTCCGTGTTACTTATTACGTTTTTCCCGCTGCTTATTGGCATTTCTCAAAATTTGCCTGAATTGAAGTTTGTTTTCTTACCCTTCCTTCATGATTATTCGTTCGCTATTTCATTCTAAGTTGCTTGTGCATGTAACTAAGTTACCGAATAAGCAGACAACAATAATATTCAAAAGGTTTCATAACCTAAAAATTGATATGAATGAAGCTGAAGGTATTACTTGTCAAAGGCAAAGTCATTATTACCCTAGGCATGTAAATGACATTATTTACATTCCGTTGTCAAGATGAATTAGTAAACGAATGATATAGGCCATTTACCTGTTTTGTTGCTAAGCATGTATGGACTATTTACAGTGTCGGCAGCGGGAAAAAGTCCATTGTATTTTTTCATATAACAGCTCCCATCATTTTGAAAAAGTTGGTGCTTTGGGTGCAACAACTTTTAGGCAAAGGTTTTGTTGCTTGAAGTTGGATTCAATTGGAGTTCCTCTTCTTCGATATCTTCTCCAATATGGATATTTGGCCGTTTCCTTACAGGGATGAATCTTGATAAGGCTCTGAATGTCCCTCCTGGGGGTCTTGATGCCATTATTCCAAGTTTTATAGTACGATTTCTTTTACATTTACAAAAAATATATAAAATTGTCAAAATACATATTAGTACAATAATAAAATAAGTAAACCAAGATATATGTTTGGTTATAAAAGGTTCATTAATAATTCTATCAAGATCTGAATATTGATCCAATTTATGTTGTGCTATATTTAAATCATCAACATTTAATTTGCTTAATTTCATGGGCTGTAAATTTGGAAGATATTTCTTTTCTGGTAAGTGATTGCAACAACCATAAGGAATTGAAATTGTATGGCTGTTATACGTTACATTCTTTTCAAAATTCAAAAGAGTTTTTGAATATACTCTAGTAATACCAATAAATGCATTGCATTCTGGTTGCAACTTCAAAATTGAATTTGTTTTTATTATTTTTGATACTGTTTCAAATCGTGATTATTTCATTGTAATTGGAATTGGATCTGATAAAGTTATTAGCCATATACCGGGTGTCAACGAATCTATTAGACAAGTCAAAACTTCTAGACCATCAGGTGTATCAAAATGAGATTTGGTATAGGTAAATGGTATGTGAAGAGGAGAGTTTTCACATATTTTTCACTTTCCGGTCACTTCCGGTTTCACCGGAAATGGCTCCGCTTCTAGATTTTTAAATGGAACACCCTGTATATTGTAACATTTTTGGATTTCTGAGACAATTCCAGATCAGAATGTGGCATTTTCGAAAGTTTTTATACCTACTTAATTTTTTCGGAGTCACTTTTGAAATTACATCTAGGTAACCATGATCGGAAGTAAACTAATCTAAGGACCTCAGGTGATATCAGAATATTACAATCGCGAAGTTTCAGTGATTGGTATGATAGATATGAATAAGACATATATATTATTTTTCAAATGGCGACCATTTTTGACAAGCACTTTCCGAAAAAAGAGTATTTTGACGATCACATCAAACAACTCTATTTTCAGTTTGAAAAGCTTGTAGTTCGATTAAGCCTAAATATTTAAAAATTGATGTAATTTGGACTGGTAGAGGTAACTTATGAGTTTCCATCGATTGTACGACTTCTTGAAGGTTATACAGTAAATCGTTTGGTATTATGATTGAAGAATGAATTATTCTCAATCTCGCAAATGTGATAAAATTCAGTATATCATCAAGATATGATTCTATAAATAAATAACTTTCCATAAGTTCTTCACAAATCTCTAATGTTCTTGTTTTTGCTTCCATTAAGTTGAAATTATCTGTAATATCGGCAATAATGTTGTTAATTTCCTTGATATCTTCATTAAAAGTGACTTCATCAATTTGGAGTTTTTGAATAGTAGTATTAAAATTCTTAATAATTGAAGTTACTACTGAAATTTGAGTTTTCATAAGATTTTCTAATTCATGTTCATCATGGGTAATTTTGTTAATACAATCATTGAAATATGCGCCATCGCTGCTGTCTAAATTTCCTGATATTGCTTTCCATACGGATCCTATACCGTTTATTAATCCGCGTTTTACTCGACTACGAAAGTTCGGTGTATCTAGAAATACTTCTTGCAATTTCAGCACAAGGGAATCTGCTAACTGTGTTAATAAACTAATATGCGTAAAAAAATTTCATCCGTGCACTTTCATCTTCTGCAAAGTTACTAACTAATGGATTTAACATATTGTTATTCTGCTCTAAGGCATTCCTTATCGAAGTCAAGTCTTTATAAACTAAGAATGTCCATTTATCATTGCTGATTTTTATTTAATCTCGCTCATGGTAATAAATACCTATTGTATTGTTGATAGGGACAACGGAGTATTGTCCGAAAGAGGATTGAATGGCAACTGCAAATATCGCGATGAGCACATCGTGAATCTGAAAGTAAATATTCATAGTAAGGTTTCATTCTATCGAAATTTACTTTTGATTCTTGATTTGTATTTAAATTTTTTAATAATGCTTAGTTTTTATAAACTTCAATTATTTCAAATGGTCCGTTAAATTTATTTTTAAGTTTATTGCCTATTTGAGATTCTTTAACGTGTGGTGTTTGAAAGGGAATAAAACACTGTTTCCCTAATTAAATAATTCTTGTATTGCGTACTATATGAAAACAAACTCGTACAATACTCATGGTGTATGGTGTCACACTGATAAAAGGGGACATTGTTGGTGCGCATGCGTGGCTGAACAGCTGCCTGCGCTATCAACACCAGATAGATGGCAAAGCTACTTCCTGGAACTATAATGAATATACATTACACACACCCCCTCTTATTTGACATTATATTTTTCTTAATACCTAAACCTGGAACATTTCTAATCCTTTTAGGACGATTCACTGGAGAATTATTTGAAAACGAACAATGATTTCGCGAGTCAATATCAATGTGATCAAATTGTGTTTCATCAAGAGCGTTATTTATACCTTCTATTTCATCAGGACTCTGTGAGCCTTGGTTCATGTTGGAGGGATTTTCTAAGTTTTCTCTGACTGAGTAATCAGGTCTCAAGGCAAAATCATTATCACTACAGTACCTTACTTGGTTGAAATGTCTTTTCCACTCAATACTTGTCTTGAACTCTTTTACCCAACATACATTTGCACCACAAAATTTTAAAATTTCTGCCTTGCACCATGTGGGTTTAATACCTCTGTAATCTCTAACATATACAATCTGTCCTATTTGAAAACTATTAACTCGCCTCCCACTGAAAAATCGTTTGTTTGCTTCTTGTGCTTTCATCATGTTATTTTTTACTTCCATATTGCTCTTAACTATCGGATTGCTTTGTTGCTTTGGCATCATGAGATTCAAACGAGTTCTCAAAGGTCTTCCCAAAAATAATTTTGCTGGCGTTTCACCAGGGGGGTGTTTCGATACGTCAACAAAAATTTACATAGTGATAAATTAACATTCTTCAGTTGATTATCAGAAATTTCTTTAAGTAAAAATTGTTTTACCGTTTTCACAGAATTTTCCGCTGCTCCATTGGAAGCAGGATTATACGGAGGAATGGTAACATGATTGATTCCATTAGATTTTATAAATAATCGAAAATCTTCTGAGACTAGTTGAGGTCCGTTATCGGATACTAACATTGACAGTAGCCCAAAACGGCTAAAAAGATTTCTTAACTTTTCAATAGTGGCTACAGAAGTTATTGAGCTCATAGGAAATACTTCCAGCCATTTCGAGAAAGCATCCGTAACCACTAAAAAATATTTTTGTCTTAGTGGGCCAATGAAATCAATGTGAATACGTTGCCATACCTCACTAGGAATTGGCCATGGTTTCAAAGGTGTTTTTTCTGGAGTAGCGCGAATTTTCTGACACTCCGGGCACCCCTTAACAATTTCTTCCACATCCTTATTTAAAGTAGGCCACCATACGTAGGATCTTGCCAGTGATTTCATTTTTACAATGCCTAAATGGCTGTTATGTAACTCATTCAAAATATCTTCACGCAACGAAGAAGGAACAATCACCCGATGTCCCCAAAGTAAAACATTTTCATCTAAGTTAATTTCATCTTTCCTTCTGAAAAAGGGTTTCACATTTTCAGTTGAGTCTGACGGCCACCCTTTTCGCACATACGACATAATTTCTTTCAATACAGGATCTGTCTCTGTCTCGCGTTCTATTTTAATGATATCAATAGGCATTGACGTACAACTTGATAAGAAATTTAAATTAATGTGAGAACTCTCAAATTCCTGCATATTATCTTCAAATTCCAAAGTCTGGTCTTTGATAGGCAAACGCGACAGAAAATCAGCTATATTCTCAGAGGTATTAACGTACTGGATAGTGAAATCAAATCCGCTCAAAAAGTAAGCATACCTCTGCAACCGATTTGCCGCCATGATTGGAACGCCGTTTTTTGGTCCAAAAATACTAACTAGCGGTTTATTATCACTGCACAAAATGAAATGCCTACCATACAAAAATTGATAGAATCTTTTGACCCCAAAGACGATTGCCAAAGCCTCTTTGTCTAACTGTGAGTAACGTTTTTCAGATTCAGATAAAGTGCGAGATGCAAAACAGATCGGTCTCAACACGCCATCCTTACATGATTGCGACAACACCGCCCCTAAACCGTAATCACTACTATCAACAGCTAAAACTGTCTCACAAGTTGGGTCAAAATGGACCAAAAATGTATCAGCAACTAAAACACTTTTAACGTTTTTAAATGCCTCCTGGCATTTATAGTCCCAATTCCAAGTAACATCCTTTTTCAATAATCGATATAGAGGGCTCACTACATTAGGCATGTTTGGTATGAATCTATTATAATACGTAATCATGCCTAAGAAAGATTTCAATTGAGTTACTGTTGTTGGTACCGGCATATTTTCAATGGCTTTGAGTTTTTCCGGAGATTTGTGTACTCCAGCTTTGTCAAGAACCAACCCCAAATATGAAATACTATCTTGAAAGAAGAAACATTTTTCTTTCTTAATTGTCAGATCCGTATCAAGTAATATCTGTAAAACTCTTTCTAAATTGGCTAAATGCGATTCTTTATTTGGCCCAGTAATTATTATGTCGGCTAAAAAACACCCGACTCCCGGTACATTCATAAACAGCTGTTCCATAATCCGCTGGAACTGCGCAGGCGCAGATGCCAGCCCGTAAGGTAAACAATTATAAGCGATGAGACCCTTATGCGTAGAAATTGTTGTTAAAATTCGTGAATCTTTGTACAAAGGTATCTGTTGATATGCATGCGCAAGGTCGATTTTTGAGAACTGCTCTCCTCCCTTTAATTTTGCCAACAAATCATCTATCCTAGGCAAAGGGTATTTATCCACAATCAAAAACGGATTTAATGTGATTTTATGATCGCCACAAAGTCTGTCTGTATTGTCCTTTTTTAAGATTGGGACAACCGGAGTTCCAATTTCACTGTATTCTACAGGTGAAATAATATTATTTTTTAGTAATCTTTCAATTTCTTCATCACCTTTAATTTTCAAAGCAAACGGTATTGGGCGCGGCTTGCAACATTTCGGAATCGCATTTGATTTCAATGTTAACTTTAGCTGAAATTTATTAAAGCAACCCGCGGTATCAGGAAACACTGCTTTGTATTTATTTGTGAAATACTCTATTTCCGTGAATTTTCCTTTCAAGTACTTTATCTCTTGAAAATTCATATTGAATTTACGAATAAAATTCCTGCCAAGTAGGGCGGGACCCTTCGTATCCACAACGCAAAATTCTAAAATATTATTTTTATCATGGAAAGTTACGGGCAATTTTAATACCCCTTCTGGAAAAACTCTATCTCCCGAAAAATTAATTAATGCTATGTTTGTATTCGATAACGGATTGTTACGAAAGTATTTTCTATACGTACTGAGCGGCAAAATTGACGTCGCAGCGCCTGAGTCGAGTTCCATTTTCAAAAGCACATCATTCAAATAAATATCAATATCAATTGGTTTATCCGATTCCTGTCGTAAACAAAGAACTGGGGAGAAATCATTCTGTGCATTCTCATGCACTTCTACAGACTCTAAAAAAATCATTTTCTGCCCCAGTCTGTTACAAGCAGCAGCCAGATGACCTTTAGTTGAACAATTGTTGCATACGTACTCACGATAGGGGCATTTATTCGCATAATGCTCCTTACCACACCGATAACATTTCACCTTTGAATTTCTACCACCTCCATCACTCCTATTCATGTCTGCGCCCCCTCTCATCCCAGAAGGTCCTGGCGAACTCGATGAAGATGATGCTTGGGTGCGCCATGTCTATCGGCGCTGCTGTCCGCTACTTTCCGAACGTGGTGAACGTCTTGCCAACAAATGGATATCAGTCTCGTTGTACTCCTGTTTTATTTCCATGTCACACTCGATAATACCAGCCAATGCTGATTCCTCAATTATCGCAGTATTTAACGCACTGGAATACGCCACATCTTTATTTTCACTGAACAGTTTGTTTCTCACTCTCCCGGGATTATAACCAGTAATGAATTTATCACTTAATTTTGTTTCAAACGAAGTTCCGAATTCACAATTCATCGCCAACTTGTTCAACCGAGCTGCCCATTCCTGTGCGTTCTCGGATGAAGATTTTGTCGCGGCGTAAAAGTTGAATCTTTCCACAAAAACAACACTCTTTTTTGCGAAATAATCGTCCAGATTTTTGATGAGAACCTTCAGTTCACAACTCTCTGGTTCTTCTGGTACACATAAGTTCTCTAGCAACATATATGCGTCTTGATTTAAACTGTTCAATAAAATTGCACGTTTTATTTCATCAGTTTTTATACTATTTGCTATAAAAAACTGATTTAAACGTTTATGGTGAACTGACCACTCGTTTATTTTTGGATTGAATTCTAACTGAATACCCATGGAAGCCATGACTGCTTATAAAAACGAACACACTTCGGCAACTAAAAACACTGATGAATTTGCTGGATCCAAAGCAATTAGCACTTGCGGTTTTTATCCTCGTCGCCAAGTTATTTGTCGTGTTTGAAAGGGAATAAAACACTGTTTCCCTAATTAAATAATTCTTGTATTGCGTACTGTTACTATATGAAAACAAACTCGTACAATACTCATGGTGTATGGTGTCACACTGATAAAAGGGGACATTGTTGGTGCGCATGCGTGGCTGAACAGCTGCCTGCGCTATCAACACCAGATAGATGGCAGAGCTACTTCCTGGAACTATAATGAATATACATTACAGTAAACCTCATCTTTTATTTTATAGTCAGGGGGTTCATGTTTAATGTCTTTATCAAATCTTTGTTTTGCTTTTTCTTTTCTTTGCTCTGTTCTAGCGCGAGCAATTTTATAAAAATATTGAATTCGATTATTCATGTCTCTTACATATTTTGTAATGAGGTCTTTCTCATTATAGAGGGTGTATGGGATTCTACTTGCTGTATGTCCGAATATTAATTCGTAAGGGGTAAATTCATGAGTTTTATTTTTAAATGTATGGTAGCGAAGGGTAAAATGTCTAAGGGAAGGTCGTTTGGACTTTCTGCTACGTGTGCTCGTATCATTTCCATAAGTGTAGCATGATAGCGTTCTATACTTCCATTAGTTTTGGGATGATCTACACTAGAAAAAGTTAATTTGATGTCATATAAACTACAAAGGTCTTTCATTAAATGATTATTAAATTATTTTCCACTGTCGCAGTGTATTCTTTGCGGGATTCCATAATGTTGGAAATAAATACACAATGAATTTATTACAGATTTTGCAGAATTATCTTCAAGTGGAAAAGATTGTACGAATTTTGTTAATTCTTCTGATATTGTGAGGGCATAATTTTTTATTGGAATTTCTATAATGTATATATTAATTCTTTCAAATGGGACTTTTGGAGTTTCAGTTATAATCATTTGATTGTCTAAATTTTTTCTACAAATTTTTGTTTTCTGGCATATTTCACATTCTTTAATATATTTTTCAACATCTTCAATTAATCCTTGCCAATTATATATTTGTTTAATTCTTCTTATGGTTTCATTAATACCTCTGTGCATGTTTGCTTTTCCATTATGATAATGTTCAAGTATTATTGAAATTTGATCCTTATCTGGGGTTTGAACTACATCTTGGCAAATTTGAAATTTTATTTCGTGGACTTCGGCTAAAATATAAGAAAGCATTTCTTGAATTGGAAGATCTGGGTTATTTTCCACATGATATGTTTTTGATGGTTCGAATAAGTGTTTATCTTTATAAAGTGAGGTAAACATATACTCAATAGCTTCCGTAGGGTCGAGAGTTACTGGGATTATGTAATACTTTCTTTTTTTCACTTTCACTTTTTTTTAAAACATTTATTTTATTATAAGAAAATAAATCATATTCTTCTTCTAATGTATCTTTGAAAATTTTCTCATGTAATTCGGTTGGTTTATGTTCTTGAGGAAAAATTATAACGATTTTATGAGTTTCATCTAATAATTGAGCGTTTGAAAATTCAAATTTGGAATAGTCGATTAAAGATTTTGTTTTGTAGAGCTTGACAAAGTTTTTAAGTTCTTCTAAAACTGTTTCAGGTGCAACTACTGTTTCTTTGTCTGATAGTTCTTCTTGATGTTCATTTGCCATGAGTGTGAAATTTTGCACATTGATTAAAATGATTCACTTTGATACGTGATAAAGCGTCTGCGTTTTTATTTATTTTTCCAGGTTTGTATATCATTTCATAAGATTATTCTTCAAGTTTGAGCCGCCATCTAGCAAGTCTGCTACTGGGATCTTTCATTGAAAATAGGCATGTTAGTGGTCGATCAGTTACTAAAATAAATTTTCTTCCGAATAAGTACTGTCTGAAATGTTTTACCGCCCATACTATTGCTAACAGTTCTCGTTCAATAGTAGAATATCTTGTCTCTGCTGGACACAAGGTTCTTGAGGCATACGCGATTGGAAGGTTTTTTCCGATCGTTCCTTGAGAAAGTATTGTTCCTATAGCAAAACTACTCGAATCTGTCGTTAATATAAAGGGTTCGTTGAAATTAGAATATATCAGAATAGGGCTTTGTGTTAGGAAATTTTTTAAAGTTTCAAATTCATTTTTACATTCTTCACTGAAATTAAATGCTACATCTTTTGTAGTAAGCGTGTTAAAGGATTTGTAATTTTTGAAAAATTTGGAATGAATCTTCGGTGATATCCGGTAAGTCCTAGAAATGATTTTATTTCTTTCTCATTTTTTGGTTCAGGGAATTCTCTTAAACGCTCAATCTTCTGAGGATTGGGTCTAACTCCTTCTTTTGTGATTATATGTCCAAGATACGCGACTTCTTTTCTAAGGAATTCACATTTATCGGGTTGAATTTTTAAGTTGGCTTTTCGTAATCTTTAAAAAAATTCTGTCAGTCTGAGAATATGTTCGTGAATGGTTGCTGAATAAATTATTATGTCATCCATATAGACTAGGCATCTTTCATTTTGTATTCCTAATAAAATATTGTCCATGACTCGTTGAAAAGTACTTGGTGCGTTTTTTAAACCAAATGGCATACGACAGTACTCGTAATGACCATTTTCTACTGAAAATGCAGTTTTTGAAATGTCTTTAGAATCGATTTCTTTTGATGAAATCCTGAAGCTAAGTCAAGTGTTGTGAAGTATTGACATTGTCCTAGTTGGTCAAGTAAATCAGTAATGTTTGGTAAAGTGTATTTATCATCAACGATTACTCATTAAGTTTTCTGTAATTAATTACTACTCTCCATTTTTGTTTTCTTGAGGCATTCATTTTTTTTGGAACAATCCAAACTGGGGACGACCATGGGGATATAGAAGGTTGTACAATACTTTGGTCTAGCATTTTTGAAATTTGTGTTTCAAGAAGGGCTTTACCTTTTGAAAAAGGTCAAAGTACATTTGCGGTGTAAAGGGGCAAATAGGAATCCCGAACGATGGAGGCGGAGTCTAATATTAAAATAAATCTAATAGCGTCTCACTCCAGCTCATTGCCCATTTACGTTATCGTAAAATTGGCATTGAACGCGTATATGCCGCTTGAAATTCCAAACACTTTTACAACTCGGCCTACCAAATAAAAATGTGACCTTCGTGACGGCGATCCTCGTCGGGGCTTTGTTACCTGGATATCAAAGGATACCGCAAACTGCGGCGGACAAAATGCAAAATGCATTGTTTTCTTCCTCGGATGAATATTTCGCATATTGATAATTATTGATAGAGGTAATAAAAAAATATATATGTTCATCTATTTTCTAAAAAAATAGAACATTAACAAAAGTGGAAACAATCAAAGACAGATATTAATCTTTCAGATATTCGGTTTATTGTTTTCAAAACACAACTGTACCCTGTTGATAACAACCTGAGTGTGTTTTCTTCGGAGACTGGCTTTGTTCAACGTCTGACACTCAATGCATATTATAATTGAGGCACAGAATACTGAACTCTGTGCTTGAGGTCTTCGATATTTGCAAGGGCTCTAAGTGAACAAATTATTTGAGATAGGACCAGATGAAAAAGTCCAGTGGGGTAAGATTTGGCGACCTAGCAGGCCAATTAACCCCAGTACTATTCGATGTAACTATGATGAAAATGTATAGTTGTACTCGGAATGACAGTCTCTATCATAATTCACAATAAAAAATATGAGCACTCTTTTGAAAAAAAAGTTGACAGGTCAGAAAATATGGATAATTGGAATCAGTCATTTGATAAAATAAATAAGGGATGTTACAGATTTTTTTCAAATGAATAAGTTATAGGGCCGCGAACACTTGGGCGAATCACCGTAGGTACAGAGAAACATCGAATTGAAAAATTTTTGGCAGTTTTCGGGGCGAAGGTTTAGCCATTGATGAGATCCCTGCCTCACTAATAACAAGATTACATGAACATTACATGTATTGCATCGTGAATACATGAGATTCACTCGGTGACTGCATGATAATACATGGTGACTGCAAGGAAAGTAGATTCAGTTCAAGTCATTCAATTATAGAATAGTTACAGACTAGTAGCTTAACATTGAAGGTTTCAATGATAGTTTAGATACATAGGTACGAATTTGTATGAATATAAAGTGTTACATTTAGTTACTAGTTAGTTAGTATTTAATTTTTTTAGTTAGTTTTTAGTTTTAAGTAAGATACATCTTTTAATTAGGTCGTTAGGGAACCGTTTGTATTTTTTTTACAATAACTAAAATACAACATTCCTATAGTAATAGAAGAGTTTAATGATAATCCAGGAAATCACAAAAAATATATTATAGATTTAAAATATATTCATCTCAAAATGAAACTTCTAATATAATAATAATAAAAGTTAACGATATCAACACCACAGAAACAACGTTAATTCCTAATTTCCATATTCCTCTCAAATCGACTATCCACTATTTCAGGAAGCATGTATTGTCTTGCCAAAATGTATCATCGCGAAAAAAAATTTCGACTTTGAAACCTTGATATGTGCATACCATGAAGTTACAGAAATCGAAACCAGTGACATGCAACTGCCCTTGAACCTGAAAATACCAATTATGGTTTATATTGAATTCCCCATTTGTTTTCCAACATTTTATCAGGCCTTTAGCAATGCCTTCCTCAGGAGTCAGTTCTCTTGCAGAATAAGGGCACTTTACTTCGACAAGAGCTTTGGTTCCTTCGATAACGCCATCAGGGCTTGCAGCAATAAAGTCGATGTTCTGATCAATGAATAAACCACATTTGGAAACTTTAGTCGCCAAATAATCCTCTAATTGCTTTATTGCATTTTCCACGCCATGTTTCATAGATTTTGCAAATATTCTTTTTGGATACAATATTGATTTGATCAAATTTTTTCTAGATGATTCAGGTTTTTTTTTGCAAATTTCCGCAAATTTTGATGCTGTCACTCTCTTTCTTCTTTCATTTTTCCACATTTCCGAATCTGCCTGGTTTCTCGTTATTTCTTCAATACTTTTTTTTCTCAGTCGAAGTTAACTGTAATTCCTTCAGGTACTCAGAAATTGCCTGCTGTAATACCTTCTCTTCCAGGTCTGGTTTCTCGCAGTGGGTCCCATAGGACTGTGATGACTTTCCCTTGAGCATTGGAATATTTATACCGTTTCTTCAATTTCACTATTCAAATTTTCATCGTTCATAAAATAGCGTTCATTACCAAACAAAACACATTTATTCGAAATTGTACTTGATTTTCAACTTCGAACATAATATGTGGATTTTTGGAAGCCCAAAAATGTCGATTGCGCCTATTGTAAACTCCCTGCTGACAAAACTATATTATGTTGTCTAAGAATCCAGCATACTTGTATTTTCAAACACAACTGCGTTTGTATAATTTTCCATATTTGAATCAATTTTATTTAAGATTTTTACTTTGACAGAATATCAACTTCTTATTTACAGTTGTTTTTTGTTTCCATGGCATACTTGAATAAACACAAAAGCATTCGGCCAGATAAGGCATTTCTTGATTTTTATTGAAAAACTCGATAGAGGTTGAACTTGGGTATAGGAAAAGCTGAAATAAGTCATCCTTAAATTCAATTTTCTTTTGAATGGTTAAAAAAGAAATGATAGGTGCCATTTGAAAAATTTGAGTTTCTGACAATTTTATAATGCGACTTTCGAAAATCAGCTTTGACCATATGGTACAAAATGGGACCGTCGAAGAGATATCAGGTAATAACTACCAGCTAACTGCTCCATGAATTTGGTGTCCTAATTTTGAACGGTTTGCGGACTACACGTGTTTTCGTAAACTACAGAATTTTTTTTTTCAGAAAAATGAGCAAATCTCAAAAACTAATAGATAAGTCAACATAACTCAGGTTGTCTAAAGTCATAATCAGAAGGCCAATCGAACCATGACAAAAAAAATAGGTTTCCATTTAAAATAAGAAAGTCGGTGCCAACTTTTGTCATACCCTGTATAGTCGTAGGACTAAAAACACTTGAGGTAGACCGCACATGATCAATTATGACAGCATACCAAATTTCAAGTTTCTAGTCCAACTGCAAGTTGAAAAACTTCTAATGCACGACCTACGTAAATCACTATAAATGTCACTTTTGACTTTTCAATAATTAGGTGGAAATTAATTAATTTCAATCGAGGGAAAAATTGCTAGAATCGTACAAAAAACGCTATAACCGCCACCAACGTCAAGTACCACCGATCTCAGACAATTGTTTGCTACGCTCCTTCTCCAAAGGTTCAGTAATAGGGAGTTGAAGTAAAATGATCTACGCAGACTTAACTCACGTACGTTACCATTAATTAACACTCGTATCGAATTGCTTGAAAAAGAGTTGAAGTGGTAGATTTACAATTCTTCTTCACAGAAGCTACGTGGCTACATTAACTTCGGTGAAATAACTTAACCTCGAAAATTTATTTTATTTATGTTTATGAGTTTATGTTATTTCAGTTATTTGTTTTCTTTTACCTGAATTTGAGAAAAATTAAAGTATACAACATGCAAGAAATTTTGGATGCTGCTATTCTCGGAGATGGAGAAATTAATGATGATGATGATGATATGGAAGATGAAATATTACTTCATGTTTTTAATGATAATCCTGGAAAAAGAGCTGATCTATATGGTCGATTCAACTTCGAGGAGGTATCAAATGTTGAAGCCAGATCCTTTTTCAGATTCGAAAAAGACCATATTCCCAGACTGTGTCACGCACTAGGCATTCCAGAATTTGTAACAACCCCAGAAAATATAACTTTAAGTGGTAAGTTTCTTCTCAAGTTCACATTATACTTATCATGTATCATTCTTTAACAGTATTCTTTAGCAGCCCGTTAAATTTGTAGGTGTTACGGGTCTATGTATTCTGCTAAGACGGTTGGCATATCCGAATAGGCTGGTTGACTTGGAAATCACATTTGGATATTCTTATAGAGCGCTATCCAGCATCATAAACAGGGTCATGGAAATTGTTATTGACAACAAGGGTCATTTGTTACAGAATATTGGGAATGTTTTATGGCTCAATGAAGAAAAATTGCAACAGTATTCACAGGTACAGTATGAACTTTTCAAACCAGACATTTTTTATAAGAAATATTTTTTAGGCTATAGCCGATAAAGGGGCTCCTATGAACAACATATGGGCCTTCATAGATGGAACAGTTATACCTATATGTAGGCCATCAGAACACCAACAAGAGTATTATTCAGGTTATAAAAAAGTACATTCTGTGAAATACCAGTCCCTTCTATGCCCTGATGGAATAATAATAAGTCTTAACATGATGCTGGGATGTTTCGAGAGTCAGGATTGTATGAGGAATTGGAGGAGTTCACAGTATTTGAAGATAGGCATTTTGTTATTTACGGAGATCAAGGATATAGTCTAAGAGAGCTATTAATTAGACCCTTTACTCAACAGCAGATTGCTGGGAATCCACAACGACAGAACTTCAATAATGTTATGAGTAGTTTAAGAGTGACAGTGGAATGGGGCTTCAGTAAAGTGTTGCAAGAATTTGCTTTTGTGGACTTCAAAAAGAACCAAAAGTTGTTATTACAAGAAGTGGGTACAATGTACCATGTTGCAGTGCTTTTCACCAATTGCCACACTTGTCTTTATGGAAGCCAACAGAGTTCCTACTTCAACATCGAACCCTCCCTGCTAGAAGTATATTTAGGCAACTGACATAAAATATTATAAATATAACACCTATCAACACATTGACAATAAAGTATATTTAGATTTTATATATTTGTTTTGCTAGTTACATTAATTTGATGTAACATTCATCTTCTATAATATTTATTTAATCCCTTCCATTTGGGGATGAAAGCATAAAAGCTTTGTTCATTTACAAATTTACACTTCTGTACAAAAATTAGATGATCAGTATAGCCACATTATTTGTAAATGGAAAATTAAAGTTTGCTTCTTAGGTAATTCCAAAAATATTTGTTATTAAGTCAGTGTTATATTTGGTAAATATAAACATTTACTTTACTTAAAAATATAGAAGTACTGAATGAATAACACAAAAAACTACAGACTTAGTCGATACTGTTATCACAAATGAGTTAAAGCCAGATATTTTATCAAAACTGTATTAGAAATCTCAAAACAAAAATACATTCCTATATAATAAATAAAAAAAACATGTTACATGAGCAACTGAATAAACAACACTATAAAGATTCAAGCCAAGTTTGCTTTACTTTTTATTTAACACAAATTTAATCCAGTCTTGCTGGTTGACGAATAACATTTTGAGCCTTTCTTCTTCCATTTCCAGCCTTCTCTCATCGATTTCCAACCTTTTTTGACGTTCCTGTCTATCCATGTCCAGCCTTCTCTCATCGATTTCCAACCTTTTTTGACGTTCATCTCTATCCATTTCAAACTTTTGTTCTTCGAGTTTTAATTTCCTTTCCTGTATTGCACATTCTCTGCATTTCAGTTCATATTGTTTATCATTCTTCTTTTCCAAATATTGTACAGTCTGTTGTTTAATGTTGCTATTGATTCTTTTATGCTTTGGTCCTAAAATATATATTTCAATCCTAGTATAAAATATACAATGAGACGTTTTGCCATTGATTTCAATAATTTTTTTCATTTGACCGTCTACCACTTTCAATTAACATCACTTACCTAAAATATTTGCTTGTGCCAAAGGCTTTCTTTTAAGGGTTATAGGTTGACTGGTACTCTGATTGGATGAAAATGTATTTGCCTCACTGTTTTCATTACTTTTGATTTCAATAGTATCTTCCACTACTATCTCGGTATCTATAACAATGAAATATTCATGCATTTTCAGAATAATTATGAACACAAAAAGTCACATCACAGAATTGAATAATTCTTACCACATATCAAATCAATCCCAGGATCAGAACATAATTGCTCTGGTACATTGACGTCAGTTGGGTAGGATTTTCTTGAATTTCCCAGTGGTACCTCGGCATCTAAAACAATTGAAAATTTTTCAGTTTTAATGGTGAACTAGTAGAATAGCAAATGTAAGAAGTAATTCCACAGACAAATCAATTCTTACTATATGTCGCATTATTTTCAAGGCATGAGCGTTCTCGTGCATCATGACCTTTCATGTAGGATGATTTGGAATTTTGAGTAGAAGTAGACAAGGGTATGCTTTTCCTTTTCTCTTCTTTTTTCAATTCCAAAATTTGCTGAAGTAGGTCATCCATCTCCGTTACCAGAATTTCTATTCCTGACCTAAAATCATGACAAAAAACATACTAGATATAAAATTAATAAAATATATAAATCTAGGTATTAACCAATGATCCTTTCAACTGCTTCTTATGATCTATACTTACTTTCCTACCAATGATGCAGCTTTAATTGAATATTTTCTAATCAAATTCTGAATTCTATCTCGGAGAGTTCTAATGGACACACATTTTCCAGTAATTTGGATCATATTCA
The DNA here is from genome assembly GCA_944452925.2 of Chrysolina oricalcia. Classification (NCBI taxonomy): domain Eukaryota; kingdom Metazoa; phylum Arthropoda; class Insecta; order Coleoptera; family Chrysomelidae; genus Chrysolina; species Chrysolina oricalcia. The sequence continues at coordinate 45,834,567 of OX101823.2, read as the reverse complement.
CTTGAATCATAGACCATCTTTTCATATCTTCAAATGGATTTTGACCATATACTTCTCTGGCTAAGTGTAAATCAAATTCCTCTGTGAATCGAAATCGTGTAGATCTATCAGTCATTTTTTGACTCAACTGATCTGATATTCTGATTACAGAATTTCTCGGCTGTGATACAATCATTTACAAACTTCAAAAACAATGATAATGATACAATCGTTACAATCAGTACTCGCCTCGGCACCAGTCGGTAGCTCTCGGTTAACGTACGTTGATTTTTTTACGTATACGTGAAAGTCCGTAAGATTACGTAAACCCGTAAACCATCTACGTGGGCTAACGCAAAAAACACAAGACTGCGCATGCGTAGCTGTCAATTTGTACGTTTACGTCTACGTTCACGATTGCACTTCAACTCCCTAATATAAATATTCACTTACCTTATTTATTCTCAAGATCCTCTTTTTGGCTGATAATATTTTTAAGAATAGTCGTTTACGGTATTTATTACCAGTTCGATAATTTGAATTGGGCATAATGTTGCTCAATTGACAAACAAATATTGAAAAACATAAGTGTAACTATCACAATACAAGAGCAAACTAAACTCTAACGGTAGCCCCCTCCCCGACCCTTCTCTGTGAAACTCATTTCGGGATAATTGGTCCCTTTGTCACTTGCCGCCAGTCGCTCGCCAGCCCCTTGCAAATTGCAAAACAAATCCAGTTTTTAGTAACTGATAGTGTGAGTGACCTGGAACGTAATCACGATCCGTCAATAAATCATTTCTGCTGCTCATTACTTATTATTTGTCCATTTCCAGAAAGAAAATGTTCAAATTAAATTGAATTATGAAATACATAAGAATTATAATTTGATAATATATAACTTCATTATTCTTATATAGGCTACTTAATTCGGCATATTTGCAACTTCAATAAACCCACTTACAACTTCTATTGTTTTATCTCCAGTGCTAAAATTTTCCGGAATAGCTTCGGAATAATTTTTCAACTCATGAATGAATCTGCAATTCATTCAGTTATCCATAGTATCCATGTAAAAGAGCATAGTTATGTGAGGGCGCTCGAATCAGTGAAGATAAATGCTCGAAAATTGAGTATGTAGAGGTTCAACAGAAAACGCTTTGACGATGTAATTTTGAATGGATCATTCCAATTTTTTTTTGAACATAGATAAAAGTATAAGTGAGGCATCTCACGAAGTACTTTTTCGAAAAAAAGAACAAATCCTGAGATAAAAGTTAGTGAATCTGGTCAATGTTCTGCCTATTTTTTCAACGTTTTTCTTTTTTTTATATGAAAAAGTACTTCGTGAGATGCCTAGAGCCAACTTTCGAAAATCGAATGATGAAAAAAAATCTCGAGTTTATTCAGTGAGCTCCGAGTATTTTGTTTTCTTCCGTTCCTTGTTTTACTAATAGTCACTAATAGGGTTAAACCCCTCTTAACTTCATTTTTATGGATCTGTGGATATCAATAAGATTTTGTATGAATTGGTTTTGCATCGTTGGTATCGATAGTATGTTTAATCTCGTTAGTAAACGTCAGTATATCACCATCTAGATAAAATATATCTGAGAATTTTAAGCATAGTTCAGTAATTAATACTTTCTCTTCTTCATTAAGATGTTCAATTCTTAACTGTTTTTTAATTTCATATTCTCTGTCTACTTGTGTATCAGATTGAAAGTCATTTCCTGAGTTAAAGTTCATAATTGATTCTGTATCAATTATAGGTTCTAGTATCAAGTCGGAAAAATTTACTGTTTTTGGAATGTTATTCACACTAGCAATTGTTGTGAAAAATTTTCCTTTATTGTTTATTTTTACAAGGGCATTAGGAAGACGAACATTTTCTTTTTCTTGAGCTACCAGTATAGCATCAACGTTTCTTAAATTTGTTGGTAATTTAATTACTTGTTCTATTCGGGGTTCGATAAAAATTGTATTATCAATTTTCAATTTGGGTTCTTCCTTTTGTTCTGTGCCAATTTGTTCTGTCTTTTTCAATTCAACTTTAAAAAGTGGGACAGTTTCAAAATTTGTTTTCAAAATTTTGTGTTTAATATCTACGAGTCCGTCATAGTGTTCTGAAATGTCTGCTCCTAGTAATCCATCAAATTCTATGTCTAAATTGTATACGTACACTTTGTAAAAATCAGTATCTGTGAAAGGTATCATAACCGATTCAGTAATTATAATTTTTTCATTAGTTATTCCACGAATTGGTAAATTTTCTTTATTTCGCAAATTATACTGTTTAACAACTTTTGGTTTTAATATTGAAATTCCTGCTCCTGTATCTATCAAAAATTTAAATTGGTTTGTAATGTCTTTTATGTAGTATAAATTATTAGGATTAGCAGAATTTAAATTAATTTCTGAAGATTGTTTTGTACTAGGTTCGTGCAATTGATACGTTCCGCTGTTTTGTCTTGAATCTGCAACAATTTTGTTTGTTCGACAAGATTGCCCAAATTCTTTGTCGTAGTTTCTTCTTGGTTCGTATATTCTATTGCTGAAGGTCTGTCTAGAGATAGACGCGAATTAAAATCCTGATTGTCTGGTTCTTCATAATCCAATTAATTATTAAAATTGTAATCTTCATTTTGCAAGTCTGAATAATAATTATTAGCAGTATAATAATCATTAGAAGATGCATTGTTATAATAAAAGTCGTTATTGTATTCGTTTTGAAAGTAAGAGTTGTCACTGAGTTCATGTTGAAAGTAAAAGTAATCATTTGGTTCTTCAAAATAATTTGTTTCATTGAAATGGTGTGTTTGATGGGGTTTTTGGAAGGAAGTGTATATTCTGCCGACCAGTCGGCAGAATATACTTTTTTTTAGGCTGCCGACCGGTCGGCAGAATATACCTTTCGCTTAAATTGCCGACCAGGAAATTTTTTCGTGAACATTTAGAGGTGTGTATACTAGAGCATTCGTTCCGCATATGTGCTGCTCGATTCAAGATCAAGCTGCCTCATAATGGGTAATGTAAACACGCCTTCTGTCCGTGCTCAAATTATCGTCCACACTATCCGAGCATTTGCTTGTTCGATGCTCATGCGGAACAATTAATGCTCTAGTGAATACAAAGGCATGTTAAAGGAAGGGAAGTAACTTCCAACTTAGGAGGATTTTTTTGAGTGTGAAACACTTAAATACTTATACAGGGTGTTACTAAATAAGTGTAAAACATTTGAGGGGGTGATTCCTCATCGAAAAAAAGATAGGATCGTTCATATAAAGAAATTTCATTGGAGCATCCCTTGTTAAAATACAGCCCCTTGTAGGGGGTACATAAAATTTGTTTAACAATTTTTTCCACAAGCACCAAAAAAGTGACAGGACTGAACCCTGACATGTTCTACTACCAAAAAGACACTTAGCCAGTAATTTATTTGGTTGACCCCATGTTTGTGAGGGGTGGAAAACGCAGCCCCTAAAATTTATTTTTAATGTAACTTTTTGTCTTATTATTTGTTTTTCATTTAAAAATTTATTTCCGATAGCCTGTTTCATTCTAAACAAAAAATGTCCCTTGAATTTTTTGCCCAAAATAAACCAGTTCGCAGCAAAAAATTATTTTACGAACGACTACAGAGATACATCGTCATCCACCCCTTACAACCATGGGGTAAACCAAATAAATTACTGGCTAAGTGTCTTTTTGGTAGTAAACAATGTCAAATTAATGTCAATACTGTCACTTTTGTAGTGCTTGTGAAAAAAATTGTTAAACAAATTTTTTGTACCCCCTTAAGGGGCTGTATCTTAACAGGGGATGCTCCAATAAAGTTTCTTTATATGAAAGATCCTATCTTTTTTTCGATGAGGAATCACCCCCTTAAATGTTTTACACTTATTTAGTAACACCCTGTATAGTGAAAAGAAAAAGGCTTCTGAATGCCAATGAATCCTAAAATTTCATATCAGTCAACATTTATTTTTCATGTTGATGTAGCAAAGGTGAAGATTAGCAAAAAAAACTGTTCTGGAACTCTCAACCTTGTATGTATATATTATGTTTGTTAGTATTTTGGTATGTATGTTCTCGGTGTGGCGATGTGAGTACATACTTTGTTATGTATGTAGTACTTTGGTAAGTATATAGTATCTTGGTATGTATGTATTCAACTAATATAAAGTATAGAAAACTCATTAGTTATATCTGAATCGAAATTAAAAGTAGATGAAAAACTGAAATAATTATTTGAAAATAAAAAATCTTTGGATACAAACAAGTACACATAAATAACAATGAAAATAAATAAATAGAAACAAATAAAATAAAAGTAATTTTAAAATAAATAAAAACAACACTTGTTAATACATATTATTATGTATTTAACAAGTGTATCTCAGAAGAAGTTATGGTTTAGTTTCACACTATTTTTATTTTATATGTTATAAATAGATAGATAGATAGATAGATACGTTTATTGCCTCTTAAAATACATTTTATGGCAAGAGTGTGAGAGAAAATAGGTACATGTAACTATATAACAATAACTTAAACCTAGACAATCATATTATAAGATATGTGAAGCAGTAGCAATAACTGAAGAGTAAGGAATCAGCATAATAGTTCAACTAAACTTAATATTAGATTATAAGTGAAATACAATATTTAAAAAATAAAAAAAGCAAAGGGAACTGATAGTAGTGGGTGGTAACCTAGTGAGCACAAATCTGTTCAAGCATTCACTCATTGATTATAAATGATCGTAGTTTTAATATATTCCACAAATAGTTAGCAATGGTCTTGGCGTTTTCTGCCGTTAGAGTATCAAGGGCGTGGGCTAAAGCATCCATATTTGGTAAAGATTTCAAGTATGCTGATTTTATTGAACAGTATATAGGACAATTGAAGAAAATATGTTCGATCGATTCTAACTGATTATAGTTACAGATTGTGCAGTGTTCATTTGGGTAAATATTATAAGTTGAGCCTCTGTAGGTGAATTTAATAGATATAGAGTTGCATAATCTTAGTTGGGCAATGGCTCTTGTATATTTAACGGGAATATTTAGGGAGATATATCGCTGGGGCATATTATTCAAAATGGAGAAGGAATGGTACATTGTTAAGAATTGTGAACGATGCAGGAGTAACCTATCCCGCTCGTATAATTTTTCTTTGAACTTCAGTAGGAGACACTTCTTCTTCGCTTTAATAAGCTCGTGAGAGATATTGTCCCAAATGTCGTCAACGTGAATGTCGATAAAGAATTATTTGACTTGTAATACCCAATTATATTTGGGATCACAGTTGGAAATTTGCATTTGCCGTTTGAAAATCATATTTGGTAAACAACTATCATCCATTTCAAGTATATGTATCAACCAGTTTAATGCCCATTTGAAAATATTATATGCAATTTTAACACGGCCACATTCGGCTCTGACTGCATAGTCTGGGGTATGGAACGGTAGTGATAAAATCTTTTTTATGAATTGTGTATGTACTTGCTCAACTATATCAACATAGCGCAGGCCCCAGACATGGATACAGTTAGACATAACACTGACAACAAGAGAGTCGAAGAGACGAAACCTAGTTTGCATGGAATCAACTTTAGTTTTGTTAAGAACTTGTAGTAGAGATGCAGTAGCTTGTTTAGCTTTAGCATTGGATGCGGTAGCCATTTCACGAAAGAGTGATGAGGATTTGAATAGTACGCCAAGATATATGTAGGAATTCGTAACTTCTATTGGATGACCTTTGAACAAAAAACTACTATGTGTTTTATAAGGCCCTCTAGAGAAACATACTATCTTGGTTTTGTTAGTATTTACTGTGAGGCGATTGAGGGAAGCGTAATTTTCCAGAAGTCTTAGTTTTCTACCATCGTCAACCTCGGATTGACTCAAAATAACAATGTCATCAGCATATAAAAGCATATGAAGTTCATTCGAATTATCTATGTTAACACCAGAAGCTCCATTGCTCTTGAAGTATTCTTCGATATCAGCCAGAAAAAGGGAAAATAGTAGCGAACTGAGAACTTCCCCTTGTAAAACTCCTTCCGAGACAAGAAACGCGCGTGTGTACTCTCCGTTGGATTTCACACGCATGGTGGCATTTGAATAAAATGCTCTGAGCAATCTGACAAGCTGGGAACTGACACCTAGTTGAAAGAGTTTTTGCCAGAGAAGTTGGTGGTTGACGCTATCAAAGGCCCTCTTGAAGTCAATGAATATTGCAAATATTTTACGCTTCTTGAAGCGGAGAGAAAAATGTATAATCGACGAGAGTGTTTAAACATTATCAGCGCATCCTATTTTATGCCTAAAGCCAGATTGACTTTCCGGTAGTATGTTATATGTTTCAGTCCAGTTCATTAATCGCGTGTAAATAATGCGAGTAAAAACTTTAGCAATACAGTTAACCAGTGCTATACCTCGATAGTTAGAAGGGTTGTTGATTGGACCTTTTTTATGAATCATCTTCAAAATAACTTCGGACCAGCATTTTGGAATTGAAGTGTTGTCTAAAATTTGATTGAAAAGTGTACATAAAGACAAGATCCAGTTGTTAGGTAGGGATTTTAGAAATTCAAAAGGAACTTCATCACTTCCCGGGGATTTATTATTTTTGCAATTATTCAGTGCATCATATATATCATGTATTGTAATTTGGAGATCAAAATGTGGGTTTCTGGCATCGAAAAAACTAGTGCTGTCTATTACATAGTCTTTATAAATATCACTGTAGAAAGGTTCCCATTCGTAAATATTTAACGAGACTGGAACTAATTGAGGGTTTCGAGCATTTTTGATGATTTTCCAGAAGGTGGCAGAGTTGTTACAGTTGGCAAGGGAAAAAATTATATTACCTTCATATTCGTTCTTTTTATATTTTAACAGTTGTTTATACTGCTTTTTCGAAGCTAAATATTTAGATTTGGGCTCTGCTGAAAAATTTTCGTTTTTACAGGCATTGAGATCTTTTATGGTCTGATGTTTCAGTGCTACACACTGATGATCGAACCAAGGTTTGCTTTTAAAGGTTTTTTGGCTCGGGGCACCTGATATTTTGGAAAGACCTAGAGTGTCAGCTGCTGCATGTATTGTTGTTATCATGTTAGTATGACAGTCTTTTATTGACATGTTTTCTGTTAAACCAACCTGCGGTGAATTCATCATGTGCAGTTTGTAAGGCAGAATATTATTTTCGCATAATTTTAGGATTCTGGATTCGGGACACTGAGCATAGTTATCATTTGTAGAAATTGTCATATTGAATTTAAAAGAACAGGACACGGGGAAATGATCTGAGACGGAAAACATGTTATCTACTGTGAGGTCTTCAACGCTTGATAAAAAGGAATCATTTACCCAAACAAAATCAATGGTGCTTTTGCCCATCACCCCGACGAATTGAGTAGTGAAAAGCCATTAGAGTTCATGAAATCGACCAAAGAACGACCTCTTGTGGTAAGGGTGCGATCAAGGCTCAAACGTTGACTATATAGATTTGTATTCTCGAATATTTCTGCTGAAGAAAAATCAAAGTCAGAGACCCTGCAATTGAAGTCGCCCCCCACTACTATCAGGGTATCATGAAAATTTTCAATAATATCAGTTATAGAGTTTTGGAAGAGTTCAAGAATATGTTCAATATCGAGTGAAGGATTGAAATAGACATTACATATGATAAATCTGGTGTTACAGTCGGTTTCGATCAAACAGAAGATCCACCAAGGAGACTTATCGATAAGTGTGAGGGAAAAGCTCGGGTTACAGATTATTGAGAGACCACCACTGGCACGACCCGCTGACTTTTCTTTAATTGCACTGGAACTGTGTGATTTGGAAACAGACAGATAGTTGGGAAAAGTTATTTGATCACTGGTTAGCCAAGTTTCGGATAAGCATAATAAATTGATTGGATCATTGTCTGAAATAAAGTGCTCTAGATTATTGAAACCCTGACAGTTCCAATACGTCACACGTGTTGGTTGCTATATTTTGCCAGTTACGAATGGAGTTTTCTGAACTTTAGTTCCTAGGCCATGCCTTGGAGAATTTTCTTTCTCCCTCAGTCTTTTATTTGACACCTGTACTATTTTTGGTACTCCGTACACATATTTGATGGTGAGATTACTGTCTAGTGATGATCTATCTTGAAGTTCTTTCCTTAAATCAGCGAGATGTCTCAATTGTTGTGGAGTCATATCCGATTTGATTTCAACTGTTGGATACAAGTTGCCAGGAGTATTTCGACTAGTCTTTATTAGAGCAAGAGCGGCTCTTGTGTTTCAAGTATTAGTCGGTATGGGCGGGGTATAACGTTGTTGGTAGTTTTACCCAGACGAATACCAAGGCGGATAAAGTTTGCACTCTGCGGATCCAATTCATGGATAACCTTTTTTGCATATTGGAAATCATGATCTGGTGAGTGTTCTGGGATTCCTAGAAGAATCACATTCTTTTCCCGTTTGAGTCGTTGAATGCTTTCGGCAATAACGTCTTCCTCAGATAATGGCGGCTTATTGGGGCAAGGTCTTTGTTCCAGTACCGAAACTATCACTAAGTTTGGAGTTCTCGTCGCGCAATGCAGAAACTTCAAGACGACAAGCAGCTACGTCAGACCTTAGGTCTGATATTGTGCTATTGATCGTTGTTAGTTGGTTCATTAGAGCATTAAACTGCATATTACCAAGAGCAGCTATATCGGATGAGCGAGGATTGCGCACATAGAAAGGACAGGTCCAACAGCTTGACGAAAGCAGTACGTCATCGGTACCGCCAGGGGCCGAACGAGCACACCTCTTGTGGAACGTACGCTGACACTGTGAGCAGTCGATTTGAGAGTCGATATCGGATATTTCACCATTGCAGGAAAGGCAGATATTCGGCATTGTCTCGATTAGAAAAAGTGACCTTATTTTTATAGTCTATAAGAAATCAAATGGGATGCAGGTGCGGAAACAATAAAAACTGTCACACTTACTCCTTACGACCAGATCACTGAGACGTTGCACAAAAAAGGAATGAAAGAATAAAAACACTGCTATCACAAAATCGGATAAAATTCCGATATAAATACGTCTGTACAGTACGACTGGTGAATTCACAATCACAATTCACAATCCACAAATACCTATACATAAATAACAATGAAAATAAATAAATAAAAAATAATTCGAAATAAAACGGGAATTGTCTATGATAATTACATGGGTGACCCAGATTAATAAAAGTCTCTCTATCTCTAATAATTCTAGCGAGTACATTTAAAACAAAACCATAACTTCTTCCGAGATACACTTGTTAATTTTGTACACTTGATATGGTACCAATACAAACAAGAATCACAGCGAATGGTATCATTACCTGCAATTAGATCAGATTCACGACAAAACCATTTGACCTTACCTGCTCTTTTTTTACTCACTAGATTACAAAATTTTGAAAAGGCGTCAGGGCTAAAATATTTTTCCATCTCTTTTATATTTATTTCAGGTTCAAGAATAAATGATTTTATATTATCACATGAAACACTTTTCAAATCTTCAACATTAATCAAGTGGTTGTGTAACAAAATATCATTAATTTTTTCATAATCACTTATAAAGCTGGTCATTGTTTGTTTTATACGAGATAACATATTTTTATTGTCAAATTTGGTGCATCTACTAGATTTTTTCAATCCTATTACAGTACTTGATATTCCTTTAGGTCTTCCACGTTGTTTAATTGTGAGTGGTAACTTTACTTCCTTCAAATCAATATTATCAGGAGTATATTGTGATGGGTCAGGTACATTTTTTGTTAATTTGGAAATATGAGGTGTTGGTTTAAGAACATCTTGTGATGGCCAAGGTACATTTTCTGTTAATTTAGGTATATCACTTGTTGGTTCGAGAACATCTTGTGATGGCCCAGGTATATTTTCTGTTAGTTCTATTAAATCTTGTGTGGCTTCGAATTCAGGTATTTTTTTGTATAAAACATGTTCAGAAGTGGATGTAGATGGGCCATCATGAGGATTATTTGTATGTATTATTTCGACAATTTCAAAGTCTTTTTTGTCATTAATTATTTCTGTTAGCCTTTTCAGTTTTTCAACTGCTATATCGAAGTCAGAGTCTCCATATTCTGTGACAATATTAGCTAATTTCTGACATATTTGTGAAGATAGTTTCCATTTTTCCTGATGTGACTTTATACGTTTATGGAATTGTATAAACGAATAATTCAAATTATTATTTGATTCATTTTCTTCATTGAATATTGTTGATGATAAATGACTTCTGATATAATGCTCTCTTTTGAATCTGTCATGCACCAATTCCTGAGAGTGAAGATAATTTTTACTAAGTTGTCTAGCTTTGAATATGTGTTTACATGGTAGTTTCATATCCTTTCGGAATGAACATTCACAGTCACATGTAGTAACAATATATTCCTCAGTGGATGAAACACATTTAAATTTTTCATGGTCTATTTTATCCAATCTAACAAATTGAGCCAATTCAATGTTTTTATTAATGTGGCTGAAAGCAAATGGTGTAGTGAGTTTCATATATCTTCCTTGTAATCATTTTTGATAATGCCATATAAGCAGTATGGTTTTTTCGTTTCTCAATACTTTCAGCAAAATGGTGAATTCTTCAAAAAAAGTATTTATATTACTGAATTTTGAACAAATTTGTTTTATTTTTTGGTTCAGTGACTCTAAATGATTTGTGGTGCTGTTATTAAAGGTAACTGACTGTTTTTTGAGGCCTTCAACCCATTCATGTCTGATGGGGTGCCAGTTATCATTTATATATTTAGTGACCTTTGGTAAATCTAACTTGAGAAGACTGTTGTAGTACCTATCGTATTCATCTTCAGATTTATCATATGTCATATGTTGTAAAAGGTTTGGCGTTGTGCTGATGTAATATTTTTTGATTCTGAAGTTGTGTTAGTCCTGAAAGTTTTGAGAGTATGAAATAAACATAATAATAACTTTGCATTATGAAACTCATTTGAGAATACCCTTCGTTCTGTGAAATCTTTATCTGTCATTATTGTTCTTGTTTGCTCCCAACATGGGTTATTTCTCTTGAATATTTGCAACATTCTTGTTATTGTACCTTCATCCTCTGAAGATACCAAAAATGTCGCCACAATTTCACTGTGTCCATTACCATCAATAATGATGATGATATATAAAGGCATTCTCAAATTATTCAGCTTGTAAGTGGCATCGCAGAGTATTAACTCTGGATACCATTTATAGTATTTTTTCATATCTTCATTCTGATAAAATATTTCTATAAGTTCTTTGTTTTCCTCATTTATCACTACTTCAACACTAGCACCTTGTTTTTGCAGCTGTTCAATAGCATTGGATAAGTCATTTTTTGGAACATTTTTCATCGATAAAGACTTTATGTTAGTTAGATCCCGCAAAATCACTACTTTTCCAGTTTTTTGACAGACATAATTTTGAACGTGTTTTTTATTTCACTTCATATTGAGGAGTTTTTCAACTTCTTCCCTATCTTCTTGGGACAGTCTCCTTTGTTTGGGAAGATGAGTGAATAATTCTTCACTGACTTCATGGTTATGAATATCATTTATCTCTTTGACGACTAAAGCATTACCATCCAGACACAGTGAAATTTTTATCTTGAAAGGACAACCTTCTTTGAATGTACTGACGTTTTTATTTGAATATCTTCAAACGCAAGAAAGTGCCTTCGTATACCTTGCTTTCCTAGTGCCTTTTGATTGTGAGGTGAACTTTCTACCCCCTTTCAAACACGCATAAACGATACTGTAATATTTCAAGGATTCATTTGTATTCTTTGCACTATTTATTGTTTTGGAATCTCTCATCCATAATTGGACAAAATTATCTTTCTCATAAGTTTTTATCGCACTCAATAATTCCTCCAAAGTTGAAACCGACTTCCCTACCTCCATCACGTCTTTGTTTTGTTTATCATGCTGACCATAACCTATATTATGAGTTCAGGGATAGGGCCTCGTCGGCAATTTAAACAAAAAATATATTCTGCCGACCGGTCGGCAGCCTGAAAAAAAGTATATTCTGCCGACTGGTCGGCAGAATATACACTTCCTTTTTGGAAAGAAGGATTTTTTAGAATTACTGGCTGTCTTGGTTGAAATTTGTTGAAATTTTGTGGTTGATTTCTTTGAAATTGGTTAGGTATTTGTTGAAAATTTTGTAATTAATTTATTCTTTGTTGGAATGGTTGGAAATTTTGAGTAGTTGGTGTTACTTGTTGAGGATTTTGAAAACTTTGAGGATTTCTGTTGAAATTTGGATTATAATTTACAGGTTGTTAGAAATTTCTGGGCATTTGTGGATTATTTGGACATACATTAGTTTGAATTTTTCTTTGTTGATTATTGAAAGTGTTTTGATTTCTGCCTTGATTATATTTTTATGTTTCGAAATAAGATAGTTGGAGTTCTCGTTTGATTTTTAGAGATGCTTCTATCATGTTCGCTGGGTTACTTTCTCGAATAATATGTCCAAGCCGGGCTAATCCTCTTAGAATGGTATTCAACACCATATATTCGATAAGTGTTGATTGTGCCGCTTTCTGTAATGGTGTTGAATTTGATTTCTGAATGCAGGAAAGCATTTTCGCGTTATGTGTTTGTAGTCTCAAGTGGTCAAGTTGAGTTGACAATCACTCCTCATTAAAACCCTTAAAACGAAGCGAAATCAAATTTGAAAATAATTCAAATTGCATATAACTGAATTGTATAAATGTCTGCTGCTAAACTAATGAATTGGAAAACTAGAAGTGCATTCGAATAAGTGAAGTTAGTAAAAATTCCTAAATCTGTTGTCATATAGTGAAATAGTGGAGCAAATCCAAATAGTACAGTGAATTAGTGCAAATCCAGTGCCATTTGGAAATTTCTCGTAAATGGTATGTACATTATTATTCACATTGGTAAAATAAAATTTCACTGATACTGAAGAAGAAAAAATGGGCGATGAGAATAACATTAGTCTGAAATATATACTGGACGAAATTATTAGAAGTAAGAATGAATTGAAAAATCTTATCGAGGCGAGTGAAACCCGTGTACTTATGAAAGTGGAATTGATGAGTCAAAACATTCACCTACTGGAAACAGAAAATAAAGATCTTAAAAACAAAATCGAATTACTAGAAGAAAAAAGACAAAGCAAATAACTTTTTGATATTTGGTCTCAGTAAAACTCCGAAAGAGAGATCATTGGAATTTGTCTGTGAAGAAATAAGGCGCTTACTAAACGTAGATCTGAAGGAGTCCGACATAAACAACTTTTATTCATTAGGCCATTCTGAAGATAGCCCATTAAAAGTGGAACTAATCTCTCATTTGAAGAAGATGCTGATTCTTCAAAATTGTTTCAAACTCAAAGGAACGAGTGTGAGTGTTGCCAACGACCAGACAATTATTGAAAGGAAGGAAAACAACATTCTTCGAGAACAATTGAGAACAGCTAGAGCATATTCGAACAACTGCTACATCAAAGGTAATAAGCTATTTGTAGACAATAAGGCATATACCGTTGACGACTTGGAAGCATTTGAAAATCAGCGTGACATTAAATCGAATAGTACACCAGCGACGCCAACTATACAGAATAGAACTCTCTCTATCGAGAGTCCACCAGAGGTCATAAACGTCGCTGAAAAATCAACTAGCCAACAATCAGAGAAAACTCAACCCAAAGTCCCTGAAAAACAAACCAAAATTTCTGAAACCCCAATCGCCAAAAAATCATCAAAACCATCTACTGGATACCATGGTGATTTCATGAACAGGACAAGACTTCGATCAACAAATTCAAATAGATAAAGAACATTCCATCACCAGAATCGTCAAACTCGAATAAAATCGGATCTACTGTCTATACCAACCGTACCAACAGCATAAATATTTATCTCTTTCACTGAGTTTCTTGGTTGTCTACTTTGAATGTTTTTTTGCTTCATTCAGTCTTTTTTATCTGAATATATCTCACTGTTTTCATATAGAATATGGATCCATTCATACGATACTATAAAAATGATTCAATTAAAGCACAGATTATTACAGATTTTGAACCAATGTCCTATCGAAAGTTTAAAATCATGTTAATATCAGAAGTATACAAAAAAATATTGACGAACTTTTCATTTTCCTGTCCGAGTTATCAACCAAAATTGACATAATAGTTCTCTCAGAAACCTACGTAGTTCATGATACTGACTTATTCAAAATAAGTGGCTACAATATTTTAAATAATGAAGGTCTCGTCAACAAAAACGATGGAGTGATCACTTATATCAAAAACGATCTCGAGTACTCTTATAATATCCAGAATCTTGGTAAAATCGAAGCTCTGCAACTTGAAACTCGAATCAATAAAAGAAATATTATTTTAACTGCAATATACAGGTCACCAAGTACTTGCCCAATAGAGTTCAATTCTGAGATGATGAAATATTTAGAAAATGTTTAAAAAACCGATAAATAAATTTATTGTCTCACTCTGATTATGTGGAGGAATATAAAAATATTTTGAATAGCCAAGGATTTGTGTCATATATTAACACTATCACTCGTCCAGAAAGCAAAACGTGTGTTAGCGATATGACTGTAATCATCCCGTATAACAGTGTGACACATAGAGTCTGAGTGTACGAACGTTACGCAAAGGATGACATGATGTATTTCTGTCAGGGGTTTTGATTCATTCGATGTTCAGATATTGTCCAGTGTGGTTGATTATTGTAATTGTCGAATATATTGGTGTTAGTACGCGAGTGTTGTCATTTAGTGCCCAGGGTCCTAACACGTGCATTGATCACTTTTTTGTCAAAGGCTCTACATCTGAAATCAAATCATTTATATTTCAAAAAAACATAACGGACCATTTCCCAATAGGACTAACTCTAGATTACAGTTGTAACCGCACATCTCAAGCAAATAATAAGTATAAAAAATATATAAACTATGACCGCCTGAGATCAGACCTAAGGGATGAACATTGATATGGTATTTACATAGAAAATGATCCAGATGAAATTTTAAGAAATTTTATTAAAATATTAAATTCTCTGATAGAAAAAAATACACGCGAGGTCTAATTGAGGAAAAATGTTGTGTGTTGTCGAAAACATTGGATTACACCTGCTTTGTATGAATCCATCAAGAAAAAAAGTGATAAGCACACAAAATTATTGAGAAACCCTGGAAATCACGTCTTGAGAGAAGAATATAATCTATACAGGAATAAGTTGAACAAGCTTACGAACGTAGCGAAAAAGAACTACTCGAAAAAAATTATAGAAAAGAATGCAAATAGCTCTAAGGCGCGTTGGGAATGATATTTGTTATAAAACCAGAAATGAAACTAAAATAGAAAAAATTAAATTAGAAAATGGAAAAATTTTACAGAACAATAAACAAATCGCGGATAGTTTCAATCGCCATTACAGTACGGTAGGGAAATAATTAGCTGACAACATATCAATACCTCTTGATTTCGATGAAATTGATAATATTTTGCAAGACACCATGTATCTTCGCCACGCTAATGAAAATGAAGTTCAAAAGGTAATCATGGAATTAAAACTTAAAAAATCACCAGGCCCTGATAAAGTTAGATCTGAAACACTGAAGGCTATATCTAATGAGATAAAAAGACCTCTGGCTTATTTAATAAATAAATGCTTTGATACAGGGTGCTTTCCAAAAATTTTCAAAATTGGAATCAAGCTACAAGAGTAGAGATAAGTTGAACACAATCAACTACAGACCGATTTAGCTTATTTCGAATTTGGCGAAAATAATTGAAAAAATACTGAAATTGAGACTTCTGAGCTTCTTGAACAAACATAAAATCATTTCTTGTTACCAGTAAGGATTCAGAGAAGGAATGTCAACAGAAGATGCGATTTATCATCTCACAAGTAACATCTATAATGCATTGGATAAGAAAAGAACAACTTTGTGTATCTTTGTCGACCTTTCTAAAGCATTCGATGCTGTATCTCATGATAAGCTATTGAACAAACTAGAATGCTATGGAATAAGAGGAAATGTTCATAAAATATTGAAAAATTACCTATCAGACCGCGAACAGAAAGTTGACATAGATGGTAGTCTCAGTGATCCTATGACTGTTACGTATGGTGTTCCTCAAGGAACAGTAATTGGTCCTCTTTTGTTTATTATTTATATGAACAGTATTTCACACCTTGATACCAAGGGAAACATTATAAACTTTGCAGACGACACTGCTATAATTTATGAATCTACTTGGGTGAATTTAAAAACAGAAGCCGAAAATGATTTCAGTAAAATAAGCAAGTTGTTCAGGTATAACAAGTTAACACTGAATTTAGATAAAACAAAGTACTTATCTTTTACTTCGTACACCAATCACTCGCCGAATATGGGATCATTACGTTTCGGGAAAAATTCAGAAATTCCAGAAGTGAACTCCATCAAATACTTAGGCATTGTGATAGACAGACACTTACGGTGGGATCTTCAAATTAAAAATATAGTGGGAAAACTGAGAGATCTATTATTCAAATTCAAATACTTGAAAGACTTTTTGGACATAAACCATCTGAAAATCTTATATTATGCTCTAGTGCAGTCACAAATATGTAACGGTATAATAGGATGGGGAGGTGTGAATGACTGTCATTTGGAAACGCTGAATGTTATTCAGAAATGGATACTGAAAATCATCCTTGGAAAGAAAGCTACATATCCCAGTGATAATTCATTCATAGAGGCCAATGTAGTCGACGTAAGACAGGCATATTGCATCAATTTATTAATCAAAATCTATAAAGATAAAATACAACTTGAATATGTCGATCATAAATATAGTACAATGAACAAACAAAACAGAGTACCTAGATCAGAAAAAACAGTTGGACAACGATGTTCCACGTACCTCGCACCTCGCCTTCACAACATGCTATCAGAGTTTATAAAAAAATCAATAGTTGAGTAATGTACAAAAAGTATATAAAAACTTGGATTCTGCCTTCTGAAAGGACATTATTTCATGATTTTGTCAACCAAACTTTAAAAAAGTGAAGAAAAAATAATAAAAACACCAATCGTGAGTATGGCATATAAACAAAGCAGACAACCAAAAAATGACAAAGCCCGATTATGACACAAAGCTCTTTTATGATACAAAGCCCGATTAAGAACTGAAGCCCAAACATGACATACACCCGGAATATGACCTACACCTTAATTATTATATATATTCACTCTCAATATGGCATATACTCCAAGTATAACGCATTCGGATATTTATTCATTCTTTCATTTATATACATTTGCATTCATTCATTGAAAATTTTTTAATCAAGTTCATGTGTTATATGTATTTTTTATCATTGTAAAGTCCCTTATACAACTTTTACTTTCAAGTTTATCACTGTAAAGTCCCTCATACTACTTTTAGTTTTAAGTTTATCATTGTAAAGTCCCTTATACTACTTTAGATTTAAGTTTATCATTGTAGAGTCTCTTATACACTTGCTTTTAAGTTTAGTATCACATACAAGCGATAGTTTTATACTAAAGCTTCGTGATTCCTCCCTGTTTATTCACTAAAAAATTATATGTATTTCATTTATTATAAAATTATGTACCTTCTTGAATAAACATTATTATTATTATTATAGTCTAGAGAAAAATGTTATAGCGTTTTCTCCATTTGCTTGTTCTAATCTTTGCAAATCTTGAATGAGTGATGTTAAATCTCTAGCGTCACCAAAATGAGCATTTGAAAGAGTTTTTATTTCTCCATAGGTTTCTGAATTTCTTGAGTTCATCAATTGAGAAGCTTTTAATTTCAATTTATTTTTTATATGGACAGTCAATAGAACTTTTTGTTGACCAACTGCCGTTTGTTGTGCAGCATCACAAGCATTTTG
The DNA here is from genome assembly GCA_944452925.2 of Chrysolina oricalcia. Lineage (NCBI taxonomy): Eukaryota > Metazoa > Arthropoda > Insecta > Coleoptera > Chrysomelidae > Chrysolina > Chrysolina oricalcia. The sequence continues at coordinate 45,816,617 of OX101823.2, read as the reverse complement.
AAATGTATTTAATGTGATTGGATCTCCATCATATTCGGGAATGATTGAGAATATTTCAGATAATTTATAAGGTTCTAATTCTGCCGGAACATCAGTATGTCCTGGATCATTATCTAGATCTCCTTCATTTGACGACATTTTGAGTTGTTTTTCCTTAAGTTGGTTGACGAAAAATTGGGAAAATTGTCAAAGTTGGGATAATTGTCAAAATGGAAAAATTCAAAAATTGAGTTTTCAAATTTTGAAATCTCTCAGATTGAAAATTCAAAAATATTTCTTAAAATAATGACTAGATTCAATGTTACTTACACTAGTTCCTTACAGCTAATTTTCATATTGTTTGTTGTCTTCGGGTTGTTGGTGTCTTCGTGTTGTTGGTGTCATCGTGTTGTTGGTGTCATCGTGTTGTTGGTGTCTTCGTGTTTTTGGTGTCTTCGGGTTGTTGGAAGATGAAATCCTTTAGACTGTGTGAACGAAGCTACCCTGGGATGAGCAACGTTGGACGACTTCCGCGTGTTTCTCGGTGTCTTCTTGGACAACGGGATGAGCAGCGTACAACGACTTACGCGTGTTTCTCAAAGCCACAGAGACTGTCTTCTCAACTTGCGTGTTGGTTCTTCTCCCTTGAAGGTTTGGTAACCACCACCGCTGTTTAGGGATGTTTCTTCGTTTTTCTTTGTTTTCTTCGTTTGAGGGCCTTTCCCTCTGCTTATTTTTCTTCTTTTCGGCGTTGAGGGATCCTACCGACTGCGCCAATTTGTTAGATTTGGATCACCTTATTTTTAAAAATTACTTTATTTCAATATATATAAGTTATAAGCACAAAATGTTTTACGTGAACTTGCACGGACTAAGGCTTCTAAAGCAATGAGTAATGCGACTGTGCGTCCTTGAGAATCTACGTCTTGAATAAACAACTGGAATTGCGCTGGAGGCAGACCTTGATCGTCAGCGACATCCTGGCACCATTGGATTAACTTCGTAGATAACGGCGCGCTTTGGAATAAAGGTCCATTGTATTTTTTCATATAACATACATGTAGAGAAAAACAAAATAACAATAATTAAAACAATGATTTAAAATAAAAAAGAAAATTTTTTATAACTGGTATTTCGAACGAATATAAAAATTAAAAATAGAAACGCCTGGTTCAACAGTAATAGGATAGTCCTGAGTACACCTGAGTGTTTGTTTCAGAATAATTCAAAGAAAAATTGCAGTATTATGTGGGAAGTAAATTAAAATTTTTGGATGCACTGTAGAAAAAGCGACGTGTAAATAGTGCTCTGGAGTGTCTTGGGACTAGTAGATTATTTTTCTTAGAAGTATTCTTACATACATACGTACTGGGCCGTGGGGGCCGGCTGGTAAAGCGTTCACCTCGCAAGCGTGGGGTCGTGGGTTCGATCCACCGATTCACCGGTCTGGTGCATGGCATCACACGTTAAAAGGTAAGGGCTGCGTCTTCCCTAGCTCACACAAGTTTCGCGAAGACCGAGGGTTTCGTGAAGGGGTGAAATCGGTTGACGGAAATAATAATTTTAACAAAACAATATGACATGACATCATTACTCAAACTACAAATAACAGTGTTGCCGTATCAACCTTAGGAAAAAATAAGAGATAGACACTGAGAAAGAAAGGTGTGCGTTGCACTTCAACACTCTTCCTCAATGCACATCTTTCAAGCCGAATTCTAGTATATAAGATAAAAACTGATTTTTCGATAAAGGTTTCGTGAACATATCAGCTGATTGGAACTTAGTATTAACATGCTCTACATTAATTGAACCTGCTGTTTCCTTTTGTTTTACAAAAGTAAACTTTACATCCAAATGTTTCGGTCTCCTTTGATCTGGATTCTATACAGTTTTCAGAGTACTTTGGTTTTATTCATGAACAGTTACATTTTGAACATTTACATTCAAATCTAGCAGTAATTCAATCAACCAACATGCTTCTACAACAGATTCACACAACGATATCAATTCAGCCTCAGTTGTACTAAGTGCTACAGTTGTTTGAAGCATTTGCTATCATATCCAGCTCGTACCAATCGTATGGTATGTTTGCCATAGTAAACACGTCGATAATCATTGGAAATATTCAAAAAATATTTCATGGTGAATGTTGGATGGGTTGTATTGATGAATCCAACGTTGTTGGGAAAACTCTAACCTGAGGTGTCCAAGTGTTTGATAAGACATCGGTGTAGGTGAGTCATTGCTTATCGCCGGTGTTAACTTCCCCAGAGTTTTCCCCCCTTAGCCCAGGTATTCCTGTGGCTTGCAGGTGGTTGCCTGGGGGTGTATGCAAGCGTATATTGCAATTACGTTGGGATTACATTGAGGTTGTTAATGGCTTGACTTTGGAAAATGGTGAATGTTTTCAGGGTTTGCGTTTGATTTTTAGATGTAAATAGACTTGCATACACGGTAATGATGACCTTCATTGCAGTTGGCTGCATGATTGTCCATGTATGACCTCCATATGTATGACAAAATCATTGTAATGGGATATTTGTGAAACCAAACACATTTCGGAGACCTGTCGAGTTATGAGAACATTGCTTTTCATGCAATGCATAGTGGTCCTACAACCTTCACGCACATGTAGCGTAAACTTCCTGATATGCATGTGACTGCGCAAGTCATCTCCACTCTCCGAAAATCAACATATAAAAGACATATGAGAATCTCATCTCAACAGTTTCTTTTTCATAGCGAGCTATTGTCAGCAAGTTTCAATTAATCCAAACAACGAAGTTGTCAGAAGTGGTAGTAATGATTTGAAAAAAGTCAGTGAGTCTTTTTTTATTAGAATCTATATTTTTCTTACTGTCTCTCTCACGGGTAGATTTGGAAAAAATCAATATCATGATTAATAACAAAATAAAATAAACCAGCTCGTTCATTGAGGTTGGTTTTGTTGCAAATAAAAAAATGTTTATATCTATTTTATTCTGGGGGTCTGCCCCTATAGTATAACACTGATGTGTTTATCCCAAATTTAAAATTTTATTAACGTCAATTAGTTAGGTTTTCTCTCTACATATTCCTTTATCAATTGTATTACTGAAGATGAACATATATATGTTCGAAACATGTCTAAACCAATAGGAGACTGATCCTATTGATTAAAATATATGTGGAGATGACTTTTTGTTCCTGATTCCAATAAACTTGGTCTTCCACTTTGAGTATGGACTACTACTGTCTTATTTCTATCATTGTTGCAGATTGAAAATTATTCAATATGTGGATGCTATATGCCAGTGAACATTGGACTGAAGCAATCGACCTCAAGTCTACCGTCGAGAGACTTCATTTGAGTGCATTGAGTTGGGATGTTCTACACGCAATGAATTATGAAGTGTTTGCTACAATGAAGACGAACTTCAGAGATGTGAACGAGATCAGGAGAGGTATAATGCTAGCGATGAACTATGTGAAAAATGTATTAAAGGAGCCTTGGACATATCCGGTTTCTGTGAAGAGTTACTTAAATGTGATTTGAAGAGGTTTCTATTTAACTTATCTCCGTTCCTACCATTTTTATTAAAATGTCTGTATCGGAGCATTTTATTACAATATTTGCTGTTGATTCAATATGCAAGCGTGGTATACAATTTTTGTATCTGCTTCTTCGTGCAAATGGAGCGTAACATTATCATTAGTTGAAAATAAAATGCTCTCATTATGAATTTCGTATTGATAGCATTTATAGAAATTGAGTAGCACCTTTTTATTTCCTAGAAAAGGAATAATTTCTTGCTGTTTCCAGTGATTTGTTAAAAAAAATCACTAATGCTTCTTTAAAGTAGCAATTGTCTTACCGAATAAACTATTTTATCATTAATTTGAATAAATTTTTATCAAAATCATTGGTCGCACTGGCTCTGAGTTTGGTGTTGAGTTCAATGTATGGTTTCAACCAAGGTTTTTGATCAAATGTCAATACTCTATGAATTTTTGTTAATTTTAATTCACGGAGAAGGGCTTGTTTTAAATTTCTATAATGAATGATAAATTTTTCTTTGTCATACAAAGTTGTCAATAGTTGTCAATTTTGATTCACTACCAGGTGGAATTCGATGTTCCGGACAAAAAGGTAAGTCTTTATGTTGATCATGAAGGTGTTTAGGGTACTCCAAATCAACCTCTAGGAAGTACCCTATGTCCGCATCATCAGGAATAGTAGCTACATCGATATTAGTATCCGCCCATTCAAATCCATCGTATGGAAGATATTGACTCATGGCCCATCCATATAAATTATTTACGTCTAAATAGAGTAAATATTTTGCAGCTTTGTGAGGGTCATAGTTTGTCATGTACTTGTTGTTGGCAATAGAATATCTGTGACAACATTGGCTGACTCCACCTCGTATTCCAGTCTCAATCATTAAAATCATATCATAATCTTTGAGTACTTCTAATTTACACCCTGTATATTTTAACCCACATGCCCACGTATATTCGGGTAAAGTATAAAAAATTGCTGGATCCAAGTGTCATGACAGTTGGAGCGACCTTCCTCAAAAACATCTGACAAAAGTAAAATATCTGTTTTCATATATAAATTACAATATTCTGCCAAATTGGTGATTTTAAATGCGTTCCACACATTTTTAGCATGTTGATAATCATCTTCCGATATATTCGAATCATTCAGTCTATTATCAAAGTTATTAATGTAGGGTAGTTCTGTACTATTCAATTTTTCATACGAATCTACAAAATCATAACAAAAAACTCCTTTTCGTTTCAACAGCTTTAGTTTGTCCTCATCTAAATGTGAGAATTCTTTCTCCAGTACATGATTATTACTCAATAAACTGAGAGTTATCAAATTTACGAAATGAAAGAGATGAAATCTCTGATAAATTGTTAGAGTATCGTATGGATACTATAAATAAAGTTAAGATATGAAAGATATTAAAATTATGATAGAAACTGGCAGTATTAGATGGCCAATACTTCTGAATTCAATGAAAAGATAATTTTAGGGTGGCAAATCCTAAATAATAAAATGCCAGGTACTCTTGAATTCAGAAAAAGTCTACTTTGTGTATTCTACAACTTGTAGGAGTAGGTGTGATTGCTAGGAAGAAGACATCATCTGGCAGACCTCTAGACATAAATTGAACAGGCAAGTGATTGAATTTTTATATAAAAGAAATCAGGATGTTTGAACCAAGAGATGATACCCTCGTGTACGAAGCGTAGTGCTTTCATCCACGAAGGAAGAATCTACGAAGTCGAACACCCCACAGAGCAGCAAGACAGAGGTCAACCTCTCAAAGTAAGCATTTATTTCCCAGAAAATAAATTGACAATAAATACGTCAAATAGAAAGAAATGCACCTGAGAAATTGTCAAATGAAGTCCTAGCTGGCTCGTATAGGCAATTCCACCACGCTTCTCCTCTCCAAGATAGACTTGCTGGTGACAATCGTATTAATTCGTTGCAGAGATGGTTTCTTAGTTATTCACCGGAACCCATTACCAAGTGTCTGGTAACTAAAATTCCATACAGCGTAGAACTGGTTTCAACAAACTAAAAGCCAATCTCGTGTTCGCACGAATTGATTGTTCCTGTCCCCGAAGGAAATCTTTTCTAGAATAAATTCTTGATTGGCCAGAAATACTCGTGATGATAGAAAATACAAATTATAACCTATTAACAGGTATGATCCAAATTTTCTTCAAAAGACAAAAATAGCAGATATAAGAAAAAAATATTTCCGGAAATAATACCGTGTGCAAATCCAAAATAAGCTAACAACGGAAAAATTCAATAATATATGACGATTATTTAAATAAAGAGAAATACACGATTCTAACCTGTCAACAGGTAAAATGTGAAATCTACTCAAAAACCATGAAATAGCCAAAAAATATTTCATTAAATATTCAATTTGTAGACTAGTTTATGAAAACAGTATTGAAATTGGTGGATGGCCAATTAAATGCCAGAGTAATGAAAGATTGATAATTAACCTTTAACTCATGCACGAATCATTCACATGAAAAAGAATCCATAAATTATATTTACTGCAAATAGCTAGTATTATTCAGATAATCATTACAATATTTTTACCAGATAAAATCCACCTCCAAACCAACACAACTGTTCACTCCACGAAAGTCAGAATGCCAAAGAGAGCGATCTCCCCGAGTTTCATTCGAAAATAAATTCGGTTTCGCGCACATGTAGTAGAATGTAGTAAGTTTGACCAAGTCAACTGATCAACCTATGGCATAATAATTACTTACGGTTTTGGTAAACAATGAAACGCGGATCGAGCCAAGTTGATAATGTCATTGGGTTTTTGTAATGTATCACCCTGTATTGTATTGTCTGTACCTACTGCAAAAAGATGGCATGAACTCGGCCAGTGCGTTTTTGTAGTGAACCTGCAAGATCGCTGCTGTGAATGAAATCAGTAATATATAGGAATTTAAATTGATCGTTTCATTTTGATTCCTTTGAGATATTACAGTTTGGCGACGGGGATTATTTTTAACAGTTAACTATTTGAATAGTATAGTGCACGGAGTTCTTCATTTAGTATAGTAAATTTTTAAAAATGACATCGTTCATTGGACATTTGCGTGAGTTTAACCCAAGTGTTTGTGACTGGAGGATTTTCAAGAAACAATTGTCGCAGTACTTCATCGCAAACAGAGTGGTAGATGCAAATACGCAACGTGCATTATTATTAAATTGTTGCCATGAAAACAGTTTGGAATTATTGGCGAGTTTGTGTATACCGTCACAGCCAGAAGAAAAAACGTTTGAGGATTTAGTGACATTATTTGACACTCATTTTTCTTCGACTGAGTTAGTATTTCCAGAAAGGCAAAAATTTTATTGTACTGTTAAATCTAAGGATGAAAGTGTTCAAGAATGGGCAGCTCGTATAAGACAACTTGCTTGTAAATGTGAGTTTAAATCGAGTGAACTGAACACTTTACTGCGTGACCGTTTCATAATGGGTTTCGAAAAAGGCCCCATACTCAACCGACTTTTTGAGGAAAAAGAAGAAGGGCTTACTTTCGAAAAGTGCATTGAAATTGCATGTAACAAGGAAGCAAGTAATAAAGTTCATAATATTGCCGGTCTGAAAATTAAACAAGAACCGGAAATTTTTCGAATTGGAGCCAAAAGGCAACAAAGTGGTGCTGGTAACAAAAAAGTTGGTGGCTTCAACCATTTTTCTTCAACTAACCATGGATCAAATCGTTCGGACAGCCAGTTTGATGGGCCATCCTGTTCCAGTGGTCAAAGTTATTCAGCTAGAGCTGAGTGTGCTGTATGTGGTAAGAAACATCCAGGCCAATGTAAGTACAGAAATTGTGTTTGTCATCTGTGCCGTATTAAAGGGCATTTGGCACCGAAGTGTTCAAAAAACGCCAAAACACACCGTAATAAAAACAATCAAAACAATTTCTTAAACTCTGAAGCTATCGATCAACTTTTTGTGATGAATACTAGAAATTTTGAACCAATTTTGATACATGTAAATGTAAATGGTAAAAGTATACAGTTTGAGTTGGATACCGGTGCCAGTTTAAGTTTAATTTCTAAAGAATTACGAGACAAATATTTTCCTGAAGTTGAGATTGTTTCTACAGATAAAGTATTTTCGACTTACACGGGAAATAAAATTTATCCTATTGGAAAAGTTCTTGTTGAGATTTTTTATAATAATATTTCAGAACAAATATTTCTGTATGTGATTAATAACGGAGGTCCTCCTCTGTTAGGAAGAGACTTCTTCAACAAGTTTAATTTGAGTATAAATAAATTAAATGATGAGGAATCTATACTGAAAAAAATTTACGATGAGTTTCCATCAGTTTTCAGTGATGAGTTGGGACTTTTCAATAAAGGTCATATTCATTTAAAATTAAAAGAAAATACTCAACCCAAGTTTTTCAAAGCAAGAAATTTGCCATTTTCTTTAAAAGATGCCGTTGAAAGAGAAATAAGTAGACTGGTAAAATTAAATGTTTTGAGCCCTGTTGAATATAGTGATTATGGCACCCCTGTTGTTCCAGTACTCAAACGTAACGGAACAGTACGTTTGTGTGGTGATTATAGTTTAACTTTAAATCCAAATCTAGAAATAGATAAATTTCCTCTTCCTCGAATCGAGGAATTGTTTGTGAAACTACAGGGTGGTCAAATTTTCACTAAACTAGATTTGTCTAATGCTTATCAGCAGGTGTTACTTTCGCCAGAATCTAAAATTTTAACTACCATTACTACACATAAGGGTCTGTTTTGTTATAACCGACTCCCCTTTGGAATACATTCTGGGCCTTCAAAATTTCAAAAAATTATGAATACATTGTTTGATGGTATGGAGGGCGTTGCTTGTTTTCAAGATGATGTGTTAGTAAGTGGAAAATCTTTTAATGACCACGTTGATAAGGTAAGGGCTGTTTTGATGAAATTATCAGAAAATGGTTTGACTTTAGAGAAAACTAAATGTCAATTTTTTGTTGATAGTGTGACCTATGTGGGTTTTGTAATAGATAAAGAAGGTCTGCACACTTGTCAAGACAAAATTGACGCGATTGTTGGGGCTCCTGTACCACAGGACATCACTCAACTAAAATCTATATTGGGTTTGATAAATTATTATAATAAGTTTATACCCAATGCATATTCTGTATTACAACCACTATATAATCTTTGTAAAAAAAACGTTCTCTGGAAATTTGATGAAAGTTGTTCACAGTCTTTTAAAAAGGTTAAAGACATTTTAAGTTCTGCTGAAGTGTTAGTCCATTTTAACCCTTCATTGCCTATATATTTAGCTGTAGATGCATCTCAATACGGGGTTGGGGCGGTAATTTGTCATTGTATCGATAATGTATATAGACCGATCGCCTATTTTGTCACTACCAGTTTCTGAAACCGCACTAACCACTGATGATGCACAGTTTTCCTTTACATGAGGAGTACTTAAATCTAAATTACAATATACCAATATTTGTTTCACAAAAAATTTGTTTTATTTACCGATCATAAGCCTTTAGTAGCGATTTTCAATCCTAAGAGAGGTATACCTGTTTATGCTGCAAATAGGCTACAACGGTGGGCTTTAATTCTAGCGAATTTTCAATATGATATTCAGTACATTAAATCTCAAGATAATTTTGCTGATTTTTTGTCTCGATCGCCATTGAGAAATGATACTGAAGATGATGATTCTTCATTTGTTTTAAATTTCATTGCAGATAATCAAGATTTACCGATAGATTGCAGAGCAATAGCTCATTTTTCTCAGGAAGATTCCATTCTTGATCAAGTTTATTATTTTGTTAGAAATGGTTAGCCTAGAAAAGTGAATCGCGAATTAAAACCTTATTTTGATAATAAATACTCATTTTCTATTATACAAAACTGTCTCATGTTCGGAAATAGGGTGGTAGTACCAGAACACTTACAGGGAGACATATTAAAATTATTACACGTTTCACACATGGGAATGGTAAAAACTAAGAGCTTGGCTCGTTCCTATGTATGGTGGCCAAATTTAAATTTGGATATAGAGAAAATAATTTTGGCTTGTAATTCATGTTCTATGAGCAGAAATAATCCACCAAAAGCTTCTCTATTAAATTGGGAGTATCCAAGTGGTCCTTGGTCAAGGATCCACATTGATTATTTAGGTCCTATTTTAGGTAAACATATTTTGGTAGTTGTGGATGCGTACACAAAATGGCCAGAAGTTTTTGTGCTAAATAGTACTGGAAGTATAAATACTATTCGGGCATTAAGAAGTTTATTTGCAAGGTATGGTTTTCCCAAAGTTTTGGTTTCGGATAATGCTTCATACTTTTCTTCAGAAGAATTTAATAATTTTCTTATGCTTAATGGAGTTGAAATCAAGCATAGTCCGCCATACCATCCTGCAACAAACGGAGCAGCAGAAAATTTTGTTAAAACAATAAAAAATTATTTGTTAAAATCAAAAAATTCCGATAAAAAAACAAATGATTTGGATTTATTAATGAATAGATTTCTCTTGGATTACAGAAACACTCCACACTGTTCAACAGGAATCACTCCTGCTAAATTAATGTTAGGTAGAAATTTGAGAAGTAGGTTAGATTTGTTATTACCAGAAGATAAACTTCAAAATAGTGATGTAAGTTCCTCCAAAGTCAGTGAAAGCATGACCTCTCAACGAAAGTACTATGGAGGAAAACGAAACAAAATTTTTCATGACGGTGACTGTGTACTAGCAAAAGATTACAGAGGGTTAAAAACTAATTGGATCAAAGGCATTATAAATAAAAAAATTGGTCCAAGAACATACATAGTTTATATCCCAGAGTTGAACACAACTTGGCACCGGCATCTGAACCAAATTTTGGAATATTGTAATTTAGATTTAAGTACTCCTCATGTAAAGGAAAACTGTGCATCATCAGTGGTTAGTGCGGTTTCAGAAACTGGTAGTGACAAAATAGGGGAAGAAAACAGTGATGGTAAAAAAAGTATAGACATTAAAAGTGAAAGAAATATAAATAAAGATGATTGGGACTCTATCATAAGTTCTGAATTTTTTGATCAGGGAAATTCTCCTACCCGCAATTCTGAAAATAATACAGAAGGTATTGTAAGAAAAGGAACACGATTAAGAAAACCTCCAAATCGTTTTCAAATAGAATTTTGAATTTAATTTATAAATCCATTATTTTCAGAATTTAAAGGGAAGGATATTGTAATGTATCACCCTGTATTGTATTGTCTGTACCTACTGCAAAAAGATGGCATGAACTCGGCCAGTGCGTTTTTATAGTGAACCTGCAAGATCGCTGCTGTGAATGAAATCAGTAATATATAGGAATTTAAATTGATCGTTTCATTTTGATTCCTTTGAGATATTACAGTTTTTCCATTTCCTTTGTCGCGGATGATGTTTTCAGACAATCGGTACATGTACAGGGTGTCCCAAATTCGAGCCTCATCATTGAAATCTCGGAAACCAGAAGAGATACGAGGTCGGTTAAATGGAGGCAAAGTTGCGCAATTTGGTGCTCATTGAAACGCCGCTCATATTTGAAAAATTCCGAATACTTCCGAAGATTTTTGGAAAAAACCGATTATTCGCGATTTCATTTTAATTTTTTTGTGACTCTATTTGAATAGATATAACAAAACAAATTTCAGATTCTCATTGCTACTTTTTCTGTTCTACAAGATGGTGTTATCAGATTTTCAAACAGAAGTTTCGTATTTGAGCTGCCATCATCAACTTTGTTTTTTTAAATACGGCCCTGGATTTTTTATTATGGATTTTAAAATCTTCTAATGTCCCAAAACAAATGATGTATCGCACTTATTCGAAAAGTTTATATTAATAGCATTTTCCATAAGAACTTATGTATTAGAGAGAGACAGAGAATATATTTTTGGTAAGATTTTTTCAAAAAGAATGATACATCGTTGTTTTAAGGACCTCAGAAGCTCCTAAAAATTGATATAAAACAATGTGTGATGTTCAACAATAGGCATGATGTTTTAATTATTCCAAAAAAAGTCAAACAAAAACTATAAAATTGAATACCCAATGAAAGTTAAAGCAAATATTCAAATTGTAATCCACCTGCTTGAATGCATTTTCGTGTCAGTCTGTGAAGTTTATGGATGGCACGCTGAATGGTCCTTGCAGGGATAGCCTTGATCTCCCTTATTAGGTCTTGTCGTAATACTTCAAGACTGTGGCGTATTTCGATAAAGTCGGTTTTTGAGAAATCTCCAAAGAAAGTAGTTTAGAGGGTTTAGGTCGGGGCTTCTAGCTGTCCATCGCACGGGACCTTGGTTTCCAATCCATTTATTGGGGAATAATTCATTTGATAAATTTTTAACACATCTCCCATTATGAGGTGGTGCACCGTCTTGTTGCCACCATAGTTGACGTAATACGCCCAAAGGTTCTTCCATTAAGGAATCCAATATATTGGTCCTTATTAATTCTGCATATCTATCGGAATTTAATTTTCCTTGAATAAAAAACGGACCGATAATTTTTTTGTGCCACATACCGACCCATACGTTAAATGATTGTCGTCCCTGAGGTCTTACTTCTTGATTCTGCCTTGGGTTTTCTATTGACCAATAGTGTTCGTTATGTCTGTTGAATAGTCCATCTGTTGAAAAACTGCATTCATCTGTCTATATGGTTTTATTTAGGAAGTCATCATTTTCGTTAATATAATTTTGCAACCAGTTACAAAATTCTAATCGTCTCTCAGCATCGCCAGGTCTTAGTGTTTGACTAATATGGATTTTGTAAGGTTTATATCCACGCTTATTTAAAGTTCTCCAAACTCTCATTTGCGGTAATCCTACTTCTTCTGAGAAAACTCTAACTGAAGCTCGAAGATTATTATTGGCCTTAAAGAATAATTTAAAATTATTCATTTTACTTTCTACTTTGTAACAGTTTTCAAACTTACAGTGTTCGAGATAATTTGTTCATCTTCTGGATCGATTCGTGTTCCATATTCAACCCTTGGCTTAACAAAACTTCCGTACTGAGCTAAATTATTATCAATATTAGCAAAATAACTATAATGCGGCTGACGTCTTTCTGGATATTCCAACAAATATCGCTCACAAGCCGTTTTTGAATTTCGATTCGAAATATAATAAATCCTTATCATGTTTCGTTTTTCTTCGTTAGAAAAAGTCATTTTCGTTTAATAAGCGTTAACGATTAGTGAACGAACAGTGAACTGTCAAAATATTGGATAATTTGAACATTAACAAATGAACTAAGATAGCCAGAATTCACTATGCACAGCCACTTTGATAAAATGCAATTATTTTTGTGAATATAGCCTAGAGTTTGAGGGATGACACTTCAATTATATTATTTATTAGCCCTTTACTGCGCAACAACTTCTTTTCTTTTGAAAAAAAAGTATTTCATGTACTTTTTTCTCCACAATGCGGGAAAAATATTCAAAAAAATCCAGTTTGACGATTTTTTTGAGTTTTGTCCATTTTTTTCAGGTTACAAATATGCTACATTTCACATTCTACAAATTTTGGCAGTGATGCATATGTGCTACATTTCACTTTTATTTAAAAAAATATAAAAGTCAAAATCATATTCATTATGAACTAAAAAGTTATTCATTACATATTAACTCTCTAAAAAAACAATAAACACACTGAAAATGAAATTTGATTCAACTGTCAAAGGGACATACTTATAGTTATAAAATATGGTTAAGAGAAATTCATACTTTTGTTACGGGTTTATTTTGCACTAGAAAACCCTTTCTGTTTTAATACAATAACATCAGAAATTCTCTGTCATTGATATACACTTTCCACTCTGTACGCCACTGTATTCTTCTTCTTCTTCAGATTCCTCAAAATGACAACTTGATCGTAGTCATGTATAGCTTGTTCCGAATGTTAGTACTTACCCTTGCTGTACTAGTTCGAGCGGACATGAACCGGCCTTAAGCTAATGACAGTTATCAGTTGTTCTATTTTGCGGTATGACAGCGTTGTTTTGTAAACATACTTATGGTTAGTCTATTGTTTTGTACTTAGAACACAAAACCGTAACATTCCTACTCTATCTCTATCTTGTGTCTTTGAGGTACCTATTTCACATTCGAAAACTTGACCTTTTGTTTGTTTGGTTCTGAGATTGAGGGGCTGGCGTTTTCGTGTTGTTTCAGTTGGCAACACTGAATCTTAAGGTGTTCTTTTCATAGCTCCTATTAGCTCGAGTTAGTTCCTGGACTGTTCCCACCGAACACTAACGAACAAGAAAGCGCCTTGTCAGATATTGACAGTTTTGACTTTGACGTCTGAGAGATATTCTCTTCTTCCTTATTTGATCTTGATGAGTGACTGACCTACTTTGAAGATTTCCAATTAAAGTTTGATCATCGTTGATGGATCTTTGGAAAATTCATATCAGGAGAGTTTCTCATATTGTTTGCGATTTTTGACGCTATATATTTTTTGAGAAATCTCCGCTCGCTTTGCGGATTTTTGAGGTTAGAAGTCACTTCATCATTGTGTGAAACCACTGGAACGAGAAACTCGCTATCAGACAGCAGACAGACCATCAAAGCTGTTATCAGAACCCTCCCACTTAATAGAGGTTAGTATTTGCATTTGGGCTCTACTTATGGCCCCATAAAAGTGTAATCGGAAGTCAGACTGGTATTGTATATTCTAGGGTGCTCCTCTGCGGTTACCACTCTGCTACTTCTCTGCTGCGGCTACCACTCTACTACTGCTTTGCTCCTCTGCGACTACCACTCTGCTACTACTTTGCTCTGCTGCGGTTAGTCCTGCTACTACTCTGCTACCGATTATTGGAGTTCCACTAATGTGATTGTTCCACTGTTTCGTTGCTATACGATTGTCTTTCCACTGTTCCACTACTGTGATTGTTCCTGCTCGACTGTGGTTGTCCCGCTGTATATCTGTTGTTCAGCATTCCTTCGCTATTCGTCCCAGCTGTACATGTACGTTGATTGATTGTGTCGTACCCACTGTGCACCTGTATACACCAAGGCACTGATGAACTACAACCACAATAATTGGTGAACTTGCATGCTTGAGAATATCTACATAGTATCAGATAAGTTTGGAATATGACTGCCCCTAAGGCGTAAGTATCGATTATTGTAAGCTATCATTGTGACGTCACAGGCATAGCCCTCACTGGAGGTTTCATATTATATATTCAAACAATACCATACTCTCAATCACAGCATTCACTTGAATTCATCTTGGTGGTTGATATTTACATTAATTTCATTTTCTTTTGTACGGTGAGCTGAACTGTGCACATACAGGGTGTGTAACGATCAATATATTTTATTAGTAAGGGACATGACTATTTCTTTTATTCTGGTCCAAGTTATCTAAGCGCAAGGGAAGACAAAACCTCTACATAGTTATATATTCTTATTATACCATTTACAGGTATCTATTTTTTTAATATTTTAGTAATATTAGTGCAGTGGGTTGTCCCATTCCATCAGGGTGGTTTCGGATTTTTCACTAGCGATAAATCCGTGGCGCTCTGGAAAATTAACCCCATATTTCAATCTTATCGAAATCAATTTTTATTGTTGAATCCACGCCTACTGAGCTGCTGGGTATGTTAGAGGCGTGACACATCATTGCACATTCACTGCTCTCCTTTCCTAAATTTCGCCCCTAACAAAATGGCGCCCTAACGTTTTTGAATTTTTTTGATTTTATAGATTCCGAATAAAATCAGGTTGAGGTATTTGTATTTCCTTCTGTTCGTTATATTGAACACTAATAGAAGTGCACTTGATA
This sequence comes from Chrysolina oricalcia, assembly GCA_944452925.2. NCBI lineage: Eukaryota > Metazoa > Arthropoda > Insecta > Coleoptera > Chrysomelidae > Chrysolina > Chrysolina oricalcia. The sequence goes on along the minus strand of OX101823.2, from coordinate 45,801,262 downwards.
AGTATAAACTGCTTACTGCTTATTTTGAATGCTCTTCATGTATTATTTATTATAGTTTATCTAGAATTGAAGCGTATCAGTTGGTGTACTTATAAAGGTGTTTTTCCTTCTCAGTATCTTGGATCGGGATAGAGAATAGTCATTTTGAGAGTTGCATTGTCTCATAGTTGGATAACTGAAATTATTTTCTATCTTTATTCTTTATTTGTTTTTTTTGTCTCAGTCGTCGCGACGCTCACCGTCACCCAGCGTTCGGTTATTGGAAAGTTGCTATTTCTAGTATATTTTGGTTTTGTTAGCACTTTCTTATAGTTTTAGAGTACCGACGCTTACGGACGCTAGGCGTCGTTTTTCGAAAAGTGCTTATTTCTGGTATATTTTGGTCTGCTTTGCACTTTTATAGAATTTTAACGTACCTGCGCGCTCCGACGCTTACCAACGTCCGGCGTCGTTTGTCTAAAAGTGTCTATTTCTGGTATAATTTGGTTTTCTTGACACTTTTATAGCTTGCAAACGTCCGGCGTCGCTTTTCTTAGTGACTTATTTGTTGAAATTTTGTTTTATGGTCACTTTAATTTGTTTATTATATTTAAAGTATTTTATTATCTGGGTGATTTGAACTGTTTTCTTTGCATTTTTAAAAATGAGTTCTTCAAAAATTAAATTAGATGTCAATTGTCTTTCTAGAGATGAATTAATTTATGAAATAATGGTTAGAGGTCTTGGTGATGATACATACTTAACAGTAGCTGATATTAGGGCAGCTTTGCGGAAAGCTTTGTCCCTAGAAAAAACTTCACTTGCTATTAAAAATCCAGCATATCCTTTCAAATTTATTGATGACTCTGCGGCTATTACTGTTAATATTGATTTGTTGAAAACTTTGATCGATGACTTTTCAGGTACAGAAAAAGATACAACTTATGTAGGTATATCTTCGAAAATAGCTCATGTTTTAGGTCGTGTGAATAGGTGTAGTCCTCAGAATGATGCTGAGAAGAAAATTAAATCTGATTATCGAGTACAATTGTTATTGTTGCTAGATAAGTTACAAGGAAAGACTCGTAAAGGCCATAAAGATTCCTCTGTAATTGATATCTCAGTTTTAAAACATTCCTTGACAGCACCGAATGCACACAGCTCTGCTGTTTATTCTAGTGATTCTTCCAGTGAGGAAGAAGAACCTTTGAAAATTAGGCCAGTCCCAGTTCGTGATTGGGGTATGAAATTCACTGGAAGGCCTGGAATGATGTCGTTCTCTACTTTTGTTGAGAAAGTAGGAACGATGAGAAAGTCTAGAGGTATATCGAAATCAATATTGTTTCGGGATGCTGCAGATTTCTTTGAAGGAGATGCTGCTACTTGGTATAACTTAGTGAAAACTTGGGCTTCTGATTGGGATTCTTTAGTTCAATTGATGCGACAGCAATTTTTACCTGCCAATTTTGACAAAGACTTATTTGAAGACATTAAGCGTAGGACACAAGGTCCTGATGAGTCTATTGGTTTGTATGTTGCTAGCATGAAGAGTTTGTTTAATAAAATGCAAACACCTATATCAGAAGAAGTTTAACTTTCATTAATGATGGAACGGATTAATCCATATTATCATCCATTCTTAGCATTCAAGCAAGTTAATTCTATAACTGAGCTTATTGATGTTTGTCGTACTCTTGATGAGAAGCGGGATTTAGTGAAATCTTATGTTCCCCCACCATCAAGAAGCAAATCTTTGATTCCTGAGTTGGCATATGCTTCTAGTTCATCAAGGAGTGACTCCGTACCAGATTTGGCAGAAATTTCATCTCTGGGTAGTTGTTTTAACTGTGGAAGTGATAGCCATACTTTCAGAGGATGTTTAGCTGAAAGGAAAAAATTCTGCTTCAAGTGTGGAACTCCTAACGTTACACTTCGTGACTGTCAAAAATGTTCTCAAGAACATAGCAGATGGAACAATAGAAGTAGAAATAACAACAGACATTCTAACAACTCTTCTTCATCACAATAGGGAAACTCTACAGGGAGACCTTAGGTGGTCAGGAAGTTTCTCCCGAGTCAAATAATTTGACCTTTTCTGTATTAGATTCTAGGAAGCAAATAATTCTTGATTATGTACTCTCAAGTGTGTCTGGTGATGAACGACCATACCTTGATGTTTCTATTTTAGGATGTCCTATTACTGGATTGTTGGATTCTGGAGCATCCAGAACAATTGTTGGCCAAGCTGGTTATGAGTTTCTGAGACAACGGGGTTTAAGTTTGTATAGTTCTGTCAATGAGTGTAGAGTGGCTAATGGTCAAATTTGTAGAAGTGTTGGTTATGTGACCACCCCTCTATGCTTAGTTGGCAAGATTTGTGTTATAGATATTTTGGTTATCCCCGAGTTGCCTCATACTCTTATTCTTGGTATTGATTTCTGGAGGTCCATGAATATTATTCCAGATTTGAGACAAAGAGTTTGGCATTTCTCCAAAGATTTTCCACAGTCAGTTGAGATGTGTGGTATAGAATGTGATGAAATGCTTTCTCTTTCTCAGCAAGAACAGCTCAGGCACTTGGTAGAGGAAAAGAAAGATTTGATGGGAACTTGCTTGGGTAGAACTAATTTGGTTGAACATAGTATTGAGCTACTTCCCAATACAAAACCAATTAAGCAACGCTATTATCAAGTTTCCCCTATTAAACAGCAAGTTATTGATGAAGAAATTCGAGACATGTTATCCAAGGATATCATTGAACCTTGTAGAAGTCCATGGGCTTCCCCTGTGTGTATGGTCACAAAGAAAGATGGGTCATATCGCTTTTGCGTCGATTATCGTAAATTAAACGCAGTTACAATTAAGGATGCTTATCCTTTGCCATATATTTCTTCAATTTTAGATAAACTTCGTGATGCGAAATATATGAGTTCATTGGACATTAAAAGTGCGTACTGGCAAGTCCCTATTGAGGAAGCTTCGAGAGACTATACAACTTTTACAGTCCCTGGGGGACTGTTTCGTTTTAAGGTTATGTCATTCGGGTTGACCAATGCTCCAGCTACCTGGGAACGTTTGATTGAGAAAGTACTAGGCCCAGATTTGTCCCCATCAGTCCTTGTATATTTAGATGACATAATCATTATTTCTCAGGATTTTGAAACTCATTTGAAAACTTTAAGTGAAGTGTTTGATAGGTTATATTCTGCAAAGTTAACAGTTAGTTTTAATAAATGTCATTTCTGCCGACCTGAGTTGAAATATTTAGGCTATATTGTGGATCGTTTTGGTTTGCGTCCGGATGCTTCAAAAGTGGAAGCTATTTTAAATATCCGTTCCCCAACTACAGCCAAGCAGGTGAGACAGTTCATTGGCACAGCATCATGGTATAGGAGGTTTGTACCTCAGTTTTCCTCAATTGTATCACCATTGTGTAACCTTACCAAGAAAAATGTTGAATTTTGCTGGACGGATGAGTGTGAATCCTCATTTCGTTACCTGAAGGAGTGTTTGGTAAGCGCACCGATTCTTACGTGCCCTGATTTCAGTAGAACATTCTATGTTCAAACAGATTCTTCTGCATTTGGGGTCGGAGCGGTGTTGAGTCAGAACTTTGACGATGGTGAAAAGGTAATTGCGTATTTGTCTCGATCACTGACTGCGCAGGAGAGAAAATATAGTGCCACGGAGCGAGAATGTCTAGCTGTCATATGGGCGGTAGAAAAACTCCGGCATTATCTCGAAGGATATCATTTTGTGATTATCACAGACTGCCATTCGTTGCAGTGGCTTCATAACTTGAAGGATCCTCAGGGTAGATTAGGTAGATGGAGTCTACGTTTACAACCATTCGACTATAAGATTATACATAGGAAAGGAGCATATAATGTTGTTCCTGATTTTCTTTCTAGATCTGTTCCTGTTTCCGTGGAATCTGTTGATGTCGATAGGTTGATTATTCAAGATTTTGAGAATTTTGATTATGCTGAAACTGCTGATCGATGGTATCAAAAGTTGTCAGCTGAAATAAAACAGAATCCTGCACGATACCCTTGTTTCCGCATAAATGATGAAGGTCAAATTTTCAAGTTTGTTCGTCCACAATACCCTGAATTATCAAGTCCATCTGAACAATGGAGGTAAGTTGTTCCCAAGGAGAGACGTTTTGGAATCCTCCAAAAGTACCACGATGATCCAGTATCAGGTCACACAGGTATATATAAAACGGTTGCTCGTATTTCCAATAAGTATTATTGGCCAAAATTGAAATCTGATGTGACGAAGTATATTCGACGTTGTCAAATTTGCTATTCTATTAAATCAGAGCAAAAAGCTCCATCTGGATACATGTTGAGTAAAACTCCCACTGTAGATAAACCATTCCTTCTTCTCAGTGCAGACCTTATGGGACCTCTGCCTAGAAATTCAAAGGGCTTTGCATATATTTTAGCGGTCTGTGACGCTTTCAGTAAATTTGTCTTGCTCTTTCCATTGAGATCTGCTACTGCAAGTAGCATAGTTAAGATTATGGAGGAACAAGTTGTTCTTATGTTTGGTGCACCAAAGAAAATTATCGTAGATAATGGTGTGCAGTTTAGGAGTAATCTCTTTAAAAATCTTGCAAAGACTTACAATTTTGATATTGCATATACCGCCAACTATCACCCTCAGTCCAATCCTACTGAGAGAGTGAACCGAGTCATTAAGACCATGCTCACGGCGTATGTTTCAGAAAATCAAAAATTGTGGGATACTTATCTCCCAAAAATTGCTTATGCAATTCGGTCGTCTAAACATGAAACAACTGCTCTAACTCCTAATTTTGTGAATTTTGGACGTGAGGTCTCTCTTGATGGAAAGAATGAAATATATGTTCCTAGCGAGTCACCTTACCCTATTTGTTCTGCAGAGGACAAGAAAAATGCGTTTTCTAGAATTTATAAAGATGTGCAAGCTCGAATACTGAAAGCACATACTAAGAGTAAACAACATTATGACCTTCGGCGACGTCCTGTAAAATTTTCAGTTGGACAGAAGGTATGGAGGCGAAATTATGCAATTTCAAATGCAGTTAAAAACTGCACTGCCAAACTAGCTGCTAAATACCTTGGTCCTTTTATCATTACTAAAATAGTGTCACCTTGGACTTATGAATTAAAAGATGACAAAGGTAAGAAGTCTATCTGGCATGGAAAAGACTTGAAGGCTCATCCTCCTTATGAGGGTGACCCATCCTTATTCGGCCACCCAGATTAAAACTAAATTCGGTAATTTTGGGGCCGAAGTTGGCTGTCCCTGGCGTATGCTTAAAGCAACTAGAACTTGGACTTAGTTCCCAACGAGTGAGATTTTGTACCCATAATATCTATGGAAAAGGGCTGCGATTATAAAATCTCACGACAGCAACACTGCTGCATTTATAATTTTTGTTTGGTATATCTATAATTTTGAGGCCATTCAAAAATTATTGTCCATAATACTAACATCATTGGATGTTATGTTCCTGTAAATTCGTTATGAATTTAATTTTGTATCATTTAAGATGTTCTTCAGTAGAATTTTTTATGTTTTTTGTTCTTGTCTGTGATAAGTTGACAATAGTGATTGTCCACAGACTAAAGATTTGCGTTGTCGGTGATTGATTAAAATTTTTATTATTTGCGTTGTTGATGTTGAATGCGAGCGCTGTCTCGGTGGTTCTGGATAGAAGTTGGCTATCCCTAGTTTCGGCTTAAAGCTACTTGAACTAGGCTAGTTCCCAACTAGTGATTTTTTTTCACGACAGAAAAACCTCTGTTTGACAGTGTCATGCCACACCGACACTTGGAGCCAAAAATATGTCCTTTTCTGAGGATTGGTATTAATTTAATCTGCTGTCAAGAGATTACTTTATTGTCCGGGTTAGTATTTGTAATTTCGGGATTTGTTTTCTTGCAGCATATTTCAGTACACGTGTATTTTGGTAACGAGCTTTGCATTGTTGCATATTTGAGCTGTTTTTGGGGCACTCGTACTGATGTCCTCCTTTGAGGGATTTGTTTGATTAAATGATCACCTTTCTGTAAAGACATGTTTTTATTTATATTTCACTGGGTATTTGGATATGCTGGATTTTTATTTCTGTTGGAATGACCAACACCGGCTATATTATTGAGTATTGTAGAACCCAGATTGATAATATAAACATTTGACCACTTGACATCAATTTACTCAATCACTGATTGCTTTGTAGATATTATATTTGATTATTATAATTTCATTATAATTTCGCTTGTTGAATTGTGTAGATATTGAATGTTTTTGTGTTTTTCTCACAGTTGATAGTACCAGGTGGACATATCAACTAACCTTCGACTCTTTCCTAACAGGTATTTTTGAATGAAGTCTATTCTATTTTAATTACATTGAAATGTCAATCTTTTGTCTTGTATGACATGCTCATTTTCACATGCGTTGTTGGTGATTATTACTATTATTATATGCGGAGTCGATATAGTGGTATTGTTCCACTGATGCTTCATCTTCTTTACATTCTTATAATGTTATTTGTTATCTACCAGTCTTATTTACACTTCCTTGAATTTCTTATTGTTGGTTAAATAATGTTATTGTTAGCTTCATGGCTAATCGTTATTAAAGTTCTGGGAACTTTAATGCCTCTCCGAGTAGAGGGGGGATTTGTTACGGGTTTATTTTGCACTAGAAAACCCATTCTGTTTTAATACAATAACATCAGAAATTCTCTGTCATTGATATACACTTTCCACTCTGTACGCCACTGTATTCTTCTTCTTCTTCAGATTCCTCAAAATGACAACTTGATCGTAGTCATGTATAGCTTGTTCCGAATGTTAGTACTTACGTTTGCTGTACTAGTTCGAGCGGACATGAACCGGCCTTAAGCTAATGACAGTTATCAGTTGTTCTATTTTGCGGTATGACAGCGTTGTTTTGTAAACATACTTATGGTTAGTCTATTGTTTTGTACTTAGAACACAAAACCGTAACATTCCTACTCTATCTCTATCTTGTGTCCTTGAGGTACCTATTTCACATTCGAAAACTTGACCTTTTGTTTGTTTGGTTCTGAGATTGAGAGGCTGGCGTTTTCGTGTTGTTTCAGTTGGCAACACTGAATCTTAAGGTGTTCTTTTCATAGCTCCTATTAGCTCGAGTTATTTCCTGGACTGTTCCCACCGAACACTAACGAACAAGAAAGCGCCTTGTCAGATATTGACAGTTTTGACTTTGACGTCTGACAGATATTCTCTTCTTCCTTATTTGATCTTGATGAGTGACTGACTTACTTTGAAGATTTCCAATTAAAGTTTGATCATCGTTGATGGATCTTTGGAAAATTCATATCAGGAGAGTTTCTCATATTGTTTGCGATTTTTGACGCTATATATTTTTTGAAAAATCTCCGTTCGCTTTGCAGATTTTTGAGGTTAGAAGTCACTTCATCATTGTGTGAAACCACTGGAACGAGAAACTCGCTATCAGACAGCAGACAGACCATCAAAGCTGTTATCAGAACCTTCCCACTTAATAGAGGTTAGTATTTGCATTTGGGCTCTACTTATGGCCCCATAAAAGTGTAATCGGAAGTCAGACTGGTATTGTATATTCTAGGGTGCTCCTCTGCGGTTACCACTCTGCTACTTCTCTGCTGCGGCTACCACTCTACTACTACTTTGCTCCTCTGCGACTACCACTCTGCTACTACTTTGCTCTGCTGCTACTACTCTGCTACCGATTATTGGAGTTCCACTAATGTGATTGTTCCACTGTTTCGTTGCTATACGATTGTCTTTCCACTGTTCCACTACTGTGATTGTTGCTGCTCGACTGTGGTTGTCCCGCTGTATATCTGTTGTTCAGCATTCCTTCGCTATTCGTCCCAGCTGTACATGTACGTTGATTGATTGTGTCGTACCCACTGTGCACCTGTATACACCAAGGCACTGATGAACTACAACCACAATAATTGGTGAACTTGCATGCTTGAGAATATCTACATAGTATCAGATAAGATTGGAATAAGACTGCCCCTAAGGCGTAAGTATCGATTATTGTAAGCTATCATTGTGACGTCACAGGCATAGCCCTCACTGGAGGTTTCATATTATATATTCAAACAATACTCTCAATCACAGCATTCACTTGAATTCATCTTGGTGGTTGATATTTACATTAATTTCATTTTCTTTTGTACGGTGAGCTGAACTGTGCACATACAGGGTGTGTAACGATCAATATATTTTATTAGTAAGGGACATGACTATAATGTACTGATCTCATAAATTTGATGGTGATCAGATTTACTAAATTGACTGGGAAATAAAACTCGTGCAGACATACTACAATATATTTCCAACTGGCACACATACCGGCGTACAACGTTTCTCGGAAGTACCTGGCATAAAAAAACTCTGCTTCTTGTTTATACTTAACATAAAAAGATGCGTGAATACACTGACGATATAAATGCTCATACAGTGTATGTCAAAAGTCAATAACGAAATATTCGATATCTTACATCTCCCCCCTTAAAATTAAGTGTTTGAACCCTTACCCTAAATAACATTTCATTCAATTTTCAATTATTCATAATTCAAACGATCTGGAGGTTTCATCACCCGTTTAGGTCTACTACTAGCTAAAACATTACTATCACTATTTACAGAGATGTTAGGTTGGACATCATTTGAATCTTGCCTTGTTGATAAAGCTTTTTCCAAGATGGAAGAAGGCGTAATATGGAATTTTTTTATTTGATTTAAATGACGTTTCCACTCTACATTATCTAATTCTGGTACTCGCACCACATAAGTTGCTGTACCAATTTTGTTATTAATTATTGCTTTGATCCACTCTCTAGTGTTCTGTTTACGATAATCACGCACTGTTACTTCTTCACCAGGTTCAAACACTAAAAATCTCGAACAGAAAATTATTCAATGCTAAATTTATATTTACGTCCTTGTTTTTACCAAGTGCGTTTTTTAATGCATTTTTCACTGTCTTGACCGCATTTTCAGCCGCTCCGTTGGAATACGGATGATAAGGCGGACTGGTCGTGTGAACAATATTATTTTTCGATAAGAAATTTTCAAATTCAGTAGAACAAAATGACGTGCCATTATCAGTCACTATTTGGGTAGGAAACCCAAACCGAGCAAAACAAGATCTCAGTACTTCAATTGTGAACTTGGAGGTGATCGAACCCATTGAAAATGCTTCGATCCACTTACTGTGTGCATCCAAAATAATGAGGAACTGTTTACCCAGAAAGGGTCCCATAAAATCCAGGTGTAACCTGGTCCACGGTTGATCCGGAAACGGCCAATGATGTAAAATTGCTTTTTCAGGAGCATGCTTATTTATCAAGAAATTCTCACAAGATTTGCATATTTCTTCAAATTTTTTATCCAACCCTGGCCACCAAAAATATGAACGAGCAAGGCTCTTCATTTTAACAGCACCCATGTGAGTAGAATGAAGGCTTTTCAAAATGTCTTCTCGTAAAATTGAAGGAATAATAATGCGATTGTTCCACATCAAACAATTTGATTCAATGCTCAAATCCTTTCGAATTTTGTAATAATTTCGAAAACGTTCTTCTGGAACTTTTTGTAAAGTCCAACCTTTTTGGACATTTTTAATCACTGCTGATAAAATGTCATCTCTGGTCGTGGCATCCGAAACCATTTTAAAATCGATTGGGAAGTTTTCGTTATTTGAAAAATACCCCGCGTAATTTAACTCGACATCTTCTATGGATTGCTCATCTAGAGGTTGCGGTAGACGTGATAATATATCAGTTTCATTTCTTTCGGATGGAACTACTTCGATGTCGTACTGATAGTTCGATAAAATAAGTGCCCACCTACGCAAACGGTTGGCTGCAAATTGGGGTATATTTTTATCGGGGTGAAAAATGTATGAAAGAGGTTTATTGTCCATTACTAAGGTAAAATGTCTTCCCCATAGGTAATTATTGAATTTACATAGCCCATAAATTATGGCCAAAGCTTCTTTTTCCAAAGTGCAATATTTTTGTTCCCTTTCCAATAAGGTGCGCGAAGCATAAGCAATAACTTTTTCCATGCCATCTGGCATTATATGTGCCACCAATGCTCCCACCCCATAGTCACTTGCATCCGAAATTAGACGTAAGGGTAGTTTCGGATTATAATGGACTAAAACCGGTGCTAACGACAATATTTTTTTTACCTTTTTGAAAGCTGAATCACATTCCACAGACCAGTCCCATTTAGTTTTGGCTTTCAACAAATTATTTAATGGGTACACTAATGTGGACAAATTTTCAACAAATTTACCATAATAGTTGATCAAGCCCAAGAAAGATCTCAATGAAGTTAGATCTATGGGTCTAGGTGCATCAAGAATAGCTGCAACTTTTGTATCCGATGTGTGTAGTCCCTCTTGATCTATGTCATACCCTAAATATGTAATTTTTGATTTAAAAAAATGTCATTTTCCAATTGCAAGTTTCAAACCTGCATCCTGAAGTCGGGATAGTACTGATTCTAACCTGGCCAAATGTTCCTCTCTGTCTTTTCCAGTGACTAGAATATCGTCTAGGAAACAAACGACGCCACTGAGACCTTGTAAGAGGGTTTCTATTATTTTCTGAAATTTGGCGGGAATACTAGCTATCCCGAAAGGAGCACGATTATAGCAATATAGTCCTTTATGTGTAGAAATTGTCAAAAATATTTTTGACTTTTCCTCCAATTTTACTTGTTGGTATGCATTAGACAGATCAAGTTTTGTAAAATGCACCCCCCCTTGAAGTTGCACAAACAAGTCTTCAATTTTGGGTAAAGGGTATGAATCAATTTTGATAAAGGGATTTACCGTTACTTTAAAGTCTCCACAAATGCGAACGGAGCCATCTTTTTTCAATACGGGAACAATTGGTGTTCCCCAATCTGAAAAATCAATAGATTCAATGACCCCCAAGGTACACAAACGATCCAGTTCCCTCTCGACTTTTTCTCGCATTGCAAACGGTAAAGGTCGGGCTCTAAAAAATTTAGGAATTACTGAATCGGTTATCATTTGAATTGAAATTTTTCCCTTGTTGAAACTACCTAGTCCTGGAGAAAATAGACTGTCATATTTTTTTAATAAAAAATGCAAATCTTTGGGTAGGTCCACACTATTCAAGTTGTAAATTGACAAATTGAACAAATTGAAGAAGTCGCGTCCCAGTAGGGGTGGTCCTCCATTTTTAATTATGTAAAAATTCAAAGTTGCTTGTTTTCCCTTAAATGTAATATTACATGTTATGAAACCTAAGGGATTTATTTTTTCTCCATTATATAAACTGAACAATTTATTCGTATTTTGTAAAGGTTTGTTTATCAAATTTTGTTGATAAAAATTTTCCGATATGACACTAAAACTTGCCCCCGTATCTAGATGAAAAGTAAACATTTTTTGTTCAACCAACAAATCCATCAGAACTGGGTCAGTTTTGCAGTCGACATTATACAAAGAATATTCTTCAGATTCTAAAAAATTATTCCTGCTCGAAATTGATTTGTTGGTTGACTTTTTATTGTTGCACATTGGGGCCAGGTGGCCTTTTCTATTACAAGAATGGCAATAGCAATCTCTAAAAGAACACTTATCTGGCTTATGGTTGCGGCGGCCGCAAACCGTACATCTAATCTGAGCAGTCATTCCTGATGATTGACCTTTATTCCTCCACTCGCCATTTGGATTGACGCTGCTAGTTCGGGAACCTGTCGTCTTTGAGGTAGAAGAGCGCACCTGCGCAGAATTCTTCGAAGCAGTGAAGTAGATTTCCGGTTCATTTTTAATCGCACTCGCGCCATTTGCATTTTGCCTACTGGCTGATTTTGAGGAAGCAATTTCCACTACCGATGAAAACTTAACTCCCGCCTTCTCTTCGAACAACCGATCTTTCACAGGTCCTTTATCGTAACCTATTATGAACCTGTTCACTAAAGCACTTTCAATCTCCTCCTTTCCTCCAAAAGCACACACGGACACTAAATTACGAAGACGAGCCGCCCACTCTCTTGGTGACTCGTTCGCCATTTTTCTTGATTCGAAAAACTTTTCTCGACAAGCAAACACTGACACTGCTGATTGAAAATGTTCATCCATTAGTTTGATTATGTCCGTGTAGGGCTTTGTTTCGGGTTCCTCCGGAATACACATGTTATGCAACAGTTTGTAAGCTTCCTCATTCAGAAGACTGAGGAGGATGGCTCGTTTCCGATCATCTTCTTTGATCGAATTTGCTGTGAAATAATTTTGCAAACGTTTTTTATAGATCGACCAATCTCATACAGAAGGCAAAAACTCCTGGATGTGACCGGTGTATTGTACAGGTTTTTCCGCCATTTTCACGATTACCGAGTACTTCACTTATCACTTTTATATCTCGTCGCCACTGTAATGTACTGATCTCATAAATTTGATGGTGATCAGATTTACTAAATTGACTGGGAAATAAAACTCGTGCAGACTATACTACAATATATTTCCAACTGGCACACATACCGGCGTACAACGTTTCTCGGAAGTACCTGGCATAAAAAAACTCTGCTTCTTGTTTATACTTAACATAAAAAGATGCGTGAATACACTGACGATATAAATGCTCATACAGTGTATGTCAAAAGTCAATAACGAAATATTCGATATCTTACAATTCTGGTCCAAGTTATCTAAGCGTAAGGGAAGACAAAACCTCTACATAGTTATATATTCTTATTATACCATTTACAGGTATCTTTTTTTTTAATATTTTAGTAATATTAGTGCAGTGGGTTGTCCCATTCCATCAGGGTGGTTTCGGATTTTTCACTAGCGATAAATCCGTGGCGCTCCGGAAAATTAACCCCATATTTCAATCTTATCGAAATCAATTTTTATTGTCGAATCCACGCCTACTGAGCTGCTGGGTATGTTAGAGGCGTGACACATCATTGCACATTCACTGCTCTCCTTTCCTAAATTTCGCCCCTAACACTGTATTTATTAAAATTATGAAATAATATTAATTTTTATGAAAATTTTTAAAACAGTTTTTTTTCTTGTTAAAACATAATGAGGCACTGCACTTTTCACATTTAACAAAAGTGAAGCCTTTACATTTCGGGTACTTGCAGCGTTGCCTAGTTTCCATATATAAAGGCCAATGAGAGAACTCATCCTTCCTGACGTCTGCTGGATGTAGTGATGTTGATGGCTTTCTCTTCACTTTTGAAAGTTCTTTTTCGACTTCTGATCTTCTGCCCCTATGATTGAAGGCCCTCAAAAACAAAGGGATGTTCCTAATTCTGTTCGAAAATCCGCCAGTCACATTGTGGTCTTTCCCAATGAAATAGCTTGCCTTTTGTAAAGAAGCCGAGCATTAACCACAGTTATATCTAAAAGGTGGTAAAATAGACGAAAATACCACTTCTTTGAACGAATTTTAATTTTGTATCTACCAATAAGAGAGTCCAGAAGGTCTACTCCCCCCATATGTTTGTAATATTGGCTTACTACATTGGGACAATCGAAGACATATTGACGTCTCTTTCGGTCATATCTTTTCACAGATGAAACAGGTAAGGCTCCACAATAACTGGATAGCAGGTGAACAGTTTTGTTATCCTTCCTAACAACAAAAGAAATGGGTGTATTGTCGAACTTAGTGACATATTCATAGACCGTTCCCCTCGAAGCATTTTGTAATTCTTCTTTAGCTGGAAAAGGACAGTTCGGGATACGATTTATTCTTACTGTTCCTAATGAGTGAATTCCACGAAATGACAACTGAGACAAAAGAGGCATTGTCGTGTAGTAATTGTCGAAATAGACTCTATAATTTTTGAATTGTGGAATGTCTCTTAGTAATCTTACTACCACATTTGCACTTGATCCCAGATCTTCTTCATTTTCTAAACGATTATTTCCATCATTTTCCTGTCCTGTGAATATTTCAAAATTATACGAAAAACCAGAGACTCCTGATAAAACAAAAAGCTTGTAGCCCCATTTATGGGGTTTTGCTAGCATGTATTGTTTCATGAAATTCCTTGCCTTTGTGGAGCACAGTTGCTCATTTATGGACAGGCATGGTTCGTAAGGAATTGTTTTGAAATTTTTCAACAAATGATCAATAATTGGCTGAATTTTGTGAAGTCTATCATGTCCTTGATTTTCACGGGGAAGCATAGTAGAATTATCATTGAAGTGTAAATGTTGTCTAATTTTCTCAAACTGTTTTTGGGGCATTGTTTTTTTAATCGTTTCGTTTCCTAGTTGTGTAGACCAATAATTCCTCACATTTGAGAGATGTATAACTTTTTATGTCTGTTTCCGTAAAAACTTTGGGTGCATCAGGAAATAATTGGGTAGAGTAAAGATTAGTTTGTTTTGCAATCATTCTGACCAAAGAGTTATCAAAGAAGTATGTAAAAAAAGTCGTAGGGTGTATGAAGTTCAAATATTTTATTTGGAAGGGTGTCATTGCCAGAAAATGTTATGTCTTCTTCCAAAATATTCAAGTTAGTTTTCGACCATTCCAGTTTGTTTAATTTCCGTTTTATTTCATTCAGATTTTTCTTTTTGTTATTTTTATTATTATTATTTGTGCTATTCTGATTTATTATCAGGCGCTTTCTCTTGGGTTCTACTTTATCTTCGTGATTTGATTTTGAATTCTCTTTATTTTCGTTATGCCGATTTGATGGACCTTCAATTTCCTTATTTATATTTGTATCATCTAAAAATGCTATCGGCATACTCTCTATGTCGAATGGTTCTTCATCATCATCTTTATCACTTTGAATTATATCATCATTTTCAAATGGAATCTGGTCGCTATCATCTAATATATTCTCGTCTTTGGAATCATCACTTACTTCTGAACAATTATCTGCGATATATTCAACTTCGCTTCTTGATAGGGGCGCAGTTTTAGGCTTCTTTCCTATTCCTTCCATTTCTGAAAATATATATATATATATATATATATATATATATATATATATATATATATATATATATATATATATATATATTCAGTGGAATATCAAAGACAAAGATCGTATTTTTTTTCACGAAGTGAGAATTGTTGCAGATACGCTACTTACGAATTTTAATAAAACTGTGAGATGTTGCATATCTACAACAATAAGAAGAAGGAGTCTTACTTAACAAATAATCATAGTATCCTAATTCTACAAGTAATATGGAAATCTACAAACCTTTGGGAAGAGGCTAATATTTTTCTTGGATCCTTCATTATGATTTTTCTTCCATAAAACATACCACGAAAATGGGCAACTTAGCAGGTGTCCATCTAGGCAGTTGGCAGTACAATAACGAAGGCGTCATACATTTTCTAGTGACATTTGTGAGTTGGAGACTGAACATACAAGGATATAGATCCTAACGATCACGATGCCATATTCTGGGACATGATTTATAGACTTCTGTAATTACATATTTCCTTTGAACTCCTTGTATGTTAGTTTTAGAGTTTTATGCAGTGCGTTATTGCAAAAAAAGTTTGTTTTAACTCTATTAAAAATCCAATTTTTGTCTCTCTCTAACTCATGAGTTCTTATGAAAAATGCTATTAATATAAACTTTTAGAATAAGTGCGATACATCATTTGTTTTGGGACATTAGAAACTTTTAAAATATATAATAAAAAATCCAGGGCTCTATTTAAAAAACAAAGGATGATGGCAGCTCAAATACGAAACGTCTGTTTGAAAATCTGATAACACCATCTTGTAGAACACAAAAGGAATGTGAAATTTGTTTTGTTATATCTATTCAAATAGAGTCACAAAAAAATAAAATTAAATCGCGAATAATCGGTTTTTTCCAAAAATCTTCGGAAGTATTCGGATTTTTTCAAATATGAAAGCGGCGTTACAATGTGCACCAAATTGCGCAACTTTTCCTCCATTTAACCTATCTTGTATCTCTTCTGGTTTCCGAGATCCCAATGATGAGGCTCGAATTTGGGACACCCTGTACAATCACAATCAAAAATAAACCATTTCAATTCTTTATTTCTGCTTGTACAATCACACTCAAAAATAAAACATTTGAATTTTAGGAATGTAGGCTTTCACGGCTGGCGTCAATGTTTTGGTTGGTTTCCGGGTTTTGCCGTGGTCTTTGGTTTAAATCTCCAAACGTTTCAACTGCAACTGCGGCAGTCATCTTCAGTGGCGTGGTCGAAGTACTCTTCTAGACGTGTCAACTGAAACTTCTTCGACACGTCTAGAAGA
The DNA here is from genome assembly GCA_944452925.2 of Chrysolina oricalcia. Lineage (NCBI taxonomy): Eukaryota > Metazoa > Arthropoda > Insecta > Coleoptera > Chrysomelidae > Chrysolina > Chrysolina oricalcia. The sequence continues at coordinate 45,784,979 of OX101823.2, read as the reverse complement.
GTACTTCGACCACGCCACTGAAGATGACTGCCGCAGTTGCAGTTGAAACGTTTGGAGATTTAAACCAAAGAAGACCATGGCAAAACCCAGAAACCAACCAAAACATTTCAATTTTAATTCTTTATTTTTGGTTTTTCTGAGGTGGTGGACTATTTGGACTCTTGGTAGGCTCCGCAGGAGGAGGAACCACACGAGTATTCGGAGGTGCACAAGGTTCAACAGGAGTATTCGGCAAACTTTAATCGACTTTTGACAAAAACAAAACATTTTTCTACAATATATACACCACTGCGTTCCATCCATCTCACAACTTCTTTGCTTCTTCTACGAACCGGCTCATGAAAACACATTCGCATGTGTCTGGACCACAATGAACGTCAGGATCGGCCCAGGGACATATTATATAGTGATGATTCTTCGTTTCCGCATTTTTTATTGACTGTAGATGCTTCTTCCGCTGGAACCATATTTTCAACATCTCTCCATAAATATCATATCTATCTATGTGCCTCCCAATAAACTCATCTATTTTTTCACAAGCCACTAATATGTCTGAACTTGTCGGAAGCATATTCACAACTGCTCCAGTCCGCCCACCAAAATTCCCAAAATTCGATCTCGCCACCCCACCTTCCTACATCCTCCTCCATATTCAAGATATCTGCTTCCCGAGTTTGACCACCTAAATTCCCAAACCCATCTACTCAAAATTCGATTTCGCCATCTCGCCCCACCTACCTTATATACATCCTCCTTCATCTCCACATTCAAGATATCTTCTTCCCACCCGAATTTGACCCTCCACCTGTCAAAATTCCATCTACTCAAAATTCGATCTCGCCATCCCGCCCCACCTACCTTAGCTACATCCTCCTTTATCTCCATATTCAATAACCACCATAGTCTCATGGCCAAGATATCTACTTCCCACCCACCCTGCCAACCCGAGTTCGATCCTCCACCGAACCTTTTTTCTCTCTCAAATACCGTGACAGTGTCGCCATCTTGATCACAACAACCGCATTATGACGTCACCAACCGCGCCCAGACATGGGCCCAGCAGGTTCAAATTCCCCGCCAGAGTATCGTCACGGCCGCCAGTTTTTGCCGCCAGAGTATCGTCACGGCGGCCATCTTGGATTTCAATCAAGTTACTTTATCTACTGACTTGAACATAAACACAGAGCATTATGCAATATTTCAAAACATTTAAAATACAAAATGGACACCTAATGTATTTGATTCTATAGTTCCACACAGTACTAAATAGATAAGAGGAAGTCAATTGTGCGATACACAACGATAGTTGAATTTATTTTTGATCAGGACTAAAATTCTCAAAACTTTAAATAAAAAAAAACTATGAATATGAATACACAGCAGTCTCAGTATCAAGTGGAAACATTCAGTAATTGGTGTTACTGATTGTTAAATAGTATCAACTTGTTGAAAGTCTGCCTGATTCAAATACCTACTAAAACTGTCTGTTTTTTGCTTAAATTGAAAAATCGAATTTTCAAGTAAACATATGGTTTTAATAAGTAAGAATACATGGTTAGTGTTGAATTAATTAATTAATTAGCCACAAAATGCCATTGGCCGCAGTGGAGGGCCTGATTCGGGTCCACTCACGTTCAAACCTAGTGTTGAATTCATATTCAAGAAAGTGATTTTCCAATGTAGGAAAAATATTTTTACTATAGTAAAACTGGCTTATTGAGTTAGTCAGAGTATCAATATAACCTGTTTTTCTCGGGACTTTATTATTGGTAGTAATCTGCGAACATAAAACTCACACTTCATGCAAATTACAATTAGTCCTTCAGATGGCCACAGGAGACCAGTTGATATTGAATCCCTATCTTTCCTCCTGATCAAATTCATTAGCAGTGATTCAGATGACTTTGTAAGATCTTGAATAGCTGCCAAACAATTAGGGCATTTCAGATTCTTCCTTATCATACGAATGACAGCCGCAAATATAAGTGACTACATTTTTACTGTATTTTGATAATGATGGAGAGTATACCATTTCGTAATCATGATCTTCATATTCTGGTACAATGTCTATATTATTCTTGCGAGCCAAAGAAAAATCATTTTCGAAGTTGTCAGTTTGATATTTTGAAGATTTATTACTGGGTAATGATAGTATTCTCGTAGAATCTATTGCTTCACAATTACCACCAACTCCTTTTACTTGGGCATGAAATAAGAGACGTTTGTATGTATGGTGCATCTGCAGAGCATTTGGATTATTATTCCAGCCATTATAACTCCTGCAATAAATAATACACTTTAATGAAGAGAATACCTGAATTGTGAATACAAAATACAATAAAATAATAAAATCAACAATGTTACACATATTTTCTAGCGTTATTGAGCATATAAAAGCCTACCCTTAAGAAAAATATATTCTTTATATATTTCTCAGGCAAGGTATACTTATTGAATTTCATAAAAAATTCCAAGTGAATCATATCTATAATAGAGAAGCACGAATGAATATCATCATATGTTGAGAAAGGCAGCAGTGTACAGCCATGAAAGCATACCAATCTCTAAGTAATTATATAAAAATTATCAATAACCTAGAAAAATTCAGACTCTATCAATAGAGTACCTGAAAAATAAAGTATACTACAATTTTAACAGCTGATGTGATTTTGTCATATAAAATTTATATGCATATGTTTGTGAAAGCAAAATGGGTTACCAAAGTTGTATTCCAGTTTTAAATGAAGTGTACTTTGTGAACATCTTCAATGTGCTGTTTTTTTGTTGATTTTGCAGTAATAAAGATTAATTAAATCAAAAACTCACCTAACACTACAAAAGAAAAGCTCAAAGTGGTCTTGACTATACTTATATGTTAATAGGTATTGAATTCTATCCCTTTTGACAAATTCATAAAAAATACCTATCGTTGATGAAAGATACACAATAAAGCCTACAAAAGGTGTTTTCCTTGGTGTTAAAACTATCAATTGTTTACAATCTAATGTACACATTTTAAGGTATTCAATGGTCTTTTTTAAACATGGTTCCCACATATGATGTGTGATTTTTTTAGTGGTGCTTTATAACCCTTGGCAACTGGAGATCTAGAATTCAGAATATCAAATGATCTATCTATTATTCTGATAAATCTAATGGTTGGGCCAACGTCTCGGAATTGTGGGAGCTGCATATCTTCCATCAAGAATTCCAGGGCATCAGCTACACTACTACTCAAAGTTTGGACAGCTAGTCCCACCTGGAAATATTCAAAATTTAATTAAAATGTGTGATATATTTTTACATAAGAATGGAATGGAATGATCAGTAGTTGTACTTTCATTTTTTGTCTTCGCCACTCCATATGACTTTTTTTCAGTTTTGTCCCTGCAGACAAAGTCTCGCTATATTCCAAGTCATACAACATTTCAATATACCTCCATTCAATTAATTTATTGTCGTCATCATGAAATTTTCCAAGTTTGGATAATGCATTCCTCATTAGTTTTAGCATGTGACGTGCATCTAATATGGCATAAACCCTTGATGCCTCATCATTGGGATGAGAAAAGTAGGTTTTCACTCCACAAAGGTTCATATTGCATCCTAACTTCTTCAACATCTTCATATTAACTGTTGGCCCATCACAAGTAGGGGAGAAGGGGGTACATTTGAACATGTATGAGTATTTTGCATTACTGAAGTCACAATAAGTATGAAAATAAAATGAAAAGGGTATATTTTAGCGACAACATATGTTTGTTTCACTTTTCTATGAATGATATACTGCCACTGGTGACAGTTTTTTGTTCAAGATTATTTTTCTGGGTCCTGTACTATCGTTCAAATGTACCCCATTTGTGGGGCATATTTGAACTTGTCATGGGGCACCAATCACCAGTCATAAATATGAAACTTTTATTCATTTGTAATGCAATAGAACTAGCGTAAGTTATAATTGTTCAGTTTTATGTTGAATTCAAAGATTCCACTGGATCTTTCAGTGCCTTGTCGTGATGGATTGGGCATCTTTCTTATCACATCTGCCGATGAAACTGTCGCGATATCTTCAACTATAGGGTAATGAAGTTTATTACCAGTTTTTCTCAAAAACTTGATAGTGTAGTCATCTTCCTTAATGCCAATAACATTTCCAACGTAATGAACGATTGTTTTCTTGGTGCAGAAATGTACTATAACGAAATCATAAGCTCTAATTTCTGAATGTAAGGAAAGGTTTTCTTCTGATGATCCTCATCGTGGACGGAGAATGTATCATCACTGATGGAAGTAGAATCAGTATCCAGATCAATTTCGTTTTGTACTTTAGCTTTTGTAGCTGACATTTGAACACCTTTTATCACGTTACGATCAGACGATTCAGGCAACATCTGCAGAAATTGCCTTTTTGTTCTTTGGCTGTTTTTTTTTCTTCACGAATAGCCGCTTCGGCCTCAATTTGATCTTTTACAGGTGTATGTGTTAAAAACAAAGATTTTTTAGGATTTCGACCTCTACGCCTCTTTTTAGTTGATGACAAAATATTGGGAAATGGTCTAATCCCTTCCGGAGATACTAAATTGGATGATGAATTGGGTGAAACTGACTGGTGGCAGAAGTAGATGGAACTGGTTGTTCTTCAGGAAGTGAGCCTGCATTCATAGATGTGGAGGTAGACGCAGTGACATCTTCTGAAACAATTGTGTCTTCGACACTCGATGATTTGTTGGTTTCAGTAGTGGAGGGTGTTCCGGCTGCAACAAAATCACTAGAAGAAAACGCATTTCTATTGAACGGCCATATCCCTGTTTTATTGAACCCCGAGATGATATTTTTGGGAGTGAAAGATGACTGAATTGCAGTGTTGGAAAGTCCTGCCAAATCGTGAATAGTTATAGCTTTTCCCGGATGTGAAATCATCCAGTCATGCTGGGCAATTTTCAACTTAACCTTGAAAGGAGCCATTATTGATACATCCAGAGGTTGGAGTTTGTGACTGCAGTGTGGTGGTATAGTAACAATTTCCATTCCATTGTCTTTCGCAAATATTATGGCAGCCAACGAACAGTGCGTCTCATGGTTATCCATGATGATAAGGATTTTATCCTCTAAGCTGCACTTTGTGTATTTTTTTATGTGTTCCAAAACTTTTATGAATGACGGATTAGTCATCCAACCAGTGGGTGGATTATTAACCAATCCAATACTTCCAGCAGGAGCGCCCGTTAAGAAACTATCATGATATCTGGCTCGTGGGAAAATGAAAACTGGTGGCAGGCTATTTCCATTGGCTGCAACAATGGCACACATAATTACGAGAGTTCCTCTTTCTGCCGACGTAACCTGACCAACTTGTTTCACTCCTTTTTCTGCAATGACGTTGGGAGCGTCGACAACTGTAGTTATTCCTGTTTCATCTAAATTGAAGATGTTATTTGGAGAAAAATTGTATTTTTGAAAAGCTTGCAAGAGATTATTTAGAATTATTTTGGAGCCTCTTCATTGAATCCAGTTGTACGGGCCAAACTTGTGTTCTCTGGTCTACGGATACTTTGGTTTTTATGACGCTTCATGAAACATTGAACCCAATCTAACCCAGCTATCTTTTTCTCATTCCAACTTGCTGGATATTTTCTACCAAGAATTTTTGCATAATCGAATGCCAGTACTCTTAAGTCTCTATATGATAAACCGTAGTGTAATTTAGAACATTTCAAAATATAATAATAATAATAATATAATAATAAATATACTTTATTGTCAAAAAAATTTTCAATTTTGTAGACAAAGCATCGTAGGTAGACAATAATTGCGATATGACGATATACACGTCAGTCAAAATTTAAAAGATATAAAAATATGGACAATAAAAATAAAAATATATATATATGAAAATGTAACGGTGTACATAACAGTCAAAAAAAAATTATAATAAGTATAAAAACATGGAAATATCTATATACACATACATATATATATATATATATATATACACATATACACATACATACATACATACATACATTGTATACACATATAAAAATGTACGGTGCACATATTTGTCAAAAACTAAATGTAAAAAACATGAGAACATTAAATTAAAAAAATGTGTATATATAAAAATTATTTAAAATGGATAAATGTAAATATAAAAAGCAATGAACGTATATCAATAATAGTATAGTTATCAAAACTCCTCCTCAAAAAACTCCTGTATATTATAGTATGGTCTGGAAGAGAACAAATCTTTTAGGGCATGTCTGAAGTGATCATATTGAGCAATCTCTCTTATATGTTTTGGTATATGATTGTACATTTTACGTCCATTATAGAAAATTGAATCTTTTACCAGTTTCGATTTTGGAATTGGAAGATTCAGTTGGTTATTACTGGTTTGACGTGTAACATGATGACCCGGATTACTACAGAACTTACACTTATGTTTGTGTATGAGAGACACAGTTTCCATTATAAAAATTGAAATAACTGTGAGTATTTTGTTTATTCTAAAAAGATCTCTACACGAATCTCTAGGGTGAACTTTGCATATGTTTCTCACAGCTCGTTTTTGTATGATTAAGACTGAACTCATCAATCTATTATTACATGCGCCCCAAAATGGTATACCATACCTAAGGTGGGCGTCCACTAAGGCATAATATGCCATTTTTGCGGGCTGAAATCCCAGTTCTCTTGCAATCACTCTAACTGCGTAACATCCAGATGATAATTTATTATTCAAATTATGAATGTGACCTTCAAATTTCAATTTGTTATCCAGGAGGAGTCCTAAAAACTTCGTACACTCCTTATTTTCAACCATATAGTTGTTCAATGATATGTTGTCTAAGGTACATTTGAAAGATATAACATTCGTTTTTTTTTATATTAAAGGAGAGCGAGTTAGCATCACACCAATCTTTGATTCTATTGAGATCTATTGTCATTACATTATTCAAATTTTTTTCCGTTTTGCTATGCCACATGATAGTTATATCGTCCGCAAAAAGAGTGAGTTTTCCTGTTAAACCAAGGACATTAATATCATTTACATATAAGAGGAACAATAATGGACCTAATACAGATCCTTGCGGAACTCCAAAGTTCACCTTCATTTCTTGCGAGTGTGATGTTGTTTTCACTATCTGTTTTCTATCAGCTAAATATGATTGGAACCAGCAAAGTGTTTTTCCCCTGAAGCCATAAACATGGAGTTTTTTTAATAATGTTCCGTGGTCTACACAGTCGAAAGCTTTCGAAAGATCACAGAACACCGTCGCAGCAAGTTCTCCATTGTTAATTTCAGAATAGATTTCGTATAAGACGGAGAAGATAGCATCATGGGTATTTTTGTCACTCTGGAATCCAAACTGATTCTCGCTAATTATATTATGAGAAATTAAAAATGCATTCATTCTTCTTTTAACGATTTTTTCCATAAGTTTTGCTGTTGTTGGAATGAGAGATATTGGGCGATAATTAGAAGGATTTTCCAAGTCACCACCTTTGTGCAAAGGAATAACAATTGACGTTTTCAAGAAGTCCGGGAAAGTGCCAGTTTGCAACGAAATATTAATGACTTTTACTAATGTATTCAATGCATTCTCAGGAAGATTCTGTATGATAGAAACTGATATCTCGTCAATACCTGCCGTATTTTTGTTTTTTAATTCATGGAGAATTTCCGCCAATTCCATAATGTTCGTATCGTACAAAATTAAGTTGTCATATATCTCGAATGATTCAAGATTTTTCACGGGATCATATAGACGCGAGCTTAGACTTTCATTCAACTTTCCTGCAATGGTGCAGTAGAACTCATTCAATTCATTTGGGTCCAAAGGAGTATTAGACATCTTACAAGATTTTCCTCTAAGATCATTTATTATCGACCAGCTTTCTTTCACTTCATTTTTTGCCGATTTGAGTCTATTGTTATAGTGCATTTCTTTAGCGTTTCTAATAACTTTTCTAAGAATTTTTCGGTAGTCATTGTAGTGCTGATGGAAACTTGCGTCATTAGTGAATTTTTGTATGTAGTGCAAAGACCTTAAGTTTTTAGATGAATTCTTCAATCCTTTAGTCAACCATAATTTTTTGTTTGTTTTCTGTTTGATTTTCTGGTAGGGAAACGATTTATTGAATATAAGGATTAACTGGTCATGAAAGCATAGTTTCCTGGTCTTGATTGAATACTTGTCGAAAAGTATGTTTTGAAGAAAACACTTCTTCTCTAGGTGCCTTCTTCAATCGGTAAAACAATGCAGTATGCTTCACCCCAAAAATAGCTGCGGCTTTCCTTAGAGACATTTCGTTGCCTTTAACTGCTGCTATTGCCTTAGCCATATCTTCCTCGTTAAAACCTTCATCTTGTTTCTTTTTTTTGTAATTCCTCACCATACTGAATCGAAAATCTATAAGAAAAAAATAAGAACAACTATTATTCAAACCTAAATTTGGAAAGCAGGTACGCATTTATTTATGAGAAGGGGCACTTTTGAACACTGTTCAATAGTACCCCAGAATAGTGTTCAAAGGTACTCCGATAGATCTATTGGAATTGAAAGTTGATCACCGGCAATACGGTAACATCTTACCTCACAAAATTATACCAAATCATTAAAAGTACTTCATACTTTTGGTGATCATAAATACATTTCAGTTCAGTACTCGAATATAAATGATATCACATTTCTTAACTGAGCCCAAAGTTACAGTATATTACGAAAAAAACAAATTTTTTTAATACATACCTTATTAATAATAACCCGAAGCTGTGGCACGAGACAATAACTACTAACACTATTTACTTTGGTTACAAGTGGTTCCGAAGAAATATCCACTGTCAAGGCGGCAAATACCAATACCGTTCAATTGTGCCCCATTTTCAAATGTACCCCCTTCTCCCTAATAGATGAAATTTTAACATTAGCATTAACGAGTCTTATGAGTGCTTCCTTAACTAAATTTGCTTTTTCCTGGCCATTTAAAGAATTTATCAAAAAATATGCTATTGGCAGCTTCCAATGTTCAGTCAAACAAACTACCAAAAAAAACTAAAGCTTCTGTAGTTCTGTAGTTCTGTCAGATCATCAATATTTTTATTTCCAATTTCGATATAAACGTATAAAGTTCGACTATCTGAGATGATTTGTTTTTTTATAGCCATTTCATCTATTATTAGTGAACATATCAACTCTTTGTTCTGCCAACGATACTCTTCAGCTTTCAGTTTTAGAACATCAAATGAAGATCCAGTAAAACCAGGTCTGCATTCTATTCCACTGTAGATTTTTCGGATTGTAGCTGGATGAGGAAGACATAAGTTAAATGTTTTACGTACAAAATCATATCTTTTTCTTGAGTAAAATAAGAGAGTCATTGTAAAATCCTTTAGCTCTGGAGGATACTTTGACCGGGATATGCAATTACTTTTTCTAGTTTTCAAAATGCGTGCCATTAACTGTCTTGGAAGTGCAGAAAAAGATTTTGATGTATGCTCGGATGCCATATCTGAAATGAGCTGTTTTTTTTTCCAAAATATTCACAACTGATGACAGTGTCTGAACTTTTGATTCATTCTTTCAACTGTTCTTCAAATTAAAATATTTTGTTGCTAGTTTCTTGGTTCGATTCTTCCTCTGGGAAGTATCTGTTTGAACCTTTTCCATGCTTGAACTAAAAACAATTGATTTTAAATTATTATCTTATTTATGCAAATCAATTGTATTATCGATAACTGTGAAAAGTCTGGATAAGTCTGACTTTCCTTTTCTTTCCACTAGAACCTGATGAGGTGGACATACTGGAACTAGAAAATGCGAAATAGTTTGATCAACTAAGAATATGGAAAAATATCAAAAACTTGACTCAATGAAATCCTTGAAAAATAATTACCTCACATCCAATCGTCGTCTCTTGAGGTTCTATTTATACCCAAAAGGAATCGCTTTGTTTATCAGACATATACAAATTTTCTGGAGACGACAAGGCCTCTGTGGTAGAGTCAGTGATTTCCTGTGTCGCTGGCATGATGGTCAGCGGTCTAGGTATCTGATTTGTTGGAAGTGAGTTAGGCTTCAGTCTTGTGGTATGTGGCGTCCTTATGAAACAATTTTCCGTGAAATGAGTTGAACAAACTTTACTATAAATTGTGAAAGGCTTTCGCGGCCATCGTCACTTACATGATGGTTCTTCGGGTTGTGAGGCCGACGTATGTTCTGAGAAGGTCTCGACGTTTCGCCAACACAAGTGGTTAGCATTTTCAAGAGTTATTTTGCAAATTTCTGCTTTCTTAAGTTGCTGTCAAATGTCAAACATAAGCCATTATTAATGTTATTATCTTTCACTGTATTACTTTTTCTTTTCTTTGTAAATGATTATCATTGTGTTTGAAATTGCTGCTAAATTGGGGGGGTTATGTGGAAGAGCAGCTATGCTGAACATCGCCTCCCCAAATGATTCAGTGTTTATGTAATATTGATTTGAAGAAAAAATAAAGACACATTATTATTACTTTTTTTTTTTTTTCCGTTGGGAATGTACCAGTCAGGCCCTGTCTCCGGTGCTCCGATACATCCGGAGGGCGCGCTGGTGTCGTTAACCCCAATAACCACTCCCTACGTCCGTAGGGTGAGTGACTATTGGGTCCGAGAATCATGTGCCCTGAGTAGACGGAGCGAACCAAGGATGACGGCCTTCTGCATTCGCGCTGCTAAGATTTCTGCCATATTACGGCAAGCAGGTATTATCTTCAAGTTGGAGAGCAGTGTGTCCATCATTCCACCAAGGACTCCTATGATCAGAACCACCATTTTGACAGAATGGTCCGGATATAACCTGCGGAGTTCAAAGAGAAGATCTCGATATTTAGTCCGTTTTTCCTCCTCTTTTCGAACGATATTCATTTCGCCTGGAGCGGAAAACTCCATGACGAATATCGTTCTACTTTGGTGGTCGAGGAGGACAACATCAGGCTTATTGGCTTGTATTTGCCTGAGGGTGGGGAATGAGTAGTTCCAATAGATCCGGCACCTCTCATTCTCCACCACGGACTCAATATCCCCCGGAACATAAGGCAACACCGGTGTCTCGGCTATACCGTACGAGTGTCGTAGATGGTAGTATAACACTCGTAGCGCCGCGTTATGCCTGTGGATATAGGCTGAGACCGCATAAGATGGGCATGCTGATAGCAAATGCATTACGGTCTCAGGTGCCCCACGACATGCCCTGCATTGGGTGTCAGGGACGTCTATACCCATCACGCGACTACGGTAGACGAGGGTGTTGAATTATTATTATTATTATTATTATTATCTATGAACATTGGCATTAGCTCAAAGGTGAAATGTCATTGGGAGTAAAGTGTTTTCACATTTCGGTGGTTGGCACCATTTGAACGAGAAGGATAACTATGTACAGGGTCAGCTAACAATCACAGGCTTACAAATGCTTTACGTTTCGACAATCTTCATAAGAATATAACTACTTCAAATTTATTAATTGATGGCGCCATCTAACGACAGGAAGCTCAAGCAGGCCGAAGGAATCTGAGAACCCTTACAGAAAACCTACTGTGAATTTGCAAACTTGACAAGTTAAACACATTTCATATTCAGTAAATATTCCAGAGTTACAAAAATATAACATATGCAGGTACAAAAAAAGCCATTCCGGCAACAAAAATAAAAACAATTGATGCTTTCAAAAGAAACGCCAGTCAGCTGCCAGAACGTCGATTTTGCCGAACTACCTTATTTGAGGAACTCTAGAAGTTGTTCGTTCATAAACATTGCACATTCTGTTCTGGGACTCTGCTAGGTTTTTTACATTGGCATTTATTTCTTCTAATACATCCAAGGCTTCCCTATGCATTTTATCCAAGTTTGTGGTGGATTCCTTTCTTTTCAGTGCATTGGATAATTGTTTTTCCTTGACTAACTTTTTACCAAATTTTGATTGAACTGAGGATAGAACTTTATCCTGATTTGTCAAGGGTTCCTTTTCAATAGATTTTTCCTCAACTATGTTTTTTTCAAATGAAATGAGTGGGGGTAGAGTGATTTCTACACTGTTTAGAGCTGTAGATTCTATTTGGAAGGAATAATGTTCATTTGATTTCGAACAACTGGAAACTGCCTGCGAGTTGAAACCTGCAACAGGCTGTATCTGAAATCACAAATGAATTCATTGAAAATTATTTGAGTTTGTATACATTGCACCATTCCATTCTGCTAGCAACAATTCCTGACTGGTCAGGAATTACAAATTTTGATTTATTTTCATAAGGATATCAACATTAGCAGAAGGGATAACATAATGGAGGGATCAAATCAATAATTTCTGATCATTACTACACATGTATGTACCAATGAGCAACACAGTAATAATTGTAGGATGACTTCTCTCTCATTCATAAGTATAACTCACAGATCCTAATTCTATATTTCCGTCGTCTCCCCTAATAGATGTCCATCTAATTATTTCAATCAGTATTTTTTTAATTTCTGATAACTGCCTTCCCCTTCCACCACCTACCGTTTTTGAAAAATTAATTATGATGTCAACAGCCTTCGCACGTGTCTTACTTTTCCAATCCGCTACTGCCTACAATGTATAAAATGAGAAAATCGATTGGGAATATTTGATAGAATTTAAGGCTGCCGTACATTGAGCAATTTCTTGGCAAGTTCAAGCCAATGAAATTCATTTGCAATTTTTTCCATTTCTTACATGTCGCCGTACATTATGCAATTTCTGTTTACATTTTTATGAAAGTAGCACAGAATACTTACACTGTGCAAGTGTTCTGTGGAAAGTAGTCATATCTACCAACATGACCAACTTTAACAAAATAACTGAAATATTTAGGTATTTTGGCAGCAAACAAAAAGAACAATAGTTCATGGATGTTATTTTGAATTGGTTTTTATTTTTGTTTACAATAATATTTCGTTCAAACATGTCTGGATAGATCAGAAACAGTAGCAGTCGTTGCAACCAGTGTTTTACTCAATGCTTTTTTATTGTATCATAGAAAAAGCAAAAGGAAGCATAGGAGATGGTGGATTAAACCATGGATGAAAACTGTGTTTGGTAACCTCTCTTTGCCGGAAGAATTTCTCTCTCCAAATGATTCTCAATGTTTTCGCAATTATTTGAGAATGGATGAGGAGATGTTCCACAAATTGTTGAATAAAATCAGATACAGAATTGAGAAACAAGACACAAGTTTCCGACAATGTATACCGGCTAAAGACAAATCAATAATAACACTACGATACCTGGCTACAGGCGAAACATTTAGGTCTTTGATGTTCAACTACACAGTATCAGAGACTGCTATATCACTGTTTGTAAGAGATATTTGTTTAGCAATTTATGATGAACTGAAACCAGAATATTTGAAAGTAGGTAGTACTCTAATATTTGTAATTTCATGAGTAAAGTATGTATATATTTACACTTAAATTTTCTTGCTATGTACCACAAACAGCAGCAGAATGGCTTAATATTGCAAAGGAATTTGAAGAAATATGGAATTTGCCAAACATTATTGGAGCAATGGATGGCAAACACATAACCATTCGTGCTCCAACAGATGAAGGCTCTGCCTATTTCAATTACAAGAAACAACACAGTCCCAGCTAACCAGATGACGTCAAATATACGTCATTTATACGCCTTCAGATCACCAGGCTGACGTCACTAAATGACGTAATTATGACGTCTCAATCACGTGAAAAAGTCACAGCCCCGTGACGTCAGCAACTGACGTTTATCATATGTCATCCACTGACATCTTGGCTACGTCACAATGACATATATGACGCCTTGGTAACGTCGCACTGACGAATATGACGTCTTGGAAACGTTACTCTGACGTACATGATGCCTTGATATAACGTCACACTGACGTAAGATTTGGTCATATTTTTGATGATTTTAGTGCTCTTTTCAAATTTTTATTGTCATGTGTCAAATGGATTTTTGTTTAGCTAAAGATAATTGAAATGTAGAAAGAAGTATTGACTATTTGTGAACATGCTAAACGTTGACTCATGGCAGATCAAAATTCAACATAAAATAAAAAAAATTAAAATCTGGTCTTCTGTCAACAAAAGTGTTGAAATTCATTTGAAAAGAGCATATTCATTATAATGAATACAATTTTCACTAAACCATTGTTTGTTTGGATGTGACTATTCAAGCTGTTGATGGAATAAAAATAGAAATAAAAATCATTGGAATGACATCAACATTTATTGGAAAGCCAAGAAAATCACACTGAATACAAACTGAATCCAAGTATTAAATGGAGTAAGTAACACAAACATACATTTTTTATTTATTACAAAAATATTTTCAACAGGTGTCCAATTATTTTATTTTTTATTTAACAGTACATTTCAGGCATGTGCATTGTATGAATGTAATAAGGGAAAAAATACAAAATATTCAGTATTTTCCATAGGAAATAGCAAACATTTAGCTTGAATTTGATTTAAAGGCCAACTCTGGAAAGCATCAGAAAGTTTACTAACAATATATATATATTCAACTTTTTTGAATCGAAAGGATATTTATATAAAGAATTGTAGTTTTCAAAGTTTTTTCCAATAAAAATTATCTCATTTTTGCTTCGTACTATATTGTGAATTTGTACTACCAAATTTTCGAGTGTTAAACAATAAGAATCGTGAACGGAATAAGACTCAATTGTCAATTGAAAGTCATTGAATGTAATCTTTTTATATTCTTTATATTGCTTGGTAAAGAATAAGCGAAGACCTAAAAAATACTCATAAAAACACTGCACATTTTCTGTTGGTGAATTAATCTTCAAATAGTTATTTGATTCAATTATTCGACAATAAGCTTGTTGAAGAGGATTTGTTGGGGATTTTAATAATCTTTTCAATTGTCCCAAGAAATTTTCAAATGGGAATGCTGAAAATGAACCTAATGTACCGTACTTTTTAGAATCATCAGTTAAATGAGACAAAATATGAACATTATATACTAAAAACTGTGCCCCATATATTTTTTTAGAATGTGTTACAAATGTCAATAATAATTCACTCGCCAAATCATGTCCATAGCGGTTTGTTAAGAAAGGCGAACAGAGAATAAATATTCCAGTATGTAACAAAAGGAAGTGTTCATAAATTCCAATATTTATATTTTTAGAACGAGTGGTCCTAGAAATAGTAAGAAAGTGCGAAGTTCTGTAGCCTTTCATCGAGCCAATTCAGAGAGACTAGGTTTTCTGTTGATTTATTTAACAATAAAAGGACGTAGTGCCAGTAAGGTTTGATATAATAACTCAACAGTTCTAGCTCTAAGTCGAACAGTCAAATTTCCACCAATCCACGAGTGTAACAACTTTCTCATTACACCCAGGCATACTGCATGCATGTAGTCTATGGGAAAATCAGAAACAAGACCCATATTTAATTGCAGTAATGGTGAAATCCCAATGTGATGATCTTCATCCATTTGTAAAATAATAGTTTCATTTGTCCTTTTGTCCGACGAGCAAGAATTAAAAATAACTCTTCCATCAACGTAACTACCATGTTCAACACACTTTTCACACGATGAATAACCAGAATAAGACTTTATACATTTAAGAAATGCTCTTGCTGGAGCATCACATATGAAATTGTAGATTTTTACTCCACATAATGTATCATTATATTTTAACCATTTTGAATTATAGGTTTAATATCTCTTATAAATTCTTGTAGAAATAAGTGCAAAGGATCAGGTTTAGATGTTCCACAAAAAATTCCTATCACAAAAGGACTACAAACATTCTGTATCAGTCCCAATATTGGCCAGAATTGTTTATTGGAACTGTGAAACAATGGCAAACCATCTATATTAATGGACAAATTCAAAGGGGAGGCAATGGTCTTACATTTGGATAATATATTTCTTAACGTGGCCTCTAGATTAAAATGCACATACTCCCCATTACATAATTTTTTCACATTTATTGTTCTTGGAGTTTTAAGGAAAGTTCGACAATCTAATGGCAAATTTGTATGGTATGGTTTTAATAAATGTAGTAATTTCGTAACAGAAGAATGTGCTATATTTTCGGTAGTAGCCCAATTTTTCAATTCAAAATTATTTAAACTAGATTCGGTACTTTCCAAAACTTCTAAATTGTGAGAATCTGCAAAATTCTCATTATTTTCCGCATGGTAATTACCAACATTTTCACCCGGAAGCTCATCACAGTGATCAGAATCAATTTCCAGTGTGTCCTCAGTAATTATTTCATCAACTTTGTACACAGATTTAGAAATAGTACTGATATTTGAACATTTCGTATCTATTCCCTTCTTTTCCGAACCACAAAAAACATTTTTCATTTCTGTTGAAACATGTTCAGAAACTCGTCGATAATATTGTCTCTTACCAACTTTTTCTTTAAGATTCACTTTCTTAAACATTTTCACTGTTTTGTCAATATAAAGAAAAAAAAACAGAGGAAACTTTAAACAAGTGAGTTCTAGTTAACTTTCATAAAACACAAAATAATTGGATATATTTGAAATAAATAAGTCACTTCTATTTATGTTCTAGAAATATCATTTGAAAAAAAAAACCTAGAAAACTCATAACAAGTATCCTATCCTTGAATTTTTAGAACTTCCATCTAGATAGTTCGGTTTTGGGCCTTCTTCATCCTTTGAGGGGCATGTTTCAACCATCATATCCATATCCAATTGTGTGAAACCATGTTATTGTGAACTGCCTGCATCTGATTAGACTGCTAGTGTATGAAAAACAATAATTCAAATTGATAAATCTGCCGAGGAAGTGATAAAGGTTGCATGTGATCTAGTGAGTAAAAAAACGTAATCCAAAACTAAGTGATTGTGCAAGAAGGTCGATTCTTCTCAATTGAAAACCTCAAGTAAGTTCAATTTAGAATTTAGTGACACCGTCCACCGTCCCAGTCGAAATCTATCGAGTGGTACTGCTGCCAAATACAGAGAATCCGCAACGAATTTCTCCAAGTTTGTGAAGGTACCCACTACAATTTAACTCTGAACTATGCCTGATATTGAAGTTTCAAACGCAGAAATTTATAAACTACTTCAGAAGGTTGAACAACATAATTCTACTATCACAGTAGAAATACAGCAAATCAACGAAAAACTATCTGGAATAAAAGTCGATTTGGAAAAAGCAAATGAAAAAATTGAAAAACTTGAAGCCGAAAACAAACACTTAAAAACTAAAACTGAAAATTTGGAAAATAGAATAAAAAAATACAATATTGTGATATACGGACTAGGGGAAACAGAAGAAAATATCAAAACCGAAGTGTTGAAACTTTTCAATGAACAACTAAACGTGGAGTGC
The DNA here is from genome assembly GCA_944452925.2 of Chrysolina oricalcia. Taxonomy (NCBI): domain Eukaryota; kingdom Metazoa; phylum Arthropoda; class Insecta; order Coleoptera; family Chrysomelidae; genus Chrysolina; species Chrysolina oricalcia. The sequence goes on along the minus strand of OX101823.2, from coordinate 45,767,594 downwards.
AAAAGATTTGAAGTAAGAGACTGCTACAGAATAGGATCGAGAAGTGAACCCAATAATAAGGCAAGACCTGTTATAGTCGAACTACAAACATATGAACTAAAACTACAAATTCTTTCTCAAGCAAGAACGTTACAAAAAGGCTCGGGACTCTTCATTGCTCAAGACTACTGCCCAGAAGTATACCAAAAACGAAAACTCCTTCACAAACATCTTGTAGTCGCAAGACAAAAGAATTATACGGCCTTTATTAAGAATAATATTTTAACCGTGAACGGTGAAAATTACACCTATGAAGATCTTGTTCAAAACGAGACCACCTGCGAATTAGCTGAAGTCGAAGAAAGAACAACCATCAAACAGGACCAACAGAAAGCTAACAATAAACAGAACAAAGCCAAAATTACAACTTCAGCCACACAACCACAGAGATCATCGAACCGAAATCGCCTTAATACTTTAAACTGAAAACCTTTTCCTTATATTCATATTTCCATAAGTAAACTCAATCTTATTTTCATTTCATAGTAACTTAATAATTGATTTAAAAAAATATATATTTATTCTTTTTCCCACCACCATGAATCAATATATAACAGACTCAATATCACTTGGTTGAAACAATAGAAGCAGAAAATATAGATGAATATAATAAAATATCGAAATTGAACGATAATAAAAAATATAACTTTGGAATACTCCATCAAAATATCCGGAGTATATCAAAAAATCTTGATGAACTGAAAGTGTATATTTCACAACTACAAACGCCTTTTCAAGTTATGGCACTATCGGAAACATGGCAAGTTGATGACACTAATATATTTAACATTCCAGGTTATGATACAATCTATAGTCACGGTGATCTTAACAGAGCTGATGGTGTTATCTTGTACGTAAGGGAAAATCTGATTTATAATCATAAAATATGTAATATTGGTTTCTGCAAAGGTATTGAAATTAAAATTAAAATTGGACTAGAAACAATATATTTACTAGCATTATACAGATCACAAATTGTTGACAAGGAAGAATTCAACCAGAGTCTGAAAGAATATTTAAGAAAAACTGCTAAATACAATGCGGCCTATCCTATAATACTGGGTGATATAAATGTAGACATACTGGAGGAAGATGATGACACTTCGACATATGTCAATAATCTATATGAATTTAACTTTCACTCTATGATTAATTGTATAACAAGGGAACAGAGCAGTACATGCCTGGACCATATATTCCTAAAAAATAAAAACTATATGAACAGTCTCTCAACGATAATTAAATTAAAGGTGATGGATCATTTTGCTACTGCTATCAGGTTATCTACGGCAACAATAGCTGTTCGAATCACATCGAAAAAGCACCAATTCACGGAAATAATTGACTTTAAAAAATTTAAAATGAAACTTAGTAGCCAGGATTGGAGCTTTCTCAATGCATTGAATATAGATAAAGCCCTAGACAGTTTAACAGACCGTCTGAAAAATGATATAAGAAATTCAACATTCTCACTAAAGAAAAAACGCAAACATATTCAAAGGAAACCGTGGATAACTAAAAATGTAGTCGAATGCATCAATAAGAGAGATTTAATGTACAGAAACCATAAAAATAATCCCAATGACATAGAAATAAAAAATGAATTATTGAAGTATCGTAATTGCCTGAACCGTCTTATGAAAGACACAAAAACGAAATACTATCGAAATATGATATATAATAACAAAAATGATAGCCAATCTCTTTGGAAGACTTTGAAAAATATTTGTGGACCAAAAAATGAACATCCAATAAAAGAAATAAAAAACCATAACGGCGAAAATATTGGGAATCGAATTGAAATAGCAAACATATTCAATGATCATTATGCCTCTTTGGGTAAAGAATACGCCGAAAAAACACAAAAACCGCCAATGAACCCTTTAAAAAAAACTAGTGTTTGTCATTCTTTATTTCTGAATCCAACCAACAAAAACGAAATTACAGAAATCATAAAACAATTGAAAAATAAGAAATGCCCCGGAATCGACAAAATTACCTCAGAAACATTAAAAGAAATCAAGGAAGAAATATCAGAACCTCTCACCATCTTATTCAATAAAATACTAGAAACCGGGTACTACCCAAAACAATTCAAGGTGGGAATGATAAAACCAATGTTTAAAAAAGGGGATAAAACACATGTCTTAAATTATCGACCAATCACAATAATCTCTACTCTGTCTAAGATACTTGAAAAGATACTGAAACTCCGAATAGAAAAACACCTCAATCAAAATAATCTTATATCTAATCGACAATATGGATTTAGGCAAGGTACAGCTACGCAAGATGCCATTCTCCTACTCACTTCAAAAATATCAGAGAGATTAGATAATGGAAAACCTTCTATGGCAGTATTCCTAGACCTTGCAAAAGTGTTCGATACTGTCGACCATTCACAACTACTGGAGGTACTTTCTGACTTTGGCTTCAGAGGTGTAACACACAAATTGATGACAAGTTATCTAAAGGGTAGAAATCAAGTTGTCGAAATACATGGAGAGGTTAGTGGAACTCGAACTGTAGATTATGGGGTCTCGCAAGGAACTGTCTTGGGTCCAATACTCTTCACTATATATATATAAATGTCACCACCAATAGCACAGGAACTCTTGTTAGTTTCGCCGATGATACTGTCATTTTCTATGAAGCACATACATGGATAGTCCTGAAAGAAAAAGTTCAACATGATATGAATATGATGATAGATTGCTTCAATCAAAAATTACTCACCGTTAACTTCGATAAAACGTGATGCTTACCGTTTTCCTGCCGTTCCAATAAACTGCCGGAATATAAAAGCCTTGAAATTGATAACCATGGAAGAAGAATCGAAATCAAAATCACAGATCAAGTAAAATACCTAGGAATTCACATCGACAATCATTTGAGATGGGATATCTATATCAAATACACCACCCGATCAATTCGTGGATTATTATTCTAATTCAGATTTTTAAAAAACTTTCTAGATGAATTTCATCTCAAACTCCTCTACTACGCCCTTGTAGAATCACGCCTAACTTATGGAATTCTAGCGTGGGGAACAGCAGCGAACAACCATATTAAACACCTTGACGTGTTACAGAAAAGGATTTTGAAACTTATTTTCAATAAAACTTCACGATATTCATCAGACCAATTATTCAGGGAAACAGAAGTCTTCGATCTGAGACAAACATATTTCTTAACACGTTCGCGACGTCAAGCGATCCACCAAACTCGCCAATGGACGTAATTTTTATATTGATATATTTCCGTTTCGCTTTGTGTTTTGATATTAATAAAGTGTTTTAAGAATCAATTCTTGTTTTTTTTTTCTGTTTTTGAATGATTTTTAGCGTGTCCCACTGGTGGGTCACGACGGCCCGGGGGAAAAATTGCACCCTTGGGCCGTCGTGACCCACTGGTGGACACGTAATTAATGCGTCCTTCTCAGATAAAATTACAAATACCCTTTCATTTCAGGTTGTGTGCTGCTAAAAAATTGAAATGTCAGCCAGAAGTAGAAAAATTCTAGCAGAAGCGCTAGCTCAAAACTCACCATCACCACCCATAGTTACCAAACAACTGTCATCAAAACCATCATGTTCACGGCTTCAGAGAACACCATCTCCCTCATCACTTACTTCTAGTCAGACACCGTTTCGGCAATCATCCACACCTTATCCAAAAGAGCCACAATCTCCTAAAGAATTAGTGTTACGGGCACGGAAGACTCCCGAACAACAGTTATCACACTCATCATGTTCACGGCTTCAGAGAACACCTTCACCCCCACCCCCATCACATACTTCACATCAGTCACCATTTCAGCAGTCATCTCCACTGTCTCCACAAGAACCACAAACTTCTACAAAAATAGTGTTACGGGCACGGAAGACTCAATCATATACATATCTTTCGTCCTCTGAGTCTGAATCATGTCAGGACTCCGAAAACTCTTACAAACCCTCAGACAGTGAAATAGAAAGTGAGAGTGCTTTTCCAATAGGAGATACTACTGAACACGAGGAAGACAATGCATCTAGTGAGGAAGTTGAAGATGAAGTTGAAGATGTGAACGCACCACCAGCCAACACTGGTAAATGGGGTCCATGTACAAATTTGCCTGTCAATTTTGAATATACAGGGCAAGGTGGGCTGCAGATACATGATTTGAACGTATCTCAACCTTACGAAATATACAAACAGTTCATAACCGATGAAATCTTAGACATCATAGTAGAAGAAACAAATCGATATGCGTTTCAACTCATTAGGTCTAGACCACTCCGTCGGAGATCTTTGTTACATCAGTGGAAAGAAACTAACAGAGACGAAATAAAACATTTTTTGGCTGTTTTGCTAATAATGGGTCTCAACAGGGTACCCAAAATGCGGCTCTATTGGTCTAATAACGATATGTACAGTAACGAACGCATAAAGAAAATTATGACTCGAAATAGATTTGATTTGATTCTTATGTGCCTACATTTCGCTAATAATGAGGATCCCGCATCAGGTAACGATAGACTTTTCAAAATAAAAAAAGTCACAGATCTTTGCTGCAGAAATTTTCAGAACACACTAGTTCCGGACCAGAATATAATTATCGATGAAAGCATGATCCCTTGGAGAGGTCGCAATGTGTTCAGGCAGTACCTACCAGCAAAGTCGCATAAATATGGTGTAAAAGTTTATAAAATATGCACGCCCGAAGGATACACCTATGACCTGAGGGTCTATGCTGGTAAAAACGATCCCACTGGAACTGGTCCCAGAGAAAAAAACGGAGACGGACATACCTACAAAATTTGTATGGATTTACTGAAAGATCTGAAAAACTGTGGCCGAACTCTTTATATAGACAATTTTTACACAAGTGTGAAATTATGTCAAGATCTATTGAAATCTCAAACATACGTCTGTGGAACACTAAGAGTTGATCGAAGAGGAAATCCACTAAATGTCACTCGAAGAAAGTTGAAGAAAGGTGAAATATATGGACAGCAAAATGAATTTGGAATTCGTGTAATCAAATGGCAAGATAAACGTTCTGTACTCATGATCAGCTCTGTCCCAAGTCATACTGATGAACTCATTCCCACAGGCAGCAAAAACCGTAAAGGTGAAGATATCGTAAAACCTCTAGCCATATTAGATTATAATGCAGCGAAGAAAGGTGTTGATGTCTCTGATCAGATGTCGTCTTATTATACAAGCCTAAGAAAAAGCATCAAATGGTATAAGAAAGTCCTGTTTGAGATTATTTTGGGTACTAGTGTGGTCAATGCATGGGTGATTTATAACAAGAATAATGAAAATAAGAAGAAAGATATACTCACTTGCCGAGAAGAAATTATTGAAGGGTTACTAAAAGCAGAAAGTACAGAAAACTTGAATATCTTAGATGCAGAAAATGACGAAAACGAAAATACAGCAACCGCGGAGACTGTGGAGCCAGCAAAGAAAAGAAAGCGAGGTAGAAGCAGCCACAGAATAGGAAAATACGAAGGAACAGCAAGAACCAGTAGAAAAAGATGTGCTGAATGCTACAAAAGAATTCAGAAGGAGAAGGGTTCAAAAGAAGCCAGAGTTAAGGCACAAAAAGTTTTAACATATTGTGAAGACTGCGAGGGCAGCCCAACGATGTGTATTTCATGTTTTAAAATATTTCATTATTAGGTTCTATTTGCAGGATGTACTTTTTTTATTTTTCTTATAATGATGAACTAATTCATTGTGTTTTTTGTTGAGTTAAACATTTTTTTTTGTAGGAAGTGATTTTTAAGTTGATTATGAAAGTTATCTGAATAACAATTTACTATTTTATTAAAATTCCTTATATATACTCTGATTTCCATCCGATCAAAAAACCATGTTATACCTGAAATTTTATACCTTCTATGTAGCCGTACCTACAATATCAAAGTCCTCGGAATAGCCGTGGAAATTCTACACAAACATGAATCCAAATACACCGTGACCCACCGGTGGGCACCGACGGTTACTAACTATGACCAACATGACCCACGGGTGGGTCACGACGTCGTGAACGTGTTAAAAGCAGCTATCGAGCAATACAAACGTAAAAACTTCCACGTTTTAGTGAGTCACCACCATGATACCAGGATTAAAAAAAACAAAAACCTGAAAATAACAACATGCACAAAAACTGTTGGTCAAAAAAGTTTTACGTATATATCCTCCACAATATACAACTATTTGCCGTATGATATAAAAGAACAAAAAACAATTTATTCCTTCAGAACATCAGTAAAAAATCTTATCTTAAGTATTCCTCGAAGTGATATTCATGAACTATTTTAACATTGAAATATAAAATATCAATGAAAACTCAGTGTCATCCACAAAATATATATGTACATGTAGGTGTAATAAATAATATTATATGCTTAAATCAAAAGTTACTACCCATTAGTCGCCTGGAAAAATATTTTTTTTTATCTTATTTTTTTTTCTTTTTCTATTGTTTCCTAATGTATGTTTGAAAGTGTTTCTTCTAATTTCAATTATACTTTATTATTATATTATATATTCTGTAAAAAACATCAAACCAATGAAAAAAAAAGATGCACACTAAACTGTTTATATACACACAATAAATTATCGAATACCCGCGCCCTGGCCTTGCCTTAGCGGAACATTCTTCAATTTATTCGCGTTGATACAAATATCTCCTATAGATGAAAATCAATCAACTTTTTTTTCTCATGACCCTTTCTCTATAATTGATGTTTTGTGTTATTTGTCATAATATGTTATATGTTAACAATACTACTAATTGTACTAATTTGTATTACATCAATGATGAATAAATTATTATTATTATTATTATTATTATAATTATTATTATTATTATTATTATTATTATCATTATTATTATTATTATTATTATTATTATTATTATTATTATTATTATTATTATTATTATTATTATTATTATTATTATTATTATTATACTTTGACCACTTTCTCAACTTCATAATCTGTACAGTTTTTAATGCATCTTTTAACCGAATCTTGTAAGAAAACAAGAAAATAAAAATTTATATGAATATTAACATTCTGTGCAGTTCTGAATTGTCATTAAATAGGACCAAATGTCAATAAAAATAAATGATACATTGATATTCATTTACCCACAAAATACTTTCACTGACTGATGAAGTAAATCAAGAGTTATTTCAAATAAAAAAGAATAATACTGAGGGAAATAGTCTAATTTTTAAGAAATGGGCTAACATGTAATTTTTCAATAATCATTTAATTCATGACTAATTGAGAAATGTGAATTGTTATACTGGTTTCCAAATTCATTAACTTTGACCCATTACATAATAGGTAGTAAATAAACATATTTTATCTACTCCTATTAAATTATATATAAATTATTCAACTGCTTTTGAGCAAATAATAGTATCAATAAACAAACAGTGTGAGTTTTAATAACTCACTGCTATAACTCACTATAATAAATCGGAAAAAATTCTTGGAATAAAAAAATAGTAGTTTTTTCGCTAAACGGTGTTTTGAGCAGTAGTTTCTGTAAACAAACAGCGTGAGTTATAATAACTCACTGCTATAACTCACTATGATAAATCGGAAAAGTTTCTTGGAATTAAAAAATAGTACTTAGTTTTTTCGCTAAACGGTGTTAAAAACAAGTAAATAAGGGCATGTGCGATGGTTTGATTGAAAGAAGGACAAATTTTAAGTGGTTTCATTAACAGAAATTCGATTTGTCAAATAGTGAAATTTCTCAACAAAATGGGCCTATATCTTCGAAAATAGTCGTGACCGCCAAAAATTTCATTTGGATTTTTTGAAGAGGAGGCCGAAATTGAATGTTTCAAAAAACTTGTATTGAAAATATTGACAAAAGTTTTTTTCTCTGTACTTCGACTATCTTAGTATTTAATGTCATAGTCGTACATAAAGCATAGTATTCAACTTGCGGTAATGGTCATAACTCACTTGATGAATTACAGCACTCGCCTGCACCTCGTGCTGCAAACTTCATCTGCTTGAGTTATGACCTACATTACCGCTCGTTAAATAATATACTATAAACAAAGTTGTTTAGTCCAATTTGCATTAAATAACTGAAATCATGTGCTCAAGAGAAACTAAGACACCCTGTGTATCTTATATAGGCATGCTGGTACAACTAAATTTACTTACCTCTTATAATACTGAACAAGTATAGTTTTCCAAATTCTCTCTTTTCTCGCTTTCCATAGAAACTATACTCTGCAGCCAATTTATCTGACATCAAATATTTTAAAATTCTGTTGGTTTTCACAACCACAGTTTCTCCACTAATTCTTGATAAATATGACACCTGCAAATTTTTTATTGTTAATTAGGTACCACTTAGTAGAGTGGTTTTTATTATTACCACAATATTTTCACTACTGCCTAGAAAATGTTCTAAAATACATAGATCTTCTTGAGATTGAAGAGGAATTGAAACTGGAAAATCTGGGCCCTCGGCATCATTCACTCCAGCGGTAAGAGCTAAAATTTGAGCATTTTGCTGTTGAATGCTGATTATTTTCTGTAATAAGGTCTGATAGGCTGAAAACAAACATGTGATTATTCAAATAAGTTGGTGGGATATTTCGCAATTCACCTTTTGCATCTATTTCAATACTTTTGCTAGTAGTAGAAGTCAGTTTTGTTGACTGGCGAGGTGTCGTTGCAATGATTGGTGACTTTGAAGGTGTTTGAACAGATGAATATTGTATCATTTTGCAGTGTGTTTCCAACCTGACTTGCCTCAACAGTTTGCTCAATTTGTTGAATCAATGAAGACCTCACTGTAAAACATACATTTTTTTAAATTTTTCATAATGTAAGAAAGTCTAGCATTAACCTCTGTTGTCTTTTTTAAATTTTAAAGCAGGTGGGCGTTTTAAAGGTGAATTCTCCTCATTTCCACTGCTGCAGCTTGATGAAAATCATTTGAGTTTCCTCTTCCGTTTGGAAAATGAAGATGCTTCTTCATCTGAAGTGTCCAAATTTGATGTCAATTCAGCCTTCCTAAGTTTAATTTCTGCAGCTTCGAAATCAGCTAAAAATATAAAATTATTGTGTAAAGGCAAAAATATTTGCATTTTGTATTTAAAAAGTAGGGAAGTATTGAGACGGATAAACGAAATAATTCTGAAATTTCCATATACTATCAGCAGTCAATAATTAAACAAGAACCTAACCTATAAAAGTAAAAATATACTTTTTTAATATTTGAAAGAGTGATTCTTACCAGTTTCACAAAAAACTTTTTGGATGCAATACAATTTCCAGGTACTTTCATCCACAGCTTTCTGTCGTTTAACAATTTTCTTATATAAATTGCTGTCTTTTACAGGCGGCCAATAGACTTCTTTTTTTTTAGGGGTCAGCCAAGAAGAAGGAACAACTGCCAGACCACCTTCTTCAAATTCAACAACGTAAAATGGCATCTTATTTTCCAGATCTCAACCAAAAATCGAGTTCTATACCGGCAATTGCCACTCACCTGGTTTATTCTACGCCCGTGAATACAAACAACATTGATAGTCATTAATCATGAAAAAATATTCAATCTGCAACAATGCCAATATAACAATATGGTGGCGAGCGGCGACGTTCACTAATCGCGTTTGTTCGTGTCTTGTCGACGATATACGTGTGTACGTGAGAACGCCAATAGAAACGAATAAAACGGTCGTGTAAGCTTCATTGGCCAAAGGTTATACCGGTAAAATTCAAATTTGCCGGCAACCGCACAATATGAATAAACTTGATGTAATCACATTTATTTCCTATGAAAAAAATTATTAAAATAACAGTAAACGAAGAAAATACGGATAACAAATACCAGAAGAAACGAAGAATCTGCTCCAGTAATAGCATTATAGTGTGTGGAGTTTTGTGATAGTCGTCTCGTTGTTATTTATTCATTTTTTTTTTCATATGTAAGAAAAAATTTTTTTAACATAAAAACATTGGTCATAAGCTAACTGAGTAAAGAAGTTGAACTGACGTCAAAATATGACGTCGTAGGAACATCACAGAAATGACGGCTTCATGGCGTCATATGTTGACGGATGACCAATATGACGAATAATAACCTGAAAATGACGTCTGTATAACGTCATCATTCTTCATCTGGTTAGCTGGGGTATTATGCTACTTGCTGTAGTTGATGCAAAATACAACTTCACATATATCAATGTTGGTATGAATGGCAGAATTTCAGATGGTGTTGTATTCCGAGAAAGTGACATATACAGAGCAATAGCAAAAAATACATTAAACATCCCTGAAGACACAGCACTTCCTCACAGATCAAAAAAAGTGCCCTATGTCATTGTTGCTGATGCAGCATTCCCCTTATCAACTCACATATTGAAACCTTTTCCTTTCAAAAACATGAGCAGGGAAAAGCGTATTTTTCTTGGTCTCAGCTGTCTTCTCCCACTATTGCTATCTCAGGCCTGCGCGGCCGGCCTCCGGTTGGACTTAGCGAATGCTCACCTGCTAGGCGGCTGCTAGTGTACTCTTGCTACATGATGACCCTTGGCTGGACGGAGAACAAACTGATTTTGCTGTCGTCGCTTTAATTCAGCTCACTGCGATCGTGTCTCGAGATTCTTAATTGACGCGGAGGGGAGATGGTGGGGCATGTTTATTGACCTGGAGAACGGCAATTCCAGGAAGTGGTTCCTAACATAACCGGAACGCGCAAATTCGAAGGGTTTTATTTGCACAGGGGTGAATCACTGATTTATTTACAACAAGAATGGCATTTATACGCCTAGTTATAACGGAGATATAAACAAAAAGGGATTAAGTGACAATTTGCTTCTGTATTAGTTGTAAGTTCTGTGTGTCATATTAAATTGCTGGCCGCCGGGATGTTAGCCAGTGCAGAAACATGGCGCATGGTGGTCGTCATGCATGATTACATGTAACGCTGTTTAGAGTAAATGGGAAGCTAATAAAGTGCTTGAAATACACCCGAAGTATTCATTATCACAAGACATAATACATGGTGTCAGGTAATGGGAGAGTAACTGGACATTTTCTAAACGGACATACTTAATCGGAAGAAGTGTGGCCCAAGATTAAAAAAGCAACAAAATGGAGAATGTGTTCAAACCGCCAGAACCTTTGCAGCTTGATGGCAACACATCTGAGAATTGGAGAAAATTCGTAGATATTTAACCTGTTCATGACAGCGACAGACCTAAATAAGAAACCTGAAGCGAAAAAGATTGCTGTTCTACTGAGTTTGGTCGGAGATGAAGCACTGGAACTTTATAACAGATTCCCAGTTGTGGCAGGGGACGAAGAGACGCTAGAATCTATTAAAAAAAGGTATGATGAGTACTGCTCCCCAAAGAGGAACGTTATTTTTGAGAGATTCAAATTCAATAGCATTGTGCAGAAGGAGGCTCAACCATTTGACAATTTTTTGACTGAACTTCGAAAAGCGGTACAATCAACGGAGTATCCAGAGGCCCAGGACACAGATTACATACAACCCCTACCAGATACGACAGCTTTGTCGGAACCTTTGATCTTTGTGTGTCAAAATTCTATGACCTTGAAAATGTCAGATTATATCTATTTTCACACTGAGAAATTGTAATTGTATAACATTATCTCTATTTCTATATACCTACACTGAGAAAAATAACTTTGACTGAACAAATGTAATTATTAGTGAATTCAAAAGATTTGTTTTTAGATACAGTTTTAGGCTAGATCAATATATTGAATGGAAACAAAACTCTAGCTTACTTATTTATTATACTTATAATTGATTATACTCATTCTGGAATATTTGTTCAAATTTTCGAATAGATAATTTTGGTATGAAAGTCAATGTGAAAAATATACTACCTGAACTGATGCTATTTCTTGTCATTTATACCAATACCAGACATATTTATATGTCAAATATGTATGAATTTGCAAAGTTTCTATATGGTCTAGGAACATCAGGACATATATTTTACGGAAGACAACTCAAGGAATGTTGTCTAGAAATAGGGAGTTGTCTTATAACTTAGCTGACTAAATTTCCCATAAACTATTCTTCAATAAATGTAAGAATTTCAAAATATTTATCAACGTTAGTTGAATCGTTCTATATATATATATATATATTATAAGGTTTGTTTTTGACAGAAAATGAGGCTTATATGGGAACAAGAAAGTAGACTTTCATCTGCTTTTGATTGAGAGCTCTCGAAATTCTTTTTCAATCAATATCTGAAGAGAAAATTACAAATATTGGGGCTACATATTATGTTATTCTACTTACAGCATAGTGATATTTACAAATGAACTGTTGTCAACATCGACAGAAGTGGTTTTGTAGATATCATAGGGTTTATCTCAGTCAATATTCCTTTTTTTGTTTATGAAGTTTTTGATGAATGTTGACGACATTCATCAAAATAAAATTGGTTTGCAAATTCAGTAGTGGTCTCATTCCAATTAGGATAAAGGGGCTTGGTTTCTCCCCTCTTAATACCATCCAATCGATATGCTTTATATGTGTAGGTAGGTAGTAATAAATAGAACGGTAATAACAAAATATTTATTGGTGCCCAAAGAATATGAACATGAATTACATTTTCGATATATTCAAATACATTTCCAAATAAGTCACTTATATGGGATATAAAAACTATTTTTATAAATAGATTTTTTCACCCAAAAATGTATGTGAAAAATACAAACTGATAATCTATGCTAAACAGATGATTTGTTTCAGAACAGTCTGAAAAATTAAATAACAATTTCAAACGTGAAGTAGAGTACATGTATGTAATTCATTTCTAACATAATATACATGAACCCTGAAAAATAAATACATTATTGTCTAAAATACTTGATTAAATATGTGACAATATACATAATTTTCTTCTACTTTTATCTTTCATGTCTCGGTTGAGATATTTCAAGGAATAAAATATTCTCAGCCTAATGAATAATTTCAAAACATACAATATAGGGAACTGAGAACAGGGATGTTGAAATTTCAATATATTCATAATACTCAAACGAGAATTTGAGACAGAAACGCCTGTGCATACTTCTTCATATGTTGAAATAAATATTTGTTCCAATTTGTAAATAAAATGTATGAATGCTTCAGGTGGCATTCTCAGCCCTCCAAATATACTTGAATTTGTGTCGAAACTTCTGAAATGTGTTAAGAGTTTATCAGTGTCTAATTCTTCACATTTTTTAGAATAGTCTAAACAATCTTGACATCTGTGAATTTTCAATGCTTTTCTAAGCAAATATCCACATACATATACAAAAGGATTCTGAGTTAGTATATCTTCTCTTCTATAATCATAATCTAAAAGAGACAATGCTGGCGTGGGTTCGTTTTCATTTTCTACTATTTCGATATCTGCAGATTGAATATTAGATAATAAATTATCAAAGTCATCTTTACAGTTCATATTATTACTATGTAAATAACTCTGACTAAAAAGTTTTTTTAAATGATCTCTCAAATTGAATTGGAGTGGGGTTGACACAATTTCCTCCTTGTTGTCGAATGCTGCCAAAAAAATTTTCTACAGCATCTTGGTTGACTTTTCTGGTTTTTAGGTATTTAAAATTGTGAGATGACAAAGTGGTCCATAACTGTTTTATGCCGTTAATAGTTATAATCCAACAATTCTTGAACTTTAGTTTATTTGTTATATCCTGCCCATGTCTATTATGTACCACCATTTTGCTTATCAATTCTAACATTTCATTCAAATGAGTGATTTGGTATTCATCACCCCTGAAAAATTTTTTGAATATGTTGGGATTGTCTTTGTCAGTGGAATTCAAAATGTCAAAGAGCTTGTCAAATTTTTCAATGTATACATACCGCTTGCAACAGTATTACTGAGAACTTGAGCAGCCAAGTATCGAACAAGTATCGAACAAGTATCGAACAAATACAGAATAGTTTTATCTCCAACTACAAAACTAAAATTATCAGTGGTCACACCAAAAGAAGTTGCCAGCTGACAAAAGTTGGAACCCATATCGCTGACCAAAGCTTCTACTTGCAAACCAAGATTAGTTAATTTACTAATACAAAGCTCAATCATAGGCTTCAGCTTGTCTGCTTTGTAGGTACTATGTAGAAAAAAGTATGCAATTGGCTGTTTCCAGTTGGAATACAAACCCCTGGCCATGATTACAGCAGCATTTTGGGCAGGCAGTAATTCTTTTTTACCATCCCCTACATCATGAAATCCCACAATCTCATCACGCCCTATTTGAAAAAAAAAGTTGGCTTTCAAGGTCATTTCATCAATACATAGAATGCAATGTTTATCTTGATCTTGCATAGTTTTTATTTTAATTTCTAGTGCTGCAAATATTGCCATATTCTCTCTAAGCCTGGTTTGCAAACTACTTTTTCCGTTATCCTCTGTAAACTTCTTTTGCTTGAGAGATATAAAAATTTACTGATGAATGCATAGGCCCGCGGTCCTAGAAAATATAGTGTAAGGGCAAACTGTTTATATTCTCTGGAGTATCTTCTAGCTTTGGGAGATTTTTCGTTTAAATAAGCTTGAACTTTCACAATTCCAGCAAGGTCTTTATGTAGGAATTTTTCACATAAGTTACTGAAATCTTGAAGTGTCCATTCCTTTTCCTCATATGATTTTATTGCTTGAGATTTCCTCCTTTCGAGGTGTATGAGAGCTCAACCAGGCACTTGTTTGAGTCCCCACAGGTGAAAGTGAAGCAGATGTTTCAGGAATGGTAACATAAGAGGATGGACCTGAAATTCAGAAGAAGACTCATTGATGATTATGATAAAGTGAGCAGAAAATTTAAAAAAATATTTAACAGTATTTCTTTACTTGCAAAAGTTATTTGAAGTGCTGTGAAACACCTACAGCTGTGTAGAGAGGCAAAAACTTCAGAATGAAGTGATTAGGAAGAGTAAAATACATTTCATTAATATACATTTTTTTAAATTTCATCTTTTGAAAAGTAGAAAATGATTCGATAATTAACTGCTAGTAGAGTGAACAATGAACAGTAAAACTTAATTTAGTATTGTTGAGGAAAATTCTAATTTTGGTAGTTTAGAGATGAGCACATCCTCCTGCGGGAGACCAGGGTTCGATTCCCCGTCACGGAACCACCGAGCTGGAATTCGCACGTTAAAAAGTATAGCATTCGTTCATTGCTCACACAAGTTTCGAGTTTTGAGGGTTGACGTTTGTATGGGGGCGCCAGCTGGCTAACGGAAAAATCCATTTTAAAACCCTCTTCAAATATCTGCAGTGTCACAAGTAACCCATTTTACCAATTTTCACTTGTTGTAGGCAAATGTTGATGTTTCTTGACACATCCGATAAGGTTTTGTTGATGTTTCTAATTTTTATTATGATACAAAAATAATAATTCTAAGAGTTTTTTTAACCACTAGTTTTTGATTATTTGAATATCTTACCGGGGATTGCCAAAGATAAGTTTTCGCTTGCTTCAAGAGTAGGTCCTATATTAGCACAAACTGACTGCTGACTACTTCCAGCTTCAGAAGAACAAGAAAATTCTTGACGAGTTGGTTCAAGTACTGAAGTTTTACTCGGGTCAACTAGGCGTATGTCTATAAAAACAGAGGAATCATATAAAATAACCTAGAGAATAATGATAAACATTTGTTGAATTGAAAATGATCATTAGTTGAACTTGAAAGTTTACACTTGAATTCAACTAAATTTGCTTGATCTTTACCATTTTAATAAATAGAAAATTTGAGAGACACATTGCTTATATTTTTTTCCTGTATCCCTGAAAATAAATGAAATGATGAATCTGATCTCATAAAAAATTGGTCGTCTCAACTTTCAGATAAATGAACCTCAGAAAATCTGACGAGAGGTTTCCAAGAATGGCAATGCATGAATACATTTATTAGTGATATTGTGTCTGTCAGACACAACAAGTATTTTCTCATTTTTATAGCAGATGAAAGATCCTTCACTAGCTCCCTTCTCTGGCCTTGGGAAATTAACGGTGCATTTAGTCAACATCATTTCAAAATTGTGCTTAGATATATGTTAAAAGTGAAAGTTGAATCTGTTATATCAAATGGCGCCATTTATACAACAATGTTAAGCTTATGCTAACAACCTTTTATGTTACCATTATGATTATGATAATGCTTGTGCTAAAGTTGACTAAATCCACCCTAAATCTTCAAAAGTAGATGTGAATCTTTGTTTCAACTTTAAATTAGTATTCCGAAGACCAAAATACTCAGTGTCACCAAATATATTTGAAATCCTAGGTTAAGCCTCAATAATGCAATTTAATTAACCTCAACTTATTGAACTTTATAATGAATAATACATACCCGATAAAATTGAAACTTTTCGAGGTGGTTCTGTTGTTTCCCCAGGAGGTGGTAAAAACAATGTTGGGTAGGCATCTGGCAGTAAACGCTTCCTGACATCACTACTTGTAGAGAGGAACTTGCTTTCGAAATGCCTCTCACAAACCTTGTGACTTTTGTACCAATTCTCACTGGATAACTTGGCCATCAAATCTTCACGGTTGCAATACTTCATCCAAATCTTAGCTCTAAAAAAAACAAAAATGAATAGAGTTCAAAAACTAAAAATAATCTAGATACTATGAGTAGAAAAGTTGTTTAGAAACATGAAACTTTTGAATAGAGCTTAATTTCCCAACAACCAAACACTTAAGTGTGCTAGGTAATCGAGCTCTTTTTGGTATTTTTCACTTTCAGATAAAATCATACATATGTTTATATACCTATCGGCGTCTTTGGGAAATTGAAATAATGCACAGTCTCCACCTCTGGAGTTACATCCACGACACGCACATGAGAATCCTCCCTGTTTTTAGGACATTTCTATATGAATGCAAAATTCCAAGTAAAAATAAAAATATGGCAATAACTATCTTTAAATAAATCTCAAACTCTGATCACACACTATCAACGGGTCGTAAACAACTTGTAAATAACATAAACAAGTGAAGCTCTGTTCGTTCATTTCATTCTTATACTCTGATGTAATCATCTACTTCCTTTTATCACATGGATTATCGATCTACCATCTCTCTTCTTCTTCTTTCTGAAATATGACAAGTACCAACATAATCGAACAAACCTTCAGATGATTCTATGATTGGTCGATTCAATCTTGACAGATATACTCTTTATTTGGCACATGCGCTCTGAAATTTAGTTTTTGGCGGTACGCTTGGTGACGCATTTGGTAGGGGTTGTATGTAATCTGTGCCCAGGACATGATAAGAGATATAATCGTCATGGGTATATACGATAAAACAACCCAGGAAAGACTATTACGAGAATCTGAGTTGACTTTAGATAAGGCTGTCAGTTTTTGCCGAGCTGTGGAGGTTAGCAAAAGTCAGTCAAAAGCATTACAAAATGAAGCAGAAGTACATGCAATTAAGACTAATAGTAACCCTGGCAGTGTGGACAAGAGACCCTGTGGAGCATGTGGATATAAACATCCAATAAGACAGTGTCCTGCATTCCGCAAAAACATGTGTCAAATGCCAAGGACGTAATCACTTTGCAAGCGTGTGCAGTAACAAAAAGAAGGTGACCAAGGAGGAAAGAGAAGAGAGAAAAATGTGAATGAAGTGTCTACCAAGAAAATAGTGATAGTGAATATGAGTTCTACGTAGATAGCATTGAAAAGAGTGTAGGTTCTGTAAGAGGTAACAGAGATGATACAATGTGGACTACAAAGGTATTTATTGATAATATACCTATAGAACTCAAGCTTGTTACTGCTGCTGAGGTGAGTGTTATGCCAGAAAATATCGTTAAACAAATTAATCCAACCAAGATTCGAAAAAGTAAAACATCTCTAATATCATATGGCAGCCACGAGTTCAAGCTTGAGACAATAGGTGAGGTAGAACTTCCTTGTCGAATTAAAGATAATACTGTTATGATCAACTTCATTGTAGTCAAAGCAACAAATCAGTACCCGTTGTTAGGGTTACAAGACTGTATAAATTTAAATTTGATCAAGATTGGATAATGTGGGCATACAGTTCAAATCATTTGATCATGTAGTTGAAAAATACCGTAATGTATTCGAAGGTTTGGGAAGCTTTCCAGGTGAGCACCATATCACTCTTAAAGAAAATGTTACACCTACAATAATACCAATAAGGAGAGTTCCCCAAATTCTTCATGATAGGCTCCAGTCTAAGTTATTTGAAATGGAATCACAAGGAATAATTCGAAAAGTAGAAAAACCCACAGAATGGGTCCACCCTCTAGTAATAGTAGAGAAACCTAATGGTGATCTCAGACTATGCTTAGATCCAAAACACCTAAATAATGCTATAAAACGAGAACACTTTTTAATCCCTTCTATTGATGAAATTAGGTAATAAACAGTTTTTCTCTGTGCTTGACATGAAGGATGGCTACTGGCAAGTATATCTTGACTCTCATAGTGCAGATCTTTGCACCTTTGGAACACCTTTTGGACGGTATCAGTTCACAAGGTTACCTTTCGGAATCTGTTCAGCTCCAGAAGTGTTCGAAAGGAAAAACTATGAGATTTTTGGTGATCTGAAGGGGGTTGGAATATATTTCGATGACCTAATCATAACAGGCGAAACAGAGGCCGAGCATGACATGAATTTGAAGTGTATTGGATCTGGCAGT
Organism: Chrysolina oricalcia; assembly: GCA_944452925.2. NCBI lineage: Eukaryota > Metazoa > Arthropoda > Insecta > Coleoptera > Chrysomelidae > Chrysolina > Chrysolina oricalcia. The sequence continues at coordinate 45,748,828 of OX101823.2, read as the reverse complement.
AAAATATAACATAAAGTTCAACAAGTCAAAAATGAAATTCAAGCAAAGCAGTGTAAAGTTCATGGGACAGATATTCGAGTGCTATTCGAGACATGCCAACACCTCGAAACAAAAAAGAATTGCTGCACTTTTAGGAATGGTAAAATATGTGGGGAAATTCATCCCTAACCTATCTAAAATCACGGCACCATTGAGGTACCTGACTAGGCTTGATGTTGGTTGGCAGTGGACTGATCAACATCAAACATCTATTCAGCAGTTGAAACATTTACTCAGTAATGCACCTGTGTTGGCATTTTTTAACCCATTTAAAAAAGCAGAGATAGAAACTGATAGCTCCAAAGATGGGCTGGGAGCCTGTTTGTTACAAGATGGGCACCCAGTAGCATTTGCCTCACGAAGTTTAACTAAAACGGAGGAAAAGTATGCGCAAATTGAAAAGGAGGCTTTGGCAATCCTTTTTGCAGTACAGAAATTCCACTATTTTATTTATGGTCTGGATGTAAATGTATACAGTGACCATAAGCCCCTGGAATCGATTTTCAAAAAAGATATCCAGGCAATCTCACCCAGATTTGCAGCGCATCCGACTGAAACTATTATATTATAATCTACAAATTATCTATAAACGAGGAAAATACAAGTACATATCAGACACTCTGTCTAGAGCATTTCTTACTAGTGACTCTGGGCTGAAATCAAATGAGGAAATAGCATATGCAGTGCATTCCATATATAACTATCTACCAGTATCAGAAAAAAGAAAGGAACATTTCAAACATGAAACTAAAAATGATCCTATTTTGAGCAAGGTAATAGGGTTTCTCAATGACTGTTGGCCATCTGAGAAAAAGAAGTGTCCCGAAAATACAAAATTCTATTACAATCTCAGAGATAAACTATCTGTTTTCGATAACTTACTGTTTTTAGATAACAAATTAGTGGTACCAACTGCACTTCGTAAGGAAATGACAAGGCTTCTTCACGAAGGTCATTTTGGCATTGAAAAAACAAAGTCACTAGCAAGAGAAACATTTTATTGGCCAGGAATAGCATCTGACTTAGAGACATTTGTGAAGTCCTACAAAATCTGTGAAAAATATGCGCGTAAAAATCAGAAAGAACCATATCCAATACCAACTCGGCCTTGGGAACGTTTGGGCATAGATATTTTCACTTTTGCCAACATAAGTTATGTGGTATTATTTGACTCTTACTCTAACTGGTTGGAACTTTTACAAATAAAAGACAAAAGCTCAGAATCTGTAATTAATAAAATAAAACCTATATTTGCTCAATTTGGACCACCAGATATTCTAGTTGCTGATAATGTACCATTCAACAGTGAATGTTTTAGAAAGTTCGCTGAAGACTGGAATTTCAAAGTGACTTTTCGAAGTCCATACTTTCCTCGATCCAACGGGTTGGCTGAAAAGGCAGTGTCTATTTCAAAAACATTATTAAAAAAGCACTTGAGGGAGGAAAAGATATAGAAACATCATTGCTAAATTACAGAAACATTCCTCTTAAAAATATGGATTACTCGCCATCACAGTTGCTAAACAGCCGTAGGTGCAAAACGAAGCTACCAACTTCAGTGAACTTACTAAGACCTGAACTTTGTCAAAATGTCGTTGAAAAAATCTCAGCAAAAAGGGACAGTAATAAAAAACATTTTGATAGAAATGCTAAAGACCAAAAACCATTACGAAAAGATGAAAATGTGACAATCTATATTCATTCAACTAAAACATGGAACTCGGGCAGAGTAATTGTCGGTAATTCAACCCCCAGATCTTATATTGTGAAGGATAAGGTGGGAAATACTTTTAAAAGAAATAGACATGATTTGAGACCATCAAATAACCCTCTTAAGTTGGAACTTAATGACAGAGACCCAGTAATTATATCTACAGCAGCAGATAACAATCAATGTGAGCCTCAGGCAACAAATAATACATATGTAGATCGCAATAGTAGAGGATCTCCAAAGGGACACAATTCTGTTGTAGAGCTACATGGTGATGTTGGACCTGATGCTCACATTGAAATTGACAGACCTGCTGTTCCTAATGTAGTTAGAACTAGATTAGGACGGAACATAAAAAAACCTGTTAGGCTCAATTTATAAGAGAGAAAACATGTATTAGTTGTAAGTTCTGTGGGTTATATCAAATTGCTGGCCGCCGGGATGTTAGCCAGTGCAGAAACATGGCGCATGGTGGTCGTCATGCATGATTACATGTAACGCTGTTTAGAGTAAATGGGAAGCTAATAAAGTACTTGAAATACACCCGAAGTATTTATTATCACAAGACATAATACAGCTTCTACTTGTCTTATAAAATTACGAAATCTAGTAACTTCGTTACAATATGTTGTCCTTTTCATTAGGTGTTGTTTAGGCACACGAACACAGCAGGTTCAGATTAATTTCAAAATCCAGCCTATCTCGTTCCAGTTTCAGGATATTTTCATTTTTACGTTATCGGTATTGCACCCAATAGCTCTACATTGTGGCCTTCTCAATGTGTGCTGTGTATAAAGTCGAACACGTGCTGTTAAATCTTATTCTCAAATTCAGCCTACCTCGCTTCAGTGTAAAGATATTTTCAATTTTCCGTCATCGGTTTTAATCCCAATTGCTCAATATGTTGTCCTTGTCAATAGGTGTTGTGTATGCACACGATTACGGCAGGTTCAAATTAATGTCAAAATCCAGCCAATCTCGTTCCAGTTTGAGGATATTTTCATTTTTACGTCGTCGGTATAGCACCGATGAGTTCTATATGGTAGCATTCTCAATGTGTGGTGTGTATGAAGTCGAACACGTGCTGTTGAATATAATTCTCAAATTCAGCCTACCGCGCTTCAGTGTGAAGCTATTTTCAATTTTCTGTCATCTGTTTTACTCCCAATAGCTTAATACGTTGTCCTCTTCAATGTTATTTTGTTGAAATACCATAAAAGACAGTTAAAAAAATCTACAAATGGAAAATGAATATTCCATATGCTTAGCACACGTTTCTATCGCTAAGATTTAATTTTTTCAGCTTAATACTGACATAATTTTCAGGGGTTAAAATCCCAGAAAAGAGGAAATCAGTAAGCGAAATCTGTCAGTATCTGACGGTTTATTAGGAAGAATAATAATAGTTATAATTTCTTTTGAATAACCCCACCGCCTGGGGTGCCATTCTAACTTATTGTTCAACAGGCATATGAGATTCAGTACTGTAACATGAAGTGGCATCTCAAAATACGTTGCTCGTTCTTGGTGTATAATGTTTGCGATAATTTTTTATGTCTTTCCATACTTTCGGCAACTTTGATACTTATGCCTTCTGTGATAGGGACTTGAAATAACTTTTTCGAAGCACATGCAAAATGGCATGAAAAATAAAATGGTATAAATTTTCATATGTTTTTCTACAAATTCGTTAATAATTTTCAATATGAAGGACATGCCCGACACTCATGCCATTTTGCGTAATGAACATTTATACCATCAAATTAAAATCGCACTCCAAATCAGTGACGACAAAATCATCGAAAATCTCATTGAAATTTCCTCAACATTTTCTGGCACTTAACCTCACTTCGACATCCGCAAACTTTATGACAACGTTTTTTATGGGACATTCATGATGGAAACTTCCATTTTTTAATTGGCAGCAACGAGAAAATCGCCTAAAATTTTAATATTTTTCACGTCATCAGCATTGGGCTACTTGCAAACCTTATACCTATCATTTTTCACTGCTAGAGTCTATCTTAAAATCTTCCCAAAAACACATATTTTTAATGAAGTTAAGTAAAACTTGAAGTCGTCTCCACAATATATATTTCACCCCAAGGGCAAGGGGGAACGCAGCTTTGGCAAGCAACTTTTCAAAGTGTCTGCGTTACAAGAAAGTCAAAAACATGTTTTCGAGCATAGTAATGCTCATCTTCAGTTGAAGTAATACAGAGGTTAAACAATTTTGAAATATATGAAACTTACAAAAACTTGGAACCAAAATGGATACTCACATGGCATGGAGACTTAGAAGTGTAAAGACGTAAAATTTAAAAGTTATATATCAAAACATTGGTGGCGCAATTAAGGGCCAACCTTTGGCATTAAGGAGCAATGGTCGGGGACCATTTCAACAATGGAACCACGATCAGGAACATGAAGGAATTTAATTAAGTTATATATTCGATTTCAGACACCAATAAGTCTTATAGCGTTGTATGAAGTAGAAGGAAATTGATTGAATAAGTCGATAATAAAGATTTGATTAACCAAGTAGCGTCATCTATCGGAGGAAAGTCAAAACTATTTGAAGAATGGATTCATGTCAAAAATTATGTATATGTATCTAACTGCAACATGAACATATTTTTGAAAATTGAATATTTTATATGAAAGCTACGCGGCGACCGCTCAAATTTTTCATAATTTTTGTCAGCATTTTCATATCTTTTAGTTGTCTCAGAGGCATAAACGAAAAAATCTTCACTCGAAATATTTCACCATCTCATAGTCTATAACCCAGGATCTGAATACTACTCAGGGTGTTTGTCTCTGGATAAATGAATGGAGGCAGATTCAGTGCAAACAACTTTACTTGATCGTTTGAAAATTTCACCTTGCTCTTCTTCTGACTCTTCTGTTGTTCTTTTGGTACATTTCTTTTTGGTATATTGTTTTAATTTATTAATGTGCTGTACGTCTGGATTTGTCGTATTATTCGAAGTTTCTTCTTGAGTAATAATTTGTTCTTCGGTTTGAGTGCCATCTCCCAGATTTATATTGCTAGTTGAATATTCGTGATCCGAACTGTTTTTATATTGATTCTGAAACAAAAATGATTAGTTAGGTTTTTTTCACTTTAGTGATCGACGGAAACGCCCTGTTGGGTGGTTTGAAATCCCGGTTGATATTATAAAAAAGTGTGCTCGTAAAATATCACAATATCTTGCTGACATTATAAATCTATCAGTGAATTCAGGCACTTTTCCTAGTGTTCTGAAATCGGCCACCGTCATTCCCATATTAAAAAAGGGTGATGCGAGCAACATTGAAAACTACCGCCCAATTGCCCTTCTGAGCATTTTTTAAAAAATTATTGAAAAACTCATTTGCAAGAGAATTAAAGATTTCTTCACAAAGCATAAGGTACTCACTGACTGCCAACATGGCTTCCGCTCTGGTCTATCTGCCGAAACAGCCATAACAGATCTCGTTCAACACATCAACGACCAGATGGATAAAAATGAACATATAATCGTAATATCGTTTGATCTAACGCGAGCATTCGACACGGTTAGTCGTTACTTCGTTTCGAAGAAAATCAACTACCTGGGTCTACGTGGCCCAGTGAATGAGTGGATAACGTCCTTTCTTGAAAATAGAAAAATTATTGTGCGAATCAGTGAAACCAGATCGAAGGAATATGATTTAGATTTCGAGACACCACAGGGGAGTGTCCTAGGTCCTAGGACCTATATTTTCAATAACAAATATTCATACCCCATTAATAGTGACTCACACTCCTACAATACCAGAAATAAAAATAATATAAAACTAAACAAGCCCAAACACTCATATTACAAAAAATCTCCCATTAATGCAGGCTGCCGTTTTTGCAACTGTCTGCCAGATGAAATAAAAAACGCGGGATTCCCGGCTGTTTTTAAGTCTAGACTCAAGGAACTCCTAGTGAGAGAATGTTTTTATACTGTTGAGGAATTCTAATCCCACTTTTCAGTTTTGAAATAAAATCGTGTTTTACAATTTATATAAATCATTATTGTTATTCTGACTTGTTTGTCATTGAAACCCTTTTTACACCTTTCATTAGACTTGTGAAATTTCATATTGACTTATCCTATCTATTGAATGATAGTTGAAAGGATTAATAAATATTTTATTTTTTTTATTTTTATTTTAATGTATTGGGTTGTGGGCCTCGTGGTCGGCCAGCGAGCATGTCGGGTGCCGGGTCTGGTTCAGTGACTATCCGTTGTGGTGGTCCGACCGGGTGCTTCTGGATTCGGCGGTGTAGGTCAGGAGCCGAAAATTATAGGCTCGCATTTTTTTTAGTAGGAGATTTGAGCTGGTTCTGGGCCTCACCCACCACAATGACCACCACCAATTGACCTTGACCTAGATCCATTTTGTTGGGAGGTGTTCAGGGTTTGTGTTTGACCTTGTGATGACACTGTTGCTCAGATTTTTCGTTTTCATACACGGACAAATACTGTTTCCAAGTACATATATTTTTTTTAACTCCATGTCTGCTTCTATATATGATCCTAATGTGTAGAGTACACATAAAATTCTATACCGAAGTATGGAGAAGGTACACGTCTGCACACCACGGAGATCCAGCCAGATATGTGAACTCTGATTCCTCTCCCGTGATGTATACCTTGCGATGGTGGTGGGGGGTAGTGGTCGAGTGACGTCAGTGCTATGCGCACGACGATCCACCGATGTGTGTCAGGCTCTCGATCTCGACAAGATGCAGTGGGTCCGCTGACGTCACACACCCATACGTGTGGTGATGTAGCGACTACTATTTACTCATCGTCCACAATCGATGCAATACAAACTCACACATGGTGGGGGCTTTGCATTACACACGCGGTGCATATGTCTGTGGTGGGGGTGGTTCACTATCTATTATGAAAGAAGTGGGTATGGTGATATGAAATCAGAAGTTGTATACCTAGCAGTCGAGTAGTCAGCAAGAGTAGTGAAATCATTCAGTGCCTACACAGAGAGAGATCAATGAGTGTGTTTTTCTATTGAAAATTATTTATATTTTCCACATATATTTTCATCATGTCAGTTCCAAAGGTGGATTTACAAAAAATCAATTCCATAATTAAAGAAGAGAAACAAGTGTTAGAGCATCTTTGCCACTAAATGAATCTTATCCAATTAAGACTATGTCAGTTTGTTCCACTCGGTTTGGTAAATCTATTTTATTGATATTACTTGATGTAAGCAATGATACATTATCGATGGCTTAATGCTAATGCCCCGTAACTGATGAAAAGCAAATTTCACAGGAAACATAATAAACTATTTTGAAAGATCAGTAGCATTTTTAATGTAAACAATTTTACATAGTAATTGTTCGTTGGGTTCCAAGAATGTATTGGCTGCAAAATGTATACAAAAAAATAAATTTAGTTTTTTTAATTGCAGATACGGGATATTAGTTGCAATACCCCAGACTCGGAAGTTACGGGATATTGGGATAATATTTAATCAGGGAATATTATGATTTGAAATGAAAAATTTTATTTTTAATAAGTGGATAACAGAAACTCAACTCAGGAAGAAGGCACTTGGAAATGAGGTGCTTCATCTTATTGATCATTCGAGGTGAGGTAAATTATCATAAAACTCTGTGCAGTCAGCCGGTAATACATTTTTCAATTCTTGCAGGTGCTGCCATTTCTTCATTTTTATTTTCAGCCTGTCCTTGTATAAAGGAGGGTACTAAAAATCTCTGGGATATTCAACAGTTCTGACTGGTAATGGTTGCAGTGGGTCGTAAAAATTTATTTTGTATAAAATTTTCCTTTCTGTGGGACTGTAGTGCAGACATCTGAGATCTGTAACTGTAGGGTCTTTGGTTTTTTTACCAGGTCGGATAGATTTGTAGCTCCATGTTTCTGGTCTCGAATAATCCCGAAAAAACCCGTTTGTTAAGTAGTACACATCCAGTGGGAACGGTTTTCGACGGGCTTCTCGTGTGATATTAACATAGTCACTAGGCAATCATCATATCATCGCATGGACCGAATCGCATTCCATTTGCGTATGGTCCTTTTCCAGGAACTTCTTTTCGATTACAACATTATGTGCCATGCAGTATTGAAACAAGGCATTGGACATACTCACATTTCGGTTCTATTAACAGCAACCGTCAGAATAGATCACAATGGGAAGTAAGGGATTAGCACACTTCTCTTTTATGTTATGGAGCAAACAGTTTGCAAACGTAGATGCACATAAATCAGCCTCAGTTTCGTTCCTCCAGTAATAGCCTGAACATACATTGTGAATGTATAATTTTCTCTTCTTAAGGCTTTGGCTCTATGGTCTTCCTTTTCTTTTCTAGCTCTATCTTTTCTATCCAAATTATGCTTATAATCATATTATGATATATTTTTTCTTTCAAAAGCACAGCACAAATCATATTTATCTCTTTTTGGAGTATAAAGGGATATATTCATTTCCATGATTATTTCATCAAAAATTGGAAATCTGACAATAAAATTCTCTTTCTCCTCATTTTTACAAAAATCTTGGTAAACACGGTAGAGATCCATATTTTTAACGAAATATTTGCTCAAAATATAATTTTGTCGAATCCTTCAAAAAAAAAATCAAAGTTTCGGAATGATCATTTTTTGTCTTCGCCACTCCATATGACTTTTTTCAGTTTTGTCCCTGCAGACAAAGTCTCGCTATATTTCAAGTCATAAAACATTTCAATATACCTCCATTCAAATAATTTATTGTCGTCATCATGAAATTTTCCAAGTTCAGATAATGCATTCCTCATTAGTTTTAGCATGTGACATGCATCTAATATGGCATAAACCCTTGATGCCTCATCATTGGGATGAGAAAAGTAGGTTTTCATTCCACAAAGGTTCATATTGCATCCTACCTCGTTCAACATCGTCATATTAACTGTTGGCCCATCACAAGTAATAGATGAAATTGTAACAGCATTATCGAGTCTTATGAGAGCTTCTTTAACTAAATTTGCTTTTTCCTGGCCATTTAAAGAATTTATCAAAAAATATGCTATTGGCAGCTTCCAATGTTCAGTTAAACAAACTACCAAAAAAACTAAAGCTTCTGTAGCTGGCTCTGTCAGATAATCAATATTAGTAGTTATACTACAGGCATACCAGATATTCGGCAATAGTCGGATTGGGTAGAGGAGATCGGTAGAAGTCGGTTACGTCGCTGGTCTGCCGTTTAGCTGGGTATCGGGTAAAGTGTGTGTTAGAGTGAGAGGATGAGGCTAAGCGTGGTAGCGAGTGAGATGGAGAGTGAGTTGCTTGGCGTTCATCGAGTCGCAGATCCCTTAGATTGATAACAATTTTCCAGTGCCGAGCGCGCGATTTGAATAATATACAAAAAAGAGATTGAAAGTTAGTATATGACAGCTGTTCGATAACTAGAGTGTGGACTGTATTTATTTGTTTTTTTTTTGTTGTTATTGATTGACAAATGTTCGATAGATATGATGAATGATACGAGAGCTGTGATTTCCTTACCAATTTTTTTTTGTCTCGAAGTCCTGATGAAATGCGAAATGGTTAGCACAGGTGCTTCTTGTGAAATTGGATTATGCAACCGGCCGGTGCGTCCGATCAGCATACACCTTTGCACCGTGAGAAATAGAGATATCGACACTGAGTTTTCGATCACGGTCCTATACGACCTTGTTCACGTTTTGTGAGCTACTGGCTGTAATCTTCTGTCTTGAGGTCAAATCATGCATGAAAATCACAGCCTAACGCGGTAAATTATAAATTATAAAAAAGGTAAACACAAAAAATATGAGAAAGAGATTTTTAGCACAATAAATGAGCTACTGAGAATATATACAATAATTATAATGATAATAATAGATGAGCCGTAACAGAACATACCGCTCACCTAAAATGACATATTTTACGAATTTGGAGAATCCATGGGTAAAGGGCATAACTTTACCAATGGACGCTTGAAGGTACCGTGAGAGGTTCGAACAGTAGCGACTCGAGCGACACCATCGGAACCAGGGTGAATATCCACAATTCGCCCAATTTCCCAAAGTAAAGTGGGCAAGTTTTCTATTTTGATTAGAACGACTGTTCCTGGAACCGCTGGTGTAGAAGAGTCCAACCATTTACTTCTCTGGTGGAGCGTGTGCAAGTACTCCCTAGACCAACGAGACCAAAAATCTTGGTGGAGCCGCTGGGTGAGTTCCCAACGACTCAATCGGTTCAATTTCAAATTTCGAAAATCACATTCGGGAAGCGAATTTAATGGTTCCAATGTTAAAAAATGCCCGGGCGTTAACACAGAGAGATCGTTCGGGTCAGTACTGACTGGACACAGTGGTCGTGAGTTGAGAATTGCCTCTATTTGTATCAAAAGAGTGTTGAGCTCTTCATAAGTAAGAATTTGCTCTCCTATCACTCTAAAGATGTGAGTTTTCACCGACTTCACCCCTGCTTCCCAAAGACCACCGAAATGGGGGGCAGAAGGGGGGTTGAAGTGCCAGTCAAATGTCTCTTCGCGTGCAGCTCTTTCCATTAATGGTACGAGTTTTTTTGAAGCTCCCACAAAATTAGTCCCACAATCACTAAAAATGTAACTACAGCGTCCTCGTCTTGCTATAAATCTTCTCAGAGCTGCCAAATAGGCATCAGAAGACAAATCTGAGACGAGCTCCAAGTGCAGAGCCTTGGTAGTGAAACAAATGAACACGCATATATAGGCCTTTAGTGTTTTTGCGCCTCTAGTTTTGCTAAGCGTTATTGAAAGTGGTCCAGCAAAATCCACGCCAACACAAGAGAATGGTTTTATTTGAGAGATCCGAAGAGAGGGTAGGTTTCCCATTGGGGGTTGAAATGGAACTGGTTTGAGCTTCCAGCAATTATAACACTTAGATGTAACCTTCCGGGTAACCTTCTTTGAGGAAAGTATCCAAAATTTTTGAGAAAGTAAGAAATTTAGAGACTGGACGCCAGGATGTAAATATCGTTTATGAGTAGTTTCTATAAGAAGAGTTGTGAATCGGTGTTTGCTCTGGAGAAACATAGGAAATCGTTTGTCATAGGAATAATTCGACTGAGAGAGACGTCCGCCCACCCTCAGAATTCCCTGAGGATCCAAAAACGGATTGAGGGTTCGGAAAGACTTGGAAAGAGGCTTATTATTTTCAAGTCTAGAAATTTCCTCAGTGAATGCTTGTTGTTGAATATGTTTGATTAAATCTAACAAAGCATTCTCTAGTTCAGTAGAGGTGAGGTGATAGCTAGCCTTAATTGAAGGGTGTGAGCAATTGAAGATGAATCTTCGGACGATCGCTATGATCCGCTGAATTTTGGGAAGAGAAGATATATTTTCAAGAAGATCATCGAAGAAAGTATGAGAAATGGTAGCCGTAAAAGTTTGAACCTTTTCTTCGACAGAAATATCATTAACTAGAGACTTTGGGAGTGTTCCGATACACTTTGGGAGAGTGGGCCAACTAGAAGGGGGGTCTTTTAGCCAGGGAGGCCCCGCCCACCATAAGGGATGGTCAAGTAGTACTGATGGCAACAAACCCCTGGATGCACAATCGGCAGGGTTGTCCTCAGACGGGACATAATTCCAGGTAGACGGGGGGAGAATTTCCTGAATTCTACTTGTACGGTTACTGACAAATACTTTGAATTTATATGGAGGAGATTTTATCCAAGCCAGCGTGACCGTAGAGTCGGTCCAAGCAACGACTCGTTTGAAATGAACATGATCCTGATAACTAGGGAGAACAGATTGCAATAATTCTGAAAGCAGAACTGCAGCGCATAACTCGAGACGAGGTATTGAGATACTTTTGAGAGGAGACACTTTAGATTTAGCACAAACAAGCGTTATATTCGCAATGTCATCTGTTTGTGTTCTCATGTAGATTACTGCAGAATAACCCTTTTCCGACGCTTCGGAAATTCCGTGGAGTTCACAAGCAGTTAGGGTGGTATTAAATATATATCTGGGAATAGATATTTGACATAAAGAAGGAAGTTCAGCTTTATATTGATTCCATTTGGAAATAATTTGCGGAGGTGCAATCACATCCCACTCTAAAGCTAATGTCCACAAGTGTTGAATTAATACTTTCGCTAAAAGAGTAAGAGGGGCCAAAAACCCAAAAGGGTCACATATTTTCGCTAATTCTGAGAGAATAGAACGTTTGGTGCATGGAGACTCTATAGGAGTCACATCAAAGGAGAAAAAATCACGAGAAGAGTCCCATTTTAAACCTAAAATTTTGTTTGTTTTATTTTCGAAATCTAACGAAAGAGGTGGCGATTTGAAAGCAGTGTCTTCCACTAAAGACGGGTAATTACTAGCCCATTTATGAAGTTCGAAACCACCTTCTCGAAGGAGATCAATGAGTTGGCTTTTCAAAATTTGAGCCTTTTCGAAAGAATCAACACTTGTAACGAAATCATCAACATAGGAAGATGATCGTATAGCTTCCGCTGCGAGTGGAAAGCGGGAACCATTTTCTTCTGCCAACTGATTTGAGGTTTTGATGGCTAAATAGGGAGAAGAGCAAATACCAAAAACGACCGAGTTGAGGAAGAATTCTTGTAATGGCTGCTCGGGGGAGAACCTCCAAAGAATTTTTTGATGCTTTCTATCAGGCTCTCTGATATTAATTTGATTAAACATATGACGAATATCTGAAGTCAGTGCAACTTCATTTTTACGGAAGTTCAACAATATCGTGAACAAATCGTTCTGGAGTTTAGGTCCCGTAAACAGGGTATCATTTAACGAGACGCCGTTGGAAGCCTTACACGAAGCGTCGAAAACTACTATGAGCTTGGTAGTGGAACTATTCAAATTAATAACACTATGTGATGTAATAGCTATGGTGAGAGTGGGATTCTTCAGAATGCGAGGGGGACATATGACCACTGTCAAGATAATTCTGCAAGAATTCACAATATTGTTTTTGAAGTGGCGTATCTTTGAGCAATCTACGTTCTAAAGACATGAACCTCCTATGGGCTATTGATTTGGAATCGGAAAAGACGGGATCCTGTACTCGAAATGGTAAAGCAACCGTGAATCTTCCGGAGACTGACCTGGAGACATTTTTGTGGTAAATATCATCACATTCAAAGAGATTTTTTGAGGAATATTTTCCAATTCCCAGAAACGATTCAGAGACCTTTCAAGTGAAACATCACAAGAACAAAAAAATGAGTTGAGTGGGACCGAGCTGAGATGACAGTTCACTATGCCCATGAGTATCCATCCAAAGGCAGTATTGATGGCAGCGGGTTCATCTGCATTGCCAGTGAGGCGACCAGATGAGAGAATGTTGTAACATTTTTATCCCCTCAGCGGAATAAAAATGTACAATGCCGTTAGCATGATAGTCAGTTGAGCATGTAGGGGTGAGTTGACATGTTAACCTGAGATATTTAAATGTCTATTGAATTTTAAATGCAGACCAAAACTGGGCGCCACTCGGCTTACGAACTAATATGAAAATATCCTGTCTAAGCCATCAAATGAATGGAAAGATTAAATATATTTAAAGTGGTTTTCTTAATTTTCAAGAAAATGCAAATCAGAGCTCGAGGTCTCTGTAATATTTAATTAATTTAACGTTATTTTCTATATGATTGGATAACTGATGAAGACCTGAAAAGTAGAAAAGTGATACACAAGTTTCCCTTACTATATACATAATATATTTTCCCAATTAACCCTGAAAACCATATAATATAATGAAAAGTTGAACACTTTGGATATCAAAAAATTGAACACTACACAATATGAAAAGTTGAATAAACTTTCGTTGTAAGGTGTATAAGAATACAATGGTTAAGTTTTATCACAGCAGACAGATAGACTATCTGTGGCTGTGCCAACAATACGTAACACGACAGTCTGTCAAAACAGTAATGAAATGTTCAATAATAGTTAAAAATGTTAAGAAAGCTGTTTCGAATAACTAGCATCTCAATGTAAAGGATATGAAATCGTGAATTGATTGAAATTGTAGGGTTAAAATGCCCAAATCAAGTAATGTTCACTATTATCTAAATAGTTATTGAAAGCGTTCGCTCAGTACTGCGCGTATGCTGTACAGCATAAATATAAGATATTATGTAAAATATATAAGATCAATCCATGATTATTAAATTTGTAGTAAAGGTAATAAATTGAAAACCAATGCCTGCTTTCGAAGGATCCTTTTTCGATCACAGCCCAAGTGCTATCTCCTATTCCTGGATGATAGTGTTTCAAATTATATCCATAAATGTTCTGAACTTCAGCTAGGTGCTAACCATACCATAAAGAGCATCAAATAAGCAACTGAATTGGCTAGGTGCTAACCATACCATAAAGAGCATCAAATAAACAACTGAATTGGCTTTCTGCACGAAGTGGGGGTCCACTAAATATCCATTAATTAAATTCCCAACATGGAAGTTGAATCCCTCATTTCCATAGTATTCAACTTAATAAAAAAATGCGAACATCACAAATCAGTGGAGCTAACAGCCCTGTGGAAGAATAAAATACTGTGTCATTTGCTGGCGAAATGGAACTTTTTTATAGACTTACCTCGCTCGGAGGGTTGTTAAAGGTTCATCAAAATATAATCAACAAAATTTCCCCATGCTTGGAGACAAACCCATCATGGCCGTTAGCAGACCCCCTGGTAAGGAAATCCGCCTACATCCATTGAGCCGATCCGAAGATTTAGTTTATGTAATGGTTTGAAAAACCAACTCTGCCCCAGGCAGAAATAATTAGTTATAGAGTTCCACATTTATATTACCATCACCATCGGACATTACTGAACAAAATCGAAAAGTTTCAGCTTCACAGGTAACAGGTTTGAGTCTGAGTGCCCGGTTCTCGGTTGGAGATAGAGAGTGGAGACTGACCCCTGACCTGGAAGAACGAAGTACTCCCTGCTTTTATTCTAAAACGTCAGTACCAATCGTACCAATGCACTTCTTCTGGTGCCTTTGACCATAAAACTAAAAATGGTGGCTCCATCTATGGTTGGCCACGGATATCTCTTTAAGGAACAGTACGTCTCCTTTGGATTTCTTCGGATATCGGAAGTGTTATCGTAGCGAATTGTCAAACAAATTGTTAGTCAAAAGTATGTATAATTTGATCACAATCAAATAGATAATTTGGTGGATTTCACCAATATTACAATTTCCATAAAACCAGCAAAAGCCCAGCAGGTCTTTTCAACATTCTAAATAGAACATATCCCTATGAGAAATTTATTTACAGGAAATCTGGTTTCCTAACATGATTGAATGAAACACTTGTGAGATCACTGCTGCTAACTGTCCCTATTGAGTAAGATTCTCTTAAACACATACGCAGCGCCCACAGATTCCTGTAACAACATTCCCAAACATTAAAATAGTAATCGTTACCCATCAATTGCACGACAACGACATCTGCTAAGTAATAGCTGATGTGAAAATATTCGCAATTATTATGCATTGAAATAGAGGTGACAAAGTAGCGACAAAATGAACGCTACACCATCCCCCTTCAAAGAAGAAAAAAAACATGAACACAGTTCATTATTATTTTATTTTTTTCTCGGAAATGCACTTGCACAGTAGTATCTTCGCGTACCATACGTCTTGAAAAAAAATCATAAAATAGGGAAATCAAAATCAGTATTAGTCACAATCAGTAATAGTCATAATCGGTGGGGTTTCATGAGTGCAAGGCATACTAAAAAAATGCAATTAAGACCCAATTTTTTAAATTTGGAGTCTGAATTTGTTTTAGCTTATTCTATTTGTATATATATATATACACACCTTTAATGTGAATGAAGTTCATTTATGTACATTTGAAGAAAATTTCTTCAAAAAAAAATATTATAAAATAATTATTTTTTTTTGTTGGCCAGGCAAAAAAATGAGTGTAATGAATTAGGGATATCCAGATCTGGATTTGAATTTATTCAAGGAATGAAATGTCATTAATAGACAAAATATATGAATTTTATAAAAAAAAATGAAATTGCTCTAAAGGAGTTCTATCCAACAGAAACATCAGAATTTTAACCTAAATATGGTTTCAAATCTTTTATATGCCAGGTGCCACCAGGCGAACCATCAGCATTTTTCAATTCATAAATAATTTAGGAAACTTTTTTAGCAATGGTACATGGCTCAGGCATGTACTTGGGTGCAAGTTTTGCAGAAAACTGGTCTGCAGCCTTGGACTGAACTTTATTTCGTCTGTACACTTTATCATTCACTTCAAAAGAAATATCTCGCCGTTTTAAGTTATATTGCTTCGAATTTTTCTCATAAGATTTATGTAAGTTTTGTCGAACCTCATCAAATACTTCTCTCAGAAATTGCAAGTCTGCAGCATAAGATTCGCGATCACCTGGACGAACTTCTAAATCAGACGTAGTCTGTATTTCGCCACAAAATTTTCCGGATAAAGGTATGTGTCTAGTAAAATTTAAAAAACAAGGTGTGTAACCTGTGACTTCATGCCGAGCAGTATTGATTGCATGAGCAATTTTTGGTAACTGTAAATCCCAATCTTTGTGTTCATCAACATAACATCGTATGGCTGTGCCTACTGTTTTATTTATTCTCTCTACAAAATTAACTTGTGGATGATACCTTGCATTGAACCATATTTTTTGAACTTCATACTTTTCACATAATTTCCGGAAAACAGTGCCTGCAAATTGACTGCCATTACCTACCATAAAATATTGAGGAACTCCAAACACTAAGAAGACGTTATCTTCAACGAATTTAACGATACTTTGAGCAGTAGCTTTTCGCAAGGGATGGATAACAGTGTATTTACTGAACCAATCACCTATTACAAGTAGATATTGTTTGCCCTGTCTTGAACGTGGAAATGGTCCCATTAAATCTGCAGCTATCACTTGCCAAGGAAAATCAACAGATTTTTCCATGCCCATTTTGCCTAATTTCGTTGTAGGTGGTAGTTTTTGAGAACCACAAACCTTACATAATTTAACATATTTTAAAATATCTTGGCGCATCTTTGGCCAGTAATATAATTCACGAAGACGTCCTAACGTCTTATAAAAACCAAAATGACCACTGGTAGGTAAGTCATGTGAAGAAGCAATAAGAGCTGATCTTTCGTGTTTTGGAATCACTAGTTTCCATTCATAGATATTAGACTTGAGAGGTAAACGTGAAGAAATAAATTTAAATATTTTTCCATTTTCAACTTTCCAAAAAGAATATTGTTCAGGATCTTTGAGAATCTTTTCTTTTAAAGAATCATACCAAGCATCAGATTTATTAGGATCGAAATCTATAAGAGCAGTTTCTAAAGAGTCGTGGGGTATTCTAGATAAAGCATCTGGAACAACATTTGCAGTCCCCTTTCGATGTTTCAAATCGAAGGTATACTGTCTAAGTTTTACAGCCCACCTAGCAAGTTTCCCTGTAGGATTTTTCATACTGTTTAACCACAAAAGCGAATGATGATCTGAGTAAATGGTAAACCGAGTGCCCTCTACGTATTGGCGGAATTTCTCTATACAAAAGATGACAGCCATCAACTCGCGCTGAGTTACAGTCCAATTTCGTTCAGTTTTTGTAAGTTAACGACTCGCATATGAAATAACCTTTTCATCTCCATCCAATTCCTGCGTCAAAACGCCCTCGACGCCCGTGTCACAAGCATCGCAACTTATAGTGAATGGTTTTGAAAAATCTGGACTAGAAAGAATTGGTGCGAAAATTAAAGCTTCTTTTTATTTTTATAAAAGACTGTTCAGCAGCTTCAGTCCAAACGACTGTCTGAGACTTTTTGCGCCTTACTATGAGAGCATTTATGGGAGAAACAAGACTCGAAAAATTTTTTTTAAATCTCCTGTACCACGAGCAGAGTCCTATGAATCTCTTAACCTCTGTGGCTGTGGTCGGCCTCGGATAATTTACCATGGTAGAAACCTTTTCTGGATCCGTATGGATTCCACTTTCGTCTATGACGAAACCCAAATATTTGAGAGATGGTTTGAAAAACTGGCACTTCTTCAAATTTACAGTCAAATTGGCTTCAGCCAGTTTATCTCTTACTTCAGACAATAATTTTAAATGTTCCTTGAAAGTGGAGGAAATAATGATAATGTCATCTAAATATGTAAAAATGTTGGGTTCATACTTAGGACCAAAAATAGTATCTACCAGCCTGCATAGAGTTTGAGCTGAATTTCGTAACCCAAATGGAACAACTTTAAAGTGAAAAAGGCCTCGCCCAGCTACACTGAAAGCGGTTTTCTCACGTGAAGAACTATCTAATGGAACCTGCCAAAATGCTTTAGAAAGGTCCACTGAAGAAATGTACTTAGCATGCCGAAGCATACTTAAAATGCGGTCTACTCTAGGTAGTGGATAACTGTCATGTTTTGTCAGTTCATTGACCTTTCTGCCATCAAAACATAGTCTCTTTTCCCCATTTGATTTGTTCACTAGAAGGACTGGTGAACACCAATCACTCTTTGACTCTTCGACTACCCCTAAGCGTAACATTTCGTCAAGTTCTTTCAATAATATGTTATGCATAAAAGGAGACATAGCATAAGGTCGCTGGCGTACCGGACGAGCATCACCAGTATCAATAACCATGGAAATTTTACTTGTCCGACCCAATTTCTTTTCACCATCTATAATATCAAATGAGCGGATGACTTTATCAGCATCCTGCCTATCTTTTAAAGTAAGGCTGTCCAATGTGCAAAGTGCAGTATTAAAATCAAAATTACTAGGAACTTCCTCTACTGGTAACCTAGTATTACAGAGAGTACTTTGAACATACCAAAAATTTTCTTGAAAATCCATGACAATTTCAAATTGTCTTGCAAAATCACTGCCTAAAATAAAAGGCTGTTTTACCGAAGGTACGACTAAAGCTTTGACTAGTTTGCACATTTCACCTATAGAAATGGACAAGTCAACAAATCCATCTATGGTATTCTTAGTCCCATCAGCTGTAGTGATATGCTTCATAGTCGTGGTATTGGAAATCACTTCCAATCCTAAGCGACTCAAGTAACTGAGTCCTGCACCGCCCACTAAGCTAACAGTGGAACCGGAATCAAAAAGAACAGTTATGACCTGATCAAGTAGTTTAATAGAAATGAAAGGTCTATTATCGTCTTTCACTTCAACAAAAAGTGGAGCAACCACAGCAGCTTTTCAACACTTACTGCCTGAATAAAAATTACCAACAGTCCTCAACCAATCCTTCCAGGTAGTTGAGCGACGTTCTATACTCCTAGGAGCCTCGAAACCATCGGCCTTACATTTTGGAGAAAGATGCCGGCCTTGATAACATCTACTCCCGTTTAGTTTCCCGCACAAGTTTTACAAGATTTTGTGGTAACTCCTTGACAACCACATTTATAGCAAAAAACAGTTCTTTTCACAGAGCAATTGTGAAAAGTATGGTTAGGAAATCTGCAGTTACAACAAACCACAGTCTTAGAACTCGATGCAGTAGTTTCATTGGAAATTTGATCTTTAGAACTTGAAGGTATTTCTGTCTTATCTGAACTGACACTTCTATTAAAGTTTCTATTTGACTTGAAATTTTTACCTTTTGATTTGTTTCTAGAGTTTGAATGTGAGAAATTTCTACTGCTAAAAGATTTCAAATTTGAGCTTGAAGAGTTCGTGGAATGATTAGAATTTATCGAAGAAACTTCAGTATGCTGACAAGAACAAGTTGCCTCAGAAACTTTGATTCTTGGAGATTTATTTTTTAAATAATTTGCTTCTTCTAGCTTTTTACATAGTTGAACTAACTCAGAAACCGTTCCGATATCAGTCAGGGCTAGATGAGAAATATACTCAGGTAGAATATTTTTACGAAGAACCTTAACTTTTGTTGTTTCATGAGGTGGACGAGGAAGTCTTTTGAATAAGTTTCCCATTACTGCGGAATATACTACGATAGATTCATTCCTACCCTGTTTTCTAGATTTGATAGATTCCCAAAGGTCATCTTCCTCATGAGGAGGTAAAAAATCAGTTTTCAATTTATTGATTAAGCTGTCTCAATCTGTCAAACTAGATTTTACATGAAGGAACCTTAAAAAATCAAACACCAATGATCTCAGAAGTTTCAGTCATTTAGATTAAAATAATTTTAAAGAGATATTTTTTGGATCACCCTGTATGTGCGCACGGAAAATACCAAACACTAATGACCTCAGAAGTTTCAGTCACACAAATTTATAATTTTCAAAAAAATGTTTTTGGACCACCCTGTATGTGAGAACCAAGTAAAATTTATTATTTTTCTAAATTAAAAAATTCAAAGTAGGGAGTGTGTATTGAGCACTTCCACCTTCGGTCTCCAAAAGTTAAATCCAATCAACAATAAAAAAATTTCTTATTTTATTTTTTATTCAAAAATATTGCACAAAATTCAAAAATATTTGTTTCAAAAAAATAACAGTCAGGTCCCACGTTGGCAGCGCCACTTGTAACCTTTTTATCCCCTCAGCGGAATAAAAATGTACAATGCCGTTAGCATGATAGTCAGTTAACCTGAGATATTTAAATGTCTATTGAATTTTAAATGCAAACCAAAACTGGGCGCCACTCGGCTTACGACTAATATGAAAATATCCTGTCTAAGCCAAGAATTAAGAAGAGTGAATTTCATCAAATGAATGGAGAGATTAAATATATTTAAAGTGGTTTTCTTAATTTTCAAGAAAATGCAAATCAGAGCTCGAGGTCTCTGTAATATTTAATTAATTTAACGTTATTTTCTATATGATTGGATAACTGATGAAGACCTGAAAAGTAGAAAAGTGATACACAAGTTTCCCTTACTATATACATAATATATTTTCCCAATTAACACTGAAAACCATATAATATAATGAAAAGTTGAACACTTTGGATATCAAAAAATTGAACACTACACAATATGAAAAGTTGAATAAACTTTCGTTGTAAGGTGTATAAGAATACAATGGTTAAGTTTTATCACAGCAGACATATAGACTATCTGTGGCTGTGCCAACAATACGTAACACGACAGTCTGTCAAAACAGTAATGAAATGTTCAATAATAGTTAAAAATGTTAAGAAAGCTGTTTCGAATAACTAGCATCTCAATGTAAAGGATATGAAATCGTGAATTGATTGAAATTGTAGGGTTAAAATGCCCAAATCAAGTAATGTTCACTATTATCTAAATAGTTATTGAAAGCGTTCGCTCAGTACTGCGCGTATGCTGTACAGCATAAATATAAGATATTATGTAAAATATATAAGATCAATCCATGATTATTAAATTTGTAGTAAAGGTAATAAATTGAAAAACAATGCCTGCTTTCGAAGGATCCTTGTTCGATCACAGCCCCAGTGCTATCTCCTATTCCTGGATGATAGTGTTTCAAATTATATCCATAAATGTTCTGAACTTCAGCTAGGTGCTAACCATACCATAAAGAGCATCAAATAAACAACTGAATTGGCTAGGTGCTAACCATACCATAAAGAGCATCAAATAAACAACTGAATTGGCTTTTTGCACGAAGTGGGGTCCACTGAATATCCATTAATTAAATTCCCAACATGGAAGTTGAATCCCTCATTTCCATAGTATTCAACTTAATAAAAAAATGCGAACATCACATAAATCAGTGGAGCTAACAGCCCTGTGGAACAAAAAAATACTGTGTCATTTGCTGGCGAAATGGAACTTGTTTTTATAGACTTACCTCGCTCGGAGGGTTGTTAAAGGTTTATCAAAATATAATCAACAAAATTTCCCCATGCTTGGAGACAAACCCATCATGGCCGTTAGCAGACCCCCTGGTAAGGAAATCCGCCTACATCCATTGAGCCGATCCGAAGATTTAGTTTATGTAATGGTTTGAAAAACCAACTCTGCCCCAGGCAGAAATAATTAGTTATAGAGTTCCACATTTATATTACCATCACCATCGGACATTACTGAACAAAATCGAAAACTGAGTTTCAGCTTCACAGGTAACAGGTTTGAGTCTGAGTGCCCGGTTCTCGGTTGGAGATGGAGAGTGGAGACTGACCCCTGACCCGGAAGAACGAAGTACTCCCTGCTTTCATTCTAAAACGTCAGTACCAATCGTACCAATGCACTTCTTCTGGTGCCTTTGACCATAAAACTAAAAATGGTGGCTCCATCTATGGTTGGCCACGGATATCTCTTTAAGGAACAGTACGTCTCCTGGATTTCTTCGGATATCGTAAGTGTTATCGTAGCGAATAGTCAAACAAATTGTTAGTCAAAAGTATGTATAATTTGATCACAATCAAATAGATAATTTGGTGGATTTCACCAATATTACAATTTCCATAAAACCAGCAAAAGCCCAGCAGGTCTTTTCAACATTCTAAATAGAACATATCCCTATGAGAAATGTATTTACAGGAAATCTAGTTTCCTAACATGATTGAATGAAACACTTGTGAGATCACTGCTGCCAACTATCCCTATTGAGTAAGATTCTCTGAAACACATATGCAGCGCCCACAGATTCCTGTAACAACATTCCCAAACATTAAAATAGTAATCGTTACCCATCAATTGCACGACAACGACATCTGCTAAGTAATAGCTGATGTAAAAATATTCTCAATTATTATGCATTGAAATAGGGGTGACAAAGTAGCGACAAAATGAACGCTACAATGTGAGGAAAGAGGTCCGCTCCCAATAAAATATCAATTGGGTTCGGAATATCGAAATTGGGATCCGCTAATTTCAGGTTGGAAATATGTGACCATGACTTTCTATTTATGTGAGTTTTTGGCATAGTTTCACAAATTTGAGGGAGAACAATAGCGTCAATTTGGAAAGTAGGGGTTGAATGATGATATGGTCGCAGTGTCAGAGAGACACATTTCGAAGCATTCGAATTCATATGCCCTAATCCTTGAATAGAGAGAGAAATGTTAGTTCGAGGGATGCCTAATTTATTACAACACCTTTCAGTGATGAAACTGGCTTGACTACCGGAGTCAAAAAGCACCCTAACAACCTGGAAGTTGTTGCGAGAATCACGAAACTCTATCAGAGCAGTAGAGAGGAGCACCGAAGTTTTCGTAGGAACCAAATTTGTGAGAGAGAGTGTACTTGCTTGAGGGTGCGAATGGTTCGAAGAACCAGCGACAGTGTTGTTTGAGGTGACCTTATCAAAATGAAGTAGAGTGTGGTGGTTTTGTTTGCAAGTAAAACAAGTAGATTGTGATGTACAGTCTTGCCGCATATGCTTGAAACCTAAACAGTTTATACACCACTTGTTAGATTTCACCGTGTTGTAGCGTTCTTGTGGCGAAAGTGACATGAATTGGGGATATTTGTAAATCAAATGATCCCTTTTGCAAAATGAGCAATTTTGAGAAGTTTTCGTGTGAGTAAAAAAGGTTGAAATCGGACGTTGTTGCAAAGAGAAGAAGGGTTTATTTGAAACGATTTTGTTTTTTGAGTTATCATATATTTTGTGAGATCGTTTGGAAGAACAAAATTCAAGGGTTCTATCCAAAGCGTTGCATTGCTTTCGTAAAAACTCTGTAAGATCCTCGAACTTTGGAATTTCATCCGAACTATTTTCTGTTTCAAACTTTGCAACAGTATCGGAATCCAGCCTATTCAATAACATATTGAAAATGAGAAAGTCCCATTCGCCAGTGGGAAATCCCATATTTTTCAATGCGACTAAGTTCTCTTCATAAATATCTAAGAGAAATTCTGAGGGTTTGAATTACCTTCGGTAATTTTGGACGACTTCTCTAATTCAAAATAATGAGCAGTGGCCAAAGCACGTTTATTTTCATATCGAGCTTTGAGCGCGTCGAAAGCAATTTGATAATTTGCATCAGACAGGCGACTGCATTTAACCAAATTTAATGGAGTACCAGTGAGAGATGATATCAGATAAGTGAACTTCTCAATATATGATAGAGATCCATTGTCATGCACTAGCGATTCAAATGTGTCCAAGAACGTTCTCCAACTTTTTGAATTGCCATCAAATTTAACCAATTCAATTTTGGGTAATCTAACATTACTGGCCTTTGAGTTATTTTGAGAACTAGTGCTTGCAGTATCATCAAACAAATCGCAATAAATTTCTTTAACTCTGAAATAAGCTTCATCAAATTCTTTCCTAACAGTTTTTTCAAGAGCAAAATCATTATCATCGGTCGTAGCCGCAAGAGACAATAAAGAGCTATGATTTTTCTCGAAATCACTCTGAATAATATCGAAATGTGAGTAGCGTACCTTGAATCGAGCAACGAAATCTTTATTACTCATGGCACTTTCAGCGATTATTTGTAAGTCCTGCATTCTTTCAATAGAATTTTCACGTAAAGCTTTGAATTGCTTTATTTTATTAGCTGTACTGGTCATATCGATCGAAAATAAGAGCGAGCGAGAAATCAAGAAAATTTATGTACCGCACAACGAAACACCCTGTATAACCAGTAATGTTTTCAAAGTACGATGCAAAGAGAGCATGCACTGCGAAATCAACAGCGAGAACCGGGAGAGCAAATAACGATATTAAACCTAGGAATCGATTTCCTGTGAGAGGTAAAATAACGATTACCTTTTATACACTGTTTTCCTGGTAAATATCCAAAAATCGAATATATTGAGTTTGAGATAAATAATTTAAATTTTTACCGACCACTTTTTTACCGATAAAACTAAAACAAATATGCGAAATGGGTCGATAGACCGGGGAGTAACAAAAAATATTGTAAAAACCAAGTCAGACTGGCAGAGATAAGAGACTTTAACAATTTCAATTAATTAGTAAAATACCTACTAATAATCTCTTTCCCAACATGCATTAAATCAATGAATAACAGTTCAAAATGCATAAAAGAATCCGGCTCGAAGGACCAAAATGTTCGATAACTAGAGTGTGGACTGTATTTATTTGTTTTTTTTGTTGTTATTCATTGACAAATGTTCGATGGATATGATGAATGATACGAGAGCTGTGATTTCCTTACCAATTTTTTTTTGTCTCGAAGTCCTGATGAAATGCGAAATAGTTAGCACAGGTGCTTCTTGTGAAATTGGATTATGCAACCGGCCGGTGCGTCCGATCAGCATACACCTTTGCACCGTGAGAAATAGAGATATCGACACTGAGTTTTCGATCATGGTCCGATACGACCTTGTTCACGTTTTGTGAGCTACTGGCTGTAATATTCTGTCTTGAGGTCAAATCATGCATGAAAATCACAGCCTAACGCGGTAAATTATAAATTATAAAAAAGGTAAACACAAAAAATATGAGAAAGAGATTTTTAGCATAATAAATGAGCTACTGAGAATATATACAATAATTATAATGATAATAATAGATGAGCCGTAACAGAACAACAGCAATATTTGTATTTTTGATTGGTTTCGATCATGAAGAGCGTGCGCAATGTTGTCGGTTGTAGAATAAACTTCGGTGTTAGAGGAGAAAGTGTGAGAGAGTGTTGTCGTTTTGTGAAATTTGTCTTGGAGTTGGGGAGATCGTCGGACTTGAATGAAATTTTCGCTGGGAACTCTATAGACGGGGTCCATACATTTCAACGTATGATCATTAGGTGAGTGCATGAGAGAGAGAGAGAGAGATGAACATTATTTTTGAATTCAAGAGGAAAAAGAAACGTGGAATGTTATACAAGGTGTTCCGACATGTCAGTTAAGAGAAAATACAGGACGTCCCATCAGAAACGTGTGCAACGTCATGATGATGGGGTCCGTCATATTTAACGTGCAATACTGAAAACGCGGAATGTTATACAAAGTGTACCAACATGTCAGTTAAGAGAAAATACAGGACGTCCCATCATAAACGTATGCAACGTCATGATGATGGGTCTGTCATTTTTAACGTGCGATACCGATTGGGATTTGAACCGGTCAGTCTTTATAGCCGAAATAGCTCAGTTGGGAGAGCGGTAGACTGAAGATCTGAAGGCCCCTGTTTCGATTCCAGGTTTCGGCAGTTTTTTTTTTTTCAAACCGCAGCGGTTTCGCTTAAAACCGCAGCGGTTTCGCTTATAACCGCAGCGGTTTCGCTTAAAACCGCAGCGGTTTCGTATTTTCGAAATCATCAGGCGAGATTAGATATAAAAATAAATGAAACATTTAAGATAGAAATTTTATTAGACAGTTTTATTTTGGTAACATATCACAAAGCCATTTGTATAGAATGTCTACATTTCGGATGCTGCAATTTTAGTTGGTTTGATTGCGAATGTGATGCATACAAGGTGATATGCCATCATTGCTGCTGAATGTGGGGACCATCCATGACGTATTATCATAATCCTCCAAGTTCACAACACGTGTAAGTAGGCCCAAGTGGTGAAATTTTGCAGTAAGATAGTCTCGTTTTTGAAGTCCTCGCACATAAAAGATATCCACATTTTGTAGATTTTCGTTGAGGATGGCATCCAATTGATGATATTCCACAAAGCCAGATGAATACCTCAAACCGTGAACGTTTCGCTCCAAGAAACATGCGGTACGTCGATCCTCTTTACTCAAAGAGGAAAATGGTATATTTGGCAGCAGTAAAAAGTAACTACATTGAATTACAATCCTAATGGCTATCTCCTTAGGATGAAATTGCTGCTCGATGGTGAAGCCTTGAATATCTACAACCGCTATTCTCATGTTGACTCTGTGATTGATACTGAAGTAATATCACACATTCAGTTCCATTTCTTAATAATTTCGCTGAGTGGGAGGTGCTCAATGACAGTATCGTGCACAATGATGCAGTAGGCTCTCGTATTTTGGGGAAATCCCTCAGATGCTTCGATTTCAAGTTTTACATCAACACTGGAACTTTTGTTGCTCTCATCCCTTCTGGAACAATCGATGATAAAGAGAGATTTGTCTATGAAGTTGGTGGAAGTGAGGAGTGGATTATGTTGATTAGTAATTCTGTAGCTAAGACCGAATTGTGAGTAGTTGAAATAGGCTTGCGAAAAATTCCCCTTTGCAAAATTCAGGTTCATATTCTTTTTGGGTTAATTCTCACGGTTCAGAGTGAGTGTTATATTGGTGATATACAAATTAGTGAATACTGTTGGATCATTGTTGAATTGGGTATGATCACGATTTTTTTGGAAACATACAATCACATAGCGGTGACTTTCGAGAAACGATGAAGTCTTGACAGCCCATATTTCATTTTTGCACCTTGCGTGAGAGCAGGCAACATGTGAAGTTCCCATTTTCTGAACGGCATGAGAATATGAGTGTTAATTTGATCGTGTGGAAAGATTCGTTTAACTTTAAGTTCAATATTTTCAATTTCCAGCATAACTTCCGTCTTTGGTGTTAGCGCTCCAGCGTTCTCCTCAATCTTGAAGCAGTTGCTATCATTTCCAGCTCTTACCAATCTGATGGTATGTTTGCCATAGGAAACACATTGATAATCGTTGAAAATATTCAAAAAATGTTTCAGCGGGATGAGCATGTTGAATGTTAGAGTGGTTGGGCTGATGACTCCAGTGTTGGTGGGAAAAGTCCAACCTGAGGTGGCCAAGTGTTTGATATCTTCATCGGTGTAGGTGAGGAAGCCTCTGACCGTACTAACAATTCCAACTTCACGAACTGTTTCCAATTCACTACCACTTTGTTCATAACTAGCAGATTGAAACATGAAAGCACCAGCATTGTTTACGAATGTCACCGGACCATCTCCTTCAGTTTTCACAACTATTCCGCCGATGAACAGCAGGCTGTCATACAAGGCGTCATAGGCATCAGATTGATTAATGTTGATCTCAATAACATCATTGTTGCGAAAAGACTTGACATATGGGTAGTTGGTCCTCCATTCCACTTTTTGTATGGATTCATCGTTGTGCGGTTTTCGGAAAATGTTGAACACTTGATTGGACAACATGATAACCAAAAGATTCCAAAAACAATTTATTTTCAGGTGTCAGTAGTTGAAGGTCTTGGTGAAGACTGACTTGGAGTATGGCTTTGAGTTATTCTTATAGATAGTTAACACCATACTTTCTCTTCAATTCCAAACGAATTATTATTTCCTCGTTTCGAAAATCAATCAGTTGGGAATGTTGGTCAAGTACTCGCAACGTTATGTTGTTTATTTCGTTTCTATGAGAAATAGGTAGATAGATAAGATGAGTGGGTGTTTCGTCAATTGCGTAACCAGGATCAACACCAATAACAAATTCGTATATCGTATGAGACGGTCCGTCGTTGTAGAAGGCTCCAAACGTAATGTTGCTATCTACATGTATGGTGCGTACTTTAATGATATCCACAGGCAGATCGGATGCGTAATGCAGGTTGGGTTTGAGAAGACTAGACGAAAACCCCAAAATGTGAGCCAAACTATTTGCAGGTCGAAAATCGATCGAGTGTTTGAAGCAAAATATTTCACTTTTCAGCGTATTATTATTCGGTTTGAGATAGAAAAATTCCTCGGGATTTCCCTTAAACGTTTTGGGTAAGATGTGTTTGGTTATCAGTTCTTCAATATCACCAATTTCGTAAGATCTGGCAGGGATATCAATTGTTTTTCGTTTATTTTTATCACCGTTTTCGTAGTAATAGAATTTTGTGTCCTCTTCAATGTTTGGAATACTGTTGTAAAAATGGAAACTGAGCAAAGCCAAACTGTATTCTGAATCGGAATCCAATTGAATGGGTGGATTGAAATCGGTGGAAAGTGTCGAAGAACGACTCGTTAGCGTTAATATCATAGACATGACTGGCACACATCAAACAGTCACACACCTTGAATAAAAAAAAACGCTTTGAGCAGAAAAATCATTTATTCCTACATTAATAACATTCAAATTATGCGCTAACAGGTCCGTGATACTCTGCTTCTTGAATTGATGCGGCAGACAGTCCAAACTCATTTTGATAATGAATGAAACATGGTAGGCAAATCTGCAAAGTGAATCAATGTTGGTAGTCCTTGGGTAATTTATGCCAAACATCCAATAGTTCCCAAGGTCCTGCATTCTTGATCAAATAGTCAATCGATAAAGCTTTCAATTTAGCATCGGTAAAATCCCGCAAAGATTTATTTCGAGGTGTCATTTCTGCAGGCATTATGAAGTAGTAACTTTAGGCAGAGATGATTGTAATTTTGATACTGATCATTATTATATGTGATTGTTTTTACCCCTTCCAAAATATCGCACCAATTCCATGGGAGGTTTGAGATTACCAAAACTGTCGAAATATTGTACAGTTTTACCGTTTTTATTGTAAGCTACCCAATGAGTTCCCGCATTCAACCGAGAATCCAAGTTCATTACGGCACGTTCTCGTAACCAAGCACCACAAGTTGATGGTAATGTATCTCGCATAAAGACTCTACGAAAATGCGGTATTTTCAGTTGACGGGCACATTGTCGAATTTCCGAATCATATAATGTTGTATGGGGTAGCTTATCTAACAGTTTGTTTGATTTTTCAAGTAAAGACCTCGTCCTTTGCTGCGTTGTTGATGCTGCATCTTGAGAAACAATCCAAATCCTTGAGGTGTTTTGCGCAGGTACAAGCCGGAACCCAAAGGCTCCATTGCTTCATTGTGACGTTGATCTTCTTCAAGTTTTTTTTTAGCATTTTTTGTATCCATCACCGTCCTAGCGATGGAGCTCGCACCCCCCGCTAACGCACCCAAAGCTGAAAGAGCAGCAAATATAGATATGAGTGGTAAGATTCCTCCAGATTTGGCATCGAATGGAATTACCCTAGGTATCCGTATTTTCTTACGTCCTCCAGCTTTACTCAATGCCAGTTCAGCAGCTCGCAAAGCCGAAGCACTAGATTTCTTAAGATTGCTAGGATGCGGATGCCAATTTTTAATGATTTTTTGAAGCATGTTACGTCGAAAGGAAATGCCCATGCCAAGCTTACGTTTCGCTTTCATGGTGGAAGTGACGAACCAAGCTGCAGCTCGTTCACCAAGTTTAGCGTCTTTCGATTTAACACGTTCCCAAGCTTTATTTTCCAACACTTGGTCTGCTTTATGACGGTCTTCTAACGAGTTGCTTTGAGAGTATGAAATATCGTGATCTCTACAGCTTTTATCGAGAGGGTTCACGCCAGGGTCTCGACGCCCCAATCTTTTCCTCGATTTAATACCTGGACCGCAAAACGAATATCCTGGTATATGCACTTCGAATGGGAGCTTATTGATGAGCGTATTGACTACACCTGCACCGGAGTAGTCAGCATTGAGAATGATGATAGGTGATTAAGATAGTTTTATTTATAACCGTGGCGCGCTCATTTTTTACAGTCACACCATGGAGGTCATTCAACAAGACAAGACATTACCCATTGAAAAATTTAGACTTTTTGAATGGAGATGGTAGTAGCAGCATGGTTGAGAAGCATGGGAAATTATTACCCAATTCGTTTCGTGCAATCATTTGTGGGCCGAGTGGTTGTGGAAAAACAAACGCTATGTTAATACTGTTATTTCTCCCAAATTACGTTAAATTTGAAAACATTTACGTGTTTTCAAAGTCATTGTACCAACCCAAATATCAAGTGGTTCAAGAGATTTTGGGCAAAGTTAAGGGGCTGTGATATTAGCCGTTCAGGGAAAACGAGTAGATCATAAGCCCCCACGAAGCCAAGTCGAATTCCATTTTCATTTTCGATGATGTTGCTTGCGATGGTCAACAGAAAATTCGAGAGTATTATTCGGTATGTAGAACCAAGAACATTGATGCTGCCTACCTGTGCCAGACATATTCAAAAATACCTAAACAGCTGATACGCGATAATTGCAATATGATCTTACTTTTCAAGCAGGATGAAATAAATTTGAAACATGTATTCGATGAACACGTCTTCCCCGACATGTCGTTCGATGAATTCAAGAGAATGTGTGCGGAATGTTGGAGTCAGCAAGATCGATATGGAACCATTGTGATTTGCAAAGATTTCGATACGAATGCTGGACGGTATCGACAAGGTTTTGACAAATATATAAGTATACACAAGGTGTAATGTAGCATCATTCCCTATCATGAAACCGTTGAGCAAAGAAGTTGATGTTATTCGAAAGAATAAAATCAACGAAATTGCCAACGTGATTCGAAAAAAATATTTGGCATAGAAATTAGGCAAATCTGAAGAAGATGAGTCGCTGCAGAAATTTTTCAAATCTCTATCTGCGCCACTGAGGAAAATAGCGAATAAAACTACTCACTCTACTACCACAATCAAGAGGTAAAAACCGAACCAAAACAAGAAGAGCCTGAAATAACTCCATTTCAGTCCCTCGAACATGTTGCAACTACACAGGATGATGATGATGAGGATGTCTTTAACGTAGACGTACAAGAGGAACAAGTTTCATTAGACATGAATAAACATATTGTAGAGGAATATATTTACCAATATCCTATAATGGCTCAACCTTATATTATAAAACATTGGGAAAATAACAAAGAAATCGATAAAGTATACGGCCCTGCATATGATGAGGTAACTTCAAAATAGATCCTAGGACTTAAAGAAATAGATTTCGAAAAGTCAAATGGATACATTAAAATGGGCGGATTTCATTGGAAAGGGACACCCGGTTTATATGGGTTGATATTTCTCAGCACACCTAAAACTATACTCCCGACGACTTGCAGGTATACATAACAATTTTGGATATATCGAGCGTTCACAGAAACATTAAGGGTTATGCAACAGGTACTCAGAGATACAAGTGGACTGAAATAATTAAACCGTTGTTTCATCCAGCAAATCAACGTAGAGCATCATCACGTACCGGTTTACCTAAAACACCTAGTACAACGACAGGTAGTGGTTTACCTCCTGAAATGACATTCAATACCAAACCGATGGAATTCATTTACTGGGACGATCCCAACGAGCTATGTGAACGTCTCAAATTATTGATAGCCTCTCGAGATGCTGGAAATACTTCACACGACAACGAGATTATTGCCATTTTGAGTGAACTCAAAGAGGCAAATATAATTCTATAAGAAGTCGTGCATTTCCCCAAATATCCACCGGTGATAGAAAGCGAAAATTACCTACGCTTTCTGGCTGCGGCGGTTTGGTACACACACCAATGATACTGATGGTACCAATAAAAAATATGTGGATGAAATTGCTGCAACTATACGACCCCAAGCGGAACTGCACCATTCGGAAATAGCCCAAGTAAATGAAAAAATGGCAAAATTGAGTATTGAACTTCGAAAACAAGTTGAGGTGAATAAACGAATCGATGCTAAAGTCAGAACACTTGATAGCAATTTTCTTCAAATGGCACAATCAAATATTGTACGCTATAACGAGACGGTTGCGCTTTACAAAAAAATTGATCAAAAGCTTGCAAATGATATTGAGAATATTCGCGGAGATTTGTCGAAAAAAATTGCACAAATAACCGATTTGGTTCATTCGCACAGCAATACTTTGAAAGTGGAGCAAAACGATTTGGACCACTTTCAAGATAATATCTCCAAAAAATTTATCAAAATAAATTCAGATATAGTGTACCGAAGTTACTTGTTTTATTTGAGAAATCAGCTGAATCGATTCAGGATCTCTATCACCCGGTATAATTTCATTCTGCACATCGTCAAGCGAAGACGGCCTGGGGATCGGCGCGCGCTTACTTGATATATACGTAGCAACGAATGGGAGGTGGGACGTCAGATCGAAGATATAAAACCAATGAATCCGCAGAGAGCCGGCAGTTAGTCCAGCCAGCCAGCCGAACCGAGACCAGCAGAGCAGTCAACCAGAGCCGTCCAGAGACACCAGCCGACCAGAGCCGAAGTCGCCCAATTGGACCTGTGACAAGGTGAATTATTTGGTGGAATAAGTAAGTCCTGTCAGGCACGAGGAATACAACTCAATACGGTAACATGCTAGTTGTTTTATTTATTTGAACTTGCCATTTTCGGAATCATCCAGTTTAACTAATACTAATCAGATCAAGACATTACCGGGAGTTTTACTCTCGGGTGTCTCTGTTTGTTGCATCAGCTTGAGCTTGGCATTGCAGGGAGCTTTACTCCTGGGTATCATCCTCAAGCATAAAAGGCAGTTCCGCACTATTGAGTAAAAGCCATAGCCGTGTTTGTTAAGCGGGCCGTCGAGCAATAGCAGACTGGTAGTTGAATTCGTTGCATCAGCTTGAACTTGGCATTACAGGGAGCTTTACTCCCGGGTATCATATTCAAGTTGAAAAGCAGTTCCGTATTTCGCGTTTCCAGAATATCCGAAGTATTGCCTGCTAAGCTCACCGTGATTCCGGGTGTCTCTATTGCATCAGCTTGAGCTTGGCATCACAGGGAGCTTTACTCCCGGGTATCATATTTAAGTTGAAAAGCAGTCCCACCTTCCGCAATTCTAGAACTTTCGAAGTTTTGTCTGCTAAGCTTACTGTTGTTCGTGCATTTTACTCCCGAGTGCAAAGTTGCAAGTTCTAAGCTTTCGATTTCTGAATATCTCGTGCCTGATGGTGATTTGAAAGTCCGCTTGTATATGCTACTAGAGCTTTATCCCGAGCTTTAACCCGAGCTTCAACCCGAGCTTTAACCCGAGCTTTGACCTGAGTTTCAGTCTGAGATTCAACCTGATATTGAACCCGAACTTTTATCGAGCTTTAACCCGGCATTAGTTGATATGAATAAACGTCACTAATTTCAATTGTCATTTTATTTATTACATCTGAAAGCAGCAGGTACCCAGGAATCAAACCCAGCAAGGGCAATTAAAGCCTGCCTTTCTGGCCAACAGTAAATTGGTCGATACCATAGCGACCCCTGGAGTATTACATTCTTCACTGAAGCTGCCCGGGGCAAGTGGCCTTCCACATTAAACAGAGGTGGCGCCCGAGGATTCCGAAACCTGGACTCGGGTGTCAAAGTGATCCGTAAAGCACAAAGGGCTTTACAAAAGCAAATGTAAAATCTGCTATTGAGGAAATCCGTAAAATACAAAAGGTAGTGTATGCATCAACATGATAAAATAGTAGGTTTCGCAGTTTCGTCATCAGTGATGGCTTCCGCAGACAAGATTCAACTTGTCCGCGAACTGCACAGACCTATTCGAAAAAAATATCCTCGACGTCGCACCATCATCGAAGGCTTGGATGATTTATGGCAGATGGATTTGGCCGAAATGTGACCGCACGCTCACCAAAATCGAAATTTCAAACACATTCTTTTCGTTATAGATTATTTTTCTAAATTCGTGTGGACTCGACCGCTGAAATCGAAAGCGGGCGAGGAAATCACCAAAGAGTTTGCAGACATTTTGGTACATACGAAACGTTGCCCCATGAATCTACAAACGGACCAGGGAAAAGAATTTTGGAACAGTAAATTCCAAGGGTTGATGAAAAAACATGGAATAAATCACTAAAATACGTACAGCATCATGAAGGCTTCGATGGCTGAACGTGTGAAAGAGCTTTGAAAGAAAGACTTTTCAAATATTTCAGTTTGAATGGCACCTACAAATGGCTGACTGTTTTGCCTGAAATCACAAAATCCTACAATGATACACGTCACTCGAAGACGGGCCTGAAACCTTCGGAAATCGATAAAACACATTTTCGAGAAAGGTTATACGCCCAATTGGCAGAAATATTTAAATGTTTCAAAGTGAACATTACCAATCCCGCCACCTTTATATTGGAAGGCATGCAGGGTGCACCTATTAGTGGAGCTTTCTGTGGGAAGGAACTGCAAAAAACTGCAAATCCAGATATATATCTCGTGGAAAAAGTCCTGAGAAATAAGGGTAAAAAAATGTACGTTAAATGGCTTGGTTTGAACAACAAACATAACAGTTGGATTGAAAACGCCGATTTTGTATAGAATGCTATGGAAAAGAAGCATAATGAAGTTTACATTGGAGGGCATTTCAAATATTTTTTCCAGTCAGCAAACAAGAACAAAGAATTTTTAAAATTGATCATGTGACCTCAAGATATAAAAGCATGTGCAGACACGTACAGATATTCAGTTTAAAAACGAAAATGTCTCAAGATAGTGGTTATAGTAGCGAAGTTGAAGTAATGTGTGATAGTGATGGTGAAGATTACAACGAAACTCTGAGTGCAATAGACAGAGCGTTGGGGCAGTACGAAATGGCAGCTCGAAACGAAAAGCAATTGCTGTTGAACACCTTTCCCATGCCATCTTATGAACTTCGATGCGGGCTAAGTCCATCTAGAGATTTTAGCCCATGCATTATTTTGAAGCAACTGTTCTCCATTCGTTCCATTAAAACAACAGCGAAGTGGTCGAGGTGTTAGAGCGTTTGGCTTCCACCCAGACGGTCCGGGTTCGATCCCTGGTCGTGTGTCACTGAGCTGAAGTGGTTCGGATTCCACTTTTATTTAAACTGTAGGTCCCGGATCTCTCTTGCTCGCACAAGCTCTGCTTTTGAGGGGTTTTCTCCGAAAACCTGGGAGTTTCGTAAAAAAAAATTTGCTTCTTTCGAATGGGCAACCCTCATTGACATCTTGCAAGAAATTAAGGAAAATTTCATTGAAGCACAAATCGATGAATATGTGGACGAGTATGATCCAATCACAACACGTTGCGGGGATTACATCTACGTTACACAGTTTATCGAAAGCCATACCAAACAAATTGCCATTTCCAAGGATACCACGAGCATGGACCTATCCGAACAAGATGTAAGCGATATTCTCAATACACATATGGGTGTGCTGTCTGACCGCATCGCCATGCTGGATGCCATGAACTTTTATGACTATTACCGAGGTGTTTTTGATATTATCCAATCATGGTTACGTGATAATAAAGCTAATTTAAGTTTGGAAGAAATTATAGAAAGTTTTTGTCAAGCCACATGATTAGATAGTATGTTGGCCAATGCTTTACGTGAATATTTATTTTATTATAAACAAAAATTTGTGTATGATTTATTTAATAAATAAGAAAAAGGAATTATGTGTATTTAATTTCATCAGACTGAACTGCAAGGCTTTGTAATTCATACCATTTAGAGGAAAAAAAATTGACTCACCTTTTATTTGCTCTCAACACTAGAAAGTCCGGTTTCACACAGCATACTCAGCTTTATAGAGGTAACCTAATTTTTTTTCTCAAATAACCATTTTTTAATATCACTTTTAGCAAGCAATTCATGGGTGGAGTTTGAACTACGTCGGTAAAAAGGTAAGGAATATTGGAATAAAACAGAAAATATTTTTTTTTGTATATTGAAAATTTCTCCCCCCACACATAAAATACAATAATTGTACACCACTAATTCGAAAAAAACATTTAACAAAATTTCACTATTTTTTGATCATGTAAATTATCTCGGCATTCATCTTGAGTTTGCAGTTCAAAAAGAACATGTGTAAAATTATATTGACACCAATAAGCTTTCTGTTGGTAGGCATAATGTAGTTCATAACTGGTGAAAATTTCATGTACATGATTAATTTTGAAATTTAATTTACCATAATTATGACATTCAGCACAATATTTGAAACAATTGAAACAAGTTTCGCATACAACTAAATTAAAATCAACAAGTTCGTAATATTTCATCCAAATACAGTACGAATAATTATGGCAATGTGGCTCTAAGTCATTAACATTCAATAATGCCGTACGAAAATCAATAGGTCTTTTCAAATAGCTAAAATTAGACATGTCAACATATTCGAAATTTATTAGAATATCATCGGAATTTATTAGAATATCACAGTCGTGCTCATCATCATCATCATCGTTATCTTCATGACGCTGATAATGAATGATATACGGCCATTTGAAACGTAAACGAGAGAAAATTTTAGAAAAAGATGGATAAATAAATTAATTTAGACTATGGTACCCCCACGGTAGCGTATCAAATGAATCTGTGATAAGTTTTCGTTTATCATCATGGGCACTTGATCCGATTTTAGACTGTTCAATTGAATACACCTCATGAACGTAGGAACGGATCCTCTGTTGGGTTACGGTCTTTTCTTTGTTGTTCCTCAAACAATCCACATAATCATCAAAAGTTAATTTATTTTTTACAACTCTATATTTAACCCCCTTTGATTTTTTAACAACTACTCCCCCTGAACTTTATACGTGTACATTTTCAACCGTAACCCCGCAAAATGCGTAATGATTTCACCATTCGCCTTATCCTTCATTAAACCGGGGATTTTCTTATTTACCAGGGGTATGCCATATTTGTTATCTGCCGAATAATCACTTGTATCAAATTTTTCAAGATTGTCTGCAATAAGCCATTTGTACACATCATCACACGACAATTGATAAATGAAACTGTTCGTATCCGTATACATAAGTTTGCATTTATCAACTGTCATGGTACGCAACATGAAATTATAATGGAAATCGAACATGACTGTTTTCGATAAATCTAAAATAGCCATACCAATGTACAAAGGTTTATTGAAAATTAATTCAGACTTTTTGAGTTCCACAGCTACCAGATCATCATCAAAAACAATTCTCTGTTGAAATCTAAGACTAGCAATTATATTTTTTGCACCGTATCGCCCCTTCCATTTCGAAACCAATTTAACAACACGATGGTTACGTATATCTTCCATCGTTTTTCCAAAAACAGAATTTACGGCCAGTTTTCGCAAGTATTTTTCAAATTTACTCGTAGCCAAAGTCCTCAATCGAGTGTTCAGCTCAATGTAGGGCTTCAACCACGCAGATTGTTTGAATTTCAATACTTTATGAATTTTTTTAAATATCATTCCATGTTCTAAAGCCTGTTTTGAATTACGATAGTGTAAAATATATTCTTTTTTATCACACGTGGTTGCCATTAATTTTCCTAATTTTGAGCCGGGCGGTATGCGATGTTCAGGACAAAACGGGAAATCTTTATGTAAATTATGGAGTTGTGCAGGGTATTCCAAATCAACTTGGAGAATATAATCTTCAGGATTATCATCAGGAATTTCAGTTATATCTATATTTGTATCAACCCACTCGAAACCTCCGTATGGTACGGTTTCGCACAAATTGTTAACGTCAAAATACATGATATATTTAGACGGTTTCGTTGGATCGTATGCTGTCATATGCGGATCATTAGCTTCACTATATCTATTGGAACAAACCGAAATCCCACCCCTTATACCCTTTTCCACAAACATGATCATATCTACATCTTTCAAAATTTCTAATTTACACCCTGTATATCGCAGCATACAATCCCACGTGTAGCCAGGCATGGTATAATACCAGGATGGGTCAAGTAAATACGTTTTCAAAGATGACTTTCGAAAGTTTTCAAAAACATCTGCTAAAAGGACTATATCAGTGCGCATATATAAGTCGCTATATTCTCCAAGTGTTTGAATATTGAAACATTTCCAAACATTTTGAGCGTGAGTGTAATCCTCGTCAGATATATTTGAATCATTTAATTTATTATAAAAATTTTGTTTATCCGGCAAATTATTTTCATTCAATTTGTCTTTATCATCAATATAATCATAGGGAAAAATACCTTTTCGAATTAGCAATTTGAACTGCGATTCCGTTAAACTATTAAATTCTTTTTTTAATCAATTCATCTATTGTCAACGTTGACACGAGAGCATCAAGACTTGCTCCCAAAAAACGTAAAGAGTCTATAAATCTAAATTTAATGCTGGTTTCACCATCATATTGGGTAAACGTGTATTTTTCCCTATTGACTGGAAGTACACTCACGCGGTTCTGTTTGGCTACTTCTTTTATAATAAAATGGCTATTGTATCCCGAAAGATTGTGGAATACAATAGGAATGATAAAAAGCTTCTTGAAAGCAATATTGCAAGATTGATGACTCCAACCCCTAAACGCCCCCGAAAAATGATAATGATCTCTCACAATGATATCCTTCTTTACAAAAGGTTTCTCACATATATGGCATACCCTAGCATCAATAATAGAGCGGAAGCCGAGAGGAGTTTTGCATGTATGATAGGCCCCACGCTGAGACTCTGGGGGCTGATAGACAACGTTATTCCCCAATGTGAAATCCCGGTATGGCACCTCTGAAGTGTAGCTTTTAGGGGGGGTGAATTTTCAAAAGTGTAATTAATATCCATGCCCATGGATCATAAGCCCCACTTTGATTCTTGTTTTATGTCGTCAAGGAGGTCGCCAAAGTCCGCGAACTCAATATGCCATACTAATATGGCGTCACTTAAGGCCCACCATACTTACCGAAACGTGTAATTTTTTCACTGTGGACATGGATCATGGGCCCCACGCTGTTATTAAGTTATCCTTGTTAACAATGAACTGTAGAACAAAGAATTCGAAACGCCATACCGCTGGGGCGTCGCCAAGTGGCCGCCATACTGGACCAAATATGTCATTTTTAGCAATGAACATGTCTAATAGGCCCCACCATGGAAATGTGATTTCTTTGTTCATTTTGATGTCCTGAACAAAGTTCTGAAAGCGCCATACCGATGTGATGTCGCCAACGTCAGATGTTGGCTTCCAAAGTTGTCACATTCTCATAGGTTAAGTGAATGAAAGGCCCCACTGCCATACTGGCATTTTTATATGTATTTTGAAGTATATAGTACGAATATATCACTGCCATACCGATGCGATGTCGCTAACGTCAGATATTGGCTTCCAAAGTTGTCACATTTTTATAGGATGTGTATTAAAGGCCCCACTGCCATACCGGCATTTGTATGTGTATTTTGAAGTATAAGGCATGAATATATCACTGCAATAGCGATGGCGTGTCGGTAACGTGCACAATCAATCGTATAGACAGGGTCCTGCAACTGCGCTCCGGTGGTACATAGCTTCTAAACGGCGCAACTTAAAAATTTCTTTCGATTGCAAGCATGTTTCCTTCGTGAGAGAGTATCATTGGAAAATATTTCGAAGTATACAAGGTGATCCAGAAAAGTGCACCAAACCAAACTTATGTTTTTAGTAATGGAACACCCAGTATTTCATCACATGGTTGAATAAAGATTATTTTGACCATTCAAAAAATATAGGGTCTTGTATATCCATCAACGTTATTTTCGGAGATATATCGATATTACTTCAAAAAACATAACGTATTCAACACTCTGTAACTATTCGTGGAAAAATAATTCTTAAACTTTATGGGAGGCGAAATGACTCCAATATGGTCTAGGTTCTGTAACATGACACAGTTGAAATTTCATTAATTTTTGTGTACCAGATAGATGGAAACGCAAATTGAAAGATATCTTGTTTTTTTCAAATGGAAACCCATACATTCAATTTCAGTATTGGAAAGGCCATAAAATTTCCTTTCGAATGATATATCACACTTGGTATTTACTTCACCTTGTAAATAACGTAAATTTCCAATTGAAAAAAACCAAGATATCTTTCAATTTGCGTTTCTGGTACACAAAATCTATCTGGTACACAAAAATTAATGAAATTTCAACTGTGTGTCATGTTACAGAACCTATACCATATTGGAGTCATTTCGCCTCCCATAAAGTTTTATAATTATTTTTCCACGAATAGTTACAGAGTGTTGAATACGTTATGTTTTTTGAAGTAATATCG
This sequence comes from Chrysolina oricalcia, assembly GCA_944452925.2. Taxonomy (NCBI): domain Eukaryota; kingdom Metazoa; phylum Arthropoda; class Insecta; order Coleoptera; family Chrysomelidae; genus Chrysolina; species Chrysolina oricalcia. The sequence continues at coordinate 45,708,418 of OX101823.2, read as the reverse complement.
ATATAGCTCCGAAAATAACGTTGATGGATATACAATACCCTATATTTTTTGAATGGTCAAAGTAATCTTTATTCAACCATGTGATGAAATACAGGGTGTTCCATTACAAAAAACATAAGTTTGGTTTGGTGCACTTTTCCGGATCACCTTGTATACTTCGAAATATTTTCCAAAGATACTCTCTCACGAAGGAAACATCGTGGGGCCCATGATCCATGTCCACAGTGAAAAAATTACACGTTTCGGTAAGTATGGTGGGCCTTAAGTGACGCCATATTAGTATGGCATATTGAGTTCGCGGACTTTGGCGACCTCCTTGACGTCATAAAACAAGAATCAAAGTGGGGCCTATGATCCATGGGCATGGATATTAATTACACGTTTGAAAATGCACCCCCCCTAAAAGCTACACTTCAGAGGTGCCATACCGGGATTTCACATTGGGGAATAACGTTGTCTATCAGCCCCCAGAGCCTCAGCGTGGGGCCTATGATACATGCAAAACCCCTCTCGCCTCCCGGTCTATAATATTGGGAGTTCCTATCATAGCTTCAATTTTTTTGATTTTTGACTCTACAAAGGACCCCGCAAACTCCTTATGGGATTTGGGTCCCGGTGGATTTTTTTGAATTTTTGGTATGATGTAGTCCATGTAATTCTCAACCAATGTTACCATTGCGCCAACTCGAAAAAATGAACAGTTTTGCTGCTAGGGGGCGTTGAAATCACCCCTTGCGTAGATTAGACTATTTATTTTTGAACCCGGTAACAATATTTTCACTTGTTTCGTTGTTGCTAATGTTGCACAATATTGTGCTGTTTTATAAAAAATTCTTACCCCCTCCACTTTTTCCCCCAACTCCTATCACGAAACGCAAAACAAATATTTCTCGAGTGCCTTTAAATGAGTCGTCGAATGTTTAAATATGCCTAAATAAGGGATATAGCAGTTTTTTATGATTATCCCCCCACCCCCCAAATGACACAAAAAAAAATTTGGGGATTTTTCTGAATTTTTGACATGATACAATTCAAGTTATTTTGAATAGAAATAAATTGGGTGACAAATCCCAAAAATGAATAGTTTTCATGCTAGGGGACGTTGAAATCATACCTTGCTCAGAATAGACTATTCATTATTATAGATGGAAATAATAGCTCTACGTATTTTAGTTTAGATTATGCTGATCAATTGTGTAATTTTTTATAAATTGAACATCTAAAATTTCCCCCTTACCCCTACCCCTATTTTAAAACACGAAACAAATTAATTCCCTACTACTTGTAAATGCTTTATCAAAATACATGTTTCAATCAGCTCAAATTGAGGTAATCGTACAGTTGTTTGATTTCACCTTTCCCTCCCTTCAGAGAAATATTGGTGGAGTTCGCTGACTTCTTAGTAGGGCGTAGTTCATATTTTCTGAATATCAATTAATTGGGCTAATATCTTGAAAATAAATAAAAATCAGACATCCACAATTTGAATTTGAGGTGGTGCCTGAATTAATTTTTTCGTGTTCTGAAATAGGGGTAAGGGGGAGGTTTTAGATTTTCCATTTATAAAAATGTATACAATTGTTCGGCATAAAATAAAACAAAAATACGTATAGATATTGTTTCCGCCTATAATAATGAATAGTCTATTCTGAGCAAGATATGATTTCGACGACCCCTAGCATGAAATCTTTTCATTTTTGGGGTAGGTCACCCAATTTATTTCTATTCGAAATAACTTGAATTGCATCATATCAAAAATTCAGAAAAATCCACTGAAATTTTTTCGTTTTGTGTCATTTGGGGGGTGGGGAGATGATCATAAAAAACTGCTATTTCCCTTATTTAGGCATATTTGAACATTCTACGATACATTTGAAGGTACTCGAGAATTTTTTTTTGCGTTTCGTAATAGGAGTTGGGGAAAAGGGGGAGGGGAAAAGAACTTTTTTTATGAAACAGCTCAATATTGTGCAACATTAGCAACAATGAAACAAGTGAAAATATTGTTACCGGATTCAAAAATAAATAGTCTAATCTGCGCAAGGAGTGATTTCAACGCCCCCTAGCAGTAAAACTGTCCATTTTTTTGGGTTGGCGCAATGGTAACATTGGTTGAGAATAACATGGACTACATCATACCAAAAATTCAAAAAAATCTACCGGGACCCAAATTTCATAAGGAGTTTGCGGGGTCCTTTAGCGATATTCCTCATTTGTCCAACAAACCATTCCATACAATCAGCACCCCGATGACTTCTATAAAACGACAGAGAATCATCATGTGCACACTTGAAATAAAAGCCTGCACTGAACGCTCGATTATACTGATACTTTAAAGTTTTTTTTCAGAAATTTTATCATTACATGTTTTCAACTGCGATTCGAAATCGGCATACATTATAAACGGACATTCTTGCTTGTATATATGATTTTTGAATTCAACATGGTCATATTTTGGAAAAGAAATTTTACATTCATTCATATTCTCACACAATAAAATATGTTCATTCAATTTTTGTTGTGTGGAAAAATAAATGAGGCATTTATCACAAAAAAATATTTTATAATGACTTTTATTTAATTGCCCCGCTAATAATCGATACATATTTTTAATTAGACAATAATGATAAGTTATTTCAATATTTTCATCATCCACAATTTTTTTTCAACAGTTGGAGCATCATAGTCGTTCAATTTCGGGAAATAAATATTTTGAATTAAATGCAAATTTACGTGACGTTCCCGCTTTTTAGAAGTTAATCGTACAGGTGCAACAGCATAGAATTGTTTTTCTTTCACAACATTCAGCTCTAATGCATACACATTAACTGAAATATTATTAATTTTTTCAAATTTTGTAATGTGGTGAAGAGGCAGTTTGCAGGACAGTACTATAATGAGGATACGATGAAGTTCTATCTACGTTTCTATCAACTGGAAAAAGCGCACTAACTATACTCCAATAAAAACATGAAGTGTCAGCATTATTAACATTGATACATGCATTCTTTTTCAAAATAGCCTCCGGCAATTTAATGAAGGTTGAACCGTTACCTATTTCATATTTATTAATGGCGACTTCCAAAGAAATGATCTGACTCAGCGCCCATCCACTGTTTTTTTCAGAAAATTCTGAAAGTTTATTCAAAATTATATCGACAATATTAATTTCAAACCAGTCGGCTAAATCCGTTTCTGCGTCTAAAATCTTATTTGGTGTATTGAAATGTTTTCGGTCTACAATCTCCTAATCTTGTGAATTTTTAATGAAATCCCCACAAAATGTACAATTTACTTTTAGCATGGCAAAGTCATTAAAAATTTTCAACAATTTAAGTTTCACCAATCTAAATGAATCACTTAGGAAATTTTTAATCTCTTTATGTCCCAAATTTACAATAAGCTCCGTTTGAATTCTTGAATTGAACACTGAATTTACATTTAGCCATCGAACTGCACGCTTCTGCTTAACGTTCCGATTCATAGATTCTATATAAAATCTCATTCGTTTCAATTCACCAATTTTACCAACAATTTTACGTTTTTGACCTACTGAAAAATGATATTTTTTCATTGCTAAAATACATTTTCGAATATGTGTTCTGATTGATTTTAAGGCATACCCGGCTAATGGTTTTGAATAATTATTACGAATTTCCAGCAAAGTCCTTTAGATTTTCGTCAAATTATCATTGAAATGATCCATGCTGTATTCATATCAAAATTTTACTCACTTTATATGTGTGTGGGGGAGGGAAGACTGCTACTGATGATGCTACCGCTGCCGCCGCTCCGCTTCAAGCCTCAACGATCTTGAAGCAATCCTTATTGCCTCCTTCTCCGCCTTCCAAGTGGATGAAGTGATATTTTTTAGCGGTGAAGTCTGGAAGTTGAGACTTTAGGACCGCGTTCACCCTCCTTGGTAAAAAGAAGGACGCCTCAGCAATCTCTACCACGATGGCCTCCCCAAACCTCGTCAGGACTGCCTTTATGTTCTCTATGGGGTGCGGCACGTGAACTGCTATACTTTTCAATGGTACAGTTGGTTTGAATTTGGGGGATGATGATGCTGCCTCGTTGATCGCTGAAAGGTCCATCTATTAAAAACATGCATTTCATTAATTGAAATATTAATTTAAAATAATAATATTTGAGAAAATGGACAAATCCCCCGATTCTAGACTTTTTTTTAAATGAAACTGATTATTCTCAATTCGCCCCCCTACTTTTAAATCATCTAACACACATACGCAAATAATTTCAAAATTTAAAAATTAATATGTTCTGAAAATATTATTGTATTCACCTTATGCTACCCCAAAAATTTTACCCACACACCCAATAAACTCTGAATTCTCATATTAATTATTAAATATACTATATAACTAACGCTCAATTTCGTACTCAAATACAAAACCGATAAAATGATTAAAAACTTACTTTGTTTCTAGAGATGAAAGCACACACACCAAACTTGATATTTCAGTTTTCGGATTAATAATGGTGCTTCTCAGATGCTCTGACTGGTTTTATAGCGCAGCCCACTCTTACCACTCCATCAAGTTGCAATCGGTGACGGCGCAACCTTCTAGAAATTTCTACGATAAATCACAGTTCCCGCGAACATATTTGATAACGCTATCCTGATTCCCACATTCCAATAACACCATATTATTATTTCCGGCAAAAATAATTGCATTTTCCGTTTGCGATTTACCATATTACTTCCGGCTTAATAATTTTTGCGGTTTTTTGATGGGAATGGCTTGAATATTACGTTTCGCAAACAACTGATATGGATTGAATAACGGTGAAAAAATTATATGAACATTCAATTTGCGATTATTGTTATTTAAACCAAATTATCCATTTTTTGTGAAATTCCAAAATTATTTCTTGTACAGTTTTAATCAAAATACATGCTAATATTGTAGATACTATGATTAAAATTCTATAAACGTTAAATTTCATTTGTGACTTCTTTTTCCCCTGCCCTGCTGGAATAAATTCGACGGTTTTTGTGTCTATTTCATGAAGATCTTCAAATATCAGCTTCAACTTATACTTGAATGCTGTATTCTTTGGAACACCACTGACAAATACTGCTAACTGTCCCTGATTGACCGACGTTAAACGCATTGTTTTCCATTGCGTTCTATTGCATCCATTATCGAAATCATTCGACTTCACGCATATTCTCATCATTTTCACGTTTTTGGGTACCCCTACATACAAAATATTATTTAGTATTGCAGTCAAGAGTATAAAACTTGTTTTTAATTGCGAAGACATATTCTACGATGCGTGATGAGGCTGGATTCTTCGAAGTTTGGGGTAATTTTCGATTGAAAACTTTGTCCTGAATATTCAAGTTATTCAACCGCTTCAATACATTTTCCTTATCTTCATAAAATCTAATAATATCTATACTTAATTCTTGAACTCGTCTCTCAAATTCCTCTAATTTACGTCTATATTCTGTGGATGTCTTTGTATTACTGATTATTTTTCACCAAATCTCCGTCTTACATCATACATCATCATCGCCCCCCCCGCCTCCAATAATTACAACTCCTTTGCTTCTTCTACGTACCGGTATATGAAATAACATGCACATGTATCAGGACCGCATGTAACTTTGGGATCTGACCAAACACAACTTTTGTGGTGTCCTCCATTCGTTTCTACATTTTTTATTGACTCTAAACACTTCCTTCGATCTACCAATTTCTTCACCATCTCTGCATAAACATCACATCCATCTGCGTGTTTATCAATGACCACAATAATTTTTTCAATAGCAAAACATATGTCTGAACTTTTCGGAAGCATACTACCTAACTACTACCTAACTTTCAAATCTTACAACTAACTTCTTGTACCTATATTCACTCCATATCGCACGTTAAAATTGACGGACCCCATCATCATGACGTTGCATATGTTTATGATGGGACGTCCTGTATTTTCTCTTAACTGACATGTTGGTACACTTTGTATAACGTTCCGCGTTTTCGGTATTGCACGTTAAAAATGACGGACCCCATCATCATGACGTTGCACACGTTTATGATGGGACGTCCTGTATTTTCTCTTAACTGACATGTCGGTACACCACGTTTTCTGTCCCTCTTGAATTCAAAAATAATGTTCATCTTTCTCTCTCTCTCTCTCATCCACTCACCTAATGATCATACGTTGAAATGTATGGACCCCGTCTATAGAGTTCCCAGCGAAAATTTCATTCAAGTCCGACGATCTCCCCAACTCCAAGACAAATTTCACAAAACGACAACACTCTCTCACTCTTTCTCCTCTAACACCGTTGTTTATTTTACAACAGACAACATTGCGCACGTTCTTCATGATCGAAACCAATCTAAAATACACATATTGCTGTCAAATACTCACTTTCAATCTCTTTTTCGTATATTATTCAAATCGCGCGCTAGGCACTGGAGAATTGTTATCAATCTAAGGCGGCTCGCATACTGGAGCAATACGCAATGAGCAACCAGCAATAAGCAACAGGCAACACATTGTATAGCATCACGCAGACCAAAGTGATGAAATATCACTAGTTCAAAATGTTGTCTTCTGATGAGGACGAAGTTGTAATGTTGTGGCAGTATTTAAGGCGAAGAAATAGGAAACGAAGACGATATTGGATTCATCCATCATTTCAAGTGCTCAAGAATTATGGAGCAAGTATATGTGCCGAAGAATCAAAGGCTCATCCCACCAAGTTTCAAAACTGCTATCGGATGAGTCCAGATACGTTTTCAACACTACTGGAGATGTTAGCACCTTATATTACCAAACAAGATACTAACTACAGAGATGCGATAACCCCACAGGAGAAACTATTGATTACACTCAGGTGAGGTGTATGAAATAGACTGACTATATTGAAAAAGTAGCATTTTAATGAAACGTAAACAAAAAAATACAAAACAATGTTTACATTAAAGTTCTGTAAAAGAGAGTTGTTTGTCATGACCATCTGACATATCAGGTGAAAAAGTTTGAATATATGTTTGTACAGGTGTTGGTTGTTCTTCATATTCTCTTGTTGAAAATGAGTGACGTGAATGAGTGGAAACATAGGACTGAGTTGAGTAGTTGGAATGACCAGGGCTAGGAGTTGGTATTGGTACCATCATAGTGTTATTTTGGGATGGTCCGTCACACAAAAGTTCATCCAGAAGCTCATGTGTTCTTTTTTTGAACTGTCTCTTGTGATAGTCAGTTAATATTGCTAGATCTGGAAGCAAACTTGTTAGAAACTGGAGATTTGGATTAGACTTTTCTATCGCTGAATTGGTGTTTGAGGTTTTTGACTTGACATATTCCATAAAACACTTATCAGCTTCATTAAGGGTAGTTGTAGAAACTTTTCGCCGCTTCTCCGAAGGTCCAATGCCTGTAGTATTCGAACATTGGGACTTTCTAACGACAGTTGTGATATCTGTTTGATTCTCTTGAGAGTTTCTTAGTGACGCTGTAATCGCTTCTTCTGAATGATCGTCATTAGTCGTCTCTGCTTCAGATTCACCATCGTTGTCTGCATTGAAACTGGGCTCTGTTTCTGTTGGTAAATTTCCTTGTTGCGGTTTGGATTTCATAAACGGCGTTATGAATTGCATTACGTCTTTCAAGTAATAGTTTTTAATTTTCTTGGCTCCACTTCCTGATGGTGGTTTTTTCATGCTCCTTGCAAACGCCGTTCGAAGATTCTTCCACTTTTCTTTGCATTGCGAACCTAAAAAAGAAAACTAATTACAGAACTTTGTCGCAGGTATTTGGCTGCAGGTTGCAGTTTCAAGGTCCTCACCCATATATTTATGAGAGGAGATACTACTATAGGATTAATAGTAAAGGAATGTTCAAAGGCTATATGGAACGTTATTCAACCATTGTTTATGCCTGTTCCAACAGAGGCAATTTGGAAATCGACGGCACAACGATACTACGAACTATGGGATCTTCCAAACTGCATAGGCTCAGTCGATGGAAAGCATTGCCGAATTAAACAATTTTACAAGACCGGGTCGCATTTTTATAATTACAAGAGTTTTTTTTCGGTGGTACTGATGGCCTGCGCAAATGCTGATGGTATATTTGTAACCATTGATGTCGGTGAAGCAGGTAGAATGAGTGACGGTGCAGTTTCCCGGTCCTCTACTCTTGGAAGATTGCTTAACAAGGAGAAACTTCTGATTCCTAAGTCAACACCACTGCCAAATAATGGTGTAAATTTTCCCTTTTATTTTGTAGGAGACGAGGCATTCCCGTTACAAAAAAAATCTGATGCGACCATATCCACAAAGGGTTCTTGATGATGAGAAAAGAATATTCAACTACAGAATATCAAGGGGGCGAAAAAGCATAGAATGTGCATTCGGAATGCTAACATCCAAATTTGAAATTTTTCACAGGCCAATTTTATGTCAAGAGGATACAGCGATTTCAGTAATTAAATGTGCTTGTATTCTTCACAATTTTATAAAAGTCAAGGAGGGTAAATTTTCAATCCCACATATTGCGAAAGATAACCCCAGAAGTAGAAATCCATCAGCTTATAATATACCATCATAATCATCGTAAAAATTAATAAATACCTGCTACTTACCAGATAATTTTGATTCAGTTGCAATTGCAGTCCACGCCTTCTCCACAACATCCCTTTTACTATGATCTTGCCGTCGATAATCATAAATACATGGATACTGTTCCACAAGTTCCACAAATTTAATATTAAATGCTGGATCGTCCGACATGTCCAAATAAAAAAACTGAGTCAAAACATATACCTTGTGTCAAGCGCGGAGACAAATTTACCTACATATTGCTAAACTCTGGCAATATATATTGTATTTCAATACGCACGCGTGTCGCTAGCAAACACAAGATTGCTCTACACAGGCGATAACGATATCACGTTGCGGCGGTGTACGAGTTGCCATATAAATGAATGTGAAATACATATTGACAATAATATTGCTTATTGCTTGTTGCTAGTTGCGTATTGCTCCGGTATGCGAGCCGCCTAAGGGATCTATCGCGACTCGATGAACGCCAAGCAACTCACTCTCCATCTCACTCGCTACCACGCTTAGCCTCATCCTCTCACTCTAACACACACTTTCCCCGATACCCAGATGAACGGCAGACCAGCGACGTAACCAACTTCTATCGATCTCCTCTACCCAATCCGACTATTGCCGATGATGGTATTGCGCTCGGCACTGGACAATTGTTATCCATCTAAGGGATCTATCGCGATCACGTCACAGCTGAACGGCAGACCAGCGACGTAACCGACTTCTACCGATCTCCACTACCCAGTCCGACTATTGCCGAATATCTGGTATGCCTGTGGTATAACTACTAATATTTTCATTTCCAATATCGATATAACCATATGAAGTGCGACCATCTGAGATTATTTGTTTTTTTATAGCCAATTTCATCTATTATTGGTGAACATATCAACTCTTTGTTCAGACAACGATACTCTTCAGTTTTCAGTTTTAGAACATCAAATGAAGATCTAGTAAATCCAGGTCTGCATTCTATTCCACTGTGGATTTTTCAGATTGTAGCTGGATGAGGAAGACAAGTTCAATGTTCTACGTAAAGAATCATATCCTTTTCTTGAGTAAAATAAGAGAGTCATTGCAAAATCCCTTAGCTCTGGAGGATACTTTGACCGGGATATGCAATTACTTCTTCTAGTTTTCAGAATGCGTGCCATTAACTGTCTTGAAACTGCTGTAAAAGATTTTGATATACGCTCGGATGCCATATCTGAAGTTTTTTTTTTTCGAAATATTCACAACTGATGCCATTGACTGAACTTTTTGATTCAGTCTTTTAACTGTTCTCTTCAAATTATGATATTTTGTTGCTAGTTAATTGGTTCGATTCTTCATCTGGGAAGTATCTGCTTGAAAATTTTCCATGCTTGAACTAAAAACAATTGATTTAAATTTTTTATCCTATTTATGCAAATCAATTTATTGCATTACCTATAACTGTGAAAAGTCTGGATAAGTCTGACTTTCCTTTTCATTCCACTAGAACCTGATGAGGTGGACATACTGGAACTAGAAAAAGCGAAATAGTTTGATCAACTAAGAATATAGAAAAATATCAAAAAATTGACTCAATGAAATCCTTGAAAAATAATTACCTCACATCCAATCGTCGTCTCTTGAGGTTCGATTTTATACCCATGGAATCGCTTTGTTTATCAGACACATACACATTTTCTGGAGACGACAAGGTCTCTGTGGTAGAATCAGTGATTTCCTGTGTCGCTGGCATGATGGTCAGCCGTCTAGGTATCTGATTTGTTGGAAGTGAGTTAGGCTTCAGTCTAGTGGTATATCCTTATGAAACAATTTTCCGTGAAATGAGTTGAACAAACTTTGCTATGTTTGGGCCATGGTAAATTCGAGTCTACACCCAAGCATTCGAGCCAAGCCTTATAATTAGATTTGGTGTACCTGAAAACTCCATTTTATAGTTCAGATACCTTGAACCATTTCGAGTACTTACTCATGAAAAGTAATATTATCTGGTTTCTTCCCTTTCCTTCAGGAATTTTTACAGGTGCGAACGAAACACTTCATTGTCAATAAAATAGTCAATACACAAAAACTCAACAACAATCAATATAAAACACAATCAATAATAAAGAGTAAATCCAAATTGCAATGCAAGATGCAAGCATAAACAATAAATTGATGCAAACTACCCCTTTGTCAATCCACTTTTTTTTAATTTTATTTATTTTACAAAAATAGGTTGCCTAACAGATTTTAAAATACTATTATAAGGCAACGCAAAGAAACAATATATAATAATTATGTGAATAAACACTCGGTGGACTAATCTAACTTAACCTAAATATCTGAGATTTACCAATGTTTTGTGTGACTTTCCATTTCAAACAATCTGTTGTATTCTATTCATTGATAAAATCGGAAATTCATGAATCTAAAAATTATGGTTATTACAAATTGAAGTAAATATAACTAGTATGTATATTATATTAATATCAGTTTTCAGTTGAAACGGCTTTTTATCATGAGTTTAAATGATCTGAAGCTCAGTCGATAAATGTCAATCTCATATTTATTGAAAATGGAAATATTATTATAGGAGAGGGCACATCTACACAAAGGCGCGTTCTGCATATAATTAGATCTATATTTACTTATGACAAAAATATTCCTACTGCGAATAGAGTGTGGATTGCAATTTAAGTTGAAGAAACGAAGGCAGTATTCAGAATCTACCAAGTTATTGAAAATTTTGAAGACAAAACAGATATCAAAATAAGTTCTACGGTCAGCTAATGAAGACAAATTATAAAATTTAAGATTGGATGTATAGGGAAATTGATGACGATGTCGATTGAACTTATAGTTGATAAAATTTATCTTCTTTTTCTGAACTCGCTCAATGCGTGTTGTATATTTCAGATAGAACGGATTCCATATAACCGTGGAAAATTCAATAATTGGTCTAACTATTGTGTTGAATAATTTAATAATCGAGGTGAGGTTTTTGAATTCCTTTGTTGTCCTAAAAATGAAATCCAAATTTCTCATAGCCTTACGAGTAATATACTCTATATGTTTATCAAAAGTTAACTTCGAGTCCATTAAGATACCCAGATCTTTAATAGTTCTGGTTAACTCAATTTCGTCCTCGTTCAAAAATAGTTCACTGTATATTGGAGACAGGGACCGTGAAAAAACAATTGTATTACATTTCGTCGAATTTATCAAAAATTTATGCTCATGGCAATAGTGATAAAACTGATTCAGATCGGATTGTATAAGATCGTAGTCCTCCTTGGAGTTTACACCGCGCAGACTGATGAACCCTCATTAAATGCTTCGAGGATATCCTGCACATATGGAGCCATGTTGGTTACCACAGAGCGTTTTTTGTAAAAATCATGTTGATGTTGTGAGATTTGTTGTTGGGCAATAATAAAAAGCTCTTGAGTTAGAATAGCCTCAAAGTGTTTTCCAAAGTGATCCAAAAGTGAGATAGGTCGATAATTTGAAATTTTGTATTTGTCCCCAACCTTGAAAACAGGGATGATATGTGCTCGTTTCCATTTGTTCGGAAAAACACCAGATTTTAAAATTTTGTTGTATAAAATATACAAAGGGTCTATCAAGCTTTCAGAACAGTTTTTTAAGAAAAGAGACGGAATTCCATCCGGGCCTGTCCCTTTTTTTGAGTCTAGTATTTGTAAAACATCTTTGATCTGTTGAATAGTAATTTCCTCAATAATTATCGCTTTCTGATTTGGACTTGTCTCAGATTGGATTCCACAAGGAGTTGAATTGGATACATAAACACTTCCAAAGTAATCTGTAAATAGATTACATATGGCAACATTGTCAGATGCTTGTACTTCATTGTGGGACATGTGTTGTGGAAGAGATTTGTTTGTTTTTTATTTGCAAGAAATGACCAGAAATATTTAGAATTACTTTGCAAATTTATTTCTGTCTTGTCAATATAAGCCTGATTATCCTCTATTATACGACATTTCACCTCTCCGCGCAGATCGGAAAATTGATTGTAGTCCGAAATATTATGATATATTTTCCACTTTTAACGGAATTTATCCTTCCTCTTCAATACAGAAACTGTGGTTGGGAAAAACCATAAAGGATGTTTTTTTCTTATTTATAGTTTTTAAGGGCACTTGAGTTTGAATGATCTCGTCAATTACCCTGTAAAAGTTATCAATGCACACATTTATATCATTATGTTGAAGAATATAGTGCCAATCACGACTACTAATACTTTCGTTTATCAAGGTATAATCTGTCCGTAAAAATATACGTTTAATATATGACTCCTTCGAGTTTAAGATAATTGGAGGTTATAATGGCTTCAATTGCGGGATATGCCAAATCCTCTTTGACAAATGGATAGTTGCTAGGAACTACTTCTCTAAGTATGAATGAATTTGATAAAATTAAATCTAGAATGTTGTTGTTAGTGTTTTGAATATTGACGAATTGTTTTAGATTACATATATTTATGCTATCGACAAAACATGAGCTCATGGGGCCCTTAGCGTTGGAAGGTTCAAATGTATTCATTTCGATTATGGAGTCCACCCATTCAATATCAGGAAGGTTGAAATCTCTGACCAGTAAAAACTGGTTGTCTCCGTTTTCGGAAATAATCGTTTCCAGTTTGTTGAAGAATAAGATAAAATCTTGCATTTTTGTTCCAATGTTATGGACACCCAGACGTGCTCGATCAAAATGTCAGTGGCGTGCCAGCGAGACATACAACGCGAGGTTAAATCACTATTTACTGCGATAAGAACACCACCGCCATCTTATTTTCCAGTGAACACTAAATCCCGGTCTGTTCTGTAGACTTCATAAAAGTTATCAGGAAAGAGCTCCCTACTTGAAATACTGTCGTTGAGCCATGACTCGGTAATACAAATTATGTTGTAATCGAAAGAGCTAACCGATTTAAGGAACTCGTTAGTTTTGGTCCTAAGACCACGTACGTTTTGATAGAAAAGCCTTAGATCCATTACAAATTTTTTTAAATATAGATATATTAAGCACTATTTTAATTACGATTCGCCAAGTTTCTTGAGCGACTCCTCGTTGATAACTTGCACACTGCGACCATTTTCATCCTTCTTGATGAATATTTTGCAGTCTCTGATCCAGCAATATTTGAATTTATTTTTGGTACAAAATTCTCTGGCTTTTTTGTGAAGTAATTTGTTTGATGGAGACAAGTGATCACTGATGTAAATAGGAGTGTTACCAAAATCAGGGCATATCATATCTGCAGTTAGTCTTCTATGTTTAATTGAAGTGGATACGGCATTCATAAATTGTTTTTTGGTATTGATTTTTGTGAAGGATACAATTATAGTTTTGGGATCAGTCTGTGACTCTCTTTTTATTGGAATTGGGAAAAGGACTTTCGGGCAACACTGCTTTGTTTACAAACAAATTTCAAAATTTTGCGGACCTACGTAACAGCTACTGTTTTTATCATTTCACACCGTCGAGTAACGACGTACCTCAGTGATCAATTAAATTTGACCCACATGCTGTTCCCCAGGTATTGTCCAATTTTAGGCATAGAACAATAGGATATGCTCCTTCTAGTCGTAAGATATATTATTATGAGTTCTGTGGTATGGCCAGAGGGCAGATATTTTAAAAAGGGGAGACATCTAGGAACATGCGCCCCGCATTAGCTCAAAGGTGAAATGTCATTGGGAGTAAAGTGTTTTCACATTTCGGTGTGGTGGCGCCATCTAACTACAGGTAGCTCAAGCAGGCCGAAGGAATCTGAGAACCCTTACAGAAAACCTACTGTGATTTAGCAAACGTGACAAGTTAAACACATTTTATATTCAGTAAATATTCAAGAGTTACAAAAATATAACATTCAGGTACAAAAAAGCCATTCCAGCAACAAAAATAAAAACAATTGATGCTTTCAAACGAAACACAAGTCAGCTTCCAGAACGTCGATTTTGCCGAACTACCGTATTTGAGGAACTCTAGAAGTTGTTCATGAACATTGCACATTCTGTTCTGGGACTCTGCTAGGTTTTTTACATTGGTATTTATTTCTTCTAATACAGCAAAGGTTTCCCTATGCATTTTATCCAAGTTTGTGGTGGATTCCTTTCTTCCAGTGCATTGGGTAATTGTTACCAACTTTTGATTCAACTGAGGATAGAACTTTATCATGACTTGTCAAGGGTTCCTTTTCAATAGATTTTTCCTCAACTATGTTTTTTCAAATGGAATGCGTGGGGGTGGAGTGATTTCTACATTGTTCAGAGCTGTAGCTTCTATTTGAAAGGAATATTTATGTTCATTTGATTTCGAGCAACTGGGAACTGCCTGCGAGTTAAAACCTGCAACAGGCTGTATCTGAAATCACAAGTGAATTGATTGAAAATGATTTGAGTTTGTATACATTGCACCATTCCATTCTGCTAGCAACGATTCCTGACTGGTCAGGAATTACAAATTTTGATTTATTTTCATTTGGATATCAACATTAGCAGAAGGGATAACATAATGGAGGAATCAAATCAATCATTTCTGATTATTACTACACATGTATGAACCAATGAGCAACACAATAATAATTACTTTAATTAAACGAAAGAAACACAATTTTGTCTTATTTCCACTTGTTTTTTATATTTACGACCGGTTTCGGGCTTTATCCCATTATCAAGTATAAAAACCAACTAATACAATTGTACTCTTAAACCTAGTTATATAGGGAGTTTGCAGGTAAACTGGATGGAGAGGTAATTAAATGAAAATAAATGAAATCAAATGAACATGGGTGAAACGATATAAATTCAATACTGGAGGTTATGGAAATTACCTGGGTTGTCAAAATCACAAATTCAAAAGTGGAGACCTACATTAATTGAGTTGCTCGTTGAGGGTTGAGGGTTCTATATTGCGGGTTTTTATCAATGCTGTTTCCCACGCCATGGGATATAAGAAATACGTTATGCATGAACCCCGCAGCCTCCAGAAATGTATGAATTGATCAAGCTCCACAAAGGACACCCAGCCAGGCCCGTAGTATCATATATTGATGTCCCAACCGGTAAGTTGTCAAAATTTTTAAATTCAAAATTCAGAGACCTCACAAAATTTACTCCTTCCAACACAGTTTTGAATTCAGTAGACCTAGCTAACAAATTATCAAATTTGAATATCAAAAACAATATCAAACTAGTATCCTTCGACGTTAAAAACATGTTTCCTAACATTCCAACAGACGAATGCCTCCCCCTTGTAAAGGGCATATTAGATAAACGTAATGTAAACCCATATATAACTAACGAATTTTGGAATCTTTTGAATTCATGCCTAAAACAAAATGTTTTCAAATATAATGATAGCTTTTACCTACAAAACTCTGGTCTCCCAATGGGCTCACCATTGAGTCCCATTCTGGCAGATATTTTCATGGACAACCTAGAAAATACCCTCATCCTTAAGAACCCCCTTTCTAAAAAACATATTGTGTTTTGGTTCAGATACGTTGATGACGCACTAGTGGGTTTTGATGGTTCCAACAGACAAATTGATCAATTTTTGAACTTCCTAAATAATCTACATAACAAAGTTAAATTCACAGTAGAAATTGAACAAAACAAGAAGCTTAACTTCTTAGATTTAAGTATTTCAAGGGTTAGTAATAGTTTTCAATTTAATATCTACCGGAAAAACACCTTCACAGACTGTACAATTCCCTTTGATTCTTCCAGTCCGATGTCACATAAATTATCCGCCTTTAGATCAATGATACACAGAGCTTTCGCAATCCCTTTACCTGATAAGAATTTCCAGGATGAACTAAACATCATTAAACAAATTGCGGTAAACAATCGAGTACCAGTTTCTTTAATAGAGAAATTAATATCAGGTAAAACTCATAAAACGGTTATGAGTGAACTATATCCAAATATCGAAGAACACAATACACGTAAATATGGTAGCATTAATTACTCAGGTAAAATTTCAGAAAACATTCAAAATTATTTTTCTAAATTTAAAATAACAACAGCTTTCATAAGTAATAATAATTTTGGCAGAATTCTGTTCAATGCAAAACCTAAACGAGATAGAATGAAAAAATCAGGGATATATAGATTAGAATGTGGGGAATGCTCTGCAGTATATACAGGCCAGACCGGTAGAAATGTTGACGTAAGGTTCCGTGAACAAGTCTGTTTCGACAAAAAATCCACAATGTACGAACATCTGTAAGAATCCAAACACAAGATAAATAAAAATAATCTCAAAATCCCACACACATGTAATAGAGGAAAGAAAATGAATCTGTTGGAAGCCATGGAAATCAATAAATCAATTAAAAATATAGAACCCTCAACGAGCAACTCGATTTATGTAGGTTTCCACTTTTGAATTTGTGATTTTGACAACCCAGGTAATTTCCATAACCTCCAGTATTGAATTTATATCGTTTCACCCATGTTCATTTGATTTCATTTATTTTCATTTAATTACCTCTCCATCCAGTTTACCTGCAAACTCCCAATATAACTAGGTTTAAGAGTACAATTGTATTAGTTAGTTTTTATACTTGATAATGGGATAAAGCCCGAAACCGGTCGTAAATATAAAAAACTAGTGGAAATAAGACAAAATTGTGTTTCTTTCGTTTCATTAAAGTGATCATGAATTTCCACAAAATAAACAAGTCATCAATTACACAAAAAAATAATAATTGTACTATGACTTCTCTCTCATTCATAATTATAACTCACAGATCCTGATTCTATATTTCCGTCGTCTCCTACTACTAATAGATGTCCATCCAATTATTCCAATCAGTCTTTTTTTAATTTCTGATAACTGCCTCCCTTGTCCACCACCTCCCGTTTTTGAAAAATTAATTATGATGTCAACAGTCTTCGCAAGTGTCTTACTTTTTCAATCTGCTACTGCCTACAATGTATAAAATGAGAAAATCGATTGGGAATATTTGATCGAATTATTCGCAAATCCTAACCTTGGTAAAGGTAAAGAATATGGGTCCAGCTGGGATTTTGATAAAAATTTTACAGGCGTTTTAAAACATCGTAAAAACACTAGGGCACTAGGGAACTTACTTTTGAGAGACACAATTACAAACCATTGAACGGAGTATAAACGTATTTTTCATTTCAAACCCATTGTGTTGAACTACAAACACTTCTATCCAACCATATGTAGTAATTCATAGTACCTAACAAACTTCAAAAATAAAAAAAAATATGCAAAACGATTTTTATTCAATATACATAAACACTAGTTTATGTGAAATGACAAGACACTTTATAACACGAAGTTAGTAATGTCACGTTGCCAATTCTATTACATGGAATTGTGACGGTAATGTCTCGTTCATACCTTCGCGAATTTCGCAATTTTTCTGCGAATAAAATGGCTGCCAACATGGTTCAGCATCATCGAGTGGTCCGGCATGACTGGCAGCCACCTTATTCGCAGAAAAATTGCGAAATTCGCAAGAATACGAGTAAGTATTCATGGAAATTTAAGTTAAACCGCAAGAAAATGAAAAAATTATCAAATTCTCAATCGAGTTTATCAAAGGTTTCTGTCAATAACTTTTGACATACAGTTCTCTGTCGAATGTCAAATCCGCGCGATCTATTTTGCGAAATGTTGGCCAATCGCACTTGCTATGCTCGCATGCTCTATTTTCAGTTATAGTTCTCATTTCAAATTGTAACATAGGATTGTAGAATTGACAGAATTGTTGACAAGTTAGGAAAAGCCGCGCGTTTGGCCGACATTTCGCAAATCTGCTCGCGCGGATTTGCGGAATGTCGGTCGAACACGCTCGCTCGCATATGGTCAATTTTATATAGCTCCCATTTTAAATCAGATTATAGATTGGGAAGATGAATATGAAGTAGGTGAACCTGTAATGAAAATGTGCGCATTTTTCACCTATTCCAAACTCTTCTTTTTTCAACTCAACACATTAATTTCCTATAAATATATATTCGCCCGTTATATGCAATTTCCAGTAAAAACATTTAAAAATTCGCCACAAATAATTTTATCTGAAGAAATTTCACACCCTAAAATATTTTTTATAACAATCCAGATACCAACAAAAACGCATATTTCTGCTAACAAACAAAAACTAATCATTATCAATGTCTTTCTTTGAATTGACAATGAATGTTGTGTTTTTATTGAAAATTTATTGAAAATAGAGGAAAGTTATACATTTTTTCATCTCTGTTGCAAGGGATCGCGCTCTGTCATTGTTCACTATGATGATAACAAGTCTTGTCATTTAAAATTCCCGCCATTACAGGGACCAATCACAAAGCGAATCCCCTAGCAACAAGGATGGACAAAATTAAGAACTTTTGTTTTTTTATCGGAGTCTAAGAGGAAGAGTTCCAATCGACCAAACTTCATATAGGCAATTTGCATGGGCTATTCAGAACGATAGTACACTGGATTTGTCTAATTTGGAATATGAATCCAAATTCGAATAGTTATTCTGTATACATAAGGTTAGGTTAGGTTGGGTTAAAGTTGGATAATAATTTACGCATGTTCTAATTGGTCCATGCGGATCAGTCTGGTCGATTATAACTTTTGCGGTATTAAGTCTCGTTCATACTCTCGCGAATTTCGCAATTTCTCTGCGAATGAAATGGCTGGCATGGTTCTGCATCAATTATTGGTCCGGCTTGACTGGCAGCCATTTTATTCGCAGAAAAATTGTGAAATTCGCGAGGGTATGAACAAGTCTTTAGACCATTAGAAATCTCTATAGGCAACGTCGCAGTTCCAATTTATTCACTTGTCAACATATTGTAAATTAATTATGTGTGCATAATAAAAGTAGTTTTTTTAACCTTTTCCATACTATTCGAAGATTATTCTGCTAATGAATTGATACTTCTGTATATGTAGAAAGTGTTATCAATACAACACAGTTCATTTACATTTAAAAAATAGGTAAAATAACCCATCCAACAAATTGTATTTGTTTGTCTTGAAAGTGAGTATCCACATATATTTTTTCAAAACGAAAATAGAAAAATGTGTTTCCGCGCAAATTTTTTTAAAATTTATTTTATCGTATTTTAGAGCATCTGTAAAATCTGTAAAATCCCGGCTGGACCCATATTTTTTACTTTTTCCCTAACCTTTTGCCACTTATCTTTAGGTTTCTGTTGGTAAATGCTGTTCAATATATTTGTAAGTTCATTCCACAGCCTTTCATATCTTTCTTTTCCGAGCGTCCTTCCAGTTTCTTGGCAAGTACAATTTGATTATTTTCTGCGAAATTAAAAAATGCAGTCCACTGGTTCGGATTCATTTTTACCCTTCTGTCCATTTCAGTATTGCCAGTTTTGAATGTTTTGACATGAACATTGACGCCTAGGTTAGGAGTCTATACAACTGCTTAAAATTATCTTCGTTTTCGCTATGTTTCTGAGACGACGTTCGGTCTCGCCGATCATTTCCGAAGCTCACTACAGAGTACCAAAGTGGCGATACCTTCAATTATTGCATGAAATTTTCTGGATTATTGAATAATGATCTAAATCTACGTATTCTCAATTTTTACAAGTCAAAAACTACTCAAGTCTTAATGGAATTAAAATTTTTGAGATTTGCGCAGGTAGTGTGCAACAGTTCTTTTATGAAAAAACAATTCTCAATGTTCTGGCAGTTTGTGGTGAAAAACCATGAATTGGTGTTGCAATAGTTCCATTTCGCGTTTTCACGTTGGAGGATATATAAGCATTTTAAATATATTTTTCTCGAAGGTATCTGGTACGCTGACCGGCTTGGGTATTTCTAGATTTTTCTCTTCACAGCACTTCTTGAAGGTCAGAAATTTACATGTGACAGTTAGGTTAGGTCTCATTTTGTTTGAAATTATTTCACTTTCTACAAATTTATTTTAATTTTGGATTTATAACTTTCTACAAATCTTTTTCACAACTGGCCTTTCTGGATGTTCTTGTTTCCTAGTAACTAATCTCCTTTATTTTTGTTATCGTAGTACAATTGTTTGAATAATCGACAAATATATTTGTATTCTACTGGGCGATTTTATTATTTTTGTATTTATGGAAAGTTTTGAAATTTACTTTATTTATCAATTTTTTTTAATCATTACATAGTTCAATAAAATCGTCTCCGAGGGAACCTGTTTTAGGAAAAAAATACAGTAGTTTCTTTTTCACTCGTTATATATGTTTTTTGGGGTGCTGAATCTGAATTTCAAATTTTCTACTTCCCACGGATATGGCTTCACAACGAAAATCACAAATATCCTCGAATTTTTTTTTTAAATTCAGTTTTTGGCCAAAAAGTCATAAAACTACGCAATTTTCATTATATACCATTCTATACAAAATTAAAGTACATTAAATTTACTACAAGAAAACATCCCTTAAACATATTTTTGGTTGAACGGTTTAGCCGCTAGAGCGCGCTGAATAATAGCCAACATTTCCTACTCTGTGGAAAATCAAGTTTACTAGTTGGTTTTTCGCTTGTAACTCAAAAACTATGCTTGTTATTACAAAACATCTCAGATTAGGGTAGAATTATATTGAATTCCCTTCAAATTGTACAGCGTAATCACTGGTTTTGGCAAAACCGTTTAACCACTAGAGCGCGTTGAAAATTTATATAATAGCCATATCCCTTCACCCAAAATTCAGCTGAGACCTATAATAGTCACTATTTATTTGGTCTTCATAATAATTACTACATATTGATAATATCCACTTTTTGTCCAAAGCATGTTTGGGTATTCAGACACAGAATAGATTCATGAAAAGTTTCACAAAAATAATTTTTATAAATTTTCATATTAATTATAAACTTCGATACTTATAACTTTCTGAACGAAAAAAAAAGTTATGAACAGCTACCGTCTACGACGTTTAACGGTTGAAGGCCCTGGTTGCTCTTCTAGAATATGAAAGAGAAATTAGTAGTAATGATACTATAGGATGAATAGTTGCATTTTTTCAGTATGAATGCAGTGAATTCAATATTGTATTACCTCTTTCATCTTCAACCACCACGTGGGCTGTAGGCTCAATGGTGCGCTGTGAAGGCCCTGAGGTATGCACGTCATCTGAAAAAAGAAAGAAACATGATGATGGGAAGCAAGGATGCTGCATGAGAATTCAATAAAATTGATAATGTGAATGTGGACATTTTAAATTTGTGCTGCAATGAAAATTACCGTGTTCTTTTGAAATGTGTTGGATTGGAGGTGTGTTATCCATTTCGTCCAAATCCTGGTCATCATCCGCGAAATATTTTCTCGTATTGCTGCAATTTCCTTCACAGTTTTGGCAAAGCCGGGAGCAATTTAGGCCAGCCTTCTTACATCCACAATGCCCTTTGCAGTCCATCTTGCATTTGCAGGAAATGAGCTGTAGCAGTTTGTCTGGTGCAGGGGGCTCGAGAGTAGTGATGGGCTGGAGACCGTATCTATTCTTTATCCACCCCAATTTTGTAGGATCTTTCAAAAACCCTAGCCACGCCTGAACTTGGAGGTAAACTCTCAATGAGTGCTGCTGTGCTGCAGTCTCTGTTGGAGGGAGAATGGCGATGTTAGATGTCACCTTGAACGAAGATGTTATGAACAGTCTATGTCGTAATTTGTTTAAGTAGGTCATTTGTTTCTCGGACCCGTAGAGAGCAAGGAGGAATGTTTCTCCTCCACTTACAACTGCCTCTAGATCAGCCTGAGGGTCTTTAAATATGTTGATGGTAGTTCCAAAATGTGGGTTTTTCTTCAACGTTTTCACATACTTTATTTTTCCCTGGTTATATAGAGCTGACGTTGTATCACAACCGCTCATAGCGTGTAAAAAAAGAATATGGGCAGCTGTGAATGTGTCAATCACACTTGGCGGGTGGTAAATAGTATTGCATGTACTTCCTTTTCCTGGCTTCAGGAAGTATACATTGGAAGGAGTACAGAGCCCAACCATTATGACAAGAAGGTCGATATCCTCTCCCACTACAGCCACCGTGTTACACTCAGATGCCAGGCTAATAGCTGTGACAATTATCAGTCTGTCTGCATCTTCATGTGCTTGGCTGCAGACAATATTCGCTTGATCAAATTTTGAGATGAACATGTCTATGAATCGGCTCTTGTTTTTAGAATTGGAGAGAAACTTCTCTTGTGATACAGTGGGAACCATTATATCAGTGAACATTATTTTCTGTGGCATTCTTTTCGTTTGACCTTCTCATGCGCTCCACGTATTTCGTGCTCTTGTCACATTCTAAGTAGCCATCAAAAACTATTTGGGCGCTTTTCTTGTATTTGGACAAAACATATGAAACATATCTGTCACAAATACCTGAGAAGCTCACTCCAATTGGCCATACCACACGGTGCAATAAAAACCCACCATCAGTGACAAATGTGCACTTTTCCAGAACTGTGTTCCCTACAGGTTTGAAGGCTTTGTAGAGAGATGACTTAGTTCCCTTCCTCATGCCACTCTCATCAAACAAAGATGATGGATAAGGACTCAGCTCGTACTTAAGAAATTCTTCCAATTCTTCTTCTGACTCTTTGGCAATGATCATTCTTCGAATCAGAGTGGTTGGGCTGATGGGAACCGTTTGACCATGAATATTTACTGCGCACTTCATTATAGTGAGGGGGTTCACTCGATCGCGTCGTTTGAATTTCACAGATCTGAAATCATCCCCAACAATGCGATCCATGCCCTGGGTACCCACTTCTCTAGCCAAGTGACAGTTGATCCTATCATCTCCAACAATCCCTGTACTGATGGATATGAGTTCAGGAATTTCTGGGAAAGGCGGGTGCTGCTTAAACCAATCCAACAGTTTTTTCATATCGTTACTGTCTCTTGTAATCCTTGAGTCCCTGCTATCAACATGTTGTTCTGAGGTACTGAAATTAACTTCACAATAGCCTTCAATCTGTTCACACACTTGTTGAAGTGAAGACATCCCCTGTGTCCATCTAGCCAAAATACTTGGAGTTACGCCTCGTTGTCGAGTTAATCCTCCCTCACTTTTCATGTACTTCATCAGATTTTGTTCAATTGTCATGTCACTCCACGTACCACTCCATAACCTATCAGTTCGGCGGATAGTAAAAGCTCCATGTGAAGTGAATGAATTGAATTCTTCCACTGGCATATTATTCTCCAATTGGTCCATGTCTTGGAGATAGAGTTGAGCACATTTGGCATAAAGAAAATGCCCACTAGCGTGGAAATATGGCAGCATGTTGCGAATGGTTTCAAGATGGAGTTTCCAGTTACCAAGTCTCTCAGATTCAATGAATTTCTTCACCAAAGTTATCATCTCAAAGTATTGAATCCATAACTTAGCCGTAGGACCATGAAGCACCAATTGTTGAACCCGTGCTGCAAACCCCGTTTTCATTTCCCTCACCAATTCACATTTGTACGCTGTCAGAACCTTTGATCGGTTTCCACAGTACAAAATCTACTGTACTCTATGGTGGACTTCAGGGGATATGGAGGTTGATTCAAGTATAATTTTGGCCAGAGTTGTATGAGCTGAAATATGAGCTCTTACAGCCCTTGCATAGGCATGGCCTGTCATTATTTTTTCAGTACTGTTGACAGCATACACAGTATGAAACAGTTCACTGATCCCACTCCCTTCCATGATGTTCTCCACTGCCCCCATGAATGACATCAACAAGTGAAATCCCCCTAACCTCAGTACGACATTGTACAGTTCATGGTCTCCTGCACGACTCTCTAGAACGTCTCGTGCCTTCAAATAAAGAGGCTGATCAAATGTCACTATAGTGGTCACCTGGCGTAATGATTTAGTCTTTTCAATGGCGTTCAGAAGAGCAGTGTATAGTGTTGTACTCACCTGGAGGGGCATTGATGAAAGGATGGCAGCTAGAAAGTGGTTTGGTATGGCCTATTTCTTGTTGTCTGAATTTATTTTTTATACTAAATTCTAAAGATCACAAAAATGTTAGGTCATATATAACTTCTGTTTTATTGCGTGTTACAAAGACCAAATAAACAGTTTTTAATGAATAGATAGTGATAATATTGGTCTATACTGAATTTTTGGTTAAGGGCTACGGTTCCGCATAACATGACATAAAATTAGAATGCGCTCTAGCGGCTACACGGTTTGGCCAAAATGAGAGATTATGGTGTGCATTTTGTGGGGAACTAAATGTCATTTGAGCAGAAGCTGAGCATTCTTGTAGTTACAAGAATAGTTTTCGAGTTACAAGTAAAAAACTAACGAGAAAACTGGGTTTTTCACAAAGTAGGAAATTTTGGCCTTTCTTCAGCGCACCCTCGCGGCCAAACCGTTCATTTAAAGAATATATTTGAGGGGTGTTTTTTGTAGTGAATTTGATTCACTTTATTTTTATATGGATTGGTCTACCTCGAAAATTGCGTAGTTTTATGACTTTTTGGCAAAAAACTGAAAAACACCGTTTGATTGGACTATACAATATATTGTATTATATATATATATATATATATATATATATATATATATATATATATATATATATATATATATATATATATATATATATATATATATATATATATATATATATATATATATATATATATATATATATATATATATATATATATATATATATATGGGAAAAAAATTTATTATTGGAGTATTGGAAAAAATATTCTGGGGAAAAGTTTGTGCATGTCCGATAACCTAAAAATCGATATTGACACATGTCACGTGATCGCTAGAATGGCGGCAAAATGAAAAAAATTGTAATGCAATGGCAAAAAAGGGGGTAAAATTGGCAAGATATCAAAGTTATTTGAAAAAGTCTAGAATTCAATTTTATACACATAAACGAAGTTTCAAGAGATAATTCAAAAAAATTGAAAATAGCAATTTTTTAAAAATATTTTCCCATCTATTTAAAAATATTATTTTTTTTCTTATGAATAGCTTGACTATACTGAAACATTTGCATTTTAATGATAATGACAAAACTTTCTCATTTTCTCCACACCAGAGGGCACTAAATTAAAAAAATTGGTTTTTGCCAGAACCCTCGCTGTTACATTGGTTCTTATCTAACAGTTATATCAGAATTCCAAGACTATTGTGTTGACATGGCAATCTAGAAACACCATGTTTCCTGATTTTAATCAAGTTTCAATAATAATGCTGTATGAGCGTTTTACTTTGCACATAAACTTTAAGAATCTTTAATTTGACGCACTATTTTCAAGTTTATGTGCACGATTATCATCGGAACTTGATTATAATCTGGAAATTATCATGTTTTTGGAGTGTCATGTCATCACAATGGTCGTAGAATTCGGATATAACTGTTGGATACGAACCGATGTAACAGCAAGGGTTCTGACAAATTCCCATTTTTTCAATTTAGTGCCCTCTGGTGTGGAGAAAATGAGAAAGTTTTGTCATTATCATTAAAATGCAAATGTTTCAGTATAGTCAAGCTATTCATAAGAAAAAAATTAATATTTTTAAATAGATGGGAAAATATTTTTTAAAAATTGCTATTTTAAATTTTTTTGAATTATCTCTTGAATTCTAAGTGACTTTTTCAAATAACTTTTTTTGATATCTTGCCATCTTACCCCTTTTTTTGCCTTTGCATTACAATTTTTTTCATTTTGCCGCCATTCTAGCGATCACGTGACATGTGTCAAAATCGATTTTTAGGTTATCGGACATGCACAAACTTTTCCCCAGAATATTTTTTCCAATACTCCAATAATAAAAATTTTTCCCATATGGTACATACTTTTTGGCGGTCACTGTAAATATATATATATATATATATATATATATATATATATATATGAAAATATAAGTAAAAAAGTTATTGGGTATAAAACCCTCAAAAAGTTGTGCAACCGTAGACACGTGTTTCGAGCTTAACCTCTCTTCAGTACGGTAAAATCAAGTGCGAAGATGTACAACACTTGGATGTAAAAATAGAAACAAAGGAAGTCAACAACAGGAAGCCAACTACACATTTGTGGCATCGGTTAGAAGACCTTGTACTCACAAGGCAACAACTAACGTCGCCACGGAGGTAGCTATAGCTACCAGCGTGACAATCCTACCCAGGAAGATACAAATAAGGATGAATTTAGCGAGGGGCAATATATGAAAATATAAGTAAAAAAGTTATTGGGTATAACCCTCAAAATGTTGTGCAACCGTAGACACGTGTTTCGAGCTTAAGCTCTCTTCAGTACGGTAAAATCAAGTGCGAAGATGTACAACACTTGGATGTAAAAATAGAAACAAAGGAAGTCAACAACAGGAAGCCAACCACACATTTGTGGCATCTGTTAGAAGACCTTGTACTCACAAGGCAACAACTAACGTCGCCACGGAGGTAGCTATAGCTACCAGCGTGACAATCCTACCCAGGAAGATACAAATAAGGATGAATTTAGCGAGGGGCAATATATGAAAATATAAGTAAAAAAGTTATTGGGTATAACCCTCAAATAGTTGTGCAACCGTAGACACGTGTTTCGAGCTTAAGCTCTCTTCAGTACGGTAAAATCAAGTGCGAAGATGTACAACACTTGGATGTAAAAATGGAAACAAAGGAAGTCAACAACAGGAAGCCAACCACACATTTGTGGCATCGGTTAGAAGACCTTGTACTCACAAGGCAAC
Organism: Chrysolina oricalcia; assembly: GCA_944452925.2. NCBI lineage: Eukaryota > Metazoa > Arthropoda > Insecta > Coleoptera > Chrysomelidae > Chrysolina > Chrysolina oricalcia. The sequence goes on along the minus strand of OX101823.2, from coordinate 45,681,113 downwards.
AACTAACGTCGCCACGGAGGTAGCTAGAGCTACCAGCGTGACAATCCTACCCAGGAAGATATCCTTGAAACCTTGAAATGTACCTACCTACGTTGAAAACAATGTTCTACCATGAAATATAATAATTTCTTTTGTAAAATAAGAGTTTTCGGTAGTCATCTGATTCTTGGTAAGATCCCTTATTTCTAACCTGGTTGGAAACGATTTTTATGTTGTTTGGCAAGTAGCATTATTCAGAAGGCAAAAATGATGTTGATTTGTAAAATTTCGAAAAGAATGATAACTAGCGTTTTCTAGCACACGTTCCTATACTCAGAATATGCCTTCTTTTCTTCATTAGCACAAAATATACACATGAATTTATCCATGTTACACTTTTTTATTTATTGAAAACGGTACTTTATATCGACAATATCGTTTTTAACGTTACTTAATAGTTATTTAAGTAACAAGGAATGTAAAGACGTGTTAACATTCGAGGTGAGCGAGTACGAGCCAAGGCAAAGCCGAGGCTTGTCGCTTGCCGAGGATGATAACAGTCGATACATTCCGTGTTACTTATTACGTTTTTCCCGCTGCTTGTTGACATTTCTCAAAATTTGCCTGAATTGAAGTTTGTTTTCTTACCCTTCCTTCATGATTATTCGTTCGCTATTTCATTCTGAGTTGCTTGTGCGTGTAACTAAGTTACCGAATAAGCAGACAACAATAATATTCAAAAGGTCTCATAACCTAAAAATTGATATGAATGAAGCTGAAGGTATTACTTGTCAAAGGCAAAGTCATTATTACCCTAGGCATGTAAATGACACTATTTACATTCCGTTGTCAAGATGAATTAGTAAACGAATGATATAGGCCATTTACCTGTTTTGTTGCTAAGCATGTATGGACTATTTACAGTGTCGGCAGCGGGAAATAAACATTTTGTTCTATGTGCAGGTAGGTATAGCCGGAATAAGCATGAATTTGCTATTTTTGTGATCATTGAAATGACAAATTTTTTGATAAACAGTGACGTATTCGTTAAATTTTTTTAATGAATTCAAGTTTATTTTTCGCAGTGGAACGTGTGCTAAAAAATGAAAGTTATCATTGAAAAATAGGCACACTGGCATATTACTCGAGACCGTCGAATATTTCATTAAAGTTTTTTGTTCAATGGACCAAAATATATAATATGTGTGTTACATGAACAAAAATTTGCTAGAGTACAGCGGCCGATACCTAGAATTCGAAATTTTATATAATTTTGATAGTCAGCGAACATGAAAAAAACTTTTTCGAAGCAATTTTCTTCTGATTTTGTCATGACTTCCCATTTTTCAGGGTTCAAAATAGGATTATTGTCAGTAAAACCACATCATCATATAAAACGTAAATCGACGACGTTTCTTTATTTCTTTTGAAACATAATGTTTCTACTTTACTATCAATAACTTGCATCATATTTCGTATATCGATCTATCACGGAACAACAGACAATCCAAGAGAACAAATAAGGCCATGTGGTTATCAGTAATATCAGGTTTTATTTGACAGGAAATACGAAATACGCCGACGGGTAGTCGTCCGAACAAAAAAAATTTGGAAAAAATAAGAGCAACTTAAGGAAGTCCTAAATAAAGTCAGGCACTTTCCTTAATAAGGGAAATATGAGGTATGATACATGAGCGCATGCTCAGATGTCAAAATAAGGACGATTTCAATACTGCAAATCCTAAAATGCGCGTTCGATAATTCTCTAGTAGGTATTGTGAGCACGACTTGTATTTATTGAAATAATTTCACGAAGCAACAAACTGAAAAGAGTTTCATTGTCGTGAATTCTAAATGAATTATATCTAATGGCTGACAAACATGAAGTCTATCAGAATGACAGTCAGGTCTTATTTGACAACAAGATACATTCTCCATTGCTGTTTGATTTGTGGTTGCCATGGCGATGTGGTATTGCGGGGTTGTAAGGAAGAAACTGCGTTTTATCAAGGTATACGATTTTTCTTAGTTCATAACAGGAGATGACGGTTTCATACGCATACGGCGAACAGTAGGGCCAAATACGTCAATTTTTAGCAAAAAGTCCAAATCAAAATTTTTGCAATAGCAGGCTATGATTATGTAGGAACAAAAGTTAAATATTTCCGAAATGCAGTACCGAAATGATTCTATAAAGTATTCGAAACAGGTCAGCTTACACACTAGTCTATAAGCTTGTCTGTTGTTATTATTTTGTACTGCTACTACTCTACCGTTTTAATTGAATACTAAACTGCTTTGAGCATGGAGTGTTGACAAATAGATGAGTTCATCAGTCATTACTCAATAATTATATTTGGAGTTTCGAAATAAACAAGGGGAATTGAGCATTTCTACTTGGAAATATAATAACATCAATGGTAGTCGACAGCAGGGTATTATAATTTTTTTTATTTGTCATAAATTGGAATAGATGTCTTGTGATACCTTATCTGAAAGGTCTTTCAATACTACATTAAATGATAATAATTAATTAGATTTTTTTTTCTACAGGGTGAACAAAAAGTAATATTTTATTTCAATAAGACAATAACTTTATATCCAACAAAATGGAACACTTGAATAAGATGTTCTAAGTACCATCCACCAGTCTCTTGACAATAAGCAAATCTACGGACACATTCCTCTTGCACTTTGCCAATAACTTCCGGAGTAATTCTGTTAATTTCGATCCTAATTCGATTTTTCCACTCTTGTAGATTTTGCGGCCTATCTAAATTGTTATTGTTAAAATTGTTGTTAAAATTGTTAATTCCGTCAACCGATTGCACCCCTACGCGCAACCCTCAGAAGTCTTCGAGAGACTTGTGTGAGCTAGGGAATAGACCTTCGATTTCAAATAACCCCATAAGAAAAAATCCAGGGGCATAAGATCTGGAGATCTTGGGGGCCACTCTATCGCTCCGCGTCTACCAATCTACCTCCTAGGAAAACAGTCATTCAAAAACTCGCGAACATCACGTGCATAGTGCGGAGGTGCGGGAGTAGCCCATTTCGGCCTGAGATGGCAGGTACCGTGCATTAAAAGGGCCCATTTCGGCCCCAAACACAAAATGTACATATTTTAAATGTACCCATTTCGGCCCGGACGGTCCCCATTACAAAAATTGCATCTTGGGCACCGAGCCTTATTAAATTCAATTTCCACGCATTCAAAGGTCTACGTAAGGTTAGTTCGTTCAGGTTCGATTATTCTAAATAATTATTTCTCACAAAATGTGTGTATTGAATTTCCAAGCATTCAAATGTCTACGTAAGGTTAGTTCGTTCAGGTTCGATTATACTAAATAATTATTTTTCACTAAATGTGTGCATTGAATTTCCACACATTCAAATGTCTACGTAAGGTTAGTTCGTTCTGGTTTGATTATACTAAATAATTATTTCTCACAAAATGTGTGTATTTCATTTTTCTATCTATTAAAACAAACATTATCCATATCCTTCAAATTACCTTTTAATTAGTTTACCTATCGTTGTGGGCCGAAATAGGCATTTACCCAAGCTCATTAAAATTCATCTTACCTGGTGTTTCACATTTTCGGGTCGAAATGGGCTACGCCCGGAGGTGCACCATCTTGTTGCAACCAAATACTTTCATTTGGTGAATTTGGATTGTTAGCGGTTGGAAAAATATCGGCAAGGTTAGGTATGAGTTCATTTCTTAAAAATTCCAAGTAACGCTCCCCTGTGAGATTTCATTCGAAAAAATACGGGCCAATAATCCTGTCGTTTATTATTCCTGCCCAAACATTGACTTTCTGAGTCAAGAATTTGTTTTATAAAACGTGGATTGCACAGAACTCCACACGGCGATCGGGATCATCATCATTGGGTTGTTGATGTAGCTGTACTTTGTATGGATGGTACATTTCTTCTTTTAGAAAGCGTATTATAGAATTTTTATACGAAAAATTGATATTGAAAAAGCATTTGGTGTTCGATATCAGTTATCTTTAGTTTTTATTGTTATTAGCGATTGGAAATAAGTAAAAATTGAATTTAAAAATTCACATAATTATTTTTATTATTATTACATTATGATTATGAAATTCTTGTATTGTCATCGGTCCGTGATATGTGTGACAAATGTCAGATTGTTCGGAAGATTGGAAAAGGTAGGTGAAAATTTACTTCCAAGATATTATTACATTGTGAGTTATTTAGTTACGAGTAAAGATAATAAAAGCGTGTTGAAAATGCAAAATTTTAAGCCAAGGCTCTAAACCCTAAGACTGCCCTGGCAGACTAGTGATTCAGTGCTCTACTATACCAATGGATCCTTTCTAAATATTAATAGTTAGCTATTTCCTAGTCTACAATGGAAACAAAAGACAATCACAAATTAATGCCGTAATAAGCAAGTTACTGTCAAATAAATGTGAGTTGAAATATCAACAAACATTCTTCCCAAATTCTAAGTAAAAAGGTTCTAAAAGTAAACTATGGCTACTTTAAGTGAAACCCAACGCAGAGAAATTTTAATTTTTATTGGTTGCGGAGATAGAACTAGAACTCAGCAAGAGGTATGCGACTTGTTCAATGCGAAGTATCCAAATAGACCTATCAGTCGTTGAACAGTCAGTAAGATTCAGAAAAAATTTAGAGAAACTGGTCATGTCAAACATATTCTGAATGCTGAACGTCCTAAAATAGATGAAAACGTGAAACTTGATGTTCTATTGGATGTAGAGAATAATCCTCACAATACTTCACGACAAATTGCAGCAGATCTTGGCATATCTCAGAGTTCTGTATTACGTATTATAAAAGCAGAAAGGTACCATCCATACAAAGTACAGCTACATCAACAACACAATTATGATGATCCTGATCGCCGTGTGGAGTACTGTGAAATAATGCAGGATTTGTGTAACCGCAATCCACGTTTTATAAAACAAATTCTGTTTTCCGATGAGGCTACCTTTTGCCTAAATGATTCAGAAAATCGTCAGAATTGCAGATATTGGAGTGGGGATAATCCTCACTGGATGATGGACGGGCATACCCAACACCCTAAGAAAGTCAATGTTTGGGCAGGGATAATAAACGACAGGATTATTGGCCCTTATTTTTTCGAAGGAAATCTCACAGGGAGCGTTACTTGGAATTTTTCCAAACGCTAACAATCCTAACTCACCAAATGAAAGTATTTGGTTGCAACAAGATGGTGTACCCCCGCACTATGTACGTGATGTTCGCGAGTTTTTGAATGACTGTTTTCCTAGGAGGTGGATTGGTAGATGCGGAGCGATAGAGTGGCCCCCAAGATCTCCAGATCTTACGCCCCTGGATTTTTTCTTATGGGGTTATTTGAATTCGAAGGTCTATGTAGATAGGCCGCAAAATCTACAAGAGTTGAAAAATCGAATTAGGATCGAAATTAACAGAATTACTCTGGAAGTTATTCGCAATGTGCAAGAGAAATATGTCCGAAGATTTGCTTATTGTCAAGAGACTGGTGGATAGCACTGCGAACATCTTATTTAAGTGTTCCATTTTGTTGGATATAAAGTTATTGTCTTATTGAAATAAAATATTAATTTTTGTTCACCCTGTAGAAAAAAAATCTAATTAATCATTATCATTGAATACAGTATTGAAAGACCTTTCAGATAATGTATCACAAGACATCTATTCCAATTTAAAAAAATTACCGATTACGTCACCACGTCAATACCAGTGACATAACCTCTTTAGAATATACATGGAAAAATCGGCATTTTGAAATAAAGATCGACTTATTTCAGGATTTTTCTCAAAAATACATGGCTTACGAAATACCGAATTTGTTCCATAATTTTGACGCGCACTGTATAATTTTAACGTGTTAGAATGCTATAAACGAGATATTGGAAACAACAAAATTTTTCTGTAGAAGAACAATGAATTTTCCGTATGTCTAGCACACGTCCGAATGCTTATTTGTACACTGACATAATTTTCAGTGTTTAGAATCCCCGAAAAGAGAAAATCCGTCATTATCTGGAGGTCTATATCTTATGCCGAAAGCCGTGCCTCAGACTAGCTGTTGGCATGCTAGACCGGGAGATGGTGACACAAAATATTTGGTCATTTGTACCAGTAAGGCGTTTCTTTAAAAGTCTGATTATGTAATGACAAAAAAGAAACTGATGGACAATGCGATACATGGTACCGGCGGCCTAATTGCGTGGGCGTGTCGGATAAATAACGAGTGTCGAACGATTTGTTCCATAAAAATTCTTGTATTTACCGATAGTCGAAAAAATAAGGAGAGGGCGGTAGCTTAATGCCATACTTCTCCGGTGTGACCTACAGCCCGCCATACCGAAGCGAATACATTAAATTAAAAAATAAAACAATTTAACTATTTGTACCAGGCTAATTTTTGCACAGCTAATCATCGTCGAGTAGCCATTCACGAAAATCACTATGCCATACTTTTCTGACGGTTCCAAATGGCCGCCATACCGCCGCAAAGAAGTCATTTGTTTTTTCTTAAATCGATTTGTACCACTCTTAAACTTTTTTAACACCTCTCCGTATGATCATAAATAAAAGTTTGAGGGAGGTGGCGAATGTGTACAATATTTTTTCAAAATTCCAAGATTGTATTCGTATTTCGAACGATTTGTACCAGTATGGCGCCACTTTTTCCCCCTATCCAAATGCTATACTGGTGCAAATCGTAATTTGTTTTTTTTTCAACATCTTGGCTTTTAGCCTAAGTCCGACAGTCGTCATGGTTACAATCTGAAATAATTATTTTCAGGTAGAATTGCATCCCAACGAACAGAATAATGATGCCATGTTGTATAAAATTATTTAATAAGTTTTTCAAGTATGGCAACACGTTTTCCCCCTACTGAAAGTATGGCAAATATTAAAAAGAGCACATTTTATCAAATACTTTCCAAAAATCTAAATGCCATAATGGTACAAATCGTACAAACTAGAACGAACTAACCTTACGTAGACATTTGAATGCGTGGAAATTGAATACACACATTTTGTGAGAAGTAATTATTTAGTTAACCGAACCAGAACGAACTACAATAATAAACATTTTTTCGTATGCGCTATTATTTACCTATTAACCTACCCAAAATTATAAAAATGACGATTGAATAATAAGGCTCGGTGCCCAAAATGCAATTTTTGTAATGGGGACCTTTTGGGTCGGTGCCCAAAATGCATGTTGAATTAGTCCTTTTATTGCCTTGGTGCCCAAAATGCAAACTCCCGTTTATGCGTCTGAGAGCTTTTAACCTGAGGTTCTCCATTTCTATCTAAAATTTGTCTCTTTGTCCATCCGTCGAATGAAATTTACACTTGTGTTGTGATTCAGTGTTGATGTTGATGCTCGGTTGGCGCGGTTGTATTTGGAGGGGGAGATGTGATCATAGTGTGACTCTTAGAGCTCCCGCGCACGAGCGGTTATTTAACCGTTCAACCGCCGCGGTGGTTTAACCGCCTAAATCTGACGTATTGTTTGTAATGCACGTAAACGCACTAGGCGGCTTGTACCCGCCGCTGTTGGAAAAACGCATCATGTCCTATTCAGCAAACGGAGCGGTTGCCGCTTATTCAAATGAAACTGGTGTTCTCGAACGGGCTACCGCGCATAAGCGGTTGAACTGCCGTCAGGGGTATTCAGTTTATGGATTTCTTGTGCTTGGAGTAGTTGACGAAATGTCTGGATCTGACTATTGCGATAGTGAGAAATTAATTCTAGAAGTTGAGAAAAGACCAGCTCTGTATAACAAACAACTACCAGAATACAGCTATAAAAATATAAAAGAAAAGCTCTGGGTAGAATGGTACACGGTCATTTCATATCAATTTGAGCCTGATAGTAAAACAGTAAGCTAATAATAAAAATAAGTACTGTTTGTAGTTGATTATTGCAGTAAGTACATATAACTTCAAAATATAGTGTCAAGAATTAGATTCGTGTATTCGACTATATTTTCTCATACTGCCAAGGAACACATCCCTCCGGAGAAGTAAAGTAATGGGTAAAATATTCTCGGATATCATTCCCTTTTAGAGTGCTCCGAACTCCAAGTGCCACTATATTGTCCATAGAACATGCATGCAGAGTATCTTCAAATATTATTCCATCTCGCTTCCTAACAAAATTATGGAGAATGCAACATGCCATCACTATATCATCACAAAAAGATGGGTTAACATCAAGAGCACGATGTAAAATTCGCCATTTATTAGAGAGTATTCCAAAGGCACATTCGACCATTCTTCGTGCTCTTGTTAATCTGTAATTGTAAACCCTTTGTGCTATTGTCAATTTTCTACGTGGATATGGCCTTAAAATACTTTCTGTCAAGCCAAAAGCTTCATCTGCTACCATGACGAATGCCATAGGTGTTCCCTTGTCATCTCCACGTAAAGTGCTACGTGCTGGAATGTGTAATTCTCTATTTTCCATTTTTTGTACAAATTTGAGCGTTTAAAGATATTCGCGTCACATTCTGCACCATAGGCACCAACATCGATATAGGTGAAACAGTAATCTGCATCTACTACCGCTAAAAGAACCATGGAGGAAAATGATTTATAATTGAAAAACAACGATCCACTCTTATTGGGTTTTTTCAAACGGATATGTTTCCCGTCGATGGCACCAATGCAGTGCGGGAAATTTGTCTTTTCTTCAAATTGTGTTGCAATCTGTAGCCAGTCGTTTTCTGTTTTTGGAGCCATAAATACAGGTTGTAGGGATATCCATATTGCTTTGCACGTCGTTTGTACAATCTCCCAAATAGTGGTAGCTCCAAGTAAATATCCATAATGTAACGAATAAAAGCTGTTTCCTGTTGCTAGGTATCTGAAACAAAAAATAATTCAGCTTATATTTGTTTGCAGGTAACGGAAATGGAAAAACTTAAGAGACAGTTTTCGGAAGGAACTGAATCTGCAAAAGACGATGACATCAGGACAAGGACAGAAAAAAAGACGAAAATATTTGTATTTTGAGCAACTTCTATTTCTGCTACCCACAATCAAAGAACAAGAGACAAGTGGCAACTGTAGTCCATTACCTACCAATGAAATACAGGAAGACCCAGTAGATGTCCCTATCGCAAAGACTCACCCAAACAACGACATTCCAGGTTCAGATGCTTTACAAACCAAAAGAGCAAATAAAAATAAACGACGTAAGAAACCTACTTACGAAGAATCCAACAAAAAGACGATATTGATGAGGATAAAATTTTTTTACTCTCGTTATGGCCATCAGTAAGAAAACTATCTGCGCAGCAGAAATTACGTGTGAAAATGGGATTTCTACAAGTTTTGCAAGAGGTTTCTTATACGTTACCTGGCCATACCGATATAGCTCCTTCCATAAACCAACGTATACCTACCTGCTTTCCTTATTCGCAACACGTACATTCAGGCGACATAATCTCCAACCACAACTGGACTACAGCCCCTTCAACCTCAACCTCTCACCCAACATTCTCACATCACATTCAACAAGAACCAAATACATCTGGAACTATCAGTCATCATTCACACCCAGCCCTCAACAATCACCGTTTTCACCAGATGATCGTTCGCTCCTCTCTATGTCTGATTCAGAACTACTTGAACTTCATTAATATGTGTTTAATGTAATATTAAACTTACTTTAAATTCAAGTGTAATATTCTGTTATTGTTTTGTCATATAGCTTAAGTTTCAATAAATACAACCTTTTTCTTACCTGAGAGTTGTTGCCAACCTTTCTTCTGCTCCTACAGCTATTCTCATGTTTGTATTTTTGTATGTAATATGACAGTTCATCAAATGAGCTCTTGCTCATCCTTAAATAACCAAAAAATTTCTTCGGGTGTGTACATAAATCAGCGTATATTTTATGAAATTGTCCCTTTAGTAATAATAATTTAGAACATGAGAATATTTTTTTCTAATTCGGATTAATAGTAATAACTCGAGATTACTTATAATTTGAGATACTGTAACAAATGCTGTCTTTATAATTAAAAAGAGCATTATCACAACTGATTCGACCGAGCGGAGTCGTTAAAACATAATAATAATTGGGAACGTTGGGCTCTAATTTTCTAGCAACTAGGAATCATACCTCACATCATTTAAAATTTCTAACTCACCTTACTTTTTCATCAGATGATCCCGACTTTCTATTCTAGATGCTGGATTGAGAACTCGTTGCGGAACTCACTTTAGCACTCAAATTTACTTACTCTGTTCAACTCTACTAATTAAAATATTTTTATCTCAAATCAAAAGGATTTTCGTAAACTGGAATGTGAACTTTTGAGAATAAAAAGCCAGAATGCATAACACCTATATCTATTAACAAAACAATAAAGAAAAACAACAAACAATGTTTGGGACATTTCTCAAATTAATTGATAAAGCAACTTCTGATTTTAACTGATAATATAATTTAAACAGGAAAAAAGGTGAATGAGGCCAGATGATTTACTAATAATTTAACGAGATAAACTGCAAAAGACAACAAATACTAAGAGTTGATTAGAAGAATCAACTTTTTAGAGACAAGTGGAAAAGATCGACTTTATATATATTCAAAGAATGAAAATTAACGATAGTACCCAGATTGAATGTTGTGTTGAACAGAGTTGAAATTTGACAATTACAATAACTTGAGTAAACTAATAAAAATGCGCAACCACATGTTGACCTGAACGAATGAAACGAAAGACTAATCTATTTTTCGACCCTAATTTCAAAGTTGGCATGGTCCGCCCCCCTTGAGAACTATGGGTGGTCCCTGAAAATATAACAACTGGCCTCTCACAAGAACATAAACATATGCGAACTATTTGACTGTTTGTTTCTCTATTATTCTGAAATGCCCAATTTTGAGATAAATACACACACGGAAACACTTAAAAATAATCAATAACATCGTCTATTTTAAGAGGACCCTTGGTAACCATGTATTTCTGAGAATATTTACTAGAATAACATGAGTTTTCGAGGGTTTGAGAAAACATTTCAGATATTTGAATTCGGGTTTGGGTCTGATTTAAATTATTATTTCCGGTCATAAAATTCGTTTGGTTACAATACAACTAAAAAGTACCATAATTTCTTGTTTCATGTAGAAATAACTTTGAAGTTATAACTCGAAATTACTTTTCATTTCGTACCACGACTCGAAATGATCTTCATTTCGGGATATAACTAAATATTAACCCTATTTCCGATTACAACAAATGTTCATTTAATTCCAAGTTATACTGAAAATAACAGTAATATAGAGTCATGAAATGAAATAAGCGAATCTCGATTTTCAAGATATTTTCGAGTAAATTCGTAAATAACAAAAAAACTAAAGCAAATCTGTTCCACACGAAGATTCAAGATGATAAAATGTACTAAAAATATAATTAAACAATGTTTACTACACTAACCTGTTATTCCAAATGATTTTACTATTTGGAGTTCCTGTATGTATTATAAATGAACACCTTTATCTGCAACCAAGTTTTATCGTGGAATAGATTGTCATGGCTTCCCTTCAGTTGTAAACATTCATATTTTTTAGGAGCAATTTTCCCTTTGATGTGTTTTGCAAAATATTTCAACATCATGTTTTTTGAATTTTAGTCCAATATCCACGAGCTTTCGGGACATTAGGGTTAAGGTTGGACTGTGTTTCTGGTGGTGATAATTTCTCTTCGGCTGAAGAGCTACGGTTAGGTGTATGGTCATTACATTCTTCTGCTGTTAAAATTTCTTCAGCAGGTACTTCTGCAATGAAATAGTTATCAATCAAGATACAAATGGAAGGTTGTCCGAATTTCCACTAACCTAAATTTTGTTTTTCTTGGTGCTTGGGATTTACCCAATCATTAATAATCGTGTCCATTTCATTGATTGTTTTTCCTTGATCTTCTATGGAGAGGCTTTTCTCCATCATTATCATCAGTAGCTTTGATATTTTTGAGGTTTGAAACATATCTTGAGGCAATCTGATTTTTTTTCAATTATTAGCAATATTTCATAAAAGTTATATATTTTCTTAACAACCTATAGAATTCTTCGTGAGTTCTTTTAGTGTGACCCATGAAGGTAGCAATTTGTTCCATTTCCACGTCACTCAGGTTAAGAATTTGTAGCACAGTAGCTATTTGTTTTCTAAGTCTGGAAGAAGTGATTGTCTCCGGGTTCTTGGCCCCACAACTATCGGCATATTTTTTTAATGTACTTGATCCATCAATCCATTTATTTGAGCTTCCGACTAATGCAAAAAGATAAGGATTTTCTTCCGGAACATATGTTGCTTTAGTTCTAATATCTAGTATCAAATCAATGTATTGTTGAATTTTTTTTGGAAACAGCAGTGGCACCGCTTTACTTCCTTTTCCAATTGTGACGATACGTTTGAAATGCTTCGTTATTTCTTTTTCGGATTCACTCAAAACATCGAAACAGTCGTGTGTTTCTTTGTTGAACTGGGACGATTTGTAAGCTTCGATTTTTGTATACTGGACGTCGCCTACTCTTTTTCTGTTTAATGATATAGTCAATACCATAACGGTTTCTGAAAGCTTTTTAAAGTCCTCAATGTTTGAACAATCATTTTTCAAATGATTTGCAGCTTCTTCCGCCATTTGTAAACAGTATTTATTGAATAATAAAACATCTGCAGTGACTGGTAGCTTCTGTGAATTATATGCGTGTTTCTCGTTCTAGTCTTTCAGTGCCAGGCTACCCATTTCAAATTTCCATCTACTTTCAACTAACTTACTGGATTGTTCTATGTCATCCAGTTTTTCCCTATAATCCGTGATAGGTAATACTGGGTCTCTTTTTCGGATTAACATACTAGCAGTAGAACATACAGTTGTGAGTGTGGTTCTGAAATGAAGAGCCAAAGAAGGGGCCTTAAATTTTTTTTGTACTTCGTCATAACCTGATATGAGTCTAACTGCCCCTACTACTTTATCAAAATTATGTGGCTTTAATGCATCTAATAATGAAGTTATACAGTGATTGCCATTTAAGCAAATTAATAATCTTGCCAGTTCACGCATCTTGTTACTGACCAAATTTTTTATATGCGGCCGTTTATGTTTCCTTAAAATATCCTCTCCATATTGACAAACAATAGGATCACTCTTGGCGGTAAGTGAAATTCGGTCCGCATGCATAGTATTGAATACTTCATTCTTAAGTCGCAGACGACGTAAAAATGGTGTCCTAGATTCTTTAAAGGCTAGCAAAGTTTGTCCTTCACTTGCATTTCGGGATGGCCCTAATGACTTCTCTGGATTTTTAAAATAATATTTTTCAACATGCCTATTGAGAGATTTTTTTTATAAAGTCCCTTACAAAAACTGCAAGGTAAAAAATGTAATTCAGTATTGTCTTCAGACAATGTTGGCCTTTGCACAGGTCTAATGATATTTTCTGAATGAAGCAAAAAATTGCCTTCCTTTCGCAGTAGATCAATAAGAACTTTTCTTTTCGAATTTCCTTTAGAAATACACATTATATTTTCAACGCTTTCTTCGTTCGCATGCTTTCTGAACAAGTGCCTTGAACAATTAGTAACGTCTTTGTTACAATATGAACATCTGTCCTTTTTGTCCCATATTCTATTTTTGCGACGGGTGATCTCAATATTATGTATAGAGTTCTGAAGAAAAAAAAAATTCAATAGTTTCAATTCATAGTGTGACATTTTCTTATGTTTTCTGGGTTATTTTCAGAAAAAGAGAGAAAATAATATAGTTGCGGTTTTCCAACACACCCAGAAACGAATATATCACACAAAATACATGAAACTGGGATATACCCTGTACGTCCCTTTATTGTTCATTTTTAAGAAGTAACATACCAAGTGCAGTCAGGAGACTGATACTATATATAAATTATGTGTAATTCTGGATCCAAGAAATCTAACTATTTCTATACGAAAAAAGTCTGTGTTTTTGTAATTACAAAATATGTTTACCTCATTGTTTCGGGAAGCGATATATTTCTTTATTTTCTGAACTGTTCCACAATCTGTATAACTTCTTGATGTTGAAGGAATGGCTGCAATTATTGAAGATTGTGAAGGTATTATTTTCTGAACTGTTTCACATTCTGTATAACTTCTTAATGTTGAAGGAGTTGCTATAATAACTGAAGATTGTGAAGGCTTAAAACCAAACTTAAACCTTCAGTTATTTCATTAAAACATTCAGAAAATTAAAATGCAAATGCAAAAAAAAGGTCAGATATTGGAAATTCGTAAACTATAACATATCGAAACGTTATTTCGTCGCTCATGTCTACATCATTTTTTATTCATTCCATAAGATTTTATAATTACTGAATTCCGATGCTGTGATTCCTTTTATTGTCAGATGATTCATTTATCAAATCATTGTTGAAACTTGACTCACTATCAGATGAGCATTCTTCTTCTGAAGGATTGTAAGATATCTGATCATGAAAAAATACTTATATAGCTTGAAGTAAGTATAATCTTATGGTAAAAATGTAGAAAAAAAAGTGTCAAGAAATATTTCAAGTCATAAAATATTAATGTTCCTGGATATTTTCGACATAACAGATAGTGCGACTCGTTTCATTTCATCCATGAAAAATTTGAGCCCCAAAAAATTTACAATAAATCTGTCGTTACCGTAGAAATTTCTTGTGACACCGAAGAATCCGAATCGGTTTCGTTTATTAAGCAGCATTTTTATTGTGAAGAAACGGGTTTTATTTGGGTTAGCCAAACTCGTGAATTCTCAGGAACAATATTTATTTTTCAGTAATGATATCCTGACCAACAAATTTCAACAATATGGTTTGAAGTGAACTAAAAAGTTTGAATTTCAACCAATTTTCACAGTTTCTTTAAACACTTACCTAAAAAGTGACCAAACACCAATCTAATATATATTTAACAAATATATATGTGTGTTTTGGCAAATTATTAAAGGTTCAACATTTTATATTACTTCATTCCAAATATTGACAACCGAGTCCTGTCAGATCAAATCAACAAAAAATCTGTTTTCCAAGGAGACTCGAAAATTCAAAATGATTTAACAGGTTCAGCGCCATGGCGGACACCGGTGTCCGATGTGTGATCAGTCTCATAGGCCATAGAGGACACCGGTGTCCGCTTGACTTTTAAATGTTTGTCATTCGTATCGGGCCGAGAGGACACGCTTTTATGTAGTTTAACATTGTGGCGTGTCCGCTGTGGCCCTGCACAGTTAAACGCTGATATCAGGTTTGTTGTAACGGAATTTTGAGGAGAAAAATAATTAGGTTTTTATTGAGATATATATTGAAAAACTCAACTATAAATGAACTAGGGTTTTACATCTTTAGTGATTCAAAACAAAAACAACGAACTAACTTGAAGGTGTTTATAAAAGTAATGTATATATTTAACGACTTTTGTGGAAAATATTGAAACACTCGAGGCAGTATCTAGGATTTCCTTCACACTGTTCACAATACGTTATCACTTTCTTAATTTTATTTTTATCAATGAGTCCATCTTGTTTCTTTTTATAGCATCCTTTGCAGTATTTTCTATTTTCACGAGCCTTACAATTTAACTTTGCAAATATATGTGCCCTCAAACTTACATTTACTTGACGAATAAATTCATAACCATTACCGTCTTCGAATTGTAGCAAGTCTTTTATAACCGAATAACGAAAGTCGATTATAGAAATGTCGGACTGCTCAACTTGCTTGAAAATAAAGTGGGAGTTAACAATTGAAGTACCGAGTAACACTTCAATAGCCACCTTCTTGTACCATCGTACTGTTCGTCGCAGCGCCGTACTGTAACTGGACATCTGATCGGATAAATCTATTGAGCTCTTTCCCGAATTGTAGTCAATTATTGCTTTAGGCTTTTGAACAGGATTTCTGCGACGTTGAACTTGAACCATCTCATCACTGTGACAGGTGGATAAAACCAAAACGTCTCTTTTATCACGCCATTTGAGGACACATATTCCTCTTTCATTGTTTTGGGCAATAACCTCGCCTCTTTTGAGTTTTTTCTTTATCACTTCGGCCGGGTTTCCCTTGCGATTATGTCGCAAAGTTCCAAGACAATGTGTTTTCTTATCCAAGAGGTTGTGAGCAAGCTGTAGACCAGTTATCAGTTACACAAAGTCTACCACACCCTAAAAGATTTGTTGCTAATTTCAAAACAATTTTGGTAGATACTGATAATACGTCGTTCTCTCTCTCTTTTCCTGCATATATAGACATATTCCAGGTATAACCACTTTCACTACAGAGCTTAAACATTTTGATGCCGTATTTATGGCCCTTTTGTGGGTTATACTGCTTGAACAGTAATCTACCTTGAAATGGCACCATTGTCTCGTCTATGCAAAATGTTTTCCCAGGTGTATAAATTTTTTGATAGTTTTTGATGATTTCATCAAGAAGTGGTTGCACTTTGTATAAACGGTCTCCTTCTGGGCACTGTGCGTTGTCAGAAAAATGTAGCATTTTCAACAATACCTCAAATCTGTTACGACTCATGATATTACGTGCCACATCATTTTTGAACAGCCATTTGGTTGACCAATATTCCCGAATGGAATTCGTTCTCACTATACCCATGTAGCCCAATAAACCTAAGAAATGTACGATTTCTTTCCTAGTTGTTGGCTCCCATTTTTGCACCCGGGCATTATTGGAAATATTCACGTTCTCAATAAGAAATTGAGTTGCATAATGATTGGTCTGATCCGCTATTAGATCAAGTATGTGAATGTCAACGAAAGCTAGATAATAATCCACTGGGTTATGTCCTTGTAACGCAGCCTGCCATTCCGGTTTTATGCCAGCCTCATAAGTTTCATCAAACCGTAAATGATTTCCATCGGAAGCTCCCCAAACTGATGCTGATAAATCACGCAGAGTAGGCTGAACAATTCCTGGCTGAACTCGATTTCCAATGTCTGCTTGTTGTAGTTCTTGCGGTGGGTTGTTATGGCCTTGTTGCATTTCAACACTGCTATGCTGCTCTGTTTCCGGTTCTTCTTCCATCAAGCACTCACTGTCAAGCCTAGTACGCTTACTTGTAGACAAACCAGAGGGGCCGGGATCATTAGAACGTTTATCATTTGAGGCATGGCTAGAAGGTCCGGGAACGTTATCATCACTGTCGTATTCATCATTGTCGCTACTGCCTGAAGGTATAAACCCTGGATCATTTAGGGAATCATCTGAGAATGGATCATCTGATGATTCGTCACCTGGAAAGTAATAAATTATTTCCACAATAAAACAATACAAATCTTCACATAACCAAACTTACTATAGTATCGCGTTTCCTCCAAAGCTAGTCGTACTATCCTTTTGGCACGTTCACTCATTATTTCAACGATAACAATATTTCATTCACATTACGCAAAAAATGGCGAAATTATCTCAAAATCTCCGCTACAAAATTTACAGCACGCACTGAATAGGGGATGACACAACAATCATGTGTAAACAAGTACAATTAATCGTCGGTCACATCGGAAAATGTCGTGTCCGCTCGTTCCGAACCTCTCCGACAGGCCATGACGGACACCAGTGTCCGCTCCCAACTTCTGCAGGCCAAAGCGGTCACCGGTGTCCGCTTCATTTTTTCAAAACTCTGTGAGAAAAAAATTGCCAAAATCAATGAAACTAGATGTCAGTCAGACTAAATGATAAGAATAAGATGAAAAAATATATTGACCCAGGGAAATATTTCGTCAAATATCCTTGGCGCTTAACCTGTTAAGTAAAAAATAAATAGGAATCACGGACGGATCAATGTACCAAAATACAACAGTGTACTGGATGTTGCAAGAAAATTGTTTTGTGGATGAGAATAATTAGCAACTATAATTTAAAATATAAAGTATAAATTAGGGCAGAAAGTTTCAGTACATCTTGCCCCCAAAGCTCATGGGAAAATGGCTAGTCATTGAGCATGAGCTGGTATATTATAATGTTTCAAATGTGAGGCATGAATTGTTCCTCTCTCTTTAGTGTCACAATCTGGTGAAACTAAAATATAAGTGTGATTGTGTATTTTCTTTTTTATTTTATACGGTCCTTCAAAAAATAAAAGAAATGTTTTCATCTCAGACTTGATAGCCGATGATGTGTTATTCGCCTTCAGCAAAACAAGATCACCAGGATCAAAATTCATGACCCTTTTCCCAAGAGATCGATATGCTCGACGAGCCGCCTTACTTGACAAAGTAGCTTCTGCCAGTATAAGCTTTCTGTCAAGGCTTAAACTGGAATTTTCAGAAGACAGTTGCAGTTCCTTGGGTAAGATGGTTAATTTCTCAACACCAAGTTGCAATTCACGAGGAGAAAACCCTGTGGATTCATGGATTATTGCGTTCAGAAGTTCAGCAAATCTAGGTACCTCATAAGCCCATCTTGATTGCTGCTCTGAACAATAGGTCCTGAAAAGTCTGCCTAACTCTCGCATGATGCGCTCTGATGGATTTGATGCCGGATGACGCACAGAGCTGTACACAAGCTTTATTCCCGCATTTTTTATAGTCTGCGTCCACACCTTTGAGGTGTATTGGGTACCTCTGTCATGAAGAATTCTACGAGGAATGCCATGTTGTGGAAAATAATATTTGAACACCCTGTTCAACATAGCTCGAGATGTTGCTTTGTTGAGTGGATATAATGTAACATATTTTGTAAAAAGATTCACAATTAACAAAATGTAACTAGTTCCACCACGACTTCGAATCAGAGGCCCATACAAATCAGTGGCAATTATGTCATTTTTATCCTCAGGGATAATATTTTCTTGGGGTGGAGAGGGTAAAATAAAGCTTTTTGCCCTCTGACAGATGTCACAGCTTTTTACAAACGCTTTGATTTTTCTATGCATGTTAGACCACCAGACTTCAGTTCTCATGATCATCCATGTTTTATGAATACCAAAATGGCCTAAAGTTATGATATGCTTCTATAAATTGTGTTACAAGCTTATCAGGAACACACAAAGGAAATTGATGTTCAGCGCTGCCTCTCTTATACAGTAGATCATCATGAAGCACAAACATATTTTTCAACTTTTCATCATAGTCTAGAGCCAATTTTATTTGTCGAACCTTTTCATCTTCAGATTGAAAAGTCCGAATACTTCTCAGAATGACAAGAAATTCTTTGGAGAATTCTAGCTTGCTGATCTGAAAACATTTGTCGGTTGGTGTTGGTAGTCTCACACAAGCATGTCTTGATAGAGCATCAGCCTGATAATTATCATGACCGAACACATATGTAACTTCAAAAGAGAATTCTTGAAGAGCCAATGCCCACCTGGTTATTCGAGGCGACAAAAGACGACATGTATTAATATATGTCAAGGCTCGACAATTAGTATACAGGGTAAATTTGTTCCCCAAAAGATATATTCTGCAGCGTTGAATTACCCATAACGCTGCAAGAAGCTCCTTTTCAAAAGCTCCATTTTTCTTCTCACGGTCTAAAAGGAGTCTCGAAGCACAAGCAATAATCTTTTGTTGACCATCTACGACTTGAAATAAAATACCAGCAATGCCTTCATCACTGGCATCTGAGGACACATTCCAGGGCAAACAAGGATCAGGGTGAAATAACAAGATATATTTTTTCAACTCGCTCTTCAAATTGTTGAAAGAATCCTCTTCAAGTGGTCCCCACTTCCAGGGCACTTTCTTTCTTAAAAGTTTGGTTAGTGGAGCAGTCAACTCGGCAAAATGTGGTGAGAACATTCTGTCATATTGACACAGTCCCAGGCATTTTTGTAATTCCTTCACTTTAGTCGGTCTAATATAATCACTTATGGTTTGAGTACGCTCTTCACTAGGTCTAACTCCCTCTTAGGTAAGAACATAGCCGAGATATAATATTTCCTTTCGAAAAAACTTACATTTTTCCATTTTGAGGGTAAGTCCAGCTTCAGTAAGACGTCAAAAAACTATAGACAAATGATGCAAATGTTCCTCGAAGCTTTCAGACATAACCAGAATGTCATCAACATAAACTACTACAAATTCAGAAAAACTAGATCCAAAAGGCAAAACACAAAACCTGTAAGTTTTTGTTCCGTGCATAAAACCGGTATAATCCTTGTCCTGTTCTCTCAATGGACATTGCCAGTATCCATGAGTCATGTCAAGAGAACTCATAACTCGCTTTCCTGACATGAGTTTGATAATTTCGTGAATAGGTCGAGGTAGCTCATAATCAAGTTCCATTATTTTATTTAAGTAGCGTGCATCCAGGCACACCCGTACTGTTCCATCCTTTTTGACAGTGGTCATTAAAGGGGAGATATATTTCGATGGAGCCCTTTCAATAATGTTCCAGGCAACCATCTTGTCTATGGTTAGCTGCACAGTGGCTCTGTGTGCCATTGGAATAGGATAAGGCTTGATAATGAACTCTTTGTTGTCTTTTAGTTTGATTTCATGGAAATATTCTTCAGTCGGGCCAGGTCTATCCGAAAAAACTGAAGAAAATGACTCTAACAGTGCATTAAACTTCAATTTCTCACTTTCTACCAAACCACAAGAACTTACTACTTCATGAAAATTTCTGTTGGATATTTTACCCAGATTACCTGAACTATTCCTCAGTTCACTTTTATTTACGAGGGCTCGAATGGATAAAGTGTCAGGTGCCGCAAAATTGTGAATAAATTTTGCTTCCGGAAAGGTCAATACTTTTCCTCCATATACCAAAGTTATTTTCTGTTCAACTAATGATATATTGGCACTACACAATCTTAAAAAGTCACAACCGATAATAACTGGATGAGAAAGATTATTAATCACCAAAAATTCAAACATAAATTCATTAACTTCAATACTAAACTTCAACTGGGCTTGCAACGATACCTTTTGAAATTTAGATTTGAATGCTCCAACAACTCGAATACCTGTTACAGCAAAATGTGGGATGATGTTTATGAAATCATTCAATTGTGTCCACACCTCCATGGATATTGCACTAACTTTACTGCCAGTATCAATGAGTGAGAGATAATAATGATTAAAAATTTTTACTAAAATTAAAGGACAACGACTTTCTTCAAAGTCGTGATCAGCATCACATTGTTCATCTAATAAATCATCGCGGGGATTGTTCTCTAGAAAAACGTCATCAGTTGCCCCCATATTTTGATTCAAACATGGGGGTTTGAATCGTTTTCCAAATTTTCGTCAACTTCAGGTTCACATTCTAAATTAGAAATATTGTTTGTTCCTGTACTATAATCACAACATTTTCTAGGTGGCACACCTGGCCAATTTTTGATGCCACTCATATTTCTGTTTGTATTCACAGTAGCATTTTTATCAAAGAAGTGATTTTTGTTTTCATTATAAAATTTGTTTTTATTTTCATGATTACTTTGATATTTATTTTCATGATAATTTTGATTTTTATTTTCATTATATTGTTGATTTTTATCTTCACCAATATACTGTTTTTTATTTTCAAAACGAAATTGTTTTTTATGCTCACTGTAGACTTTTGCTTTATTATCATTTGGAACATTTTTGAAATACTCATCTGCATGCCTAAGACGAGCTACTGCTTGAGAAAGTGTGGTACACCCTAGCAATACACATGACACACTGGGGGAAAATGGGATGCTATTAAATCAACAAGTTCGCATGTTGAATATTTCGGTTGCAAATGCTTGGTTTGTGAAACCCAATAATTGAAATGATCACAAAAAGACCGTTTCTATATTCATTACTTTCTAAGTTATCTTTTATTTTTCTTTGCCTTTTCGTGTTCCAAAACTGTTCAATAAATTCAATTTTGAAGAGTTCATAACTATTGAAGGATTGTGAAAAAGCATCCCACCAAAGTTTCGCCGAGTTTTTAAATTTCTGACTAAGCAAAATTTTTACATGATCAAAATGAATTTTTGAAAAATTCACAGTTTCCAGAATTTGTAAAAAATCTAGTGGTTGCAAATCACCTTCACCATCAAAATCAGGTAAAAGCATACGCAGATCAGCTATAGAATATTGCAATGACTGACTGTTATTGATACTTATATTTTCAAAGTTTGAGCCATGATTGGTATTTGGCACACCCTGTACATTTAAATCAGCAAAATCGTATGGTAAGCGACTTAAATTATCATATACATTATTGCTCACATTAGCTTTTACATTATTATTATTATTCATACTAGAACCTTCAAACAGATTCTGACTTGCTAGTTGATGAACTGTATTGTTTATAATTTCAGTTACAAATGTTTTCAAATTTTTTTCACTGTTTTCAGCAGGTTGAATGAATGTTTGTGGCACTTGACAACCATGCTCAAAAATATTGGGATGAGGGAAATGCAAACTAGATGCCCCCATGTTATTGAAATTTCCTAATTGCGATGCACTAACAAGGTTTGCAGGTGGAAAATTCATACTTGGTGGCCTCATGTTACTTTGATTTTCCTTCTGAGATACATTTTTGGGATATGTAATATCTTCATTTTGCATTTTCGATGTTTTTAATGGTATAATTTCAGGAGCTCTGGCAAAAATGTAAGGGGTAGCAAGTCTAACTTGTTGTTGAGAACCTTGAGGTAACTGAAAAACTGAATCTCTTCCTGAAAGATCTGAAAATGTTTCGTCACTACGATTCTGAACTCTTTCAGACCCTGAAGGGGTAAATTTATTCCTCGTGTTTGCCACTGTACGTTCAACTGCACCACCATTGCTTTGTGTCAATTTTTGCTGATTCTCCACTAACATGATCGCACTGCTACCTCCTGGATTTGCTCCACTATTTATATTTAATGAAAAGTTCCTACCTTTTTCTGATGGTCTTTCATTTCTTACTGGTTCCATACCATGATGTAACCCATAATAATCTTGTCTTCTGTTTGGTCGTAATGTCCTTCCTTGTTCTTGGGAATTCATTTCATCAGCACCACTAGTTGAGCGCCACGTTGTGAAGAAACGGGTTTTATTTGGGTTAGCCAAACTAGTGAATTCTCAGGAACAATATTTATTTTTCAGTAATGATATCCTGACCAACAAATTTCAACAATATGGTTTTAAGTGAACTAAAAAGTTTGAATTTCAACCAATTTTCACAATTTCTTTAAACACTTACCTAAAAAGTGACCAAACACCAATCTAATATATATTTAACAAATATATATGTGTGTTTTGGCAAATTATTAAAGGTTCAACATTTTATATTACTTCATTCCAAATATTGACAACCGAGTCCTGTCAGATCAAATCAACAAAAAATCTGTTTTCCAAGGAGACTTGAAAATTCAAAATAATTTAAGTAAAAAATAAATAGGAATCACGAACGGATCAATGTACCAAAATACAACAGTGTACTGGATGTTGCAAGAAAATTGTTTTATGGATGAGAATAATTAACAACTATAATTTAAAATATAAATTATAAATTAGGAGACAGAAAGTTTCAGTACACTATTGAAAAATTGAAAAGGAAAATCAAATTACCGGTGAATAAAATAAATATTCAAGAGTATTTGTAATAGGCATGATATAATCGCATGTCAGATACTCACATCCGATTTTTTGCTGCTCTTGCGTAAATCTCTTTTATTCGAACGTTTTATTTAGGATAACTTCCATTCGTTATACGCTTTCCAATGATCGGAGTTTTCTTCTATGAAATCATAATTGTTGTTATCACCTAAAAATTTAAAATTATATATTTAAAACCCCTAATATATTAATAATGATAAAAATACGTTAATAAATAGGTTCGGTAGTAGCCAATAATAACAAGAATCAATGTGTGTGTGTGTGAGAATTGTTGACCAAAGGAGACAGGGTGCAATTATTCATTAGATGTTACACCAGCAAAATCAATCGGGAACCATTTTTAATGGTGTTAGCAGAGTATTTATTACAAAAATATATCTCTTGGTCTCCCAGATCTTATACCGTCTACATGCAACTTGATGTTTTTGTAAGTTTGTTTCCTACTAATGTTCTGATTCACTAAATTCCATACAGTTTCTTGGTGATTATCACAATCCCTGAATTTAATTGTTTCAAAATTGAGCCTTCGGTGAGCAGATTATTATAGTTATATCTTACTAACCTGTCAATTATTTACCCGCTAGTTTTTGATATTTTTATACAACAAAATTTTTATTAATATTCCGAAGATATCACTGCCACAAATTTGGTGGACATACAGACCGAAAGCCAAAATTTTTCAGGCAGAAATTCCTAATGTTTTTACCATGGGTAACGAAGCAATTCCCGAAATTCTTTTTAATTTGACTTAAAATTAACGAAAAAAAGGCATCTATACTTTACCTCTGGAATATTTTTATTGTACACGCATATTATTATCTTCTATATTTTTACTTGTTCCATCAGAAGCATTCGCCACAAAACTCAAAATTTTTCTGGTCCTAAAATTCATAGCCATTTTCTGAATTATGAAATCAAATCAAGTGAACAGAAAGATTGTGGGATTGATCGATTAGATGTTCCTGTACCTGAAAATACATTTTTTTTTTCTTCAGTAAACCTGAATATGCAAAAGAAGACAGTTAGGCTCTAATATTTGTATTTTCGCTGTAAGAGGAATCGTTTTTCTTTTTATTGTCAGATAATTCATTCGTCACATTTTCGTTAAAACTTATCTATCGGTTGAGCATTCATCTTTACGATTGTTACATACATTGAAACATTTCTTCGTACATATCGATGCGTATTTTTAAAGCTTGAAGTATAGTGATGGAAATGAAGTTGAACGCTAAATATTAGTAATATAAGAATATACGTTTTTAGATTTGCGTAGTTATTATATTACAAACTACTTTATACTTTTTAGTCAATGTTAGGAGTAATGGAGTTGGTTTTTCCAAATCTTAGATAAAAATTAAATCTCCTTTTTGTATCAGCGACTCAATTAATCCACCAATTGTCGCAATATATTTATATTTTCTTCGCACTCGGTTTATAGGTCTTTTTCGAAGTATATTAAATTAAATTATATGGACTTTGTTTTACCTGTTAACGGCCTTTCTGCTGCTCCCTGCCTTCTTGCGTTTCATTTACTCTAATTGTCTCTAGGAAACAAATCCCTGAAACTTATTTCTCTCGGTTCTTCAATGACCCACTTCTCAGATCACACCAAATCCTTACCAGCTCTGACACTATTTCAATATTCACAATGTTAAATAATTAATTACCTGGCTAAGAAAAACCAAGGTGAGTTTATTCATTTCTACAAACGGTTCCTTCTAATTTGGTGTGCTCTGGCCAGTCGGGCTACGGATGCGTGCTACGTGCACTACGAGGTAATCTATATATTTTGGGGTTGATAGGAGTAATGCATAAGAATACGCTATCTACCGTTGGAAAATTAGTATAACAGTAAATATCGAACTTGGCGCTGAATTTCTAAACAAGAAAACAAAATTTACAAAATAACTGACAACTCAACTTTACGATTTCGTCGCCAGAAATTTGGTTTCCGTCAGAAATTGCAAAACCATAAACGTAACTTTTTTAAGCATTAATTACATACTTCCCCATTTCAATATGTTCTGAGCACTCCCCGTGCCACAACTTTTCCAGAACAACGTTCCCAAAACAAAGCTAAGCAAAAACAAATTAAAAATATTTTCCAAGGTACTTAATTAACCATCGCTTATATATATCCCTTAAATACAAGTATGGGCACGCCAATGCCTTTTTTAATTTTATTTTCGTCATTGTGACAAAATTAATAATTGGGACCGTTACAACACTTTTTGGCTACTCCTGATATCCTCACAAGACGAAAATTCAAATCAAAGTCAATAGATGATTCGAAACGATTTCTCTTGGTGAAACCAGTCCTGTTCCTACATATTAGTACATTACTAAGTTGTGGGAATTATACGCTTAATTTCAAAATTCACTTCATACAGTTCATCAAAGCTATCATCAAAGAAATTACAAACGTGAAAGATGAAACGATGAAACACGAAATATGTCTCAAGTATGTACGTCCTTACGATTTATTTATTCTGAAACAAAATGTGCGCTTGAAAATAGCAGAAAATTATAAATTTTCTTTTATTGAAAAAAATTAAGTTGACGATGGCCGCAAGAGGTCAAACGTTGAATTGATAAATTTTTTTCCTTTTTGTAATTCTTCAGAAGTGGCAATGACAAAGTACAATTCCGCAACTTTGTCCCAATTTAACCATCATCGTATCTTTCATCGTTTCCGAGATTTCCATACCTACATATCAAATTACAATCACCCGGTATGTTTGGTTAAATGAATGAAAAAGCTCATTAAGCGAAAAACTCTTATGTAAGAAGTGGACAAGTTGTATTTTTCTTCGCCATCGACTGCTTTCTTATGACCCGTCACCACAGATTTGGTTTCCGCCAGTAATAGACCAAGCTGTAGAGGTTTTTCTTTCCACACAAAATAAAAGACGCAAATGGTCATACTAATTTTTGTACGAGCTAATTCATTACTAAAAGCTCCTGTTTTTGCTCCAGGAAATTCGCTTTGTGTAATTTTTCAAACAAGAAATAGTAAAAAAAGTTACAAATTTTTTAGTTTTTTCAAAAATATCAAAAAGTGAATCGTTTTACAGTTAATAGAACTTTGTAAAGAATTATAAAATATTCAAAATAGTTTTTCATGCGACCGGAGGTGCATTTTCCACTAAGAAAATCGGGAAAAACCTCGAAAAAGAGACTATTTTTTAAATCTGCAGCTGGACAAACAATACTTGGAAACTGATGGATATTAACATACAGGGTGGGGCACCGACAACGAAACGTATCGAATATCTTCAAAACACATGTTTTGTGAAAAAAAAAATGCAAAAACACGTCGATTATTATTCCAAGGGGAACATCTTTCTATCATAACGTCAACTGTCATACCTCTTTCCCCACCCACAGTCACTATCACCCAAACAATTTGAATGGGGAAAGTAGTGGGTGTAACACATCACTGAAATAGTTATTTTCCTAACAAGTGCGGAAAGTGATACTTTCCCGCACGCGACTGCCGTTGACCCGAACGACGCGAAGCGGAGTTCGGGCAAGCAGTCAAGGGCGGGAAAGACACTTTACGCATGAATTAGGAACATTATTTTTTCTACGACCGCATAAAGATTCAAAAAGCACATTGAAAATATATATTTTATTTCAACATACAAAACATTCCATGAAAATCCACTAATTATTATTAATATTAATGTTGAAAACACAATTTGTTGCATTCTGCAAATGCGTCAGAATAGCCGGTCCAGAGTAGTTAGTTGCTGGTAACTGGCTGTTAAGAGTAACACTCGTAGATTGCAAAGTGCATGAAGATGACGGAGACGCCATCGGTTGCAAGTTGCCAGTACATTTTATTCGAGATGGTTTTCTTCTGTTCTACGGAGTCCTCCAAATAACTCTCAGCAACAATGAAATGTATATTTAATAACGATAAATTGACATATTTTACTTTCCCGCACTAGTGCGGGAAAGCGAGTTTTCCCGCACTAGTGCGGGAAAGTGACACTTTCTAAACTAAAATGAGTGCGGGAAAGTGGGTAAAAACGCACGGTCGTAGAAAAAGGTAATTTCATTAGGAATTCAGCCATGTCAATATTTGCTATCTAACTTTTAATTTTGGCGCCCTCTAGCGGAAAAAAGAACTGTCCCGAATTCCAAATTATGATACTTTATTTGCAAGCCAATTTGACATAAATTCAGTGACAATACATTATGGAATTTTTCTAAGAGAAAGAACAAAATGACGGCTCTAACATGGCGGGCAAGATTTGCAATTATGGTCCGAATCGATTCAAAATTGATATGTGGTGGTTTTCAGAGTTGGAAATTATGATTTGTTTGTCAATGCGAAAAAAAAATAAGAACATAATTGCAAATCTTGTCCGCCATTTTGGAGCCGTCATTTTGTTTTGTACCTTAGAAAAATTTCATAAAGCATTGTCATCGATTTTAGCTTGCAATTGAAGTGTCATAATTTGTAATTCGATAAAGTTATTTTTCCCGCAAGAGGGCGCCAAAATAAAAAGTTAGGTAGCAAATATTGACATGGCTGAATTCCTTATGAAATTACCTTTTTAACGATGTGTCACTCTTACTACTTTCCCTATTCAAATTGGTTGGGTGACAGTGACCCAGGGGTGGGGGGAAAGGTATGACAGTTGATGTTATGACAGAAAGATGTCCCCCTTGGATTAAAAATCGACCTGTTTTCGCATTTTTTTCACATCATATGTGTATTGAAGATATTCGATCTGTTTCGTTTTCGGTGCCCCACCCTGTATAGTTTAACTGTGTGCAAGATGGATTCTGTTCGATGTGTAATTCTTGCATAATTGAGTTATACACAATTCAAAGGTGTATCTTGCAAGATACGCCGATTAAAGGGAAATCGTTGTATTCAAATTTTGTGAAATACATCTGGAAATAGAGATATATATCTACAATGTGTATATTTTGGATTTTCATCTGAGATATGGGAAATGTGTTGAAAATGTCACTGAAAGTTACTCCAAACACTTAAAAGTGATCCCGAAGTCGCCCGAATTCGCACTGGAGTCAACTCGAGTTAATTTCGGGCGACTTCAGAGCACTTTGAAACGATTGGACCAACTTTGAGTTACATCTTTAACACATTTCCTAATTGCGAGAATCCAAAATACACACGTTGCAGATTTATATCTCTACTTTCAGATGCTTTTCACATAATTTGAATATAACGATTTCCTTCATCGGCGTATCTTGCAAGATAAACCCTTAAATGGCTATAACTCAATTGTGCAAAAACTACACATCGAACAGAAACTATTTTGGGCACAGTTAAACTACATGTTATTATCTATCAGTTTCCTCAATTTTGCTTGTCCTGCTTCAGATTTAAATAATTATGATTTAAAAAAAAATGGTCTCTTTTTCGAGATTTTCCCCTATTTTCTCAGTGGAAATTGTACAGATCCGGTCGAATAAAAACTGTTTTCTAGGTTATAATTCTATACAAAAGTTCTATTAGTTGTTAACAACTTACTCGGTACTCTTTGATATTCTTGAAAAAAAAAAATCTTGTTTAAAAAATTCCACTAAGTGATTTTCCTGGGGCGCAATTTGGGGTTTTCATTAACGTACTATCTTATAAAAGTTAGTATAGCACATTTGCGTCTTTTATCTATGGCTTGGCCTATAACGATGAACGAACGATTTTTAACCTTGCACTGGTGCAAATAAGAAAATTATTCTTCAAATTCCTGATGTCCCCTGTATGATGTAAATCCTTTTGAATCGCTCATCTACACAGACAAAGTACTTTTAATACTTTCTTCTGACATGCGAGTTTAGTATAATATCAATATATCGATGATCCCGTAAAAAAACGAATACGCCAAATATTTTTCATTAGTGAAATTTCGATATATAAATGCAATGTCTGGTATTGTTAGAATCATGAAAGATAATCATATCTAGCAACGGGATGACACTTTGTTTTCAACTGTTTTTGTTTTTCCTAGCTATGATTGAACCCGTGATGCATGTTTAATCAGTTTTCACTGGTTTAAGTTTTTTAAAAAATTTATTAACTTTATTTACAATTTTTCAACATTGTAAAAATACAAATAATATATTGATTCGGAAACCGACGAGGTTTGAATGACCTGTATGGCTTGAGTTTGAGTTTGTCCACGAAGACCTTCAAACTACACTTGGAATATCCTCTAGCTACTGCGTAGTGGCTGATGCAATGTTTACTGATTGTGTCGCAATTCTGGTACAAAGGGCTCATTCAGGATTCTGATATAACATGCATATAAAGGAAATCGAAGTCAGCTAGTTTCGACTATATACACAAACAAATACCTTATCAATCAATCACTTGAACGGTCCACTCATCCACGGCCTTTTTTATCAATGATTACTAACGGGCTGAATTTACAAATATTTATAGGGAATTTTTTTGAAATACCTTCAACATAGTCCAATAACTTCATACAGTGTGACTTTTTAAAGAGGACCCAACCTGAATATCTCCAAAAAT
Source organism: Chrysolina oricalcia (assembly GCA_944452925.2). Taxonomy (NCBI): domain Eukaryota; kingdom Metazoa; phylum Arthropoda; class Insecta; order Coleoptera; family Chrysomelidae; genus Chrysolina; species Chrysolina oricalcia. The sequence continues at coordinate 45,651,026 of OX101823.2, read as the reverse complement.
AAAATAATAATACAAAGTTTCCGAAACACATCTATTTTTATTATGAGGGGGACATCTTTTCTCGTATTGTTGAGACGCGTGTATCATTCACCCCCTCTTCCCTACACAACCCCGTCAGAATTCTTGAATTTTAAAATCTACCTAGTGATACACGTGTTTCCGTTAGCAAATCTCTCACGGAAAATAACCACTGTCCCATACGACAGTTGAATTATATCAGGCAGATTTCTGGCCAAGTTTTCTACAAGAAATACTTTGAAATGCTTTCTAAAACTTATGGCCAATATTATGATTTGCTTCAAATAAGGGATCACCAATACGTAATTGAATCGAATAATTATTGTTCGTCGAGTTCGTCGATTAATTGTTGATCAATATTGATATCTAATATTTCTACCGCGAGTATTTTTTGATGCCCGCCGTGAAGTGGGGGGAGGCTTGTTTCGGAAATTTTTCATTCATTTTTTTTATATTTGGAGATATTAAGGTTGGGTTTAAAAAAAATCACTGTAGAAGGTGAGCACAACTCCAGAACTCCTGACAAGCTTTCTAGGGATACCAAACATGACATATGGTTCCAATTAAATTAAATTACGATGAAGTCATAACATTCCATGTGCCTAAAAGTGAAGGTTTCTGAGATAATTTATAAAATCTGAAGATATGTCCTGAGTAGCAAAGTAATTTCCTATGTGCAATAATCGCATAATGCTGATATCTTACAACAATTTCGAAATATTTGGTAACTTTTGTAACATTTTCTTATGCGGGTGAGTCAAAATGAGACCGACAACTCTATTTTTCATTCATCATAATATTATTTGATAGAATCGATGTCGTGAATTCACCGATATGTTACCATCCTTTCTTGCATATGATTGTTTTAACAGATCAAGTGACAAACAAAACAAACAAAATCTCAAATTCTTAATACTCCACTCAGATAAGAGATAAGGTCTGAAATAATTTTTGCGAAAAACAGAAAGTAAGTACTCTTAATTTATTGTATGATACTCCAACACATAACTAAACAAACTGAGAGGACGTATAATTATTCTGGACTTCCATTGTCTAGACACAAAGAAAATTATTTATCTGCATGTGTTTGTCACGACGTCTCGTCGGTCAACATCTAATCTGTCGTTATCAAGTGTGTTTTTCACACACATGATAACGACAGAAGATGTTATCTGTTGAAAAGTCGTGACAAACACATGCAGAGAATTACTTTTCTTGGCTTCTAGACAATGGATCTCAGGAAGAATTCTACTCACACTGATTAAGAGTACTTCAGTTTTACGCAAATATTATTTCAGACCTTACCTCTTATCTGATTGGAGTATTATGAATTTAAGGTTGGGTTTCAGAACAATCATATGCAAGAGAGTATGGTAGCATATAAGTGAATACACGACATCATATAATATCATATAATATACTGAATGAAAATATTGAAGTTGTCGTTCTCATTCCGAATGAACCGTACTATGTTTTCGATTCTCTCAACATTGAAAAATATTCAGGAGAATGACAAATAATCCGATACATTGTAAGAAATTACCTTTGTGCCATCATTGCACATCAGCTACTCTTCAGTTTATTCAAGTAAGTATCTCAGAAAACTCCAATTTTAGGCACATGGAATGTTATGACTTTAAGATTCAGTATCGATGAGCCTAACTGATACCGAACGCTCATTTTTCCATTCACTTGCTCAAAGAAAATATAAAGGAAATATGACCACATACCATCGTTACTACGCCACTGGTATACGAAAATTGCAAATTTTAACTTCTAATTATTACGTTGTCAAAACTTGATTGGTGTACCGATATTCAAATGTTTTCCTCCAGAAATTTTGGGAAAAGAAATAGAATCTATTTTTTTTTTGTACTTTTGACACCCTGTATCTCAGAGGGGATGCATTTTAGGAAATACCTTTATAGAAACTTCATCTTGAAATGTGGCGAGGAATCTGTACTCCAAGTTTGTTGGTCTTATTCTGACTCACCCTGTATTTGTGTTGGTCTACGACATTTTGTGTATCACACGTCGAGAAACTGTTCATCTGCTCATAATTGAAGGCTTTAGCCTTCGGTCTCTGCCTTTAGACATTACTCGCACTTGCAAAATAGTTAGTCCCTTGGCGTGCGATACACAAAATGGTTTAGGCTTACACAAATAAAATTATCGTTATTTATTTTTCAAATAATGTCAAACGAGTCAAATATGACTGAAGTGAAGTATGTCGAATAAACCAGTGTTCGATATTGCAGCAGATCAAAGAGTTTTTACTTTCCTATCTAGGAACGTAAGACTTTATTTCCAGACGATTTATATTGTATGAAATATATTCTAGAATTGCCAGGAACTTATAGACCTAGATGTGGAGGTTTTATTCCTCACAAAGTAAAAGACGAGATGACCTATAGGTACTAATTTTTATAAGATAGTTCGTTAATGAAAACTCCGGTTTTCGTCCCAGCAAAATCGTTTTGTGGAATATTTTAAACAAGAAATTGTGAAAAACTGACAATTTCTTTGTTTTCTTTAGCAAGAATATCAAAAAGTGTACTTGAGTGTGGCTTCGGAATCACTCTGAAGCGTTTGGACCAACTTTCACATAATTTGAATATGACGATTTCCCTTAAATCGGCGTATTTTGCAAGATAAACCCTCAAATTGTTTATTTCTCGATTGTGCAAAAACTACACATCGGCCAGACACCATCTTGCGCACAGTTAAACTTCATGTTGTTATCTATCAGTTTCCTCAATATTGTTAGTCCAGCTTCGGATTTATAAAAATTATGATTTAAAAAAATTGGTGTCTTTTTCGAGGTATTTCCCTATTTTCTCAGTGGAAAATTCACCGATCCGGTCGCATAAAAACCTGTTTTGTAGGTTTTATAATTCTCTACAAAAGTAAAACGATTCCCACAATAATATCTGATATTTAAAAAAATAATATTATAATTTTTTTCACCATTACTTGTTTAAAAAAGTCCTCAGAAGAGCAATTTTGCTGGGGTGAAAAAACGGGAATTTCATTAACGAACTATCCCGGGTAGGATTGTCACGCTGGTAGCTATAGCTGCCTCCGTGGCGACGTTAGTTGTTGCCTTGTAAGCACAAGGTCTTCTAACCGAAGCCACAAATGTGTGGTTGGCTTCCTGTTGTTGACTTCCTTTGTTTCTATTTTCACATCCAAGTGTTGTACATCTTCGCACTTGATTTTACCGTACTGATGAGAGCTTAAGCTCGAAACACGTGTCTACGGTTGCAGAACATTTTGAGGGTTACCCCCAATAACTTTTCTACTTATATTTTCATATATTGCCCCTCGCTAAATCCATCCTTATTTGTATTTTCCTGGGTAGGATTGTCACGCTGGTAGCTATAGCTGCTTCCGTGGCGACGTTAGTTGTTGCCTTGTAAGCACAAGGTCTTCTAGCCAAAGCCACAAATGTGTGGTTGGCTTCCTGTTGTTGACTTCCTTTGTTTCTATTTTTACATCCAAGTGTTGTACATCTTCGCACTTGATTTTACCGTACTGATGAGAGCTTAAGCTCGAAACACGTGTCTACGGTTGCAGAACATTTTGATGGTTACACCCAATAACTTTTCTACTTATATTTTCATATATTGCCCCTCGCTAAATCCATCCTTATTATATATATATATATATATATATATATATATATATATATATATATATATGTAAAGCGGCAGTTTTGGGGACCTGAAAATACATGTATTTTTTTCTGCATACATCGTCCCAGATGACGATATATAGTTCATGTATATAAAGATTTTTCCAAAATTTTCCCTCATTTTTCATATAGATACCCCTCTATATACTGGTATTTATTGGGACATTGTGATAATAGATTATTCGAAATTTTTAACCCATGAATAGAAAGAGTTCGAAATTAATCTCTCCTAACATCAACATATATAGTCGTGATGATGTCTGATTATGACACATTATGACATATCTTCTTGTCTCAGTTACGATTTTATTTGATTGTCCACTATTTGCGTGAGTTTCTTGGTATCAAATTTAATGAAGGTGTTTGGAAAAGATTGCAATATGAACAAAAATAATTAGGATAATCAACAGAAGATCATAACAGTCGCGGATTGCTTTGTTAAATTAAACTGAGTCCTTGTTATTTTCAGTTTTATCTTATTTTAACCAAATTTCTATATTCATAAATATCTTCTTTTTTTCTCTAAAAATTTAGTCACCGTACTTAATCTCTGAATTTTTTCAATCTTTTGGATGCGAACTTTCCTTCGTAATAATTGTAAGGATTTCATGAATTCATGTTATGCATAGATACGTAAAAATGCCGTTGAGAAAATCTAAATCCAGTTAAATTTTTCTCAAGAAACTGATTATATCACGTGACATGTTTTTTTATAGATAATAAGTATTTACGTTCATCGGAAAAACATAACATCGATATTAAGAGGGATTTAACCTTACAAGTGGCTGTTGGGAAAACAAGGAACGGGAGAAATCAAAATACTCGGAGCGCAATCAATAAATTCAAGATTTTTGTTTACCATGAGATTCTGAAAGGTTGGAACTAGGCATCTCTCCATTCAAAATTACACCGTCAAAAATGATTTTCGCTGAATCCCTGCAGACTTAATTTTGAGCATTTTTTTTTCACTGATTCGAGCGCCCTCACATAACTATGCACTTTTACAGAGATACTATGAATGCTTGAATGAATTGTGGACTAATAACACTGAAATTATTCAAACTATAACTCCTATATATTTCAATTTGCATGAGGAATATGACAGGCATTCGATTATATCCTTTGTTTTTTATATTTTTTGTCTTGGTTTGAAGTTGAAAGATGTATGTTTCATATTCTCAAATTAAAAATTTTACTGAACATTTACTTTATGGAAATGGGTGAACAAGTAAAAATGATTCATTGAAATATCGTGATTACCTTCCATGTTACTCACCCCATTTGGTACTAATAACTAATAGTTATTTTCCTAACAAGTGTGCAAAGTGTTATTTTTCCGCACGCATTTACTTCGTATAAGATTTTGCATGCGGAAAAGGCACTTTGCGCACGTGTTAAGAACAAAATTTTTCCTACGAGCTTCATATCAGATAACAACGAAAATAAAAAAAATTATAACTCATTGAATAATGTATAGTTAAACTTGATGGAAAGAACTATACAACAAACAATTACATAACAATGAAAATAATAATAGAAAAGCAATTTATTTGTTCGTAATATTTATAATGAAAGAACAATTATTATTGACATTTTGCAAATTGAGCTCGTCGCCAGAGCTGCTCATTTAACAGATTTTAAACCTTTTTATGATTTGATGAATAGAAAAGTGTCGGTGTTTATAGATTCTTGCTGACAGAAACTGAGGAAAAATCTAACATCATAATTATGTCAAAGTTGACCAGTGCAATTATTGTTGTTTGACAATATTATATATAATCATTCATAATTATACAAGGTACTGAAAAAATATTAATTTTTTTGTTTCAAGCTAAAATAGTATCGGGAAATACGATTGAAAGGTAAAAGGGAACACACTTGCAACGGCTTTTTACTTTTCCGTACTCAGTGCGGAAAAAAATCTTATCCGCACGGCGTCCGGAAAAGTGTAACTATGCGCACGCAAATGCATACAGAAAAGTACTACTTTGCGCACGCTCATAGGAAAACATACGACGGTGAACGACGGGCAGCGAATTTTTATTATCATGAAGCGAAATTATGTCGAGTTCGAATTATCGTAATGGTAATAAATACCGTAAGAGATTCTTTTTAAAGAAATTATCAACCAATAAGAAGAATAATAAGGTAATAAATAAGGCAATTGAATATTTTTATGACTGAACCTCTATTAATTTATATCATGATCATCAGATTATCATATACCTAGTCAAAAACCATAATATGAAAACAGTCAAACATAGATTCTAAGCAAATGCTCGAACATAGGAATTACATTTTTCAACACTATTTTTAATTTTTTTTTCACGAGTAATCTACAGGGTGACCTACTTTCGAGTGAAGATAGGTAAGACCATTTTTCTTTGAACTTTGTTTTCGCTATCGGTTAGAATTCAACTATACCAAGCTTGATGATAGGTATAATTCCAAGTATGGGTATTTTCGATTTCAAAGTTTCCATACCTATATCCAAATAGTGTGAAAGCGCAATATTCGACAAAGCAAAGATCAAACCGCCTACTTTGTTACACTAATTCGTTATTATGAAAATCTGAATAACGGATATCTCTGTACTACTTTTAAATAACCATATCAAACATGTTATTCGACTGCCTTATGTTAATCTCTGATCGATAATGGAATGACATAGGTATGGTGTGTTCTATGCAAAAAAAAATAGTTTCCTCCATCATTAATATGTACTTTTTATTTCAGATAATTACCGAAGTGTTAGTAGCAAGACGGCATCGCGAGCAAGACGGGCAGCGCTACGCTTCGATAAAGTCGTGCTGGAAATAGCGGCAGAGTGTATGCGATATTCATTTTATCACGTTTATTTTCGTCCGTGTACGTGACATATTTTTACATTAACCTGCTGGGGAGATGAAACCCTATTTCATCTTCAAAGCACTATCATCAATAGCTACAGAGAAAATTGTATCTAAAAACGTGTTATTAGAGGATCGTAAGGGGGTCAAATGAATGCTGCTAAATAAAATTTTACTATAAATGTGATCAATGGATAATTTTTCAATGAAATAAAGTCTCATCATAATTATTAATGAGGCCAAAATAATGATTCATTTCAATTAGTTCGATGAAGAGATACAATTTCCTCTGTAGCTTTGAAGCTGAGATAAGTTTTCATGTCCCCAGCACGTTCATGAACAAATATTTCACCAAGGCGGACGAAAATAAACGTGATAAGATGAATACCCATACGCTGCTGCGGTTCAAAGCACGACTTTATACAAGCCTAGCGCTACCCCTCTTACTGGTGATGCCGTTTTTTCAGTTTTATTCTGTTCAAGAAATAGAATCTACCCAAATACCAAAAGTACATCAAAATCACACTCGAAGAGAGTTTCGCCAACAAAGTTAACATTTCCAGGAGCAGTGAAAGACTGTATCGGAATACTACATGTACCTCAAATGGGCATATTTAACCTAATTTTAAAAAACCTGTGGTTTCCCAGAGCTATGGAAGACCGCTCGAGTTTGCAAAATTAAAAAAAATGAGACTCCAGCGATATCATGAACTATATATTATATTATAATATCGATGACAGTATCGATTGTATACGAGTACAATTTGAAATAGATTTAATCAAACTCTGGTGTAATTATAATCGTCTCCAGCTGATTGAATCCAAATGCAATATAATATCGTTTATAAAAATGTAATCAGACATGTTCATAACCATTGACTACTCGATACATTCGCGAGTCTGGAAATTGGAAGTATAAGCATATGAATGCTGATGAGCCCATTGTTCAAGTTTAAACTACAATGAAGGTTTCTCCTCTTCACAGTAAAGTCATTAGTTATTAATTACCAAGGAAAATTTTTGTCATCAAATCCGAAGCAAGTAGAATAAAATTTATTCAGAGTGAGTAAATTCCAAAAATTAGGTAAACAAAGAAGTATAGGTAATTTGGTAATAAGTGCGCTAGATAAGTAGGGGAGCAGGTAAATTTGGAAAGAAACAGGTAAACAATTAGTTTATATTTGATGTAGCGATTCAGATAAGTAGTATAAATAGGAGTAAGGTAGAATAAGTAGTTCAGTAAGCTTTAGTTCTTGAAGATGCAAACTTTTTTGGCGAAACGCGCGTCTAGTGCGATTTTGACGTAGTTTTGGTGTTTCGGTAGTTTCTGTCTCGTGAATTATATTCAGAGCAAAGGTTTAAAATATTAATTTATTCAAGTTTCATTTCGGTCAGTTAGTTATATTTTCAGCCCATTCCTAACTTGGTGGCACCCTTTACACCAGATGCATGATTTTCAGAACATCATCAGTTTTTGTTAAATTCTTTAGTATAATTCAAATTGAAGTAGGATTCGATTTGGATAATTCATCTCAAAGTTCACTATCCGAACATTTTGATTTCATGGAATCTGAATCATCTTTCAACATTCTATTGTAAAATAGGAAACAGATTACAATACAATTTGAATTTGAACAGAACTTGAAACACCGTCGACACTTCCAGTTCATCAGACTTTGCTGATGTTATTATCGATGGTGTATTCCGTTTGAATGATTCCTACAGGAAAGAATCTTATGCGCCCAATGAAGAAAAAAGATGAACGATGTCTTTTCATTACGGTAAATTTTCAAGATGAAAATTTATGTTTTATATGGTTGAACTCAGAAAAGCCACTTCTACTTATAATTGCGAAACGTATTTATCACACACTAGAAAATTCGGTAGATAGTCTCTTACGCTAAATCCATTCACTTAAACAATATGCAGCAGCAGACTTTCTTACAAAAATTTTTTATAAGTATCTAGGTATAATGAAGTACCGTAGGCTTTTTTTTATATCTTGAACCATTTTTGCAGCGTTTCCATCTAGATGCCGATAAACGCGAATTTTTATTTGTATGTTTGAATTGTGTCTGCTCATGCCTAACTACATCCTTACAATTTTTCATTAGCTATATCAGTACCTTTCTCTGGACTCAGGCATCGCGAGCTTCGAAGCATTCAAGGTCAAATTTACTGTTTTTACACCACAATGAATTGGAGTGAGATGCTATTAGATTTCCTTTAATATAAGGCTCCGCCTCAATCAGTCGGGATTCTTACTTCCTCCTCTACACCTCAAATTTACTTTGAACTTTTCCAGAAGGTAAACCCCTTCTTAATAGACCTTGGCCCATACAAATATCTGATATTTGCCTCGTTAAGGCCAAGAGGACTTAAATGGTATACCGAGGGATTCCTTATGGCTCAATATCTTCAACACCCCTGTCTACCGTACTCGCGTGATGAGAACACCCATTTATTTCACATGAATGAATTAAACGTTTATTCTTCGAAAGAGAAGGGCTTACATCATTCGTAAGGATGAGAGATTACACGCATGATATAAGGATGAAATTTGGTATCAAATGTGCCAAGTCTCCAAGAAGTACGAAACAATACAGAATTCGGAGAGGACACCCACTTCATATGTGAAAGAATCCAACATCTTCTTGATGTGAGAGAGATTTCAAGAACTCTTCATGTGACAATCTCATACAAATCTAGTCATCGGAATTGTAAGAGTACAACAAAGTTTCTGTAACAAACATCCTCACTGTTCCGATCTCACGATAATTACTTTTTGGAATAGTCAAATAGTCTTCATAATAGAATTGAACTGAATGAAATTTGTGAAATCAATAGGAGTCCTGATCTATGTACTCAATGTGACAATGGTGAAACAGAGATCGGAGCATTTCTCTCCAAGGCAGTACCTCTTGTGAAAGATTACTGAACAAAATGACCTCAACTCTCTCATCTAGCATTTCATCCTGCAGCTCCATGAGGACAATCCAATACAACACAATATAAAACATCGAATACATTAGTTTATTTAAAATTCTGACCTTTGCTTTCCTCCGATCGAGTGGACTGAAGTCGGTGACCGACAGAGTCATAATTACCTGTAAGAATGGTGTCTATGTCGGGGCGTGGCACAGTGATAAAGCGTTCGACTCTGAGCCAAAGGTCCGGAGTTCGAGCCCTAGTTGGAGATGGGCTTTTTTAAATTTAATTTAACCGATTGAATTTAAAATCTCGTGGCTCGACTGGGGTGAGTCTTGCACGATTCACTGTTGCGTTTCAATTAACAGTGCTGCTCCTAAGGTGGCGTATGGAGATAGTAACAAGGCCTACCCAGAACACATAGCTAATGACCTTAGCAGTCGATGCCAAAATACCATAAAAGAATGGTGTCTACAACACCATACTCTACCGTAGTAGCATGATGGCCGTAGAGTTAGTTCCCTGACACTAAAAACGGATGAAACATTTACATTCTGAAATCCACAGATCTACACAAATAATTCTGTTGATTCTGGTTACAGTGGAGTACAAGCTACTTTCGAATAAAAAAATTATACCGGTTTGCCATAACACGGCTGGAATCTCAAAGAGATGAACGAGAAGGACATTCATGTCATTTTGGATGTGGAGAGTGGCTGTTTTTTGACTACATTACACCAGCGTGTTCTTCGAATGGGTAGAAGCTTCGGTAAAAACTCATTCTGGAAAATACTCTAAGATGAACACTTATCTGAGTACTCAAAGGCATAGGTTGGGGTGAATGGCGGCTATTGTTATTATTAGCCGTAGAGCTCCTGGGCGACTTACTTTTTGATGGCGCATTTTCTTTTCAGGTGTGGGAAAATTACCAAATAATCTACAGTACCTGAGTGCCTATCGAATTCGACACATTGAAACGTAACTTTTGTTGTAGTTCGCATACAGTTTCACCGTTAAAGTCAGCATCATATTTTTTTATCATTCAGTTATTGCAAATTTAGAGTTAATAAACTGTTTGTGCTTCGAAAATAATGCAAAATGTCGTTCACGATTTTTTCATATCAATCGGCTACTCCTGGCAAATTCGACATATGTTCTAAAAAATTACTAAATGTTGTGTTACTTCTCAATATTTCGAAAAATACTATAAAAAAATGTTTACTTTCTGGTTTCCTACTCACCACCAAATTGGAACCTTAACATTTTCCGGCCGATTCAAATTTGGTAAAATCTGAAAAGACCAGTTGAGATATAAAACACTAATCTGCTGAAGGAATTTTTTCTGTTATAAAATGTTTCTGATTGGACATTTTCAAAAAAATACATGCCAAAATAATTATGTTATGCTTGATGCAAAGTGGCTCTAGTTCTGAATCTTCGAATCCATTTTCAAATCAATATACTTAAAGTTCTTGCTAACTTAATCTTCAAAAATTACTCTTCGGAATAATACTTTTTAATCAAGTTTTTACGCTGTGATAAGAGTTGTAATTATAAAATTATTATAATGCGATTCGAATGAAAAGAACTGTTACAACGTGGGTTGGGTACCTACTGACTATAACATTTAGTTATGTTCTCCATCACGCTCAATGCAAATAACGGCTCGCCTGGAAACTTCGTTGACAGCATTTGTTGAAAATTGAGGAGACATAATCAATACACAATCTCGAATTACTGTCTCCAGGTGGCTGACAACTTAAAATGGTCGGCGCTTGTAGATTTTTTGCTTCAAATACCCCCAAAGGAAAAAATCTGGTGGGGTGAGGTCTGGCGACCTGGGTGACAGGAGTTGTTCCATAGTACGCCCAATTACCTTACCTCGAAATACTTAGTTCCAAAATATATTGTTTAACACCTTACGACTTATGAATATAAGAGAATATTTTGTATTTGTAATAATATATTATTGAACGTCAATTGTGTATAATTATGATTTTATTCTCGTAAATATAACACCTACAGAGTGTCAAAAAGTTTGCACCACATGGGAAACATTTTTATCATCCATTTGACAAATGTGATTTTTTGAAGTTGGTACATTGAAAAATTCTCATTGGAGGCATCAGATTTTCAAACTTCCAATCGGTATACAAGGAAAAATGAGAAAAGGAATTTTGAACACGAGTAAAGTATTCTTATTTTCGAAAACATCCAAAAGTTTTTTGAAAAAAGTTACAATAGAAAACAATGTTTGTAATCACAGCCGCCTAAGCAACAAAATATTTATCTCTGCCTTCTAATTTAACACTACGAAGTGATCGTATAAACTTGCAGATTTGTATTATTCAATTGTTTAGTTTATGAACATACATACAGAGTGAAAAATTGAACAAAAAAACCTGCACAAATCGCAACCATTTCCGACGAACTTCGATAATCTTGTCCAAATAATAAATGGGACGAAATTCTGCATTGAAAAATTATTGATTCTCAATATGTATTTGGGTTACTAGAATTCTTTGTGAGCCAAAAAGAATGTTCGTTGCTTAGGGTGATTCCAAATCTAGATATTATTTTCAATAGTAGATAGCTTTTCTAAACGAACTTTTTTGGTACTATCGAAAATAAGGGTAATTTACTCCTGATCAAATTTCCAATTTTTTGTTCTCCCCTATACAGGGTGTTTCTTAAGTACGTGTAGAAACTTCAAGAGCATGTTGTTGACGTCGAAATAGGAAAAAAAGTTCCCATAAACACATGTCCGCAAGTCATTCGTTTCTAAGATACAGAGTGTCAAAGTTTAATTATTATATTTGTTTTTTGTAAATAAATGCCAAAATTTTTGTGATATTCGAGTAAAGTTTGGTATCTGGGATGATTTTTCAATGAAAAAATCAAGTTTTGTGTTAATTGTGAAAAGACTAATTTCTAATTGAATTTATTTTGAATAAAAAATCTTGTCATTCAAAATCACTTGCATAGATGATTTCAAATCTCTCAATAACTCGAAAACAGTGACCTCTACCAAGAAAATTTATATTTGACATAAACTAAATAATAAATATTCCCAGCTACCAAACTTTACCCACATATCAAAATTATTTTGAAATTATTCACAAAAAATAAAAATAAGAATTCAACTTTGACAGTCTGTATCTCAGAAACGAATAATTTCTGGACATATGTTTATAGGAACTTTTCTTCTTATTTTGATGTCAGGAATATGCTCCTGAATTTTCTACACGTACTTAAGAAACACCCTGTATACCGTTTGGCAATTTAGAAATGTGATGCAACAATTTTTTTTGACAAATGAATAATAAAAACGTTACTCTTTTGACACTCACTGTATGTCATAAAGAATATATTGTACATTTGAAAATAATTATTCAGCATGGAAGAAGTCAGTTTTTTTGTTCGATTTTCTTGCTCACATATCAATAACATTAAGATTGGTTGGTTACATTATCCGAGATGCAAGTCGGAATTCCGAGTTGCAAGTCGAAATTCCGAGTTGCAAGTCGGAATTCCGACTTGCAAGTCGGAATTCCGAGATGCAAGTCGGAATTCCGAGATGGAAGTCGGATTTCCGAGTTGCAAGTCGGAATTCCGAGTTGCAAGTCGGAATTTATTTCGAAATGAAAATAAAATTAGTTGTGGCCCTTCTACGCTTTCGTAAATAAAAGCAGTTAACTAATCACTTATTCAAAAACCCAAAAACTTAACATCAGCAGAAAAATATTTGTTGAACATAATTTTCGGAACATCTCTTTTAACACTCACGAGATGGGTCTTGAAGTCGTGTATAAGCTTTCCCAAAGCAATTATACGATACGATGGGGTGAGTTCGTACATGAAGTGACCGCAGAACTGAACTCAAACCACAATAGTTTCTCTTATTTTGAATAATATTCCAAATATCAACCACGTTCTGTACCCTAAGGTGTGCTTTGCTATCTAGCTTTCTTTCTCCTCAGTTGTTTTTATGTAGTGGTCGATATAGATTCATCTGACAGACTATTAATGAACGCTAATGTCTGGTAGAAATCCATTCTAATACCAAGAAAATTAGATACTAGATTAACGATTTGTTGGGAGTAACCTCATGTCCAGTACAAAGCTTCGAGAATGGTAGAACCATTCAGCCTCTTTCTTTTTCAGAGATTTGTTACGAAAGGGCAGGAATGTGAAAGATATAAGTATGGGCTTGGCCAAAATTCTAGAAAGAAGATCCAATAACTTGATAGAATTCAAAGCAAACAATAATCTAGTATGTGTTTTCTCCAGAAGAGCCTATATCACAGTCCTCAGCATAAATATGTTTTCGCGAATTGAGTCATTAATTTCAGTATTACCATCAGCAATATCCTTCCTAGGGAAATCCATATGAGCTCCATTGCCAGAAGTGCCTCACAAATTCACTTATTCAGCATTACAGAAAAGTTCTTTCTTATAGCTAATTGTCCCACCTTCAGCAGTTTTATCGAAATTGGCCTGAAGATTTCAATGTTCACTGAACGTCTCTTTCTCAGGGATTTTTATCAAAACAAACATCTAAAACTTGAATAATAATAATAGTACTCTCATAAAACTCGTAAAATTTACCCAAAGGCAAAGTTTGTGCGGGTAGAGGACGGCTTCTTTCTTTCTTCGGTGTTTATCGACTGCTATGGTCATTAGCCACTATGTGTTCTGGGTGGGCTTTGTTACTAACTCCATACGCCACCTTAGGAGCAGCACTGGTAATTATTAACGCAACAGTGAATCGTGGAGGATTATTCCCAGCCGACACGAGCCTCAATCATTCAGACATTCAAATCTGAAAATGAAAAAAGCCCGCACCGGCTGGGAACCGAGTTATTATTTGACTTAGCGATGTAAGAAAACACCAATTTTTATCTACGTTTCCTTGGTTCTCAAGGACTATAATATATCTCTTTTGACTCTTGGGAATTATATGTTGATTAATTAATTCATTTGTGGAAGTTATTTTCATCATTAATGCCCTTCTACCTATATATGAGGCAGGTTTTCCGAATAATCTAACATTGAACGAACGAACGAACGAACGAACGAACAAACGAAAACTAGATCAAAACTAAATCCGATGAAAAATAACGAATCTACAAAATGCAAATCTGTGAAACTACAGAATATCCCGATCTTGGTTAAAATAATCTCGGGCAATGAAATTAATTGAAAAAAGATTAGTGGAAGTTCTCCAAACCGAAGTCCTCATAAAAACCAATAAATCTTATGAGGACTGTCCTCATAGTATACGAATTATAATAAAGTTCCTATGAGGACTGTCCCCATAGAATACGATATACATGAAAGCTTGTGAGGTCTGACCTCATAAGCACCAAGTGTCCCCATAATATACGATGGGCTCCAAAAACCGTCCCCAAAACTGCCGCTTGATATATATATATATATATATATATATATATATATATATATATATATATATATATATATATATATATATATATATATATATTTGTATAGATTGTATGGCATATGTCCGACAGAAAACAACTACTTCTCTGGCTAATACCTCGACAGATATTGAATTATATCTGTCAGACATATGTGCAAAGATCCTTACTTTGAAGGAACAACTTTGCAAGAGCTCTCAGAGACAGACAGCAGGACACCGCCTGATCCAAACAACTGCAAACCGGTTTCGGGATGTAGTCCCTCATCAGTGCAGTCCAGGTTATCACGGTTGTATACACGCGGGGGCCCGGTGCCCGTCATCGTTCGCCGGGATGAACACTGCAATCGCTCTCAATCAATTGAGACCTTAGAGAGAGCCAGTGACGAGACTTGGGGAGTAGGCAGATTGAGACCCCGACGTCAAGTCACAAAATCCTAACGCGATAATACCTGAGGAGTAGGCAGACTGAGACCTCAGTGTAGAATCACGTTTCCTCACTATACCTATCCTTCTTATTCTTGAAAATGGCTCCAAAATCGGAGCCGAAATGTCGAATTTCAACAAATTCCAGACGCGGTTCAACCCGAACTTCTAGTTTTCAAATTTCTAACCGCGGAAACCTATCAGAACACACACACATTATATATATATATATATATATATATATATATATATATATATATATATATATATATATAAATATATATATATATATAGCAATAACGTCAACTTCAGACTCGATTTTTCAGACTAACGTAAAGTTTGGCTCCAAAGTGTCATGTCGGTGTCAAAGTTCGCACGACTTGGGAAGCATACAACGTCAACTTTGGCTACACAACTTTGGACTCAAAACAATATAATTTTTATATTCGTTTGGAGTCAAACTGCCATCAAAACACGTCGCATCAGTCATTTCAAGGGGGTTCAAATTCTGAAATTGAAGGGTATTATTTAAATGAGGCGATGACCAATAATCAAATATCCATCAAAATGAAAGCAAAGATATAAGAATGTGATTCATGTTGGAATAAATAATTATGGGTGAAGAAAATATTTGATTTTCAGATTACAAACAAACAATTTCCATTTGAAAAACCGTAGAAGATACTGTATGTACACTTAATCAATTTTTGCTGTACCATAAATTAATCAGACAAGGTAACCTCATGATCGTTTATAGTTTTGAGTCCAGGAAATATTAGAGTTCTTGTTTTCAGGCACCCGTATAGTAGCTCAACTTTTCAAATAATTTGGTTCATGCGAAACAGCATCAATTACCTATCAGCTATTGATCCAGAGGTATTGTTAAATACATAAACTTCTTGGGGGTGAACCTTCAGGTCGCCCTTCTACAATTATAAGAATTGTTTCATTACTGAACTGGAAATCTAGTAAACTCACATGTATATCTACATAGCTATCAGCAAATATTAGATTTATTTGAGACCGATAGTCAAAAGCACCATCTTTCAAAATATGTTCACAAAAGAGTCTGAAAATAGTGGAAGACCATGCAAAAAATGAAAGGATCAGGAGAATGGAAAGAAGTACTTATTCCAAAAGAAAATGTGCTATGCAAAGTATTAAATCTGATTTCTTCATGAATACAGGATTAATGAAGCCCTAGCGGTTGAAAAGACTTATAGGTAGTCGAATATTAATTATCATTAAACTTTCAAATTGTGTTCTGTCTCTGTATTATTTTACATTAATCAGCACCTCAAGATTAGCAAATTAAAAATGTATTGATATTTATTGTTATCAGCATTGAAGTCTTGTAACGAGTACTATATGTGTTGGTTTTTCTCATTGATTGTATCCTTACCTAATTGAAACTTAGTGTCATATTATGTACTTTTATGTCTCAATAAAATCATTCATTATCATTATTAATTACACTTTACACTGGAGGTTGTTCCCACTAAATCACGATTCGTAACACCTCGTCATGTACTTCAGTCTCCAGGTGACCAGCTTGGTCCTGATGACTGAACCAAGTGTCAGGTTATTGAAAATGGTAATAGTGGAAAAACTTCAACGTATTACATCTATAGTTTGAAACCTTTGATAGATAGTACTTACTTCTTTTAATTGAATCTTTGTTTCACTATTTTATAATTCATTATCAAGAATTTCATTCATTTATGTGTAAGTGAATATATCCAAGAAGTCTGCAACAAATTGATAATAGTTTCACTGAATTGCAATCATCGAAGTAAGTTGATATGTTTCAATACAAAAAAACTTGGTTAGTGTTGCCCTAGTAATTATTAAAAAAAAAACAGATCCGTGAATCATTAATGAAGATCTTTCATTTTATAATACAACAAATTGTTACAAAAATAGTTGTTTTGAGCAGCATAGGTTTTCTCAATATAAAAACAATTGTGAATGAAAAAAATATTGTAGACTTATTTTGTATCATTTATTCAGAAATTTCTAACATTCTGATCATCCTTCTTTCTAACATTCTGATTACAGCTCTCCAGAGACAACATAAAATAATCAGTCAATAAAAACGGTTGATGGTATGAAAGTTTTCATGTCCACCAGACCATCGAAGGCTCTTTCGACAATGAGATTGGTGTTTCCTATGTTCATCCTGAAACAATATATTCCATTAAGTAATGAAAGAGCTTGTATTGAAAATTCATATAAACTTGATTACAAAAGAATTGACTCGCTAGTCATACACTAATTTTTGTTGTTTCACTGTAAGAAACATGAAAATGATAATATTAGGCCAACAAGGAGTATCATTAGTGTGATTTAAAAAACAAACTTTTGCTAGCACAGTAATCAGATGTCAATACAACTCCAATCCAAACAGTGTGATATCATTTGAGGTCGCAATTGTGTGATATCATTTGAGGTCGCAATTGTGTGATATCATTTGAGGTCGCAGTTGTGAAGCTTTCAAACAAATAGGATACTGAACTTCTTCAGGAATCTATCAGAGTGGGTACAAATACTCTCACAACTCCGTCGAGTCGAATGATTTGCTTTCAAGTGTATATTTCTGGCTTCTTCTTGGTTGTTCTACTTCTTGTATGAGTTGTATGACATACTTCTACTGCAAAAATTAGGCTTAAAATACATCAAATTCAAATGCATAAACTTTTGTCTGTTTGAAATTTGGCATTTTGAACCAAGCAACCTAGAAAAAAAGTCCGAATAGAGAAACATGTGATCTGTGATGATAACTAGCCACTTTAATTGAAATTTTTAGTATATGTTCGCCAATAGATACCTGGGTAATGAAAAGGGTAATCATATTTATCTCCCAATTATTGAATTATTTACATCCTCTATCCTCTAAATGACATAATTTACAGGTTAAATGCAAATTTCGATTCCAAAGTTACTTCTGTGATTTCTTGGTTGCGGCTTCCTATCGGTGCTATTATCCAGTTCTCTCCCTCTTACTAAACATTTCTATTATGTAAAGAATAGGAACGATTGGGCATTTTTTCCGATTTGCGAATCGCAAAAAATTCCGTTTATTTGGAAGGGTATTTAAGGGAAGTCAAGAAATTCTGAAACTTACCTAAACTTTTATATAAGCCGAGGTTGTATCGATTGAGTAATCGAGCAAGGGAAAATATGAATCTATGATTTACTCATCGTTAAGTCGATTGAAAAACCCGTGCAAACGGCTCTCTTAGTACTTTTCGGTCGGGCTTCCGGTGGCGAATTTAAAGTCAGTCCTATCCTCAACAAGTTAACCTCTGTTCATCACATACGACATGACAGCTATGAAATGATCATCGAAAGAATGATATATATGTGTGGTGTGAATGTGTTAGCTTGATTACGATAGGTTTCAGTGTAAATTTGCCCAGTAGGCATGGTGCGAACGCTGAAGAATAGCACCCCTGGATCTGTGTTGGTTTAGTGTGCGTGAATTAGCTTCTCGTGGCAATCCAGTGACTCATCAAACTCAAACCAAATAGCAGGGACCCGGACCGGAACCGTTTGGAACAGAAAACCCTAACGTTACCGATATTTTCTCGTGAACTGGAACTGAACCCATATTTTAACTTCAATCAATTCGTGGTACCGATTCGTTACCCTTGAAAATCAGCTCTTATACTTCGTTTATGAGGTATGTGAGCCATTGATACATGGTGACGCCATTTGTACCAGCGCCAATCACAAATAAACCCTTTCTTCAGTATAGTCATAGAAGCAAGATAGTCAATGCATTTGGAAAAGTTATTGGACCCAAACGCGAGTACCATCCAGCGTAATTAGTTACAAACATGAATATATGACGTCATTTCAATGCAGGGTTCTTCAATACATGACTTGGATGTCAGATCACTGACGCCATCTACATGTCGCCTCCATTTGAATCTAATAATAATCCACTGAAATGAAACATATTATAATTTCATTTCAGTGTAATAATCCCATAAGGTTGGCTAACCATCTTGGTATAGTTCATTTGACCCACACCCCTTCAACCGAGTTTCATGGCAACCAAAATAAAACCTTTGCTACCTCTTTTTCGTAATTCACGAGGAAAGTTGGTAGCAATGGCAGGGATGAATGAAATTGCTCCCGCATGGCAGCGCTAAAGTAGTTGGAGTCCTTTTGTTTTTGACAGTCTGTGGTATTCATATGACAATAAAAAATGAGAGTTATCGTAAGCTTTCGTATACTGCAATGCAGTAATAAAAAACGAAGTTATTTAAATACTGCATGACCGTATTTGTTTTGTAAAATAAGTGTTATCGGTTATCATCTGGTTTTCCCTTATTTATTACTTACCTTATTTTTAACCTCTCTTGGAAGTTGTATGGCAAATTGGTAATGATGTAGACTCTACTGGAAGCTGTTGTTGTTCTGGGTTTAAATTAAAATATTGCGGAACAACTTCTCTCAATTAAACCACATAATCATCATATGTAAACCGAAAATGTTTAATTCCTTCTTTTAGAACAGACATTTTTATTTACTTCATATCAAAACCTTTGCATCGCCTTTCTTATCTCCAATTTTTTAATACATGCAAGTAATTAAAGGACAAATATACAACAAAACAAATAGGGTAATCAGAAATATCAGGTATCACATTATATTATAATGGCAGAAACTGTACAATCTGCGCTGGGTGGTCACACGTTTAGACGGAATAATAATTAAAATAAGGGAAAAATAAGTCCAACTTAACCCATTTACTGCCATGGTTGCGATAACGCAACATCAAAAATAGCATTTTTTTTAATGAACGATAAAACGAATTTTTGATGATCTTTCAGTGGCATGTAATAAAACAATACTTGAAAATACAGAAATTAATTTTTTTAATACATGAATATATTTGAAATTTTCTATGAGGGATAATCATTCACTGCGGAATTTCTACCAGAAAACCTTGTGATCATGAATAGTCCTTACAAACTCATCGGTTCACTATTTTCGTCATCCATGATGAGATTCATATAAAATAATATTCCTAAAACATACTCACATGATAAATGAGAATGAAATGATTGAGATATATTTTTTTGAGCTGTATGAATATGAGGTTGCGAAAACGCAACATTGGAGGGAACAGTGTAATTATGATAGTCTGAAAAGTTTTCAAGTCAGAACTTGTATTTTCACGTCTGGCGAATTCCAATATTATTCCGATGGTGTAGGGCCGTTTTAGTCTCATTCATGCAGTGCTATAGGAAGGTTGGGGACGTTGTCGTGCATCGGTATATCGTCGTGAGAACTGTAAAGTTACCAATGGTGAGTGGTTTTTTTCTGACGTGTGGTCTTCAAATATTCATTATAATTTTTGCAGAGTAAAATGAACAACTGGAAGAGACCATTGACTCTCAGAGAATTAGAAGAAATTGTCGAAGATTTTGATTTGGATGAGAAAAATATTGATATTTGTTATATACCACCCGATGTAGATGATCTTACGGATGAAGAGAACATCGACGATGATGTGATTGGTGAACTAGAAAATTAGCCTAACGATTTAGCAGGAACGTTTGAAATAATGCATGTGGCTAACGAGAACGAGGAAAGTATTTCACAAGAGGTAACTCTTCCTCCACCAAAAAAAGCAGCAAAGATGGAAAATATCACTTGGTGTAGAACACCTGTCGACTATGAGATTGATGCTATTTCCAATGAGGAACGGGATGTGAAATCTACAATTGAGGTGCTTCATGGAAAATCTGTACTTGATTTCTTCAAGCAAATGTTCGATGAGAAAGTAATGGAGTTCATCATTTCTAATTCCATAAAATATTCAAGAGATAATAACCGTCCCAAGTTTGAGTTAGACAATGGTGATTTGGAAATATTTTTGGGAATATTGATTTTGAGTGGATATCACACTCTCCCACAATTACAACTTTACTGGTCATCTCATGAAGATAAAGGAGTACAATTTGTGAAAAGCGCGATGTCTCGAAATAGATTTCTTGATATAAAACGAAACATTCACCTTGCCGACAACAATCAGCTGGATAAGGGAGACAAATTCGCCAAAGTTCGACCGCTAATTGATCTTCTGAACGTGAATAACTTGAAATACGGCATTTTCAGACAGCATTTGTCGATTGATGAAGAAATGGTACCCTATTTTGGCCGACATTCAGCAAAAATGTTTCTGAAGGGAAAACCGGTACGTTTCGGTTTCAAAATGTGGTGCCTAACCTCTAGCGATGGATTTTTATATCAATTCATACCTTATGGTGGAAAAAATCCTGAGAAAGTCAAGAAAGAATTTGGTTTAGGTGAAGAAGTTGTTATTGATCTATTGAAAGTTCTGAAAACCAGATCAGCTCATAAGATTTACTTCGACAACTTTTTCACCAGTTATAAGCTACTAGTTTATCTAAAAAATGAGGGATATTTTGCAACTGGAACTGTACGCGAGAATAGGATGCTGAAATGCCCATTAGAGAATAATAAGTCTCTAGGAAAAAAACAGCGTGGTGCTATGGATTCTCGTTACGATCACGTAAACGAAATTAGTGTAGTACGTTGGAATGACAATTCTGTGGTAACAGTGGCTTCCAACTGTGAATCTGTGCAGCCCCTTGTACCTGTGAAACGCTACAATCGGAAAGAAAAACGTGACACTTCGATTCCCCAACCAAACATGATTGCCAAGTACAACAAATATATGGGCGGCGTTGATTTGCATGATAACGCGATTGCAAATTACCGAATCAACATTCGTGGAAAAAAATGGTGGTGGCCACTGTTCATAAACATGTTAGATTCTTCTGTGGCAAATGCTTGGAAACTTCATAGACTTGTGTATAGTGACAAGCCAATTTCGCAGCTGGATTTCAGGTCTGAACTTGTAAGGAGCCTCATTAGTACCGGAAAATGTAGGACACAATCCATTCGAGGACGGGGTTCTACATCATCTATTCCATCTCCTGCTCGACTTGATGATATTGGTCATATAATCGAGAGAAATTCAGAAAACTGGAGGAGACGATGCAGATTATGCAAGAGTACAACCGTTTTTATGTGTAATAAATGTAGAGTTCCATTACATTCGAACTGTTTTAAGGAATATCATAACTGAATTTTTTTAATGCATATCTTGCCAATGTTGCGTTAACGCAACGCAAAAAATCTTGGTTCAGTTCTTCAATTTTTTTTCTTAAAACCCTAAAGATATTTGAAAATATATAAATAAATATTTATTCATTAAAAAATTGGTGATTTTTGGGATATTATTGGTAGTGGTTTTAAATGGGTTAAAGCAGACATAAATAAAGTCAGGCACTATCCTTAATAAGGGAAATATAAGGTAAGGTACATGAGCGCATGCGCAGGTGTCAAAATAAGGGCAACTTTAATACTGCTCTTCCTAAAGTGCGCGTCTGATAACTCTCTAATTGTGTTTACTAGTATTTTGATTTATTTTAGTTGGTTTTGACTTTGAGAGCTTTTTCAGTAAAATGAGTGATAAATATGGTGGCTGGGCTGTAAAGCAGTTGAAAAATGAATTATTGAGAAAAAAGACGACCTAAGGCTCGTTCATACCCTTGCGGACCTTCGCATTTTTTTGTGATTTGACTCATACGGCGAAAAAATTGCGGTGAATGATGAATTATACATGTAATTCTTCAATATTTGGGGTTAGTTATTAGGTAGGTACTGCATTACTGATTCATCATTCACCGCAATTTTTTAGCCGTGTGTTTCGATTCTCAAAAAAATGCAAATATTTGCAAGGGTGTGAACAAGCCTTTAACAGTTTCCAGTCGAGCAATGATAAATTGTCATTCTCAGATTGGAATATGAATAAATTTAGCTTGTTTGATTTCAGATTGGCATCTTATGTGTATGACAGAAACGGTTATTTTGAAACCAGCTTAATAGTTGAAAAATGTGATGAGACTGCTGTCTCGCAGATACTATGGCCACCTAATGATTCATTCAGTTTTAGTATTCAGATGACATGGACCATGGACTGTGCCTTCAATAGATATTGTGCACATGTATGTGACAATTGAAAAACATCAATATTTGTATATTTAAATAAGCTCACATTGACTAATGATAATTAAAAGACTCCAGCCTAACTAGCGCCACCTACTTCATAAGCTTTCCAGATTGCCTACCATTGTAATACCATAGTTCAGTTCCTAAAAATACAGGGGTTCAAAAGTACGAAAAAATTAAGACCACATTTTTTTTTTCTTCAAATCAAAGGAAAAAAATTGAGCTTGGTACACAATGTGATAATTTGAAGTTTGACTTTTCATAAAGCAGTAATAATCTATTATTGTGATATACATTTCACATGTGCACCCTCTGACATATATGTACATTACCTCTGGATTCGTAGTGGTGTAACTTTGTCAACAGTATCTAATGATCAACTCAGTCGAAAGTTTTTAAATTATACAAAATAGCCCCACAACAGGTCCACCACAATAAATAGCTAATTTTATATACTCTTTGAAGAAAAAATATTTTTTTCTTCTCGACGGCCAAACTGATTTGTTTGAAGAAGTTATTTTATATTTCAGAGAATGTTTCTATATTTTTTTCTTTATTTGATATAACTTTTCTACCAATAATTACTGATGCTTTGTGTCAAATGGAATTATTTAATTTTTACTAGTTTTCTTCACACAATAGACGGAAAGTATGTTGTCACGAATGTCATACTTGACAAAAACTGATTCCAAACAAAGAATTTTAGGTGTTGATGATTTGCTGCTTTACTTATTAGTTTGTGTTTGGCTGTTTGGATTTTGTTTTCTCAGGCAGAATAAGTTGAAAAACCTCAACGGAAACAATATCAGAGTTATTGAACAAACTGATTCAAATTCGACGGAGGTTCGTTTGAAATCAGTTTTTGACAAGAATTACATTTGTGACGTCATTACATTCCTCGTCTATTGCAAGCACTCTTGGAATTACACCCGAGAATTTTTTCTAACAAAATAACTCCGATCGATGGAATTCGAAAACTGAAGCATTTTAAAACTCGATGAAATCCGATCTAGTCGGATGCATATTTGTATACCTGAGGATTTTTGTATACATAAACACATATTGACCTCACGAAGAAAGACCCGTAACTATAAATGAAAAAAAGCGGTCAATAAACCAGAGGGAGAGACTGGTTTAGGGCTCGTTTATTCCCTTGCGAAAATTCGCATTCTTTTACGAATTGATTCTTTCTATGAAAAAATTGCTATTTATAGTTAATCATCGTATAATTTTTCAGTTATATATAGCATCATCTAACCCCGAATACTGGAAAATTAGATGTAATTCATCATTCACTGCAATTTTTTCGCCGTACGACTCGAATCGCAAAAAAATTGCGAATATTCGCAAGGATATAAACAAGCCCTTACGTATGAAGCCTCCCAAAGTCCACGCAAACACTCAAACAGCGGCAACACTGAATACTCGTTATACTTGATTTTTTTGTTTTCTGCATCAATTCGGATTTCAAAACTAATATTCAGTAAAAATAATTGATCAAATCTCATTTGTACCGAAATTTCATATTTTCGATTCAAAGGCAATTTGACCTTGATATCGAACAACTTCTTCCAAACACAAGCGCTCCTTCTGGATGTTTCCGGAATACTGAGTAATTTTGACAGTTTTAGATAAATAAAATAGTGTATTTAATAGCCCTGAAAATTTCAGCTGTGTGAAGTAACGATGCATACATCCGTTAGAGTAGCTACGAGTATGTTTTTTTATGGAATGAAATAAGTAGCATTTTCAATTACTAATTAGGAAGATGGAACAAAAAATTTCAAATTCTGAGTATGTATCTGCTTCTCGGATAGTAAAATTCATGTGAAAATAAAAATATTTCAGAAAGGGTACACATGCCTGTTGTAGAAATTTCTGTGGAATCGTGTATAAAAATTAAAATAATTTCAGTTGTAGAAGGTTTGGTCATAAAGTTATAAATACATGTTTTCTGTACAGAAAGAAACTAGGAAATTTCAAGTTTAATTTCTAGGGATTTTTTAACAGTTGAAAATCAGTCTGATAATCAGCTTCAACTTCATTTTTCAATTTATTTGCCAATGTTTGTGCTGTTATGGTGTGGTTGTTTGTATTCCCAAGTATAAAATATTTTGAAAATATTTTTTTGATCATACACTACGGTCAGGTTCCGATCATGACACACAAAATTACCTATAAAATTAATTCTGTCCATAAAATATGAATGACCAAAACCAAGACATACCAGTGATGTAATTACAATTTTTATACACGATATCACAGTTATTTCTACATTTGGATCTGCAGAGGTGTATCGTGAAAAATCTAGGTTGGTTACTTGGAAGAAACTCTCCCATTGAGAGACGACAGTGGAGTGATGGAAATGAGCACTTTGTGATTAGACTCTAAGTTTAAATGACATGACAGCTGAAGGCAAATACCAAGTTGACAATGCCTAAATTATCCAATTTTACCCAACTGACTTCAACTAGTAAATATTATGGAAATGGGAATAACGTTTTTAAAATGTTCAAGTGACAACTTTAGTTATGTCAAACGTTTTTCCAACGGAGGGTCGACCTTGTACGATTCAACTAAGCAGTGGGCAATTTTCAGTAAAGTTGAAAACGTTTTCTTGGAGTCATCTTCACAACTAAACTCTTCCCAAATATCTACTACAGAGAACGTGCCAACGATATTCAAATAATAATAATTTACTAATTTTTTTAAATTCTAGTGACATGAACATACTACTGGCTAAATTGATTGATAAAAAAGTATATAGCGAAAGAAGAGGAACTGGAATGATCCTAACCTAACCTATCTTTTGAATCGGAAACGAAAAGAGCATCCTGATACACTGCCTCCTATTACAGGCAAAACCAAGATGTATAGAAACCATGGTGTTATCACTGATTCGCTTTTGTTTCAAAAAAGTTGTTGAGACTGTAATTGCACTGATGGATGGCGTATAAGTCGAAAATAGCGGAGTTTTCAACATTCCGAAGTACTGAGTCATGATTATTTGATTGAAATTTGAATGTTTACAAATTATGGTTAATGAATATCACAACAAATAAAATTCAATGTTGAAAATTACATAACATGACACTTGTCCAAGCGTCATCATGAATCTGTAATTTTGCCGCCATCTGTGTGCTAAAGAGGTGAAACGGTATCAACGCAGTAAAAATACCACGAATCAAGTAGGCCGTACCCTAACACTTTTGTATGTCGGTTTCACAGCTATAAGAGATCACACCAGGGTTTCTATGTATCTTGGGCAAAACAAAATTACGTGGTGAAGAAACTTCACAGACACAAGCCCTCGTGAAGACAGACAGTTTGTAGAGCTGAAGTTTAAAGCTTAAGTTTCAATTTTTTGTTAGTTGTACTTGGTTCAGGTTTTGGTCGGATAAGCAACTTCAGTCGCGCTTCGGGTATGAAGGTAGTTGTCTGACAGACTAACGTTGAAAGTTAGTATATTTTCAGTTATCTGACATACAAAGTCGCGTGAGGACTTTTATTCTCCCACACTATGTTGGAAGTGTAATTCTATTTGGAAACATGGCCGGTCATTTAAATTTTGGACGTAAATAAGCATGAATGAAGGATTATGAAGTCTTATTTTGGTTTTCTATAAATAATTCATGTGTATTCCATTCAATTCAAGATTTAATCAATATCTAAATTAAATTTCACCGAAATGAATTTTTTGAATTCTTGAGTTTGGAAAAGTTCGCAAAACATTAAAAGGCCGCGTGGTTTTTGGCCTGGAACAATAGTATATTTGACAGTAAAATGAAATGCGTTGCCAATTTATGTTTCGAAATAGTTATTTTTCGGGTAACTTGACCATAAAAATATAACGGTAGGAGTAACCAGGAAGTTTTCTTCGAGTGTCCATTTTGGCCATCAGTAATTATTTGGTTGATAAATCAACTATGTTTTGAACACCATGAAAAATAAACTGTTATCGCTGAGTGAGAGGCGCTGGTGTATAATTGTTCTTAAATAAACCCAGCAACGTTTAGAAAACGACCATCAGCTACCTACAGTTGGAGTTAACTGTTTCAAAAACCCCAAAATGATTGACCAAATTGGTGCAAAACAGGGTTGTGACAACGTTGTGTTGAGGTCGGCAACGCAACTTATGTTTGGTTGCGCAAGTTTTTTAGACACGTAGCCGCAACGTTGAATTGCTACTTGGGTTGTGTTCTCCAAAATGTGCACTAGTTCATTCCCAATGGAATACGAATTATTTTTGACAGACTCGTGAAACTTTGTTACATTGTCATTTTTCGTTTTCACAACCATCATGATAGAGAGGTAAAATTCATGTTCAAATTAAAAAAAAAACAACAAATATTTTTCACATGCAGTAAGTGTGTTCTTCAGGGGATAATCCCTCATCAATTCTTCAACAATATTTCCTCAAAAAAAAGTTCATGAGAGGTCAACCTTAAGGACAATATGTTTCATTTATTTCACTATTCAATTCGAATAATTCTCTCCTTGTCTTTACATCAATCCACTTTGAAGTCTCTGCTGGTATAGAATTTCTGTCAACTTGTTCCTGGGTATATGTCCCACGACAAAACCCATTAATTCAGAAATCAATCATGAATCAATCAACCTCACCTGATTAACCTTGCAACGAGAATAACGATGCAAAGTTGTTCACGATATAACGATCTATTAATTAAATAATTGTTAATAACATCAGTAGCCGGAGTGCTTATTTCGTGGATTTTACTGTATAGTGGAATGAAAGAATTACGTGGCGTGGGGTCAAACAATGGTACCTACATTTCGATTTCATACGTGTATTGTATGATTCAAAGTTAAATCATCAATAATGGAATGGACCCTGAAAACCCATAAAAATACTCATTATTTACGCTGCTTTATTGTAATTTTTTGAAAATTATCGAATCGTTTGGATTTTTTCAATTTTTTTGGGAGTCTCAGATCTCAGATTCGTCTAATATCCCAGAATTCAACGAATATATTTGAAAGTGGGTATTTAATTTTTTACAAAAGAGTTGAAGGTAATTAGAAAAGGATTTTATTTTGAACTGGATAGGTGTTAAACTTGCTCTCCTGCTAGAAAAACCAATGCCACTAACATCAGATCACGTTTTCCCATCTACTGCACTTAAAAGAAATTACCTAAAATGTATTTTTGGAAATATATCGGGAATTTATAATTGAGTTATTTCAGAACATCCTGTGGCTTCTTCAAAGACTTCAAATATAACAACTAGTTAAACAAAAACTCAACAACTTTTTTACAAGATAAATCACAAATTAAATATTCCAACTATCTGATCTGATTGCAACCTGTACTACTCTGCTGTCTTCGGTATCTCTTCAAATCTGCTCTCCATTTTGTCTAGACTGTTTTATATAATCGTTTTGAATATTATGTAATTCGTATATTTCACCTTTCAGAGTAGGTACCATCAAATGAATGAACCTAAAGATGATGGTTTTCGTTTTATTAAATTTTTATTTATTTTTTTAATTTCCCATGCCATCTATGTTGTTCACCTTGATGAAATGTGGATTTTTGTCGTAACTCATTTCTGAGTTACCTACTCAGAGTGAAGTGGTTAATGTAAGTGGACACAGCTTTATGCTGTTTCGTAATAGTATTTTATAATCATTAGTACAAAATATTCTTTATTGTAAATTAAGTGAATCTTCTGGACAAAGTAGTTCAACTGTAAAATTACATAAAATATATTTGAAAGCTACAATTGCTGAGATTACACACATCTTGGAACATTAAATGTCAAATATTTCTGTTACCAGAAGTGGGAAACTGTTACAGCACTTGAAACTTTACCTTATCAATACTTACAACAGTTAATTTAATTTACATTCAAACATTTGCTACTTGAAACCTTTGGTGTAGTCATAAATACATTAATTGAGTTTGAGTACACCGAACTGAAGAGTTTTTGATCCATAAGTATGTATGGATCATCAAAGGGAAAAAGGTAAAATTCCTTCGAAAGAGGTGTTAAATTATCTGGTTTGATTTTATACATGTATTTATTTATTTCTGATACTTCAGGCGAGAAAAAGTTTTAAAGTAAGTTTGTTGTGATTGTCAAATGTTTTATTTGTAAATTATTTTTCCTTGGAGTTGACATTTCATATCTTCCTGTTCACATGATTCAAGCACATGAGCCAGTGTCTACGACAATCTCGTCTACTGTCACATTCAAAGTATCTACAAAATTATTATAATTTTAGCTACTGTCAAATTCTTATATTTCGCAAAACTGAACAAAGTTTATAACAATACGTTTTGAAGTACTGAATCAAAGTATTTTACTTCAATAGCAATCATTTTTATGTGATTTCTTTGGGAGGGCCTAGTCTCACAAAACATGACTGTTTCAATTCTTTTTGATTTACTTTTCGAAGGATGGATTTCTTGCAAAACTATTTTAATTTTTACCTGTACTAGGTTTTATAATCTATAATGAACATTGATACCTAAGTGAGAGATTTCCTTTTTGTGTTCAACTTGTGGTATAACCTCAAAGACTTTCTTCCGTAACGGTGCAACAGAAAGACGGAAAAACGATATATAAAAAAAAACTTCAACCCACAATAATACATACTTCATGTCTATATATTGTTTTTTTTTTATATTTGATTACCTAGGATAATCAAAATGCAAAGTGGAAGTATTCTTCCCAATATCATCTAAACCTTGATAATTTTTTTCTTCGATGTACGTAACCTTCAACCTCTCAAAAATACTGAAATAAACAGATTTTTCATAACTTTCTGGAATCTGGCGCCATCTATTACATAGTAGTTGATGAACATAATTTCATCATGGCCGCCGTGTCGACCCTTGGAGAAATCACGACCTCAGCAGAAGTCCGTAAATTCCCTTACACAGTAAAAATTTTTATATATTGAGATCGAAAAATGTCGTGATGTTAATGGGTCGTGATTCCCGCAATGTCGTGGTATCATGCGGCGAACGTCGTGATTTCTATCGCGATGTCGTGGGCTCATGCAATTGACAGATGACAAAGTCGTTTGTTCTCTCGTTTCAGGTACATATATATATATATATATATATATATATATATATATATATATATATATATATATATATTTATCTTGACAATATTTGGGACAGCAGTAAAACGCAAGTGTACTCTTATAACATTATATTTCCATTAGTTCGACAGTGGTTCCTGACATCATCAGGGAGCTACAAAAATGGATGAAACTATGGTAAAATGGTGAGGATGAGAGTCCTATACTTACAATTTTAGTGAGATTGGTCGCTGAACAACGATGTTACTAAATAAAAAAAGACAAAATCAATGTGCAACATGGGGTACTTAATAAAATTTATGTAAAACATTAAAACAATTGGAAATTTTTAAAAAAGTGTGTCGGATGCAGACAACACCTGTAGGATACCACGAGGAGCGTGGGAGAAGAGAAAATTATTGGGTTAGAATTTATTAAAATTAATCATATGTCATATGTCAAAAGTCAAAGTCAAAATTTCATAGAAGTTATAGAACAAGAGAACAATTGGCCTGAGCTGCTGGGGTTTCCAGTACAGTTGCAATTACTGCTAAAGAGGATATATAGTTATGGATTTCATGTAATTGTTGAGAAGATTATTAATATTGTTCGAAAAAGTTTTTAAAATTAATGTGGAAATTATGGGAAGTAAAAAAGTGTAAGGAATACCGAATGAGATTAAGTAATGCCAAAGGAGCTCTTATTGAGACCACTCGGGTTCTTGTCCAACAATAATAAATAAGAATAGATCTCACTCAAGTAGTTTAGATCTGTTCTTTTGTTTAAACAATGATCAGATTGAGAAATAAATGTCATTTCCAAGAATATTCGTTTTGAAGCATTACCTTCTTTGGTTAAAATTTTTGTGGAATTGTAGTCCATTGAGTGACCATCTTTGAAAACATGTTCACTGAGAGCACATCTCTCAGGGTGCAATCTACTATCACTTTTGTGAGAAGTTATACGGTCTTTTAGCAACCTTGCTGTTTGACCAATGTATTCATGACTACAGTTGGCACAAGGTATGCAATATACTAATTTAGATTGAGAAAATAAAGGAGTTTTGTCTTTTACGACAGAAAATAAGGAATTAATGGTAAGGACCGTTTTATTTTGTTGAAAATTCGTGAAAGCTTTGGCGTGATTTCAGCAAAAAAAGGCAAAGGTGTTGCCTGCATCCGACACACTTTTTAAAAAAATTTCAATTGTTTTAATGTTTTACATAAATTTTATTAAGTACCCCATGTTGCACATGGATTTTGTCTTTTATAATTTTGTAACATCGTTGTTAAGCGACCAATCTCACTAACATTGTAAGTATAGGACTCTCATCCTTACCATTTTACCATAGTTTCATCCATTTTTGTAGCTCCCTGATGATGACAGTAACCACTGTCGAAATATTGGAAATATAATGTTATAAGAGTACACTTGCGTTTTGCTGCTGTCCCAAATATTGTCAAGATTGTTTCTAACCTCTCTCTCTCTCTCTCTCTCTCTCTCTCTCTCTCTCTATATATATATATAGGATGGATTTAGCGAGGGGTAATATATGAAAATATAAGTAAAAAAGTTATTGGATATAACCCTCAAAATGTTCTGCAACTGTATACACGTGTTTCGAGCTTAAGCTCTCATCAGTACGGTAAAATCAACTGCGAAGATGTACAACACTTGGATGTAAAAATAGAAACCAAGGAAGTCAACAACAGGAAGCCAACCACACATTTGTGGCTTCGGTTAGAACACCTTGTGCTTACAAGGCAACAACTAATGTCGCCACGGAGGTAGCTGTAGCCACAAGCGTGACAATCCTACCCAGGAAAATACAAATCAAAAAGGATTTATCGAGGGGCTATATATGAAAATATAAAGAGAAAAGTTATTTGGTATAACTTCTCAAATTGTTGTGCAACCGTAGACACGTGTTTCGAGCTTAAGCTCTCATCAGTACGGTAAAATCAAGTGCGAAGATGTACAATACTTGGATGTAAAAATAGAAACAAAGGAAGTCAACAACAGGAAGCCAACCACACATTTGTGGCTTCGGTTAGAAGACCTTGTGCTTACAAGGCAACAACTATCGTCGCCACGGAGGTAGCTGTAGCCACCAGCGTGACAATCCTACCAAGGAAAATACGAATCAAGAAGGATTTATCGAGGGGCTATATATGAAAATATAAAGAGAAAAGTTATTGGGTATAACCCTCAAACTGTTGTGCAACCGTAGACACGTGTTTCGAGCTTAAGCTCTCATCAGTACGGGAAAATCAAGTGCGAAGATGTACAACACTTGGATGTAAAAATAGAAACAAAGGAAGTCAACAACAGGAAGCCAACCACACATTTGTGGCTGCGGTTAGAAGATCTTGTGCTTACAAGGCAACAACTAACGTCGCGACGGAGGTAGCTGTAGCCATCAGCGTGCCAATCCTACCCAGGAAAATACAAATAAAAAAGGATTTATCGATGGGCCATATATGAAAATATAAAGAGAAAAGTTATTGCGTATAACCCTCAAATTGTTGTGCAATCGTAGACACGTGTTTCGAGCTTAAGCTCTCATCAGTACGGTAAAATCAAGTGCGAAGATGTACAACACTTGGATGTAAAAATAGAAACAAAGGAAGTCAACAACAGGAAGCCAACCACACATTTGTGGCTTCGGTTAGAAGACCTTGTGCTTACAAGGCAACAACTAACGTCGCCACGGAGGTAGCTGTAGCCTCCAGCGTGCCAATCCTACCCAGGAAAATATAAAGAGAAAAGTTATTGGGTATAACCCTCAAATTGTTGTGCAACCATAGAGACGTGTTTCGAGCTTAAGCTTTCATCAGTACGGTAAAATCAAGTGCGAAGATGTTGCAAAGTACATCGACTTTCGGAATTCGTTATCATTTTTTGTCGCATTCCACGGCGATAACAGCGAGTCTTGATGCCCCAGTACAGATATTTTACAGCAGACACTCAGAAGGAGCCCGCGCACACATCCCCACTCATAGCTAGAGAATAGGAGGAAGGTCTTGGTGGGGAGAATGAGTCGAACAGGTCCCATTGAAGACGGTCGAGTGGCAGTGAAGCTCGATCACTCGAAGAAGTCAGACGTGTCTTGATAATATCTAATACATTCGGTGTCTTCTGCCGTGGCCCGAACTCATAGTGATACCGTTTCACTCCGACATACTAGCAACACTTTTTCGTGCGATGATGCTTGGTATTAAGAGATACGTTTTCAAACGAAACTAGTATAACCAAGCATCCCGTTTCAATATAGTGCGATATTATTACAATTCCGTTCATTTTTATATTTTACTAACGACTCGACATTGATATATACGTTATTGCAACGAAGCTATCTGAGTCGAGCGTTTCGGTTCTATTCATCATCAGACACCGTGACACCGTCTATTCCGTATTAATCAATAATATTATTACAATTCCGTTCATTTTTATATTTTACTAACGACTCGACATTGATATATACGTTATTGCAACGAAGCTATCTGAGTCGAGCGTTTCGGTTCTATTCATCATCAGACACCGTGACACCGTCTATTCCGTATTAAACAATAATATTATTAAAATTCCGTTTATTTTTTATATTTTACTAACTACTCGACATTGATATATACGTTATTACAACGAAGCTATCTGAGTCGAGCGTTTCGGTTCTATTCATCATCAGACACCGTGACACCGTCTATTCCGTATTAATCAATAATATTATTACAATTCCGTTTATTTTTATATTTTACTAACGACTCGACATTGATATTTACGTTATTGCAACGAAGCTATCTGAGTCTAGCGTTTCGGTTCTATTCATCATCAGACACCATGACCCCGTTTATTCCGTATTAAACAATAATATTACAACTCCGTTTATTTTTATATTTTGATAACGACTCGACATTGATATATACGTTATTGTAACGAAGCTATCTGAGTCGAGCGTTTCGGTTCTAATCATCATCAAACACCGTAACACCGTCTATTCCGTATTATACAATATTTTTACAACTCCGTTTATTTTTTATATTTTGCTCACGACTCGACATTGATATATACGTTATTACAACGAAGCTATCTGAGTCGAACGTTTCGGTTCTATTCATCATCAGACACCGTGACCCCGTCTATTCCGTATTAAACAATATTATTATAACTCCGTTTATTTGCTAACGACTCGATATTGATATATACGTTATTGCAACGAAGCTATCTGAGTCGAGCGTTTCGGTTATTTCCATCTTCAGACACCGGGACCCCGTCTACTCCGTATAGATAAATAATAAATATTATTTTCTGCTACATTGAGAGGCCTGAGAGGACCCTGAACGAGACTTATAGGAAGAAGAGATCCTGTTTTTGTTTTATTGATTTGAGATTGTATCTGAAGTATACATTACATTTAGTTCATAACCTAGAATTGTCGTTATAGGAAATACATGTGATTTTGTTCCGAATGCTCAGACTTTTACTTTATTACCTGGCTAAGAGAGAGAAAGAAACCTGAACCACTGGACGTACTCAACTGCGCTAGAGCTAATCCCGCAGACAAAATCGTCACAAATTGGCGCTCGAGCAGGGAATTTTTATTTTCCGTAGCCAGAGTGATAAAGTAATCCGAAAATATGACTGAGCTTCGGTTAACCGATATGTACAGTCTGAAAAAAGATGAGTTACAAGAACGATTAACTACGTTGGGTTTACCTTCTGAAGGTACCGTGGAGGATCTACGAGAGATAATGCGAGAATATATCAGGAGACCATTTGATCAGCAGGAAGAGACTAATACGCACGATACAGTGGCGGACGAAGGGGCTTGTGCGATGGAACATCCACAATTACCCCAACTGGAGCATCCACAATTACCCCAACTGGAGACGTATCTGCCAAACCATGAGAGTTCGGGAGCAGTACCGAAACCCAAGGATGTTATAAATCACAACGAAGAACTTTCGAAAAGGCACAATGCGGCTGCCCATACAGGAGACATGGAAGAAGCAAACAGACACACTTCAACACTTCTTGGACAGTCGTTACCAAGAGGGCATCTGAACAGACCCGGTGGTTTTTCTCAGAAGTTAGGATATGAGGACCCATCTACTAAGTTCTCCTACCGACCGATGGCTGCGACTTACCCAACCAAAGAGAGAACCTGGCATGAAAATATCCTGCCAACCAGAAATTTCAGAAACAATCAGTACCCTACTTTCTCTTCTTATAACTTGGGAAAAACTATCGCAACAACATCGGAGGAACCGATTTTCAAAGTTTTGGATCGAGTTCGGAAGTGGAATGTGAATTTCGACGGTAAGAAAGATCCAGTGAGTTTCCTAGAACGAGTCTCCGAATTACAAAATACATATGCCCTGTCCGGATCTCAGCTACTGAGGGCATTACCAGAATTACTGCGAGATAAGGCACTGTTATGGTACAGAAACAACAAACATCGCTGGCAGAACTGGGGAGATTTCTGCGAAAGTTTCTGCTCATTTTTTGCATCCTCGGAATACCGCTTACGTCTGGAAGACGAAGCCCGGAAACGAACACAGGGGCTCAACGAACCAGTAAAAGATTTTGTTACCGCACTTCAGACCATTTTCCGCAGAATTGGTAATATTCGACAAGAACTTCAACTCGAGAGAATATACCAGAATCTCAGACCGGAATATAAGTACTTTATGGAGAGGAGAGATGTCCGGACTATAGACGAACTTATCGAACTTGGTGAAGAGTTCGAAGTTCTCAACAGGGAAGAACCTATCTACCGTCCTCCACCGAATGTGTCGCAAGCATACCTACCAGAGACTGCGTATCTGCCGAGCAGTAAGCCAAATATACGAGATATACCTAAACCTCGCCCGAATGAGATGAGAAATATTCCAAACGGCAGACCAGCGCCGACCAGACGCTTCCTGGAAAACAATAGTACTGAGATCCGCACCAGTAGTGGTCAAGCCACCCGAACATTTTCCCCACGACCAGCAACTCAGAACGAACGACAGGATGCTGTGTGCTGGAGATGTGGAGAACAAGGACACACCCGATTTGCCTGCCGAAATGAACCCCGAAAATTCTGTTCCATATGTGGTAGACAGGGAATACTATCCAGAGACTGTTGTCGCAAAACACATACGACAGAGTCGACACGAGCCACACCGTCGGGATCTACTCAGATATTGACCATATCTGTTCCTCTCAGAAGTAGACCGGGAGACAGGCT
This sequence comes from Chrysolina oricalcia, assembly GCA_944452925.2. NCBI lineage: Eukaryota > Metazoa > Arthropoda > Insecta > Coleoptera > Chrysomelidae > Chrysolina > Chrysolina oricalcia. The sequence continues at coordinate 45,614,334 of OX101823.2, read as the reverse complement.
GCTTTGTTTTTCTGTTCTACTAGGTACCACTTTTGTGGAAGCTCTACTGGACACAGGAGCAGAAAAGTCGTTCTTAGGAGACGACGCAGTCAATATTATCACAAGACTTGAATGGGGTTGTAAGAAACCTAAGACAGAAACCGCCCGCTTAGCAGATGGTACGAGAGTTCCTCTCACGGACTCCTGGATCATAAAAGGCAAAATCAAGGAATTCAATTTCGAGGAAGAATTCATCCATTTGCCAGGAATGCAAATCGAGTTATTGATTGGAATGGAGCTGCTGCGGAAGTGGAAAGCCGTCATAGACGTAAGCGAAACAAAACTCAGCATAGAATGCACACGACCGTCTAGTGTAGCTATTGCGGAAGTATCCCCAGAGAAGCCCGAAGAGCAAATGTTAGAAGAGTTTCTCGAAACCGAACTAGGGCGCTTCCGACGTCCCCGAAGAGTAACCCATCTTGCCGAACATGTCATTCGTCTGAAAGACCCGACCCCCATTAAACAACGTTATCGTCCCAGAAATCCGGCCATGCAGGCTGTGATTGACCAGGAAGTGGACAGGATGCTCGCGGAAGGTGTGATAGAGCCCTCTGACAGTCCGTGGAGTAGCCCTGTTGTGATAGTCCGAAAGAAGGATGGACGTTACCGGTTTTGCGTAGATTTTCGCAAAGTGAACGAGGTTTCTGTGAAGGACGCCTATCCTTTACCACAGATAAATGCCATATTAGACAAACTTCGAGAAGCCCGATACATATCCACACTAGATCTGAAGGATGGCTACTGGCTGATTCCCATGGCTCCTGGAAGTGAGCCTATTACTGCTTTTACAGTTCCCGGCAGTGGCTTGTTTCAGTTCAAGGTTATTCCTTTCGGCCTGCATGCGGTTCCTAGCACATTCCAACGACTACTAGATAGGGTTATCGGACCGCAATTGACTTTTGCGTTCGCCTATCTCGACGATATTATAATTATCAGCAAAACTTTGCAGGACCACCTGAAACACTTGCAAATCGTCTTTGAGAGACTCTATTCCGCCAACCTACGGATCAATCCAGAGAAGTGTCATTTCTGCAAACAAGAAATGGAATATTTAGGACACGTTGTCAGCCGCGAGGGGATAAAAACAGATCCAGACAAAGTAAAGGCCATCCTGGACATCCCTCCACCCCGCAATCTGAGAATGTTAAGAAGCTTCTTAGGAGTCACATCATGGTACCGCCGGTTCATAGCAGACTACGACCGCATCGCCGCCCCACTAAACCAGTTATTACGAAAAAGATCAAAATGGGAATGGACCACCAGACAAGAGGAAGCTTTCGAGCTTCTCAAAACAGCTCTGACGCGAGCCCCGGTGCTGGTCAGTCCAGATTTTTCGAAAACCTTTTATCTTCAAACCGACGCATCTGATGTGGGATTAGGGGTAGCCCTGATTCAGAAGGTAGATGGCCACGACCGAGTGGTATCTTACGCGAGCCGAACCCTGAACCAAGTTGAGAGAAAATACTCAGCGACCGAGAAAGAATGCACAACGATCGTCTTTGGTATTCGCAAAATGAGACCCTATCTTGAAGGTTACCATTTCGTCGTAATTACTGATCATCAAAGCCTTCGCTGGATAAATTCGATAGATTCCCCCACCGGAAGAATGCTAGATGGGCCCTGGAACTGCAACAGTACGATTACAAGGTACAGTACCGGAAGGGAGTTCTTATCCCGACAACCAGTGAGCATCGAAGCAGGACCATAAGAGACAGAACTCCGCTTGATCGAAGGAGCTGATCAATGTGAGTGGTACTCTCGAATAGTGAGAGAAGTCCAGGGAGATCCCGGAAAACATCCTGATTTCTGTATAAAACAGAACCAACTATATCACCATTTCTGGGATAGGAATTCCATAAACGAGCCCGAACTTATCGAACAATGGAAACTCTGCGTTCCCACTCCGGCTAGAAAAGTTATCATGCAGGAGAATCACGACGCTCCAACGGCGGGACATTTAGGAGTATCCAAGACTATTACCCGAATTACCAGGAGGTATTATTGGCCAAAAATGGTGAAGGAAATAGCCCGATATGTGCAGAGTTGTCCTAACTGCCAACACTTCAAGCCATTGCAACAAAAAGTACCTGGCAGCATGAAGCCAACTACACACCGTGGTCCGTGGGATACCGTATCCGTTGACATAGTAGGTCCGCTACCACGCTCCAAGAAAGGGGATGCATATCTCATTGTTTTTCTCGATAAATTCACGAAATGGGTGGAATGCAAGCCGGTACGGGCAGTCACCGCAAGAGTTATTTGCGAAGCCATAAACGAGAAGATATTTTGTGCAGTTGGCAAACCACGGGTCGTCCTATCTGACAACGGCCGGCAATTCGTGAGTAACGAATTCAGGGAATTGCTCGAAACCAATGGTATACGTCACCAACTCACCTCACCATACTCGCCACAGTGTAACCCTGTAGAAAGAACCAACAGAGTCTTGTAGACCATGATATCCCAGTACACCAATGGTGATCACCAGCAATGGGATAAATGGCTCCCGGAGTTGAAGTTTGCCATCAACACCGCAACTCAGGAATCAACGGGGTACACGCCAGCTATGCTTAACTTTGGGCGTGAGCTAGTGCCGCCTGGGCCGCGGTTTCAGGAGGAAGACTCGAACATCACCCTGATGAAACCAGAAGTAATGAATGAAAGACTTGAAAAACTTAGGGGAGTTGCGAGATCTGGCTGAAGAAAATTTGTCCAAAGCTTCCGCGGAACAAACTAAGTATTATAATCTTCGTAGACGAGAATGGGCCCCTCAACTAGGAGAGCTTGTAATGTATCGAACACACTACTGGAGACGAATTCGTGGCGATATGATTGAACTGTTCAAAATAATCACCGGTCGGTATCATGTGGACCTGTCTTCGCTGTACGAAACTCGTATGGATGATCGCCTTCGTGGACACCGATTCACACTCAAAAAGGAAGCGTTTCGCAAATGCCTCAGACAATATACGCTCTTCAACAGGTCTTTTGAACTATGGAACAAACTACCTGCACATGTGATTGATTCTCCGTCAGTGAATGCATTCAAAAACGGTCTAGATTTATTTTATTCTACCAACCCTGGTATTGTTTCTGATAGATTTGTACTAATGTAAATTGTTACTTGATAATTATTACCTAGGTATAACCACTCACTGTATACCTCTTCAAAAAAAAGTTTACAAGCTATGCTTCTACTCTTGTTTTGCAATAAATAAATAAATAAATAAACACTTCTTATCCTCAGCTGCGCAAAATTTTGCTGCAAAACTGGCACCGAAATTTTCCGGGCCCTATCAAGTAATAAGAGTCGATTCCTCTGTAGTTTTTCGACTAAGACCTGTGAAAGGGGGTCGTTTTATTACTGCTCACGTCAAGGACCTAAAACCAGCTCACTGACCAACAGGTCACCCTTCACCCGTACAATACCCACAGCGGTACCGGTGGTAGACACCGTCACAAAACAAAAAGGGACGACAAGAGTGGGGTTTGAGTGGGAGAAAAGGTTGGCAGCCAGTCGGAGTGGGGGAAAAGCAGGTATACTTGTAGAAGCATACCAACGATTCATATTCAGTTTCTCACGTTCGACAAGATGGACAGCAACCCGCATAGTCGAAATGCTTTCATGTGGCGAGATGCCCAAGAACAAATATGCCAAGAGTACATGGATTTGAATGAAGATGGGGACGCATTGAGGAGACGCAGGGAACTATACCCTGCTAAAATAAACATTTTACAGAATGTAGTAGTAGTAGAAAGCCAAACGGAAGTTAGCGTGGGACGCGAACTTAAAACGGACTCCGAACCAGCGGTATTCCTGATTTCAGATACATCTGAAGAGGAAATGGTGGTCATCGAGATATCCTCCGAGGGGGAGGATTTTGAAGTGTTAGACCATTGGCCATCTGATGTGGAGAATGAGACCGGGTTTGAGATGGTCGAACTCCCAGAAGACTCTGAACCCGTATTAGACCTCGGGGAAGATACAGTGGCGCAGATACTGCGAGAACTGGAAGAGGGCTTGGTGGATCCAGACCATCTCCGCATGGCCCGGGAATCAACAGAGGATTCAACACCGTCCTTTCTGGTACAAGAAATGCCCAGAGACGTTCCTCGCACGCCGGAGCCCACTACAACCACGCTCAGGAAGCCACGTGTGCCGACGCCAGAACTCCACCCGAAAGCTAGACGCCATCGAGAAAAGAGGCGCCGCCAAGATGAGAGGCGAAGAAGGGACAAACAACCTCCCTGAAGGTCACATGGAGATGTAGTTCGATGGTAGGAGAATTTATCCGCCGAGCTACGTTTTGTTACAAGAATTTTTGAGTTTTCGTTTTGGGCCGAAGAAGTTTATTTTATTTTTGGGAACATATTTTTTGGTAAGAAGAAGTCCTCGAATTTGAACGAAATCAAATATCGAGAGGGTCCAGAGATAGAAAAGTATTAGTTTATTTCGAAGAAAATACATTTTCGCACAGGAGCACGAAAAATGCGTAAACCAAAGTCGTTTTGGAAGAATATTTGGGTTTGAGTCAAACAAAGTTTCCCTCACGACAGTAAGGGGGGAGTGTAACGAATTTTTATAAAAAAAGTCATCGATATAGCAAAGTACATCGACTTTCAGAATTCGTTATCATTTTTTGTCGCATTCCACGGCGATAACAGCGAGTCTTGATGCCCCAGTACAGATATTTTACAGCAGACACTCAGAAGGAGCCCGCGCACACATCCCCACTCATAGCTAGAAAATAGGAGGAAGGTCTTGGTGGGGAGAACGAGTCGAACAGATCCCATTGAAGACGTTCGAGTGGCAGTGAAGCTCGATCACTCGAAGAAGTCAGACGTGTCTTGATAATATCTAATGTATTCGGTGTCTTCTGCCGTGGACCGAACTCATAGTGATACAGTTTCACTCCGACATACTAGCAACACTTTTTCGTGCGATGATGCTTGGTATTAAGAGATACGTTTCAAAGAAACTAGTATAACCAAGCATCCCGTTCCGTTATTTCCATCTTCAGACACCGGGACCCCGTCTACTCCTTATAGATAAATAATAAATATTATTTTCTGATTTTCTGCTACATTGAGACGCCTGAGAGGACCCTGAACGAGACTTATAGGAAGAAGAGATCATGTTTTTGTTTTATTGTTTTGAGATTTTATCTGAATTATACATTACATTCAGTTCATAACATAGAATTGTCGTTATAGGAAATACATGTGATTTTGTCCCGAATGCTCAGTCTTTTACTTTATTACCTGGCTAAGAGAGAGAAAGAAACCTGAACCACTGGACGTACTCAACTGCGCTAAAGCTAATCCCGCAGACAAAATCGTCTCAATGTACAACACTTGGATGTAAAAATAGATAGAAACAAAGGAAGTCAACAACAGGAAGCCAACCACACATTTGTGGCTTCGGTTAGAAGACCTTGTGCTTACAAGGCAACAACTAACGTCGCCACAGAGGTAGCTGTAGCCACCAGCGTGACAATCCTACCCAGGAAAATATAAATCAAAAAGGATTTATCGAGGGGCTATGTATGAAAATATAAAGAGAAAAGTTATTGGGTATAACCCTCAAATCATTGTGCAACTGTAGACACGTGTTTCGAGCTTAAGCTCTCATCAGTAAGGTAAAATCAAGTGCGAAGGTGTACAACACTTGGATGTAAAAATAGAAACAAAGGAAGTCAACAACAGGAAGCCAACCACACATTTGAGGCTTCGGTTAGAAGACCTTGTGCTTACAAGGCAACAACTAACGTCTCCACGGAGGTAGCTGTAGCCACCAGCGTGAGAATCCTACCCAGGAAAATACAAATCAAAAAGGCAACAACTAACGTCGCCCCTCGATAAATCCTTTTTGATTTGTATTTTCCTGGGTAGGATTGTCACGCTGGTGGCTACAGCTACCTCCGTGGCGACGATAGTTAGGATACGATAGTTAGGATTATTTTTAATGTTAATATATCCCAAGACATTATCACACATATCAACATTTTTCAATTCATGATTGGTCGCTACTTCTTGGCAACTAGAATTTTCTCGTTTTAGAAGATATTCCTCGTTGGAGCCATCAGATTCAATTATATTTTTGAATGGGCGAATGTAAATAGTTTTTTGACCAAAAATCCTTTTGATAGCAGATCCATTCGATACCGCATTTTCTTCTAAGTTGGGCTTTACCAATCTACCCCCAATAGGTACCAATATTTCAAATGGGACATCAGTAATTATTTGGAATTTTTTTTTAATGTTTTGGTACACATCAACTGCTTTCTAATTTTTACTGATTTTAAAATCAGATATTGCATAACCTCAATTAACAAAAATATCAATGAGGTACCTGTATCTATTTTCATGTAATGCTCTGTATGCCAGATGGCAATGAGAGCGTAGTCAACCCTATATCTTTGATGTCTTTGGAGATCAAATTTTCAGATTCAGAGTCGAAGTGGTGGAAGATTCTATTTTGCATCCTCTCGTGGATTATTTCTTCAGTGAAACTCTTTTCACTTCACCAGATACAAACATATCCAACTTTTGATTTTTAAATGGGACACCCTGTATTTTTTATATTTCCATTTTCAGAGTATTATTTTACATTTCATACAGTATTTTACAAAAAAAAACATTTGCTAATTTTTACTAATGTAAAGTCTTAAAATGTTGTTTAATGTTTTAGAAAACAAAGTGAGTATGAAAAAATAACTCTGTAGCAAGTTGTTGAATATGATAACTACAAGATCTAAGTCGTTATGAATTTAGTATAAATAATGAATGCATATAGGATCTTACATTACTCTTACGTATTTGAAAAATGTGATCCCAAACAACATCAAATTTACAGTGGTGGCCCAGTTTTGGTGACCACCTAGTTTGGTCTGTTTGTTGCATCATGCAAGAATTTCATGATTGAACATTTTCTAAAATTGATTCTACTTATATTTTGATTCACATGGTTTTATTGTTCACATATCAATCCTATATTCCATAGGATAGTAGTTAGGATGAGAGGACCATTTCACTCACTCCTATTTTGGATGTACATGAGATACGTGAACATTATTTTCTCGAGCTGTTAAAGTCACTTTTGCTGCTGTTCATAATTTCAAGTTTGAGATGTCCCTGAAGATTTAATTGACAGACATGCAATGTGGTTCATTATTTATAAAAAACAGTTGAAAAATGGTACTTTTGTTGAAATGGGAAACATTCTCAATTGAAAATTGAAACAAAAAACATTACTCCTCTGGAAATGGAAAAAACCTACAATAAATGGAAGTAACTTTTTTGTATTATAGCTACGTATATAAAATAGTATGTTATTATACAAGTGACCCTTAAAGCGAGTATGAAGCGAGGGGAAACATCTCCTTTAAATCTCGTACAACTGGAAATTTTGAGTCATTCAGCTCAATTTTCAGTCTTAAATAAATCTTCGCTTCAGTTTGAGTCTTTCAGTCATCGGCTTGAGTCTTCAGTCATCGGCTTGAGTCTTCAGTCATCGGTTTGAGTCTTTCAGTATTTTGAATATTTTAAGTAGTCTACACATTTTAGCGAGAGGTTTCCTCCTCGGTATAAAGGCACGACGTGAAGTGGAGTGCTTTTAACTTTGCGAGTGCTTTAACGTTATCATACTCTATTTTGTATTATGCCTGCATCATGTCGTCACAAAACAATGCTGGAAATGAGTTTCTGGTCAGGATAATGTTCTCTATATTTTATTACATCTAGTCAAGTAGGTAATGGACATCTGATGATGTGGCGAGTTATAATTTTGAAGATTTCGTACGCATTTCTTTTCATTTGAGAAATTATGATGCAGATACTTTTTTTTACTTTCACAAATGATTTTGCATTTAGAAAATCACAATAATCAAAACCTGTTATTTACTTAATTTAGTTGTAACTTGACTCTATTGAAATAAAATGTAATGAAGTATTACTAGTTTCTTTCAATAGACCAATAGAAGAGTGATTCTAAATATTTACAGTACGTTCTGACTTTTGAGACAGTATATGAGACTGAAATTCTCAAATTGCTTTAATTACCAGTTTCATAGGCTGTAGATTTAGCAGCTCCCTTCAATGTCCCAAAATGATCGGCGGCTTTCACTAGTATGATGCCTTTGTGAAAAACATAATCTCTCCCATCAGAATTATTTCTCCTTCTATTTGACCGTCCACTGTTCCTAGTCGAGTTTCGAGTTTGCCTAACACTAGGAAACAATCTTTGTATTTCACGCCGAATTGGTACTGGTTCTTGTGCCTGTTCTACTTGTGTATGAGATGTGGATGGGCGGGATTGCGTGTCTCGAAATATACGTGTTGGTGTTGTAGAGGGTGGAGCTGATGTCGAAGTCAATTGTCTCATGGCAGTCTCTAGTGAATCCCTTAATTGTTGGCTGGATAAAATTTCAGTAACTAGTGTCTTTATATCTCTTGGCACATGTGGCACATCCATATTGAAGGAGGCCAATAGACCAGATTATATATTTCTCAGATGAATAAAAGCGAAACCTTACAAGATCGTATTTACACTGTTACGCAGTTAAACATTCAAATTTCATAATGACATTGACATGGCGACTGGCGTATGATATGGGTACTACACGGGTTCACGGGTAGTTATAGTTAATGTTAAGTGATGTTCATAGGTTGAAATTTATTGTGCTAGAAATGAAGAAAGTTTAGTACCAAATTAGAGTAAAGCGTACTGGACTAATGGACTAATTTAACCGATACGATGCCAATATCGATACTTTCAACGCAATTTGACACCATCAACGATATTTCTGATTAGGTATTTCCTAATGATAACTAGTAGGTCATCTTCAATTAGGTTAGGTTACGTCTAGAGAATTAAAAATAAACTTTTGAGCGAACCGATTGGATCAGTTAGCTCAAATATCATTTATCGTACCCCGAACAGATGTGATAATCAAATTGTGACGGTTTCATTTCGCCACTTCAAAACAATTCCAAATATCACATAGAAACAATATATTGATTACCTTCCATACGCTTTGGTGCATTATGTGTTGCCTATCTTCGAATCATTGTGCTCTAGAATCTCATACATATTTATGCTTGAAAGATAAATCAAACTCTCGAAACTATTTTATTTTCCACCAACGTAGTTAACAAGATAGATAAGGCAACTTTCAAACAATCAACAAAAAAAGCATTCTTCCCAATTTGTTTACCGTTTCTTGAAAGTAACATTGAGAAATAATGTTGTACCTTTCATTCATCCAGAATGCTCATGCACCTTTGAAGTCCCTGTAGTTTAAAAATACCGCCAGTTCATTGTTGTATTTTCTGTAAGAATTCTTTTGTCTCAAATGACAGCGTCTAGTGATTTTGTCAACAAATCTTGTCTATTCGTTTGCTTATCGATACCAGTCGCAAATTCGCAAATTAGGTTGGGTCAGTAGCGTAGCGAAAGGACATTTCCGCAACGGTAGCATTTCATACGCTTTGGGGGCTTTACCGACAATAAATTGTGTTGTCTGTTCAACGAAAACTCTTCATAAACCCCTTTTCTATCCAACTGAATATTTACAATTTTTCAAAACACGCAATATTCCTTCCAAGGGCAATTTCCCAACCCATTCGTACCGTTGATGAGACCCCTGACCTCGGATTTGTTTCATGTTAATTAGGGAATTTTTGATTTATTGATGTGGTGTAGAATGTTAGTTCCGGAAGGTCGATATACTCCCACCCGAGTGTCTATCGGAAGTCGATTTGCTTTTGAGAGGATGGAACCATTCTAGAAGTCTGCGGTGCTGTTCAAGTATTGAAGTGAAATCTATTTTGTAGAATTTGTGTCTACCCTTTGGGGATTTCATTAGTTTTCACTTCTCTTATTGAGGTTTTCGTACCGAATTCGTATCGAATTTTCTATTGGAAAGCTGCGAGCCTTTTTAAAGGGATTTTTCTACTTGACTACGCTGTAAGTACTTCTTTTCATCATCCTCCATTTTGATTCCGGTCCTGATGCAACAAATAAGTAATTTGAATTGTTTTATGTAGAGCAAAGCAGCCATTGGTTTCAATATCTTCCACTGACCATCCAAGGAAATTCTCTGAAACCCTCCAGAATGAGGTAATAATGTTTTTGCCGGTTTCTTGAACCATCTTCAACTCATGTTCAATTTCAGGGTTCTTTTGGAGGGCCCAATATTAGTCCTTGGGGCCGAACTTAGTTTGAGTGGATGCTGTTATTTTTAGTTGCGATCACGCAGTTCAACTACCGACTCCAGCAACGAATCTCAGTCGCTAACTACGTGGATGAAGGCCCAGTTCTCAAGACCGGCTCCAATTAGGTCGTTGAATAGAGGTTTCAACTCCTTGGTCCACGATCTGTTCAAGGGTTCCCTCTGCTTTTGACAACTCGAATACATACCGACATAACTTGCTGTTGTTGCTGTTTCTAGGACTCTAACCTTGAGTCTGCCGTATATCTTCCAGATAAGTTGTGTCTGTCTGTAACGTCCATTTTCGCAAATTGCTGCTACTTACCTTTTTTTGGGTGGAAAAACCATATTTATACTACTTCATTTGAGAATCGCACCCTAAGTGCCGAAGATTACATTCATATTTTTTTTGTGAACCATAACGATAGGTCGACCTATGAACTTGGCCAGTTCTAGTTTATTTATAAAGTTCAACACGTACTTGTTAAAAGGTTATTTATTTAATAAAAGTGTGTACAAATTCCAACAAAATTTCTGTCCATTTTCTATTCTATCTAGTTTTGGGGCTTTCTATTAGAGAAAGAACCAAGGAAAAATTGGTTTTGTGATTTACATTTTTTCTGCGAATATCGAATCATTTCACGGGCAGCGTGATCATTAAATGTTAAATTACGTGGCGCCCCATTCCTTTTTTTGTGTGATAACAACCTCCACTGGTCTCCGCTGTATGAATGATTTAATTAAGTTACCTCTATCTTTGTGATTTTGGGTGGTAAATTCAGAGCTAGCCTGGCCAACATCCTTATTTTATGCCTTTTATGGTTTATAGATTTATTAACGACCCTGAGATCGTGACAAATGCAAGCGGAGTAGAACAATATCTAGCCATCAACATGTATTAACCGAACGCACCAGCTGCAATATGTCACTGGCGCATAGACATAGGATTGCATTCCCTGAAGAGCGCATGTCGCATCAACAGATTTTAATGCGTAGAAACTAATTTGCCTATGACCCATACCGATCCAACGTTACCAGTGATTGCCTCCTTTTGAAAGTGCATGAATTAGTTTTTCGCTCGCACTTGACACACAACACTAACCTAAGCAAGCTAACCCAGCATGCGAGTTAAAAATACGTGAATTAGTTTTTCGCTCGCACTTGACACACAAACCTAACATGCGCATTTTATTGGTCAATAAAATAAAACTCTCAAAATGCCTCCTTCTTTCCACCAGTAAAATATACACATGTGAATTCACCCGTTTCAGACATTTTTTATTGAAACCGGCTTTTTTTTATCAAAGAGAAGGAGGTATATCCATCCACTGGCAATGTTGGTTCAGTCTGGTCGAATTAGCTTCTCGTGGTTTTGCACAATTTTTCCTCGTGAAAATACATTTTGTGAGGAGTAACTTTGTATGATCTAATCAGAACGAAATAACCTTACGTAGATATTTGAGTACGTAGAAATTTTCTTTTGCACTAGACCTTCTTTCAAATTTGAACTCTCTCTTATGCTCTGGCCCTTGCATCCTAAGCCGCTTTCCAATTGACGGAGAGGGCAGTTCTGAATAACTCCGGGTAGCTCCTGAAGTGAACTGAAAAAGCATGTTCAATAGAGGACTTCGGCAAAGGATGCTGTCATGCCACCACGCAACTTTTGGCTTTAAAACTACTGACACGTTTTTCGACAACTTTCATGTCAGGGTTGCTGGCAGCCTCAGAAATCTCCTACTAGGATTGAAATTGTGCATTACGATGGAAAAATTTTAATTTTAGGGATTTTTCTTCAAAAATTTCGCTGATTTAGAAATATATCATTTTTCTGAATTAAAAGGAAATCGCGTATTTCACTTTTCCTAGTTATCAAATAATTTATCAATCTAGAAAATATTCTGAGCTTGGTAAATTTCACGGATGAACAATTTAACCTTTATTATTTTTTAATTAAAATGCTCTCGGCCTTTCATTCCTCTAATAACACGAGATTTATTGGTATATCCCGTTAAGGTCCTACAAATGTCCCAATGTTTCGGACTCAGATACGATATGCAAGAAATGTTTCTTTTGGGACATAACCTTCAAATGTTTTCATTGAGATGTTCTAGAAACTTACTTTTTTTATTGCTTTTCAACAAAAAGTCATGATTATGACCTATATTAATTATGTTTTATTTGGTTATGTAAACAGTTATGGAATCAAATACATTATAGTTAAAAACTTCGACTGCAAATCAAAATTATTGTGTTTCTCAGACACTTACCTAATATTAAAATCAAATTTAAGGATATAATTACTGAATATAACTTTTCTAGTTGTAGATGAGTCTTTGACTTGAAAACGCAATCTTTCGAAAATCCCACTATTTATCAACCTGCCATCACTTGGAGCGTTGGCGACGATTGCCGATAGTAGCCGATTACACCATCAATGCTGGAAAGTTTATTTGCAACGATGCCAGATTTCTGTTGAAAATTTATTTCTGTAGATTTGAAAACAGAATTGATTTAGAATGTTAATACTATTTGAACGAATCTAATTTTTGACTTATTATTTTTTTCAAATTTCACTATCAAAAACATCTAAATTTAGATCTTTGCAAATCTCAAAAGCTTTTGAACATTTCGAAGTCATGCATTATTTGCGTAAAAACAACAATCTGGCAACGCGGCAACAGGTAGGTGACAGCGCACGGAGGCACGGAGCGCAGCGTCCCGTTCGCCGGCCGCCGCAGCCATTTCGTTGTCACGAGGGTTTAATAAGCTTTAGCCAATCACAATCTTGTAGCATCAACGCGTCATAGTGACGTACTTGGACATGAGTACAGAGTCAAACTCTTACCAAGGAACAAAACTGTCACCTATTACTCTCATCTACCAAGAGTGCTGAGTGCGCTAGTCCATCGCTGTTTATAGAGAGTGGCAGCCATGACATGTCACATTTCGTCACAAATGTTCTTTCATCTCTTTCTATAGACGAGGAAAGTGTGTCGTCACAAATGTCATACTTATCAAAAACTGATTCAAACCAAAGAATTATATGTGACATTCTCTGTTGATGATTTGCTGCTTTGCTCATGAGTTCGTGTTTGGAAACAATATTGGATTTATCGGACAAGCTGATTTAAATACGACGGAGGTTTGTTTGGATTCAGTTTTTGACAAGAATGACATTTGTGACGTCATCACTTTCCTCGTCTACTAGTGTCACCATAGTCTTATGGGGATTAGATTCAAGGACATTGAACATTATTTATGTGTCAAATGACGTCGATGCCTCCTAATGTTTTACTACATCTATGTATATATGTATACAAACCCATGTGGAAAGCATCGCGGTGACGTCAAACTAGAGAACATGGCAAGATAGGGAATGGGCCATCCTCTACAAATACTGTTCAGTGTCCTTTCACATCTGTATATAACTATTTTTTCTTCCAATCGATTGATTTCATCTGAAAATAAAATAATAAGTATAATTATTACAGAACTGGTTCGATAAAGGTTTAAAATATTTGTTTTAATGAAATATTCAAACTGTAATACTTGACCATTCTAAATTGTCCTTTGCGATTTGGATGTGAAGTGACTAACTCATTTTGTTTTTTACTTTTTTGAATATCCAGCGAAATAATTACGTTAATGTTTTTCAGGCATATTTATTCAAATCATAAGTTAACAAGTTTTCGTTGGGGCTATTGATGGTTTCAGCCGAAGGATTATTTATCTACAATGTCTTACAGATAACACATCAAGAACTGTTTTGCACCTGTTTGAAGAGGGAATAAGGCAATTCGGACATCCAAGTAGGGTCAGAGGTGACCATGGTACAGAAAATATTCTGGTAGCTGAATTGATGATACATAGTAGAGGTTCTAATAGAGGTAGTTTCATAACAGGGCGGTCCGTTCACAATCAGAGAATAGAGAGACTTTGGGCAGAAGTAAATAGAGTTGTTACTAAACCTTTCAAAGAGTTATTCATATTGATGGAGGATGAAGGGATATTGGATGAGTTGGATGAACTTGATCTATTTGCGTTGAAGTGTGTTTATTTACCAAGAATACAGGCAAGCTTGAAAGAATTCATAAATCAGTTGAACTGTCATGGTCTCAGTACAATGAGAAGTTTCTCTCCACAGCAATTGTGGCAGATGGAGATGATTCGGAACTACCCAGAAGAGGAAGGTCCAGGTTATATGGAAAATCCAGATTTAAATGGAATTGATTACCTATTGTCACCCGAAATAACATTGTTATTCCACAGACGGATAAAAGTATTGTACAAACGGTGACAGAAATCAATACTATTCTCCCAGACCCTCTCCTAGATGATGGAAGACAAGGAGTTGACCATTATTTGAGTGTTCGAACCTACTTAAGGAATCTCATTTAAATCACTAAGATAAGTATTTTTGTTTTATTCTGGTGTTTTGGCATTTATTGCTATGGTCATTAGCCATGTGTTCTGGGCTGGCCTTGTTAATAACTTTAGGAGCAGCACTGTTAATTGGAACGCAACAATGAATCGTGCAGGACTCACCCCATTCGAGCAATGAAATTTCAAAAATTCAATCAGTAGAATTAAATTTAAAAAATCGCAGCTCCAACTACTGTGGATTTGATTGAGGCAAACCTAGCTAATCAATTTTTTAAAGTCTATATGCTTTTTACACTTGCTATAATGAAATTTTAGTGTATTTAATAGTCTTATTTGAAATTTTTCTGATAAAGTTAAAAAAATGGAATTGCAGATTTTCACAAAGGTGAAAATACATTTTATAGTCTTTTGCTACCCCCTCTTCTTGTTGAAGACCAGAAGGAGGTGATAGAAACAGTTGCTACGTTATTGGCAACTGGCTATGCTCGCGACTACGCTGCAGTGGAGACGAGAGTGGTTCGTTCTCAACAATAAATGATATATTAATGCCAGGCGCCAGGTAAATGTGACTGCCGCATACCCACAGGGACTAATAATACGATACCTCATCTACCTAGGATGTATTCAGAAATAGAAGACAACTATTTCGCAGAAATTGTGTCACCCAATATATTTACGTTACCAAAATATTTACAGATTGTAATGCCCCAAAAGTTACCCTAGAATACTACTAAATAATTCTGCATCATGTTCCAAAATTACAAATCCACTGACAATAATTTTGGACAGTCGAATCAACTCAATCAAGTCTCAAATCAAAATAAATCTATAACATTCAGTCGACTTTCAGATCAAAATAAATCTGTTGGACTGCATTCAAGTCTCAAATCAAAATAAATTCATGAAATTCAGGTTACAAGCGATGCTTAGCCTCCAGCAATAAATCCCTTATAATATACAAAAAGTTACACTGTAAAACCCCATTAAAAAAATATACTTAACATACTAAAACCCTGTTGTGCCTGGTGTGCTACAAGTACCTATACCCAACCCTTAGAACATGATATCATAATTTTCTAATGCTCAAATGTATCAACCAAGTGGCAGAGCTTGTGCTATGATTTCCACCCTATATATATATATATATATATATATATATATATATATATATATATATATATATATATATATATATATATATATATACTAAAGTTATCATGAATCAAAACTCAAGTAAAGTAGAGAATTCTGCAAAGCGCAAAGTGTACACTGTGCCTGTGCCGATTACGTTACAAGATATATATGTAGATTTAAGTTGTCGTATGAAAAACCCAGAGAATAATAATGAAAGTAATTTCAGTTGTTAAAAACTTGCGTGTCACTCCACATGCAGTCCAGAGATGAGATTCCACCCCCCAGCTCCAGTTGTTCAAGTTGTATCTTTAGAGCTTACAGAATAGGAAATTGCAGGAGTCTGGCAGTATACAGGCAATGATATACTCTTCGTAGTACAGGAATCAGGATCAGGAAACATAGACAGCCAGTATAACTTCTAAAATTGGTTCATTATCGGTATACACATCTACATACAAGGCTAACCACAATCAGGGGACACAACATCCTTATAATATCTTCTAATAACTAACAATTTTAAGTGGGGTGACCAAGACACTCTTGGCTCCGCCAGAAACACCCTAAAATAAAAGAATACCAGTTATTCACTGGCCCTTCGTTCCTGAAGGTTAGGTAATAATCTACATACCTTTTCTCGAGGCGTAGCATCGAAAACATTCTACCATTGTTGGACATATTTCTCGGCGCGGATTCAGTCGAATAGACAAGATGATGCCCTGGGGCTTCAAGAAAAGGGTGATGTTGGGCACATGCGGTGCAAGTCTCAAAATCCCACTAATGTGGATTATTCCCATAGAAATAATTACCAAAATGGTTCCCAAACCTGACTTGCGGGAAAATAACATAGAGTACCAGCCGATATGATCCTTCTAATAGAAGATGAATTAAAATTCAATTTAACAGCTAGTAGCCGACTTGACTTCCACGACCCAACACCATCAACTGACTGATGTCAAAAATCTCCACAACGTCAACTGTCAACTCATCTGACCATGAACCATAGGTTCACTCGTGCCCATCGAAGTGCAATACTTCCTACACTTGGTGTAGTTCATACTTGATTCAAATGTAGTGTAAATTACACGATTCAGACGAATAAACATAGTTAGGCAGATGACAGAAGCGTCACGTTACCTTCCATTCACTATGAACGACCAGCTCGACCGCATCCAACCCATTATCAGACAACAAGCAATACACTTTTACGGACTGACGAATCTGACGAATGAATTATTCCATGCTCCGGTAATTCCGTTCGGTACCGCTCGTTGGTAGACACCACCGTTGCGTAGTCACTCAAAATCATCTGTCAAATCCTAACCACACATCAAAAATAGGAAACTGTAAACAATTGCTGGAAGGTTAGAAATGTAACAGGGATTCTTCCTGACTGAAAACAATGGATAAGGATTGATGAATGAAGGACTGCTGAAAATTACAGAAGTACGAATTCCCTGAAACCACATAGCACGAGTAATTGTCCGATATGTAGCATGTAAGTACGTCCTCCAACAGCTGATCAATGGTTAGGGACCGCGACAACTTCTTGTGAATTAAACCCCTTACAAATAGGCGAAGATATCAGGAGAGTAGTCTCTCTTTAATCAAAATATTATATATTACACTAGAGACATATGAAATTACCCTGAGGACTGAATAAGCCCTAATAAAATCCACTAAAGTTCATAAAGTAAATACAAACAATAACCAGACCGTTACATTTTTCAAAGTTGTACAGGATGTCTTGAAAATACTTGTACAAAATGAAATAACTCAATCATGCATGCATGCGTATGATGCAATTACACTGAGATTACATTGAGGTTGTTAATTGTTTGACTTTGGAAAATGTTGAAGATGTGTATTCAGGGTTTGCGTTTGATTTTTAGATGTGAATAGACTTGCATACACGGTAATGATGACCTTGATTGAAGTTGGCTGCATGATTTTCCATGTATGACCTTCATATGTATGACAAAATCATTGCAATAAGATATATGTGAAGAGTATAGCCAAACACACTTCGGAGACATGTCGAGTTATGAGAACATTGCTCTTCATGCAATGCATGTATGATACATAGTAGGGGGATGACGTCCTACAACCTTCCAGCGGTCTACATGTGCGTGAACTTTCTAATATGCATGTGACTGCGCAAGCCATCTCCACCATCCGAAAATCAGCTTATAAAAGACATATAAGAATCTCATCTCAACAGTTTCTTTTCTATAGCGAGCTATTGTCAGCAAGTTTCAATTAATCCGAACAACAAAGCTAGAAGAAGAGGTAGTAGTGATTTTTTAAAAGTCTGAGTCTTTTTTCTTACTATGTCTCTTTCATGAGTAGATTTGGAAAAAATCAATATCATGATTAATAAAACAGTCGAAGTTTTTGAACAGAGAATCATATCAACATTTCCGATTTCTAAAGCGTATCACATAGTTCATATCTTGACTCGCAACACTCGATTCGGTTGATCTATTTTGTCAACATTACATGACGAGAATAAGAATAAATTTTTCAAATCATGGCTACCAAAATACATTGCTCATCAATTCAATGACGAAATATTCAGATACAAATTAGAGACATGTTAAAGTAATCTTACTGTAAAATATGGTTTCCGAAAGAAAATCACTCAAAATATAAATAATTCTTCGATTCGAGACTTAATTTTCAAGTATGTATATCATCGATTCAATATCTATGGAATATATTGACAATTTCTATCATTCTTTCAGATTGAAAATAATTCAATATGTGGACGCTTTATGCCAGTGATCATTGGACCGCCGCAATTGATCTCAAAACGGCCGTCGAGAGACTTCAATCATATTTGAGTGCATTGAGCTGGGATGTTCTACATACAATGAATTATGACCTAAGTATGTGCTACAATGAGGACGAACTTCAGAGATGTGAACGAGATCAGGAGAGGTATAATGCTGGCGATGAAATATGCGAAAAGTTCATTGAAGGAGCCTTGGATATATCCGATTTCTATGAAGAGATTGTCAAATGGGATTTTAAGAGGTTTCTATTTAACTTGACTCCGTTCCTACCATATGACATTATCAAGAAGCATCAAATCTACAATAAAAATATCGATGATCAGGATATTGTTGGAAATGTATCCACCTGCTACATTAGGAAAATTCAATATAAATGAATACAGAAAATCATAACACAATAACATTTCCATCAATATGAATTAGGAATAGTGTCAGCCAAATGAATTATACAACTCTATATTCTACAATTGAAACAATAGTTGGATAATTTATATTTGATTCTTCAATAATATAATATGCAAATCGTCTATTTTTAATTAGTTTATGTTTGTTAGTTGTATAGTGATGACGGGCAGTGTACTTGGTGAGTTTGGACGTAAGCGAAAGTGCGGAAACGCTTCAATTATACAACCCTGACTAGTTCATGTTAGTTTCAAGAAAACGTCAGATGATCAATTCGATGTGGAACAAAGACAATTGAAAAATGTCGATCAACCAGTTGACGCAAATGATTGTGCTACGAAAGCGATTGTTGAAAATAAAATCAATGAAAGTAAAGAATTAGTCCTATCAGCTGTTCATGCTTCAGTACAATTGGCGATGGAAGAATTATTCCGTGAAGCGGAAAGGAGAAAAGTATTAATGAATACCCGCATAGATTCGATAATTGGCGATGTGTCTCGACAGGCTAGAATAGCATTCGATGACAAGATCTCTGAAGCTAGAGTATTACTACATATAAAATATAAAAAAATTGGAAAATAGAAATAGAAAATAGATTTAGAACAAAAGAAAATTCGTCTATCTGACTAAGCATTATTATTATTATCATAGCATGAAACGAAAATGTACATTGACTAAATTTATTGAAAATATATACAGGTTGTTTCATAATAAATGCGCAGGACTTTGGGATGTGATTGCTCGTCCAAAAATATGAAAAAAAAAATTCCATTAAAATGCACCATTTTCGAGATACAGGGTGTTGAAATTTAAAAAAAATGATCGTTTTTTGCGAATATCTCTGGAACCGTTTATCGCACAGGAAACAGATTTCGTAGTCATTTTCTACTCATAATAAGCTATGTTTTGTGCGGATTTTTTATTTTTTCGAATTCATAATTGGTGAAAATTTTGAAGGGGTAGTGGGTGTTTTTTCTCCAACTTCTACGCCACTGGAAAATTACAGTTTTGATCCTCCTATATGAACATCTAATGTTTTTTACAAAAAAAAGGTATTCTTGGTCATAAGCTCTGAAGTTAACCGTTTTCAAGAACAATCAACTTTCATGTTGTTTAAATAATGTTTTTTCCTCGAAAAAATGCTGCGTGCATTGAAGCTAACGGCGGACATTTCCAACAATTCAACTGAGTATGTTTGTTATTGTTTTTTTTTTTATTTTGCAATTAAGAAGTCAACGTTTGGTTTTGTTACTTGTTTTAACGTTTAAATAAATTTTGTATAATTAAGAAAAAAATTATTTAAAAACATTTACCATGTTTTTCAACATGAAAGTTGATTTTTCCTGAAAACGGTCACTTTTAGAGCTCATGACCAAGAGTACCTTTTTTGTGTGGAAAACATTGGTGGTTCAAGTAGGCGGCTCAAAATTATACGTTTTCCAGTGGCGTAGAAGCTGGAGAAAAAAACACCCACTACTACCCCTTCAAAATCTTCACCAATTATGAATTTTAAAAAATAAAAAATCTGCACAAAACATAGCTTATTATGAATAGAAAATGCATTCAAAATCTATTTTTTGTGCGATAAACGATTCCAGAGATATTCGCAAAAAACTATATTTTTGTATCTCGAAAATGTTGAATTTTAGCGGGTAAGTTAATAAAAACTTTTTTTTCATATTTTTGAACGAGCTATCACATCCGGAAGTCCTGCGCATTTATTATGAAACACACTGTATATTGTTGCGTCCACACGCAATTGTGTGTATTTCTTTTATGTTTTAATTTAAGTAATTTCTTATTTTTTTATTTTTTCTAAATTTAGTCTCGATTTTTTCTATACTGTTATCTTATTAATTATTAATTATCATTTTTGAATGCACTCTGATGTTATTAATTATTAAGTATCATGTTTGAATGCTCAATCCAAGATTGGTTTATCGTGGTTAACCGTGTATATTTTTTATCGCGATCAGCCTTTCAGATTTCATTTTTAACACCTAGCGGAGAATACGTAAAACGTTCTTCTCTATCTATGCTTGACAAATATTCGTTGAGTACGAGCCTTATGGTTTTTCCGTACAATTTTCGTTAAACTACAAAATTTCCGTTACTACCGTCAAATCGCCGACGTAAAACACGAATTCGAATTTGTTGGTGCGAAACTGCGAACTTTTATCAGTGAAAAGAGGTTCCGTGGCTGCCAAGGACTTTCGACCAGATCCCAAAGTTGCCGGCCGGCCAAACTTCAGCCCTTCAGGATCATTCCGATAAGGTAAGAAATTTGAAAGGCAACCCTTTCACTCTCCAAATTAGTCTCAGTCTATTTTTCTCTCCTGAGTAATTTTTTCCTTTTGGGGCATCAATTTCAGGATTTTTTAATCGTCAAATCTCCCCTAACAAAGAACATATATTCTCATCAGTTATAAAAGTTTTTTCTTTTACGAAATCATAATAATATCAACACCTCCCATGAATAATGAATGCACCTCTAAACGAAACTCATCCATTACAGGTAGTTATTATGAAATATTCTCGCTTCACCGAATTTCTCAGTGGCACCCCCAAAACGATAGTCACCCCTTCCAAGCGGTATTACGTAAAGGTGCCCATGCGCAGCACATATCGCTTCGGAGAGTTACTCAATAAAATAGTTTCAGGTGTTTCAATCATTCTTTAACGGAATCACATAAGGGAATGTTGTAGTTATCTCGACTCACGCTCACCCTCCGGAATCTACCATACTGTCGCCCTTGCGACGATCAAATAATGAAGGCAATTCATTTGAGGTTTTGCCTCTGAGGCATAGATTGAAATTTTCAAAAGGTAATCGTTTTTTAAACAGAAACAAGAATAATTATATTGTAAATGTTCTATTTTTGCAGTATTCAAAAGTAAACAAGAAAAATTATATAAATTGTTTTATTTTTAACAATAATAATGATAATAATAATAAATACAATTTTGGGAAATAAAATTAACTACGTATTCACAGCTGGAGCTTCAACTATGGTATTTGATCTGGGTTTTCGTCCAGGATACATCTCACTTCTCTGCTTTCGCTCTTCTTAGGTAAGACACCAACATTCTTTGAAGTGAATTTGTTCGGTAGGCCATAGATATCCTACTCGCTCACATAGAATGACATCATTGTGACATTTTGCACACCAGTAATTCCAGCAGTTGTCGGAGAAGTCATCGGGGTAGCATAACTGTAGTTGCCTGTTTTTGAGCACACTGGAGACACAGACTGCTACAAGCCATAACTTCATTCCTTTTCCATCCATTTTGACAATTATAGCAAATTAATTTACCTCCTATTCTGTGTGGGTACACAAAAATCTTAGCTTTTGAATCCCATGCTGTCGGAAATACCATATTTTTATCGACTATGAACACTCAACTGTATGGAAGTGAACTCCAGTGAAGGAATTGAATTCTTGGTCGAATTTTCGGCTAATATATAGGAACTTTTTGGGAAACATATTCTTGGTCGAATTTTCAACAAATATATTGGATTCATGTCTTGTAGTAGGGTTTATGACGCCCCACCCTTTGGGAAACAGTTAAAATGAGATGGTGAGTAGAATTAAGTTTCAACTCCAGATTACTATAGAATCATTCTCAATAATAAAAAATAAAAAATGGAATCGAAAATTGAAATCATTAATGAGTTGATCGCAATTGATGTTAACCAATATAACGATGGAGAATTTGACAGCGACTCTGATGATAGTAGGATAGAACATGAAATGGATGAACTCACTGATGAAATTGAAAATATCACCAGGAGATTCGCTGACATGAGAGTATCCGAGACGGACGATATTGATTGTATGGTATGCTACACAATATCATTCGCAGCAGTGTCAACAATCGAAAGTGGAGTTGAGAAGATATGTGGCACATGTTTCAGAATAAACTGTGCGAGATACAACAACCCGGCTGCCCGATATCGCCATATTGACACACATACGACATGGCGATATGGCGATATGCAGAGGTATTATTGTATAAATTGTGCAAGTCCGCTATTTTTAATTCGTCCACAGAAAGCATGTGTGATGTGTAACAAGATTTAGATTCAGTTTTATTTCCTTGGCTAGCCAGAGCTACCAAATCGCCCCTTCTTAGGGCTAAACTAATGAACACACACTGCGCGAATTATTACGCGATCCTGAAAATAAATTATTTTCGCGGCCTTATGGTTTTTCTTAAGAAAATATAACATATGCCTGATAAAACCTTAGATTGATGCAATATAGGTTGAGTTGATTACAATTTTTATATATTTTTGTTCAATAACATTTGTTGTCCAAAAATTATTTCAATTGTATCCACAACCAACCTCCTCTTCCATACTTTCACTCATCAACTAATGTGGATAAATTGAATTGATCAGCATATGTTGGGATCACTCCATTTAGAAATGTCTCGAGCTGACTCTATCACGGAATCAGGTCGTTTCAGTCCAACGCAAACTGCTTCCAACTTGCCAATTCAAGTAAACGAGATTAGTTCCACTACTACCTTCAAGCAGAATTTTTAGTGAGGATTTTTATGAATCATTTATTGATTTTGTCCAAAATCCTTAGCAGCTGTGGTTAAACTAGCCTGGCGACGATGAATTTTCGGAACAAGAGTTAGGTCAATCTGTTGAAATTGAAACACATTCCGAAATTGACGAACCGATTGAAATTTCAGATGAAAGTGATGATGAATCAATGATATTTGAAATTCTATGATTGACAACTGTTCTTTTGGAATACACAGTAAAACTGGTAGGTGAATACAGAAGGGTGCGAGTGTTGGGGCACCCTTTGTTCTGTTATTAACATAAAATTAAGAAAAAAACTTAAAAAATAAAATGCATTTTCTATCTATTTTTAATTGTTCTAAGAAAAAAACTCTCCGAAAGTCATGAATAGACCACAAATTCAATGAAATTAAATTTCACATTCAATGTGTCAGAAGAATGGTGTTCGCTCTTCACAAAAAAATAGTCAAAACTAATTTTCCTTCAGAAATATTCATCAAAACTTATTTTTATCTAGAGAGATGAAATTGCTAGTAGAAAGACACCTGCTCGGAAGCTTTTATTCCCCTTGACAAAGTCGGTGTTTTGTTAGGGGCTGTTATGCAGGTATAGAGCAACACACTGAACACATTCACTTTGAATCGAAAACTAGTTGAGTAAACCGGTCTTTCGTTTTGAATTTAAATTTTACAATTTATTTTTGATTTTCGGAATTGGCAGCCGCGATTCAGAGCATCTCGACGGTTAAAGAAGAATCGAGTGAAAATTCCATGAAAATTGAAGCCGCGATACAGAACATTTCGATGGATAAGGAAGAGTCGACTGGAAATTCTATGACAATTGTGGGAGTCACACCAACTAGCCATAGAAGAATCAGGATGATCAGATCGCGGTTACATACTTCGAAGCGACGGCTGGTATATTCTAGTCAATTAGATTCGAAACGTCGGCAGATTAGCAAAAAGAGACAGATTTCTGAGAACCAGAAACATAAGAACAGTGGAAATTCCCAGATCCAAAAACTCAAGAATGGATTGAAAAAATACAATCCGATAGCTTCCGCTTCCTGGCCTGAGAGACATTCGCAAATTATAGAGCCAACAGCTGGACCGTCAGGAAGAATTTAACCAGATAGATAGCGAACAAATTCCAGCGTTCCCACGACACAAAATTTAGAGGATATACGCAGAATTTGGGAACAGTTACAAACATCATTCCACCCATGGGGTCTTTGAATCTACAAGACTCAACTTCCGAAGACCAAGCGGAATACTTTGGGCGAGACATTGAATTCAACGACAGATTCTCCAAAACATTCGAGGAAAAACTATGTCAAGGCATTGACGAAAAAATTAAAGTATGTACCGAATTGCAAAAACAAATTAACGAGTGGCAAAAACTAATCAACGAGTCGCAAATACGAATCCAGGTTTTGAGAGGTGAAAATTCGAAAGATATGGTGAAATACGAAAAAATTCAAAAATATAAAAGAAAAATGAATGCTGAGTTGGAAGAACCAGTGGGACTTCGAGATGATGAGAACACCTCCACAATATTTCTAGAAAATTCATCATGTTCTCATGTTTTCAGGCTTTTTTTCAGAGATTTCCTCATCAACAAAAAAATAATCAACAAAAAAGTTCTCAATGTAATATATATATGATATTAATTCGGTGATATACACAAGTATAGGCGGGGTTTTTGGGCCTTTACTGGACTCTTGTTGATTATTTATTGAAACAAATCCTAAATTTCATCACAAAAAAATTCAATTCAACTTCATCAATCGTATGAAAATATATTTCAATAAATGAGCTTTCAATCACATCCTAACTATTCTTTATTCCCACAAAAAAAAAATCATTTTTGATACTGATGATGGATGAAAACTCGAAATGTATGTCTTCGATTCATACTTCTCCCCGATGGTTTTGTCAAATAAAACCAAACATTTTGATCCATCTGTTTCACTCAAACAATATAATAATCAGAGCTCGAAGTGCTAAGTGAAAATTTGTTTGAATATGTGGAATATTTTTAAAATATTAATAACTACAAGAGTCATCCTTCGACTAGTTGAACTTCTTGGCATTGTGTCAACGCTGTCGCTGTGCGTTGTTGCCTAAAGACTCATATAAGAATGCTACCTGCATCCCTATTTGGCCATTCAAGCTTAAGATGTCCGTATCAGACTCGACAACGGGAGAGCAACATGTGGAGACCCAAATAACCCCTCTCGGACCAATACAAGTTGATCGAGTCTCGTCATCGTCAGGCGACATTGATGATGGGATGGATGAAGATATAAATCAAGAACATTTCCAACGTCTGTGGCGGGAAATGCAAGAAAGGTGTAATGACTTGCTATATGGTGAAATGATGGATGTGGACTGTATCACTTTAAACTTTTATTTATGCATGAAACTATAAATGAAATACTAGTGTACTTGAAATAAATCGTAACATTACATGACACTTACGTCTGGACTCTATAACGTTTCGCTACAGAATGACAAATATAACAGAAAGACGATTGAGTGGTCGACTGTCTCTCTCACACACTTGTGTCTTTTCGCGCGCTGCGTCCAGGAACTAAAGAGTCAGTAGCGGCAATTTTTCGGAGGGGTACACTTCGGAACATGCCCCCGGCCTTGGAAGTCTCTGGTAAATGAAGACTTTCAAAATAAAAATAGCATGCATTACTCGCGCACCAACTGGTAACGGGCATAGCCTCGTGAGAGCTCTAGATAAAACTCCATCAGCAGTTTTCACTGACGTTACACGACAGATGCCATCTCTTCCTTGAATTAACTCCAAGACTCGCCCCAAACGCCATTTCATCACGGGTAAGTTGGTTTCCTTGATTAGAACGAGTTGACCAACTTTCAATTCGCTCTGATTCTGCTTCCACTTGGAACGTTGTTGAAGCTCGCTTATGTACTCGCGGCTCCATCTCTCCCAGAAATGTTGTTGTAAATTTTGAAGATGTTGGAAATGTGACAGCCTATTTTCTGGAACCTCGAACAGCAATGGATCTGGCTCGCCTTGGATCGACCTCCCGATCAAGAAGTGAGCTGGGGTAAGGGGTGTCAAATCATCAGGTTCGGATGAGAGGGGACTTGAAGGACGGGAATTCAACACAGCTTCAATCTGTGTCAAAAGGGTTTGAAAATCTTCATACGTTAATGACAAATTTCCAATCACGCGCCTAAGATGATGTTTTACACTTTTCACTCCTGCCTCCCATAGCCCTCCAAAATGGGGTGAATTTGCCGGAATGAAATGCCAATTGACATTAATATTGAGTGCTTGTTCACGAATGTTAGATGAATTTTTAATCAAAAAACTACCTAAAGTTTGCAATTCATGGCTCGCGCATACAAAATGTCTGATGGTTTCCCACGGCGTGATACAAATCGCCTCAGAACTTGAATAAAAGCTTTCGAAGTCAATGCAGTTACCAAATCAAAATGAATAGCGCCAGTCAGAAAACACACAAATACGCAAATCTAAGCCTTAGATAATTCAGCGCCTCTGCCTTTTCTATCTTTTATGACAAACGGTCCGGCATAATCGATGCCTACCCTACTGAAGGGAGGAGAAGGTTCCAACCTGGACTCCGGTAAATTACCCATTATAGGTTGAATAGCTTGTTTTGTGTACTTGCAACACTTTATGCAAGATCGAACTATCTTTTTTGACAAGTTTCTGCCTGAAATTGGCCAAACTGTTTCGCGTATATTTGATAATAATAGTTATGGTCCAGCATGAAGAAGTTCTTTATGTTTATGTTCAAAAATCAATATTGTTAAATCATGCTTGGGACCCAATATCAAGTGATGTTTTTCATCGTAGCTGAATTTTGAATACGCTAATCGCTCACCTACTCGAAGTAAACAGTTTTGGTCCAAAAATGGATTCAAGCTAACAAACTGCTATCGCGCTTCAATGGTTTATTATCTTTTAATCTGACGTAATCGAAAGAGAACATTTCCTTTTGCGAAATTTTAATTAATGACAGAAAAGCATTTTCAATTTCTGAGGAAGTAAGTATACCGATTTCGCGATTTTCTTTCAAAGTTCGACAGTTCTAATGAATCTTAGGATGTAAGCCATACTTCTTTTGATTCTAGATAATTTCGAAAATCGATCGAATGGAAATGTTTGTGCGTTTGAAGAAACAATGGAAATAACCTTGCGCATTTCCGGCAAATTTTCGTTTGAAAAAGTCAAATATGGCCAGCAAAGTTCTTCTTTCAGAAGCCATGTTGGTCCGTGCCACCACAAATGACAATTTGAAATATATTTTGGACTTATTCTTCTGGAGACTATATCTGCAGGGTTGTCGTTTGTAGGAACATGTTTCCAAATATATGATATTGTTAACCTCTGTATTTCTGCCACTCGATTGTCAATGGCTTTATTAAATTTGGAGATGTTTTGAGCCAAACTAAAACAATTGTCGAGTCGGTCCAACAATAAATATTTTCGAATTTAACTTTTATCGATTCTACCACCTTTGATACTATTCTGGCTAAAAGCAATGCAGCGCAAAGCTCCAAGCGAGGTATATTCAATTTTGAAAGAGGAGCTACCTTTGACTTAGCAATTAATAAATTCACCTCTACTTCGTTATTTCGATTAAAAGATTTTACATAAATACATGCCCCATATGCGTCTTGAGATGAATCGCTGAATCCGTGCAATTGGATGTCGATGCATTCATTGCACACAACCTTTCGATTAATTCTTAAATCATTTAAATTATGTAAATCGGTTTCGAATCCGCGCCATTTCTCATAAATATTTTTAGGAATGTCTTCATCCCAAGTCAAACGTTTCCCACAATTTTTGTAAAATAATTTTCACAACTATTACGCAAGCGCTTAAGAGTCCTAACGGATCAAAAATAGTTGAAATTCTCGAAAGAATTGTTCTTTTTGTCACCTTATATTTTTTATCACTCTCATTAAGAACGTACTGTAACTTATCTGTCTTACTAATCCATGACAAGCCTAATGTTTTGCATTGTTGAATATTTTCTGGTGAAAACTCAAATGGTTCCGAATCAATTTTATCCGAAAAATCGTTTATTACTGAGCGTACATTTGAGCGCCATTTACGCAGTTCAAATCTCCCAGTCAGAAGGATCTGATCAATTCTCTCACAAATATATTTTGCTTCCTCAGGTGTATTTGCCCCGGTAACTAAATCATCAACGTACATATCGGTTTTGAAAATTTGAGAAATATTGAGATCGGACCTTTCGTGAATGTTGGCTAGTTCGTGTAAACAACGAGTAGCTAAGTAAGATGCCACAGTCATGCCATACACCAAACGATTTATTTTATAAGTTCGCAATAGATCACCAGGGTTGGATCGCTATACGATTTTTTGCAAATTTCTTTGCCCAGGATCGATCATTACTTGCCTATACATCATTTTGATATCACTTGTAATAATTATTGCATGCATTCTGAATCGAAGAATGATGGATAACAAATCATCCTGTATAATCGGACCTGTCATTTGTAAATCATTCAAATTAACTCCTGTAGTCGAGGGAGCGGACGCATTAAAAACTACGCGTAATTTAGTAGTAATGCTGTTTTCGAGCAAAATCCCGTGGTGTGGCATATAGTTTCCGAAATCTGAATCCTCTGGCATATGTCCCAATGACTCGTACTCGTTTAAAAAATGTATATATAACCATTTTAATTTCTCGTTAGATTGAAGTCTTTTTTCTAATCGATAAAATTGTTTTATCGCGAGATGACGTGATTCGCCTAATTTTTCAATGGTATCTTTCATCGGCAAAGACACTACGAATCTTCCGTTCTTATCGCGGCGAACAGTGTTTGCAAAATGTCGTAAGCATAAAAGTTCTTCGCTGGAAAATGTTTTTTTTTTACTCATTTCTTCAACCTCCCAAAACTTGGTTAGTTGCGTTTCAATATCTACATTCTTGCTAAGACTACAAGTGGAACGGCAAAGTGGGACTTGAATGGGTCCCGCAACTACCCACCCTAATTTTGTTTTCTGCAAAATTGGCGTTGACGGTCCTGACTTTATTTGCGCGTTGCATAATAGTTCCCAGAAATGATCTGATCCAATTAAAATGTCTACTTTTCCGGGAATATGAAAAGTTGGATCGGCTAACTGAATTTCAATTGGAAAATCAAAGCTAGATTTATTTATATTTGGTTCTGGTTAAATTCCTGTTATACTTTAAATGACAAAACATGAGATTTCAAAGGAAAACGAATCGTGAATAGATTGTACACGTATTTTACATTTATGTTTCACAAATGAAAGCGCATTATTAAATCCTGAAACGGCTAAGTTAGTTTTTGTTTTCGGTAATTTCAACCTATTACTCAAATCAGTTGTAATAAAACTTGACATTGAACCAGAATCCAAAAGGACTCGATCAGTTTGTTCCGCACCCTTGTCATTTCTAACAAACACCGAAGCTGTTGAAAGCAGCACGCTGCTGGCTGTAACTCTTTTTGCCAGAGCGCATTTTTTGTACTATCCGTATTGACTTCGCTCGACTCGGCCTTGTCGGCCGTGTCTAAGTAGCCGTTGTCTGTTTTTACGTGCGCGTCATGCAGCACCGAAGTATCTTCATGCAGAAGAGTATTGTGTTTATTTGGACAGTATTTGCAACCGCTGAAACGGCAATCTTTCACTTGATTGCTGCGTAGGCAATTATTGCATAATTGTAAATTTCTTGTTTTGATTTTTCGCTCTTTCACAGGGAGCAGCAAAAATTCTGGTCAATAATGAATACTATGTTCCTTTTTGCAATAGACACAAACGTACTGACGTGGTGTCTCTGTTGAAGGTTTGCTATGTAAATTTCTTGTAATATTTTTTACGTATTCGCGTTTGTAAAGTTGTTTATCTTGGGTCTCGATCGGTGATTCAATAGTCTCGAGCAAGTCGGCTCTATTTTTTAGAAAATCTTTTAAATCCTCAAGAGTAGGTACATTGTTATTCGATCTGACCTTCTCCCATTCCTTTTTTGTACTTATCTCGAACTTGCTTGTCACGATGTGAATCAATAACGTGTCCCACTGTCCGACGTGTTCACCTAATTGCTCTAAACTTCGCAAATGCTTGTTTAGTTCATCTTTTATATTTCTGAGTTGTATTGAAGATTCATGCGTAATCTGTTTTAGATTAAAAATAGCCTTTACATGATTTTGAACTAATAGTCTTTTGTTTTCAAATCGATCATAACATAACATATCCCAAGCTACCGCGTAGTTGGCATCTGTAAATTCCATGGATTTTATTACTTCCGAAGCTCCTCCCGTTAGTGAGGCTCTTAGGTAATGAAACTTTTGGATATTGCTTATTTGTCTGTTTGACTGAATAAGAGATTTGAAAACGTCCCGAAATTCGATCCATTGGTCATATGAACCATCAAATTTTGGTAACTGAATTGTAGGGAGCTTGAACCCTTCGGAATTAATTTGTTGTACGCCACTGTTGGCAGGTGGGTTACTTGGAATTGCTCGAGCGAGTGAAAAAACAAATGCTTTTGCATCGGACATGTCTTCATGAAATTGATTTTCGAATGACTCGCATTCTGAATATTCTGCTTGAATGTCAACACATTCTGATGAACATTCAATATCGTTTTGAAATTGATCAAATTGATTTAGATACTGATCCGTTCGGAAAATTCTTTGCTCGATTTCAATGTATTTAATATCACTGATCAGACCTTGATTGTCTGCATTGCTTTTTTAAATGTTACTGATATATTTTTCAAACAAATGAAGTTTTTGTTTAACAGATTCTCTCTGCTTTTTTAGCATCTCTAGAGACATGATTGGAAACTATGAAATGCGTATAAGTATCAACTGTTTGAATTTGAAAATAGTATGAAATTGTTTCGAATGGAATGGATAATATGAATGCTTTGGAATAAAGGAAACTCACCCTTGTGTCGATGGGAGTTAAGTTGCTTTCTTCTTCACGCTATCTACTGCGCACTTGTTGCCGAACTGAACCGAATGTTTTTAATGCTTAATCCGGTGGCTCGAATGGACCATGTTATGCCTTGCTATATGTTGGATGATGATGGATGTGGACTGTATCACTTTGAACTTTTATTTATGCATGAAACTATAATAGAAATACTAGTGTACTTGAAATAAATCGTAACATTACATGACAGTTACGTCTGGACTCTATAACATTTCGCTATAGAATGACAAATATAATAGAAAGACGGTTGAGTGGTCGACTGTCTCTCTCACACACTTGTGTCTTTTCGCGCGCTGCGTCCAGGAACTAAAGAGTCAGTAGCGGCACTTTTTCGGAGGGGTACACTTCGGAACAAAAGGGCTCGGACAATGATGATGACTAGTATTATTTCCTTGGCTTTCCAGGGCTAGCACATCGGCCCTTCATAGGGCCAAACTAATGAACAAAACACTGTGGTCACTACTTGCCGCCACGAAAATGAATTTTTTCAACCCTTTACGGTACGATGGTTTGATAAAATGTTATATTTTCCTAATGAAAAAAAAAAACACTCATTACAATATAACTATCAAAAATGAACTAATCAATCACTATATACCTTCGAGTGAATATCTAACATATTTTTATAAATGTATCGATCGAGCTCACTAACGCCATCATTCGATCAGAGTTCGAAGCGCTAAAGGATAGAAACTTGCCTGAATATTCGACATCTTTCAAATGAAGGTACCTACAATAGCGATTCTTCGACTAATTGTTCTAGGCCAACTTCTCCAGCTCAGAATTTTCTTGCTGACTCGATAGGCAGTGGCGTGCACATATTCTTTTTGTAGTCCTGAAAAGGAATGTTGGTTTTTTCTGTATGGAAGAAAAGTGGGGGGGGGGGGGGGTGAATGAAGAATTACTCTAGATTTAAATCAACAGTTGCATTAGAATCGTATTGATCATTTTCGAATACATTTTGTTCAACTACAATCTATTCTCGGATTGTGGGGTTCCATACTAAAAGTTCATGAATGACTATATTTGTTGATGTAATTATATCAACTTGTATGGGTAAATTAGCATTGATTGGTGTATGATATGAATTTGATTCTATAGGTTCCATAGTTGTAGAATCTGCATCACATTTAGTTGTTGCCATTACAAGAGATTAAATAATATGAAGAATTCTATAAGGTTTCTAGCTCTCAAATGGTGAGACCCACAGAGTGGGAAAATTTCCCTTTCCACTGTGCATATATGGGGGGATGGTCATTTATCTATAAATACACTGTTTCAGAATGGGAATAGCTATCATATTTTTTTACTTGAAATAATTCCATACAAATAAAAATAATTATTGAGTTCAGTGGAAAATGAAACATTGGTTTCATTACCGAGTAGTGATAATGTGGAGAGTTTATCTACCAGTGAAGTTCCGGCTGATTTAATCGATATACCAATTGTCGATGGAATAGTAAAATGTCGAATTTCGATGTGGATGATTTGTTGAAGATGGATGAGCTATCGGAATCTAGCAGTGTTCAGGAGCAATCGCAAACTTAAGAACCACCAGTGCTACACATTCCTGATATTTGTACCAGTACTATTCAAGATCGACCTCAGATGCAGGAATCAGCAATTTCAATTAGTACTGTCCAAAATCAATCTCAAACCTGGGAACCACCAGTGCTACAGATCCCTGATATTTCAAGCAAACGTATTCAGAAACGTCGTGTCACGATCGAAGTTCCCAACATCACATCAACGTCAATAGCTAAAAGCTCATCAAAGTTGAAAAAGGATTACAGAGTTTGAAAGAAAAATACAAGTTCATCTTCGACTACAAATCCAATGGAAAGCATCCCACTGGCTTCCATATTACCCCGACAGATGTACTCAGAGATGTTGGAAGAAATCAAGCGAACTACTACAAATGCCAATAACACTATCACCAAATGTGAAGTCAAAATGATGGGATAAAAACTAGAGTTAGTAAGGAGAGACAGTTTAATGGGGGTCTTCGGAAGCATGCTGAAATAGATATTGAGAAGTCAGCAAACCTACAAAAAATACTTTCTGCTGTTTATGAAAGGTGGCTTCAGGAATTAGACACTGCTTTTCAAGTTAATGTTGATTAATCTATTATTTATTTTGTAAATAAATGTATTATTGATTTAGGTAATGAAATTGTGATGAAAATTATTTTGTTTTTTTATTAATTTTTAAAGATTCAAAAAAGATACATGAAACTGTCGCACTTTTTTCAATCCAGGAATTGTGGGCATTTGAGAGACCTAACCATTTTACACGAATTCGGCTGCCACGTTTTTTCAATATCTTCTTGATGAGGTATACGTCTGGGTTTTTAGTTTTCTGTATCTCTGCTTCATAAAAGCATCCTTTAGTTTGATTTTCATTCATATCATAAGTATATAAGTTGGAGGATATGTACTGTTGATTTTAACAATCTTATATAATTCCGTGGTAAAATTTGCTGCATATCCCTTTTCAAAAACGTGTTTGAATTCAGATATTCGAACGATGTCATTCACTCGATATTTGGGTCTTTTTATTACTTCTCGAAATATTAAGCTTTGTCACAGGTTTCACATCTTTCGGTTTCATACCAATGGTTCGATGTACATTATTATATCTCTTTGTTATATTCGGAAGAATACCTTACCATTTATAATTCAACAAGAACAAAACAATTAATTTTTAAAGATTTAAAAAAGATACATTAAACTGTCGCACTTTTTTCAATCCAGGAATTGTGGGCATTTGAGAGACCTGACTGACCATTTTACACGAATTCGGCTGCCACGGTTTTTCAATATCTTCTCGATGAGGTATACGTCTGGGTTTTTAGTTTTCTGTATGTCTGCTTCATAAAAGCATCCTTTAATTTGATTTTCATTCATATCATAAGTATATAAGTTGGGGGATATGTACTGTTGATTTTAACAATCTTAAATAATTCCGTGGTAAAATTTGCTGCATATCCCTTTTCAAAAACGTGTTTGAATTCAGATATTCGAATGATGTCATTCACTCGATATTTGGGTCTTTTTATTACTTCTCGAAATATTAAGCTTTGTCGCAGGTTTCACATCTTTCGGTTTCATACCAATGGTTCGATGTACTATATTATTATATCTCTTTGTTATATTCGGAAGAATACCTTACCATTTATAATTCCCATTAATCGAAAACTCTTTGTATAGCCATGATTTGATGGTGCGAATAACTCGTTCGGAAATAGTAGCCTTCATGACACTGAAAGTAGAGTAATGCTTAATGCCATACTGCTTCATTAATGACGAAAAGTGAATATTATAGAATTCGAGACCATCGTCTGATTGGACGTATACTGGAGAGTAGTTAGCTTGTTGTAGAATCGCTTTCATTGCATCAGTTATAACCAATCCAGTCTTGTTCCGAACCGACTTCGTCCATAGAAATTTGGAATAACAATCAATGACAACAAGAACATATTTGCCACAGATCACCTACACCTCTAAGCACTGTAGACCTTCTCTGGAAATATGCTGGCATATGTAATTCATCAACGACCTGCCACTTGGCATTACTACTCATTTTAGATGTAGTGTGTTCTATTCGGATGATGGTGATTCTAAATTGTGGCATTTGATGCGATTGTGTCTAATATATTATTCGTTATTCACGTAATTCCTCTAACAAAGATAAAATTTCGTTTTGATGTGCAGTGTTCCCACTTGATTCAGATGCAATTAACAACCGTAAACGACTCACTAATTCACTAGGTTTATTCCAATATACATAGTTCTTCGACTTGCTTGTGAATACTTTCTGCAATTTTTTAATATTAAGTCCTTTGCTAGTTAGATTCAAATTTCTGGTAGAGTCAGTAGTAATTGACTTCAATAGGGGTCTAATAAATTTCTGATATTTATGTGACTTTTTAAATTTGATACCATTTTTAACTTGATTCTTTTTATATATGGATTTCGTCAAAGTCAATATTTCAAAAGTCCGACAAATTCTTGGGTCTGCAACTACCGCAGGTTCCTTGAGAAATTTCAAATAACATAGATCTGTGCTAGCGACAAATTGATATTTTTGTACAACACCATAAAAAAATCCTATATTTCCATCGGTGAAACGTACTTCTGATTGCCCATCTTCAAGACATTTGTCAAAGTATCTATACGAATGCCATATTCGAAATCATATGCAGTATTGCCATTCTTGAGATGTTCCAAGTGTTTCGCCATTTCAGCTACTATATTTTGTTTAGTTATATCGTTCGTTTTCAACTCTGAAGAACTCATTAGTGATGTAGGTGTTTCAAATAGAGTGGACGGACCCATTCCATCATTGTTATCCATCATCATATCTTTCATTGTTTCATTATCTATGTCAGAAAATGAATAATCACTGGCTGAACTGAATGAGTGTTTTTTTCATAGGGGTGCTTGTTGAGATAGCCTGCGTCATTGTAGATGGTATCGCATCAGTTCCAGAAGAATTAATATTTAGTGGTTTTGTTATTGGATCATAGAGTTTCTCAAGCATAATTTTCTCTTCCACATTTCCACTTTTTATGGTGTTAAATTTTTTTCGCTCAGCTTCTGTCGCTTCAACTAGTTATCGTTTCATGTTGATTTCGGCTTTTGCACATTCATTTCTCACTGTGATCATTTTTACATAAAATATTGGTATGTGATCTCGTTGAAGTACACTGGACGATTAATTTTTTTTTTGAAATGTCTGGGATATATGAAACTATCGAATCCAATGCGATAACGTCCATCGTGTACTTTTCTATCTTTGCCTATAACAAGAAACCCATACTGATCATTCCAACGTTTTTGACACATAATCTGAAATTCCTTGAATGTAACATCAGGTGACACGTGATCGGAGTAGATGTGATGCAAATTCGTTTCGTCCTGCTTAAACATAATGATGAAGTTTGCGTTATCGCGCACTAATTGTTTCGGAACTCGAGAATAGGTTTGTGCAAGATAAAAACAATCGACTCCTTTGTGTCTACCTCTGCTAAAATACGATCTGATAATATCTTGTTTTTCGCGAGTAACATCATCGAATATAAAGACCGAATTTGGTTTGGCATCAGCGGGATGTACAATATTTTCATTACCACTGAATGTGTAAAGTCCTAATCTTTTGATTGGCTTCAATACATTGTGCAAATATTCATATTTCGGTTGATTCAATGACTTTGAATAGAGCTACACGTTTTCGAAACGCAATCCTTGTGCATGTGTTAGAAAGGCAATCATTGCATTTGTTTTACCACAGTTTGATGGTCCAATTAACAACGCTCTAACGGACGAGGGTAGTATAGACCCATGTCGATTCGGTTTATTTCCTCTGTCTAATCCACATCCGGCAATTATTAATCTAAATTATCAACTCGAAATTCAACCTGCTGTTGAACAACACGCATCTTGGACAGTCAAACTCTTAATAAAGATAAATATATAAAAGATATGTCATTTAAATGTCTACCATCGTGCGGAATAGACGTAAGCGTTGCGAAATGAATAAAAACAGTCGAGGTTTTGTGAATTCAATAATAAATAAATTACCGTTTGAACTTCATATAACCGGTTATCAATTTTGCTGCCAACCAGATAGGAATAAACAAGTTGGATTCTGATTGTCGTTTGCATAATCTACAATATTTGGGAAATAAAGACAATCTCGCAGCTAGACGTATAGCAGACAAACAACTAGAATACGCAGCAAAGAATTCGAGCTTGGGAGAAAAAGCAGCTGCCCTTCTAGTTATCAATATTATGAAAACCAAAAGACGTTTCAGAATGGGGTGTGCTGTGAATACAAGCCTAAAAAAAAAAGAAAAAACGAACAGGAAAAAAAGAAAGAAGACGAATAATAACAGAAAGATTGCTTTTGGGACTGGTGTTATTAGAAAAGTGCGAGTGTACTATGGAAGGCAGGGGGTGATAGATTGTAATGTACACGATATTTCTACTCCCTGTATTGTTGCTACACCATATATAGATTCATAGAAAAAGATGGGAGAAAAGCTAGTACAGTAGAATTGCAAGCGGCACGTAAATATCTGAAAGCGGCAGGTGGGAAAAATAAACGTACACCACGAATCATATTCATAACAAAAGTGGGTGGAATATTACCATTAATACCAATCTTCGCCGGATTGTCTGCATTGGGTAGTTTGACTGGTGCAGCAGCAGGTATAGCACGAGCAATCAATTCGGTGTAGGAGAGTAGAGGTGGTCTTAAGGAAGTCCAACATCATAATAGGAAGATGGAAGCCATTGCATTGGGAAAAAAAGGTAGTGGCATATATCTGAAACCATATCGTAAAAGACACGGTATCTATTTGAAACCACAAAGTTAAAAAACTAATTAATAGCCTACCACTTAGACCACTGACAGATATTGAACTAAATAATTATGCCACACAGATGAAGATTCCATTCTTTCGAGGAGTATTCATGAGAGATAACTTACCTAAATCTGGACCATATAACTGTGAAACAGCAATCATGAATTTGGATAGCAGCAGCGGTCGAGGAACACATTGGGTTGCATACAAGAAAATTGGACGAGATGTTTCATATTTCGACAGTTTTGGAGATTTAACGCTACCCCTGGAGTTGGTTTAATACTTTCGAAAAAAATCGAATGCACCCATCAATATTGTGTATAACTATGAACGTCAACAAAAATACAATACAGTTGTGTGTGGGCACTTATGCCTGAAGTTTCTTTCCCAACAATCTACAAAAGTTTAAAAATGGATTTCTCACCGGAAAATGATAGAGAGGCAATTAAGAGAATGGGACATTCTCTGGTATCATATTCAAGGCTGCGTAGTCTGATGAAAATGAGCAAAGGACAACTTGCTGATATGCCCACGCAAGTGATGATTTCTTGCGCGGCCAATGAAATCTCTTTTGTTTTGGAAAAGCTCACAAAACATCTTCAAGATGATGCTGATATTTCGAAATATCAGTTTTGTCGCGAACATAATTCTGATGAAGTAAGAGGTGAAGGAACATCAAATGCGTATGACGTTAATGATGGATCAACACCAAGAAGAATATTTTGTTGTTATCGCAAGATTGAAGATTGTAATATTAGAGCCAATAACAATGACGTTAACATTCGCGATATTTCAACTCCAAAAAAACGAAAATTATATCATTTATGTTGTATGCCACAATAAATTGATGTGATGTCATAGATAAGTCGTCAGTCATGTCACGGAAATTTGAGTTACAAGTTGTTGGAAAAAGTGTCCTTAGCGCGGATTTTCAACGCCCATTGTATTGGATAGGAATTTTCGTTATAGCTTGGGGCTAATAGGATTCTATGGATGCAACACTATACACAATTTCACTGACAAAAACAATACAATCGGAATTGAGATACCTTCAGAT
The DNA here is from genome assembly GCA_944452925.2 of Chrysolina oricalcia. Taxonomy (NCBI): domain Eukaryota; kingdom Metazoa; phylum Arthropoda; class Insecta; order Coleoptera; family Chrysomelidae; genus Chrysolina; species Chrysolina oricalcia. The sequence goes on along the minus strand of OX101823.2, from coordinate 45,575,414 downwards.
GATTTATATGAAGCAAGATATTTTTTTTATAAAAACTCCAAGTGGGGCATATGAGCTTGATGAAATAAATGATTATCTACAAAAAAAAATTGCATCTCTCGCATTTCCAAATGAAATACTCGATAGTACATCAATGGATGAGATGTTGAGACTGCAAGCGAACAATAATATATTCAAGTGCGTGTTGCAATCAAAATATTTTGTAGATTTCAGATATGAGAACTCATTAGGTCATATGTTGGGATTCGAGGAAAAGATGCTCAACAATAATAAAACACATCAATCTACATTTCCTATTAATATTGTACCTGTGAGACTCATTCGTTTGGAATGCAATATAATTTCAGGATCCTATATAAATAATGAAGATAATCACATTCTTTTTTCATTTGATTTAGATGTCGAACCCGGTTATAATCTCACAAAGGAACCTAGCAACATTATTTATATGCCAATCAGGACGCCAGTTCATTGACAACTTCTCGATACGCATAGTGGATCAAAAAAATAATCTCGCTGATTTCGGAAGTGAGGAATCCATAGTTGTTATACTAGAATTGAAAAAGTTATAAGAACGAAAGATATGGGTTTTTGCTACAACAAAGGACATGTGCATGAGAGCGATGCAAAAAGTCCACGAACACCGAATAATAATAAAAAGAAAGTGGCATCTAGGAAAAAGCTCATTCCGAACGTATAAGCGGAACAGCAACGGCATAAGCTGTTGGGATTTGCTGAGGATTACAAGAAATGCATTTCGAATGCTAAGCAAGAACTTATTTCCCTAATAGCCCGTTTATTCAAGAATTCATACGTTGGAGAGGTCGATATGACTTTGGAAATAACAAAGATTGAGTGGGAGATGAGACATATTGTGGCCGAGAAGAAACAGAAACTCAAATTATTAAGTAGAATCATTAAGGGCGGGCAGAATGCAAAAGTGAAATTGGCTTATCTCATGTGGGATCTTTATGAATTACTGTTCATATCAACTGAATGCTACAAAATCGTCTACTGTGGATATCAAGTTGGAGTTTGAAACAAGAAAAGCTAAATTCCCAAACAATACCAAAGTATATTCACTCATTCTGCATGATGTAATTCTGACATATAATGCATTGGATGGTTCTGTTCGTAATTCATATTGATGAAAAAGTTATTTTTTCTGTATTCATTTATATTGAGATAATGACTTATACTTAAGTGTAGTTTGAGTCAGAGACTCATTCTTAAGTGTAGTAGTTAGTGGTAGTTAAAAACATGAAGCATATTCTTGAATTTTTTTTATTTCTATATTTGTTGATGATGTCTGCTAGAGAACTTATTAAGTACCTTGCTCATCATCACAATGTTACTTTCAAAAATGAGTTATTAAAACGATTTTTTGTACTTTATGCTCATACAATCAAATATGAATTTTCCAGTTATTGCTTCAATTATGGAATATACAGAGCAAGCTTTTGAATGATATTGATATTTACCTATATTTCAGCGTTAAGTAATGTAATAAGATGATTCAATCTATACTCATCATTCATATTATATTCTTGTGATGAAGATTCAACTTGCTTATTACATAAATGAACATTTTCTGTAGGATCACATCGATAGAACTCAATATCAATATGCCCCCATGGGAGCGTTTGAACTGTATTAAGAATAATGAAACGTTTATCATCATTGAAAGATAGTAAAAATCATACATGACGACCTTGGAAAATTCCAAAACACAGAATCCCAAATATAGTGGCTCATCATAATGTATTTTTACTCTAGCCATTTGAATCGCAACGAAGTTCTCAGAGAAAATTGTACAATTTTTGAAATTTGGGCGAGCAATTTGAATTCCGGCCGAGCAATTTGAATTCCGGCCCCCAATTTTCGATGAATATTTTGTCAATGTGTTATCAGTCTCAGATCCACTCTATTATCCACGTTTTCAATGGTCTTTCCGTATCAACTGTTGTTCATTAGCTTGTAGAAATGTTTCTCTGAGTTATTATGCAACCTTTTACGCATTCGGGTATTGAGGTCAAAATATGGCTTCATCCAGCAAGATTGTCTAAATTTCAGTATTCTATGTATCTGCGTTTATCATTCAAATTGGGGATCATTTTAGGGATTTTAGCTTTCGAATTTGGGGATAAGATTTTTTCTACCAGAAACGGTAGATCGCTGTGATCATCATGCAATTCTTGTGGATAGTGTATATCGACTTCAAAAACATATCCGAATGGTTCATTATCTGCCACACTCATCAAATCTAAATTTGTGATTTCTTTACGAGTTAACCATTTGAAATCACCAGTCGGTAATGCTTGATGACGGTTCTTTGGGATTGTAATCGGAAAGAAATTCAATATTTGCAACATGTTTTCTTTCAGTACATTGACTAATACCTCCACGAATTCCTCTCTGGAAAAAAATTATCATATCAATGTCAGTTAGTAGTTCCAATTTCACACCAGTATATTTCAACGTCGCATCCCACGAAAGGCCGGGGTGGTATAATAGTGAGCTGGGTCCAACTTATACGCATTTAAATATATTCGTCTGAAATTTTCGAAAATATCACAGAGAAGTAATACATCAGATTTTAGATATAAATCCGAATATTCCCCCAAACTCTTACAATCGAATAGATTCTGTTAGAGATCCAAATTGGTATATTTACGTATTTTTTGTCAATTAAATTTACTGAGCGCGCTCCATTTGCACTAAACGGCGCCTGCGCCGCCAGAGTAGGAATGTGTGTGCATTTGATAAGGGAACACACATGAATATCGCTGATAACTGTGAACACCCGCTATAGTGTTTGTGTTTGTTCGAATTTGATGTTTGTGTCGGTTCGTCACAACGTGCCATTTGCAGCATCCTCGTCAGCACCAGGGGGCCTCTTGTCGCAGGAAAGACAACTCCAGTTTGAGGTAAGCCGTTTAGTGCTGTCGATTCTTTTAATTTCTCAGAATTCCATTTTCTCGTTCAACTAATATACAATCCATTTTGCAAACCAAAATTCAAAAGCTACCGGAGCCTTAACAGATTCCAAACAAGTTCAGCTCTCTGATAATCTTCATTGGATATATGCATCTCATTCAAGTTATAATAAAATTGATTTTTTGTTGGTATAGTGGAAACATCCAACTTGTTGATGCCACAGGGATGCTACAGGGAAAAACACCTTTCTGCCTCATCAATTTGAGTTTATTTGAATCAGGAAAATGTTTCCACATCTCTACACATTGCTCATCACATAAATTAGCAGCCAATGTATCCAGAGAACTGGACATGAATTTGAAACTATTTATGAATCTCAATTTCAAATAATTTTTCTTTGATTTACCCTCTTTATTGAGATAGCTATGTGTGTAGATATGTTTCGTGAAAGAAATGTATTTTTACTTCGTTTGAAATATAACATCAACCCTATCTTTTTCTGCATATAATTCTCAAAAGAACAAGTGGCTCTTTATATTTCAAATGTTTGTTGTATATATTTCTCAAGTCTTCTTCGATTCTCATTATAAATACTTTAGAAGCGTAACGCCTCTATATGGAACAAATTTTGATAATTTATCACCAAAAGAACATTTGATATGCGAAAGAGTATGCCTCGTGTTTGAAGGTTCTATTCGTGTATGAGAATTCAGGATTTGGTTCATTACCTTGAATCGGTTTCAATACAGATTCAAAATCTGCGTAGACTACAAATGGCACCTCCAACTGTCTTTCAAAATTTTCAAACGTTAATTCATTACCGGCTACCATTTTCCCATATTTATTAAATTTTAAATCATTACGAGGTACTGTTGTACAAATATGATTACAATCATGCATCTGATGACGTAATAGTAGTCGCTCATTTGAAAAATACAATAGACATCCATCACAGAATTTTTTTTTATGTTCGTGAGCGGAAATTTGACTGGACACCAATCTTGAAAGATCCCTGATCCAACAGTAATGACTATTGTCCACATTCAGGGCCATTCACTAAGCAAAGTTGCTAAGGATAGCGACTAAAAATTGACGTTGTTCAAGGTCGGTTGTCAAGCGCAAAATTGGTATTCACTTTTTAAGTAAAGTCGCTATAAAAATGGCTACGTCTGATGACCAGTAGCTATGAAGAGTGGTTAACAGGCAACAGCTTAAAGATGTGTTGTTAACGAAAACCACTTGCGTCGGGAACGTTTTTATTTTATTTATACGAACAATTGAGTATTTTGAATGAATAAGAATGGCATTTTCAGTACAGATAAACTTTTCAATCACTCAAGAATTAACACAGAGGTATGTGCTGCTAGACATTTGACAAGTTTTTAATACAAATAGTTCCCGTTTTAGAGAAAATCTAAGAGCAGAAAGAATGTATTTGAGAGATTCTAGTAATCCTTTTGAATTGCCTGATAACACATTCAAAAATTTGTTTGGACTAAATAAAGAGACAGCTTTGGAACTTATAAATGATTTAAATTACTTTCTACCTGATGGACAACGGACAACACATATTCCCAATCATTTAAAAGCTTTACTCACTTTAAATTTTTATGCCCATGGATGCTACCAGGCCAGTTTTGGTACAAATTTACATTTTTCCTCAAGCCAAGCATCCTTTAGTAGAATTGTGACATTGGTCACTGAAACTATTTGTGAACATATTGTTCCCAGAGAAATAATGTTTCCAAATACTGAAGATGAAGTTCGAATCACTGTCCATGAATTTTTAAACAAATTCAATTTTCCTGGATTAATAGGATGCATAGATTGCACTCATATTGCAATTATTAATTTTCCGGAGAATAATGAAATTTACCCTGGGGCTGTTTACTACAACAGAAAGGGTTATGCTAGTATTAACGCCCAAGTGGTATGTTATTCAAGACTAATTATAACTTCAATAATTGCTCGTTACCCAGGGTCAACTCACGATGCTGCTATATGGCAAATGTCCTTTATCAAAGAACATATGGAGCAAAAATATTTTGAAGGTAGAACAAATATTTGGCTTTTAGGAGATTCTGGTTACCCTTTACAACCCTGGTTAATGACACCTATAATAGATGCAGAGCCTAATACACCTGAAGCAGCATATACAGAGTGTCATAAAACAACCAGAAATATCGTAGAACGGGTGTTTGGTATTCTTAAAAGCCGCTTCAGATGTTTACTGAAACATAGAGTACTGCATTATTGAATAAATTTATTATTATTATTATTATTATATTCCTCCGAAAGCAGCGAAAATTGTATATGCATGTGCTGCTTTGCACAACATATGTATCAAAGCTAATATAGACATAGATGATTTAGAGCAACTGGATGATGAAGAGCATATAAACATTCCATACCCAATTGAGAGACAAGCAAATGTTAATATTTTGGCATTAGGCAGTAGAACAAGAAGAACTTTGGTTGATCATTTTAGGTGATTCACTAAGGTATCTATTATATGTGTCATACTATGAATTAATCGTATTATTCAACATCGTTACAATTGTGAATATGAAGGAAGTAGTCCATCCACAAAGTGGAGTTTTAGTATAGAGAAACTGAGTAAAACTCGAAGTCGTCTCCAAAATATATATTTGACCCCTAGGGTAGGAAGGGGAGCTGTTGTCAACACAGCTTTAGCAATAACTTGTCAAAAATGGGGTATCAACATAATACTATCAAAAACATGTGTTTGAGCATAGAAATACTCATCATCAGTTGAAGATACAGGTCAAATTGAAATAAGTGAAGGCAAATTTTACGATTTTGGAAAATGAGTTTATGAAAAATTAATGAACTTTGAAACCAAAATGGATGCATGGCATGGAGACATAGTAATTTAAATTAAATTATTGACGAAAAATATATTTAATACATTTTTTTCGTCAATAATTTAATTTAAATTACTACGTCTCCATGCCATGTAAGTATCCATTTTGGTTTCCAAGTTCATTAATATTTCATAAACTCATTTTTCAAAATTATTTCAGTTTGTCCTGTAACTTCAACTGATGATGAGCAATTCTATGCTCGAAAACATGTTTTTGATAGGATTATGTTGATACAACCCCATTTTTGACAAGTTATTGCAAAAAATGCGTTCGAGTGTTACTTAGTTTCTCTATAGTTACAATTATCGTTTATTTTTTGTTTTGATTATTTTAGTTGGATTTTCTAAAGGATTTTGATTATATATTTTATTTAAAATTCACAAAATAAAATTACATGCAAAATGATAGTTTTATTTATAATACCTTTACATATTTAAACAAACCTAAGTAATAAAATTGGATAACAAAAACCCACATCAACAATAATAAGGATATAAATAAACCCTGTTCAAAAATTATTCATTTATTGGGATGTTTCTTTTTTGTTCTGCTACTAATTTAATGGGTTTAGCTCAATTATTTATTGAAGTAGCCAGGTTATTATTTGATGTGGCTACGTTGTTGTAGGATGAACCAATAGCATTATTAGATTTTGATAAATCATTAATGGCATTATTTAAGAGAGCAAGTGCTTCGCAAATCTTTTCATTAGTATTAGTCAATTCTTTTAAAGTCAAGGTTTTTGGCGTAGAAGTTCCTGTTACTCTACTCTTTCTAGATGTAATTAACTTTTTATGTGTGTGAACACCCTTTATTACAGGTGCCTCTTTAATCCTCTGGGTACTGCAGGTGTCTGAATTTGCCATCACCTAAAATCAATTTGTTCGAAAAAAAAAAAACATTTACAAACTATTTACCTAATAATCATACAGTATCTAATAGTCCTGTATCTGCCTCTTCTTCAAGCATCCGAGCACTGCAAGTATCTGAATCCCCAACAACCTGAAATCAGTAACATTTAATACAAAATATTTATTAATTTTAATAAACATACTAGTGTAGTATGTTCAATATTTCCTGGACTATTACGAACATAAGTAGTTAAGGTTTCCATGTGTAATTCAGTTGTTATTATTGATTGCCAATCAAGCCGGGAAAAAGGCGACTTGAGAAAATATAAAAATATAATATAAAGGTCCTTCGAGTATATCCGTTTCAAACGGTTTATTGTGTACATATTCTGTGAATAAAGATGTAAATATGTTCTTGATGTGTATTACTGCACATCAAATTGGTCCGATCGAGCCCGGATATGGAAAATGATGCTTTTCAAGAACCTCGCAGAAGGGTTGCTGTCATGAGATGAGTTGCTTCCATGAGATGACTTCAGTGACGTCATTTGTAAACCTTTCCTTCACCCGTTTATCACCACTAGATTGGCACCTGCGGTATTGAGGAAGTGTTTTCGGATTCCAACTTCAACCTGACATTTTGTCATGTCACTTCTGTCAAGGAAAGTACCCGTTTAGCCGATGAATTCAGGTTTTTAATATTTGCTAAGTGCTTTTCATTGCAAATTTTGCTAGCATTTTGATAATTATAAGGTGTTCTACTTGGGCAAAATGCCTCCCAAAGTAGAAGAACAGCAAGTTCGTGCCTTGAAAGGTAAAATTAAGGCTGCAAAATCTTCCATGACGAGGATAAACAGATTCTTGGTGGAACATGAGAAAGATGATTATTCAGAAAAACTTATTGATCAGTTATCAACCCGAAAAGACGCATTGGTAGATGTTTATAGACAGTTTCAGCAGTCTCAAATAGAACTTTTGTCCGTTGATGAAACTGAAGAGGATCAGTTTGAAGCCATCGAAAACTTATATTTTGAAACTCTTTTACAGATCAAAAGGCTTATATTAAAGCTTACTGATCAAAATCAATCAAAAAGTCGAAATATAGGTGATGTAAATAATCAAAGTGTAAAATTACCAGATATAAATATACCATTTTTTGATGGTAACAATTTGAATGAATATCAACCATTCGTTGACATGTTCAAAGCTGTCATTCATAAAAATACTCAAATGCATGACCTTGAGAAACTGTTTCATTTGCGGAGTCATTTGAAAGAGGACGCTTTGTATTTGATATCAAATTCGCTTCTGAAGAATGAATCATATCAACTAGCATTGAATCTTTTGAAAGAACAATATGAAGAGGAGGCCATGCTCATAAATGCACATATAAATGCGATTCTAGATTTACCTCCTTTCAATAAATGTTCTCCAAACAATTTGAAGGAATTTGTTGCAAAAGTCAAACAGCACACTGGTGCTTTAGAAAACTTGAAGCAACCGGTAACTTCATGGGATATGATCTTGTTGTGCATTCTGTGCAAAAAAAATGACTTCCATACAAATCAAGCATATCACAATGCTCGAGATAAAACAAAGCTTCCAACTTTAAAAGAGTTTTTGAATTTCTTACAAACAAAAGTTAAATCAATGCAATCATTTAGCCCTCTAGAAAATAAACCAGGAGGCTCAAAACATTTTGTTCATTTGCAAACTACCAATTCTGTTGGTCAAAAGTCAAAAAAATGTATCTTTTGTTCTTTAGGAGAACATGGATTGTTCGAATGTAAGAAATTCAGAAACGTTACTGTGTCACAAAGAATATCTTTCATAGAGAAGAACAAATTTTGTAGAATATGCCTGAATCAACACTTTGGTCACTGCAAAAGCCATTTCAAATGTCAAATTTGTCAAAAAGGTCACAATTCACTACTGCATTTGGAAAAATCTCAAGTAGAGCATTCTGATCAGCCAACAACTGACAGTTCAGCCCAACTTTTATTTGGAATGCCCCAAGTCACCTACAGATGTGTTGTTGCCTACTGTGAAGGTAAGATTGGTGGGAAAATCAGGTAATACCATCTTAGCTTGTGGTCTGCTTGATTTAGGATCACAAATTTCATTGATAACAAAAAGTTATGAATTATTTGCAATTAGAGAAACTCAACACCTCTCTGAGTATTTCTGGAATTTCCGAAATTCAAATCAAAGCCAACGAATCAGTAAATGTCGAAGTTCAGTCACTTTTCAATGAATTCACCTTGTTTGTGAAATGTTCTGTGGTTGAACATATAACTAGCTTATTGCCAACAAATTGTATTGACATAGCAGGATTGAAAATACCTCAAAATATTCAACTTTCCAATGAAAATTTTCACACACCCACTGAAATAGATATTTTATTTACCGCAGATGTCTTCTTCGAAGTTCTTTTATGCCAAAAAATGAATATAAGTGGTTTTATACTCCAAAACACCAAGTTTGGATATATTGTCAGCGGTTTTGGATCCAGCAATGAAAGTCAGATCTGCACAGTCGTTTCAATGCATTCTACTGTCAAATTAGAGAATCTTATTTCTCAATTTTGGGAAACTGAGAAAGTTCCACAAACATTTACCGAATACTCTTCGGAGCAGGCTGCTTGTGAAGATATTTTCAAGTCTAGCATAAGCATTAAAAATGGCAGATTCCAGGTTTCTCTACCTTTAAAATGTCCATTAGATGAATTGAATTCAGGTGATTCTTACTCTGTAGCTTATAAAAGATTGGTGAATTTAGAAAAGCGTTTCAAAAGTAATGCAGATTTATTTTTGAAATACAATAACTTTATTGATGAGTATATTCAACTTGGACATGCAAAAGTTTTCGATCTATCAGATTTTAACTTTAAAGCTCATCAAGTTTATTTTATGGCACATCATCCTGTAATTAGGGAGGATAAACTGACAACTAAGTTACGTGTCGTTTTTGATGGTAGCATGAAAACCTATGATAATAAGAAATCTATAAACGATTTGTTATATAATGGAGCTGTTGTGCAAAATGAACTATTTGATATTTTAATTATTTTCAGAACAAATCAGTTCGTACTATTAACACATATAAAAAAAATGTACAGAATGATTCTTGTTTCCCCTGAGCATCGCTGTCTACAGAACATCCTGTGGCGCAGTGATCCATCTCTTCCTATTCAAGGGTTACAGTTACAAACTGTTACATATGGGCTGAAAAGTTCAGCTTTCCTAGCAACGCGATGTTTAGTGGAGTTGGCAAATGAAAACAGGATTGATTTTCCTCTCGCTTCTAAAGCATTACTCACTAATACTTACGTGGATGCTATTTTATCAGGTGGAAACTCTATCGAAGAAACAATAAAATTGAAAAATGAATTGATTCATCTCTTGAAAACTAGAAATTTTGAACTCCACAAATGGAGCTCCAACAATGACATGATTTTGAACAATATACCTTTTTCTCAAAAACAAATAGAAGAAATAAAATTAGATAAAAATAATGCTTTTGTGAAAACCTTAGGTTTATCTTACAACACAGCTACTGACAGTTTTAAAATATCAGCCCCAGTAATTAGCTACGAGGACTGCATTAGTTAAAGGCAAGTTCTCAGCTTCATTTCAAAGTTTTATGATCCTTTGGGCTTTGTAGGTCCTGTCATAGTGAATGCAAAAATATTTATGCAAAGTTTGTGGTTGTTGAAGATTGACTGGGATGAAACATTGCCTGATAAAGAATTACGATTGTGGTATGAATTTGCATCAAAATTAATTGAAATGGAACCTATTATAGTACCTCGTAATTTCAGTTTTACTTCATCTAAAAGGATCGAACTCATAGGATATTGTGATAGTTCAATCATAGCTTATGGTGCTGTTTTGTACGTTAGGGTTATTTTTTTTCTGAACAATTATCAATTCCTAGATTAGAGCTTAATGCTGCATTACTTCTTTCAAAACTAGTTGAGAAAGTTTATGCCATTTTGAAAAATAATATTAACGAAGTATACCTATACTCCGATTCAACAATAGTTTTGTCATGGCTAAAGGTTGAACCGATGGAATTGAACCCCTACGTAGCTAACAGGGTCCTCAAAATAAAAGAATCAACAATAAAATTTAATTGGCTTTACATAGACTCCAAATCGAATCCAGCTGATTGTTTATCTAGAGGACTCGATCCTCAATTATTGAACGATAACAAACTCTGGTTTTTCTGGACCTGAAGAATTGAAATCTATCGATTTTATACATAAAAAACGATGTTCGTATTGTCAAGTCCTCTTCCAGAGCAGAAAGTTCAACATTTTAGTATAGTGGTAGAACCCAAAAACTCATTTTTTGAAAGTTATTCAAACCTTTCACATTTGCAAAGGATTATGGCTTATATTTTGAGGTTCCACCACAATTGCAAAGATATCAACAACAAAATATCAGGATATTTGAAAATACACGAAATTGAGAATGCCCTGAAAGTCATAATTAAATTTGAACAAACTTTTTCTTTTAAGGAAGAAATAAGACGTTTGGTTCACAAAGAGCCAATTAAAAGTAATTTATGCTCTTTGAATCCATTTTTGGATGGTGAAGGCCTTCTTCGAGTTGGAGGAATGTTACAAAATGCTAATGTCACTTATGCACAAAGACACCCAATAATTTTGCCCAAAAACAATCACATTACTGATCTCATTATTGTTCAGGAACACTTGAGGTTGTTGCATGCTGGACAGAAACAAGTTTTGAGTAGTCTCAACATGAGTTATTGGATATTAAGTGGCACTAGAGAAGTAAAAAAGAACCTTCATAAATGTATCACATGTTTCAAACAAAAAGCGCAATGTGCGCAACAGCTTATGGGTTCCTTACCTGAAAAAAGAGTTACAGCGTCTCGCCCTTTTTCGCATGTTGGGATAGATTTTTGTGGGCCGTTTTATATCAAACAGTCAAGAATAAGGAAAACAATTACAACCAAAGCATATGTTTCTTTGTTTGTTTGTTTTGCTGTGAAGGCCATTCACATTGAGCTTTTATCTGATATGAGTACAGAATGTTTTTTGGCTGCTCTTAAAAGATTTATTGCTAGGAGAGCCAAGCCGTCTCACATATTCTGTGATAATGGTGCCACCTTCAAAGGTGCTAATAATGTTCTGAAAGAACTACATAATAAAACAAATAAAGAAAAAATTTTCAATTTCAGTTTAGATGAAAGAATCAAATTCAACTTCATTCCTAGTTATTCCCCTGTCTTTGGTGGATTCTGGGAAGCTGGAGTGAAAAGCACAAAATACCACATAAAGCGAGTGGTTGGAGTTACTAATCTTACTTATGATGAGTTCAATACAGTATTGATACAAATAGAAAGTATTTTAAATTCAAGGCCAATAACGCCTATGTCGAATGATCCTTCAGATCTCTCTTACCTAACTCCAGGACATTTTTTGACTGTTGCTCCGATTTCTTGCGTCCCAGAACCTAATTAAACAGAAATTCCAGAAAATAGGTTGAAACATTGGCAACTTATTACTCGAATGCAACAACAGTTTTGGAAAAGGTGGTACAAAGACTACTTAGCACAATTACAAAGCAGACCTAAGTGGAGACAGGATTACCCGAATCTGAAAGAGGGTGCACTGGTCCTCTTGAAGGAAGATAATCTTCCATCTTTCAAATGGCGTTTGGCACGAATCTTAAAAATTATCCCTGGAAAGGATAATAAGGTACGTGTTGTTGAAGTGAGAACAAATTTCGGCACCTACCTCCGTTCTGTAACTAAAATAGCTATTTTACCAATTACAGAATAACAAACTTAAAACATTTATTTATGCATACAAAATGCATGTCTACAATCTTAACATGTAAATAGTTTGATTTTTCTTTTTAGTCATTGTTGAAAGTTTGCAGTCTATTTTTAGGAAACATTGTTTTATGTTCTATTTTGTTTCGCTTGTAAAGTTGATGCTAATTTTGTGCAGTGTGTTCTACCTAAAACTTTCGCCCCCCCCCCCCCCCAGCTATGTTCAATATTTCCTGGACTATTACGAACATAAGTAGTTGAGGTTTCCATGTGTAATTTAGTTGTTATTATTGATTGTCAATCAAGCCGGGAAAAAGGCGAATTGAGAAAATATAAAAATATAATATAAAGGTCCTTCGAGTATATCCGTTTCAAACGGTTTATTGTGTACATATTCTGTGAATAAAGATGTAAATATGTTCTTGATGTGTATTACTGCACATAGTAAGTTCATAGTCAGAAGATGTAGATCCCCTCCATCAGTTAACCCAATTTCCCGTAGTTCAGGATCCCCTTCAGTTGTAATCCTACCTATTAGAAAAAGGCACAAGTTTTCAGTGTCATTTAACTCTGCTTCAGCTGGCCCTCCTCCGGTTCCTTTCAATTTATTCTGTAATAACCTCCATTTTGCTTTAACTTTTGATTTGTACTCGATAAAGGTCTAAAATAAATACTGATTATTGCATAATTTGCCCAACAAAACATAATATTATTAATACTCGTTTCCACTGCTGAAGGGGCTCAGTGCTGCCTTTCAAATTGTTGAGTTCTTTTGTTAGTTGCATCCACAGTTCTCCAACCTTTGTGGATTCAGCTAGAGATAAGTTGCCATTCATCATCAACTTATGTTTGCCCGGAATCATATATTGATATTGTTCGTTACTTGTCTTTTTTATCCGTTTATGTCTAAAACAATAAACGTTTAATTTAAAATGCTGAAAAAATTTCTTATATTGATTTGCACTTACTTTTCTTCCATAATTTCACCAAAAAAAAAACGTATAACCACAAAACAAATTAGCAGGTTATATTTATTTTACTCTGTCAACAGTGTGAACGAAACGGCTTATTTTCAGAACAGTGGAACTATTTTGCGTCGCTGCCACGTCCAATTTCACGTATAGGTCTTGAAGGTTGCTATGATAACAACAGTTGCCAACAATGTATTATAGAATACTAAAATTTCGCAAGTGGTTATCACGGTCAATAACGAAAGTTGTTATCAGAGTTGCTACGGTTAGCAACTGCGATAACCACTTTACTTAGTGAATAGCCCAGATCATCTATGAGAGCAACAAATTGATATGTCTTGTGAGTTTTTTCTGAGAATATCGTAATCATATTTGATTTTTTTGTTTTCTATTTTCGATTCTAAACCATACAATTGTTATTTACGTCAACCGATTACACCCCTACGCACAACCCTCGGAGGTCTTTGAGATACTTGTGTGAGCTAGGGAAGACGCAGCCCTTACCTTTTAACGTGTGATGCCATGCACGAGACCGATGACCATGCGAGGCTTTGAACCCTCGGCCCTTCGCTCCAAAGGCGAACGTTCTACCAGCACGGCCACCACGGCCCAATGCTCAAACAATTTAATATCCCGTAATTTTACTGCAAAATTTATACCTGCCACATTCAAAACATCTGCATAGTGGGGGTACGATGATGGCGCCGACGCATTATTTTCAGTTGGAAATAATGCTGACGTGATACGTGTTGATCTCCATTCATCATGTTGACTATGGCTTTCTTGCGTTCGATGAATGCTGGAATTTTGATGTAGGAAGATCCCCCGAATGGACTATACTTATTTATATTCACCTCGAGGAATAGGACTTTCTCACAACTCCAACCTGAAACAAATACATTTACGTGGTAATCGATTATCAGCCACAAACATTCCTCTTACTACTAACCTAAATCACGCCCCTCAAATTCAGTTGTCTGATCCAAATAAGTGGATCGATCGGCAATTGTAACGAATTGAATGATTTTATGTCCGTCACTTCCTATGTTTGGATAATATAACTTACAAATACTTCCATATTGATTTTGATAGAATTGTGTAATTCTATAGCTTTTTCGAATTGAAGAATGGTGCGTATTCAGAATGATTATTGCTGCTACTCACTCTGTAACTAGCTATCCGACACTTGAATGCAGATTTGATCATCTGTACACCATTTCCATGATTTTGTTCTGTGTGCAAGCGTTCTAATATGTGAATTATATTGGGATTGAGGAATTGTTAATCCACAACTATTACATATGTACATTGGTACAGGAAGTGCATTATCACCAACACCATCATTCAATTTCATCCGTTTAGTTGAGGAAGGACTTCCCATATGACAGCTCTCACCTTGATGACGACGTAGATTGGCAGTGCGAATGAACAATTTCCTACATGCACAAGAATTCATCTTTTCGAATTTTTTTGATAGCTCACTCGAGGAGAAACTGAGGAGTATAGATTCTCACAAGTCTTTAATAGGCTGATTTTCGGATAGTGGAGATGGTTTGCGCAGTCATATGCATATTAGAAAGTTCATGCACATGTAGACCGCTGGAAGGTTGTAGGACGTCATCCCCCCACTATGTGTCATACATGCATTGCATGAAGAGCAATGTTCTCAAAACTCGACATGTCTCCGAAATATGTTTGGCTATATTCACATATATCTCATTACAATGATTTTGTCATACATATGAAGGTCATACATGGACAATCATGCAGCCAACTGCAATCAAGGTCATTATTACCGTGTATGCAAGTCTATTTACATCTAAAAATCAAACGCAAACCCTGAATACACATCTTCAACATTTTCCAAAGTCAAACAATTAACAACCTCAATGTAATCCCAATGTAATTGCATCATACGCATGCATACACCCCCAGACAACCACCTGCAAGCCACTGGATGGCTTATGGGAGGGGATTCGGGGGGAGCATCAACACCGGCGATAAGCAATTACTGTACTGCCCAGTAATTTTGGTCGTTCCGATTTTACTGGTACACATTTCGCGCCATTTTTCATGGAACCTTTTTAGAGGCTAGAAATTTACTGGTTGCTACTGTTACAGAAATGGTTGTGTAGTCCCAATATCCCCTCCCCGAATTGATAAGTTAAGTTATTAGGATATGTTATTCAATATTTATTCAATTTATTGATAGCAATATTATTGGAATTAGCTCATCTGAAAAGACAGCAGAACAAATGTATCAAGTGGTATTGTCTTGCTAATAGAGGTTGATGCCGAAACCGCCGCTAATTTACGAGCTTTGTTCTCTATTGTCCATGTAGATGTATGAAAATAAATATTACAGATCAATATCATGCCAGGCGATATTTGCAGGCCCTTAAAAAACATCTCGACAATGAATTCAAAACCTCAGACCAATAAAATAAATCCACAGGTCATAATAATAAAGAAATAATACCTATCTTATATACATAGCTCCGCAAGAGCTTGAGGTACTTGAGCTGTCCGAAATTTCTGATGATTCAGAAACCCTATCACCTGATATTTCCTTTATTATTACTTGATTAATTGCAACCGTCAATCAGTATCACATAATAGTAATGATATAATTTTGAACTAAATAATATGTTCCCGCCTTACATTTGACAGTCTGACTTTCCGAATCGTTCCGAAATTGGATGGCAGTTTCAGGTTACTGTTACTGTTAGGCGTTCCGAAATGACCTACTGATCAGAACATGAGCACAGTAAACCATTAGGAGGCATCGCGCTAACGTCATTTGACAGGCCCATAAAATCAGTAGATCGGGCCATCCTCTACAAATAATGTTCATCGTCCTTGGGTGTGGCTCCGGTGCTTCTCAAACGACCATAAGAAAGCTGTCAAAATTCCTAAATTTATTAATTTTCTCTGAAAATGTTTTTTCCTTTAGTACTTCCCAACCCATGACGGATCCTTAATGAAGTTTGTTCATCAGCATTTAGTGACAGTAATAGACCTGTTTTGGTTTGAATTAAGAACAGTTCTGTATCTGTTCGAAGTTGTGTATAGCAGCAGTGGCATGGGAAGTTTCACCAACCATCCACCTCTATCACTCATAGATTCTATTCTGAGAAATCTGACCTCCGAGTAATGAAAAATAATAATTAGTTACTCGGATATTCTGACGACTGCGTGACTCCGTGACTGAAATATCATTCGGCCGCCATCCATTAGCTAATTTATGTACTCGACTTCGCCCTGTTGCCAAATACTCGAGTTTGTACCAAATCGCGTTGGTGCCAAATCGCGTTGGTGCGCCATCTCGTGGCGATATAAAATAGATCGAATTTATAAATATATGGGAATTCACGTTTTTGTATATTTGGAATACACCTGAAACGTAAATATATTGTGTTTCATCAAAAATAAATATATCGGCAAGCAAAATAAAAAATATTGCTCCAACTAATAAATATATTGACACAAAATTTTAAATATTTGCAAAAAGACTTTTTACCCAAACGGCGTAAATAGAATAGAAAAACACTGTTCCTTTTCTCTTACAGATGTGTATTCGAAGACTGAAAAAATATTAATTCAATTGTATAGGTTTCTGCAAGTCTTCAGTTTTTTGGTCATGGCAGCTATCAAACTATCGTTTGTAAAGACTTGAATCTCTGCATGAGTAAAACTGTCATCAGTAGAGCCATAAATGAAGTTAATACACTTATATCAACTAATTTGTTACCACGCTATATCAACTTTCCTTCCAGTGAGGAAGGAAAGCTAAAAATGGGTAAGTTTTGTGGTACCTATACTATTGAATAAATGGAATCTTATCTTTACAATTCCATTTTTAGTAATGCAAATTTGGACTTCCCTAATGCACTCGATTGTACTCATGTTGCTATATTTTCTCCGAAAACTGAAGATCACATACATCATGCAGTTGCTTAGATCAACAGAAAGGGTTTCCACAGGATAAATGTTCAAGCTGTAACTAAAATAATAATGTTTTTGATATTCCATGAAATGACTATTTTTCAGATATTTGATGCAAATTCGATTATTACAAATATCAACGCCCAGTACCCTGGAGCCGCCCATTATTAAGCTATTTGGCATGTTTCGAGGATTCACTGTAACATGAGAAGAAAGTATGTTGCAGATGAAATTGTTTTCTTCTAGGAGATTCTGGGTATCCCATTCAACCATGGATGATGACTCCATTCCTCAACACTCTGCCTAACAGTCCTGAAGAAATGTACAATATCCTGCATCGTCAGACAAGAAATGTTGTTGAAAGAGGCTTTGGAGTTTTAGCCCGTTTTAGGTGTCTTCGAAAGGATAGGGTTCTCCACTACAGTCACCTTATAGCAATCTAGGATCATTTGTTCATGTACAGTGTTGCACAAAATTTGTAGGAAACACAATTTACCAGATGAAATTGAATATGGAAAGGTTGATGATCCTGTGGATGAACATGTACCTGATAATATAAATCATGATGAAATAATCAATAGTTTGTTTTTGGTTGAAATTGTTCTCTTCTTGTATAGACCATTTGCTCACAACCTATTTGGACATATTTTTACAATCGCATTTATAAAAAATTTTCTTTGAATATTTTCCTTTTCAGGTAGAGATGATCTCAATGAAGGACAATGGATAAGAAGACAATTAATGACCCAGATACAGAATATGTTCCAAAAATACTATATGAATCTAAAAAAAAAACTCAATTAACAGGGACATAAATATTTATTCTACAAAAAAATTTGTCTTGAGATGAAATAAATAATGAATAAACTAATTTGTTTTTCGATCATAACAGAAGGTGAAATTAAATTGCATTCCAATACAAACATGTAAAAAGACCCATTGCAATCAGTCGGATGAAACTCAGCAGGTGACTTACATTCCACCTTCATCTGCTCCCATATCTTGCTCAGTATTCAATCCTGCATTTTCTACATTCCCACAATTAAAACTGGTATGACAATTTTCTTGATGAGAGTTCTCCCTGACAGGCGAATAATGCTTTTAAGGCATCAGAAAGTTCCTTTTCAGCAGATTTGAAATTTCCCCCATTGTCGCTATGCATTTCATCAGGGAATCCCCGTCTGCAGCCAAACTGACGAAGTACGTGGATGAAATCTTGAGCAACTTCCAAATGAATTGCCCTTGTTACCATGCAGGTGAAAATCACTCCATATCTTTTTTCTCTGCTTCGTTTCACATCAACATGAATCGGTCCAAAATAGTCAACTCCAGTTTTGATAAAACATCTCACAGTTGGCTCTAGGCGGCATAAAGGTAATTGTCCCAAGATAGGTGTTTCTGGTGAAGCTCTTCTGTTTTTACATATTTGACAGTTATTCCAAACATCTTTAACTGCTTGGCGAATATGCAAAATCCAAAATTTCTGTCGTAAATTATTTATTACCATTTCTTGTCCATGATGAAATACCTGTCCATGATAAGAACTTATCAATAACTTAGTTATTTTGTGTTTGGGATCCAAAATGATTGGCTTTTTTGCATCATCATCCACTTGTCGAGAGTTGTTCAATCTTCCTCCAAGTGGAATTAATTTGTCCATATCTACTTCGCAAGAAAAACTATAAAGTCGGCTGGTTTTGTTCAGAGGACTATTTCTTTCAAGAGTAATCAACTCTTCATGAAATGAGTCCATTTAAACCCTCCTGTAGAGAAGTTTTTCTGCTGCTTGTATTTCCGAAACTGTCAGTTCACCAAAGTATTTTTTCCCTCTGCAATTTTCTACAAATCTTTTCATCCATACTGTGGCTCTTCTGATACGATTCCATTTGGAAATTCTCTTCGGATCTGGGACTGGCAATAATTCTTCTTTGATGAAGTTGATAAAAACGTAGTTTTTTCTTACTTCCAGTATGTTGTTATTATCCTTAGGTTCCAGATTCAGAGACTTTTCATCAGGTCAATTATTTATTTCTTCGTTTGGGACCAAACAACCAAATACTCTTCTCACAAAAATCAAGAAGTTTTGTTCTTTTAGTTGTCTCATCAGCAACATTTTGTTTTGATGGTACATATTTCCATTGGGATGTATTTGTTAGTTCCTGAATTACTCCGACACGTTGAGCTACAAAAACTTTGAATCTTTGAGATTCAGACTTGATCCAGTGTAGCACAGTTTTTGAATCTGTCCAGTAGAACACATCAGAAATTTTCAGTCTCAAATTTGTTTCAAGTGAATGTCCTAATCGTGCTCCCATCGAGGCTGCTTGCAGTTCCAGTCTCAGGATCGATATGGTCTGTTTCAGAGGTGCAACTCTTGGTTTTGCACTCACAAAAGCTGTTTGAATTTCCTCATGTCTTTTTATTCTAAGATACGCAATCGATGCGTAACATTTGTCCGAAGCGTCTGAGAAAATCGTCGAGGTAGGCCACACATGATATTTCTTGTTGCCTAAGCCTTGACAAACCAGGTTTCATTATTTTTGTAAACACGTAAGGTGCTGTCGAAAGGCCAAAACAAAAGCAAGTAAATTCATATATATTCCTTTTGAAATTAAATCTAAGGTATTTTCTGTAGATCTTGTTTACACTTTTAGAATAGTATGCATCTTTGAGATCGATTATCATATAGTAGGGTAAATTAATTTTAAGGCAGTTCTATAATCTTTTAGCTTGAAGTGAGAACTATTTACAAAGTTATTGAAATATTTCTGTGGCTTGGTTCTAAAAGGGCCAGTGTCATTTTTTGTTAACTTCGACCTTGGTACATTTTCGAACTACATTCAAAGTCAATTTTAATGTGTTGAAAGGGCCAATGTCTGTTAACAATAATAAATGAGAAAAAAATACCCATTGGGCCAATCAGCAAATTTAAAATATAATAATTATTATAGATAGAAGGGCCAATATGTACATAAGCCTGAGTAGGTGCATGCAATTTAAATTCCAAAAAGGCCAAAGTCGACATTGGCCCTTTTTATTCAGATCACCCGGATGTTTACGGCACATCGGCACTTGCCACTTGCCTTCCGTTACCTTTATTATTGTTTTCATAATATTATAGTGTTATATGGTGCATTGGAATTAGGACGCATTAAACAGTTTCATTGTTTCTCATATAAATTTGTTCGCTCAGTATGAGTTCTCGTGGTAAAAAAATAGTGAAACTGTGTTTAGCTACAGATGTTGGAATATGTAGTGGAAATGAAGGTAAGTAGGTGTTGTTTAATGCAATGAACAGTTATTTGAGGTTATGTCGTTTGGAAATTAGAGGGGAAACGTATCTGTTTCAACACAGTATGAAAATTTTAGATTTTTTTTCAGTTTCGGTTTTCTAATGAAACTTTGAAGAGGTTTCTTATTAACCTTTGATCTATTCATTTTAGCGAGGTGCTTTGTAGGTACAGTTCCCGACATATTAAAGTGGTACACTGAAAGATTAGAATGGTTCATTACCAGGCAATTTTATTATGAAAAAAACGCATTGTAAGTTCCACTTTTATATTGCGGGAACTGTACCCTAAATCAATTTACTTTTTCTTTCCTGAAATACAAGATAAATAAATATTATTGTAATCTAGCATTTTATTACTTCATTTACAGACCCTCAACATCCGGAAGATGAGCTCCCTGGAGAATCTTTTACTGAATTACCGAAAGCTGCGCAAACTTCTGTACGAGTCACTAAATGATAGAAATTTTTTAGATGATCCAACTAATGAATATATTGCTCTGAATACAGTTCCGATCCTTGAAGAACCTCACTCAGATAACAGAGAAAATGAACTAAAAACAAACAAGTTATCAGGTGCGTTGTTGATACATTATGTTTCTTACATAAATGGTAACATAATTATGATTTCTTTACAGATATTGATATTTGTCTCCCCCGAAATTTCTTAGCAGAAAATGAAACAAGATTGCAGCTGAGACATAAGACATCTGTTCCATATACTAAAGTTGACCAAGATGATAGTGATATTTTTAATGATTTTGAAGGAGGTTCTAGTGATGACTATGAACCTGAAGAAGATGAAAGCAATAGTTCAGACTCGGACTACACAGAAAATATAGCTGGTATGAATGAAGAATCTCCAAGAATACATATCACGGCAGATTTGGATAGAGCCGAAAATAAGGAGAATCAGGATGTTTCCGTGGATTTGAAAATAAAGAAACGAGGACGAAAAAAGGTTCAGGAGGGCCAAGAATCCCGAAAAAGGAAGCGAATGTATAAACTGTGGGATAAAAATAAAAGAAAATCCTTAAAGCAACAAGGAAAAGCTTACGTGACTATAACAGGTAAACAAATACCTGGAAAATCTTTGAAACAGCCCTGCAGTTGCAAAAAAAAGTGTTTTGAAAAATTCACAAATGAGGAAAGACATGAAATTTTCAAACAATTTTATAATCTATCACAGGAGGCACAAAATTAGTTTATTGCGAATCACGTTCAAGAGATTCTGAAAAAAACGCAAAGGCTAAGAAGGAATAGTCAGGATAGTAGAAGAAATTATAGCAGAATGTATTTCTTAAATAATAATTCGAATAATAGAATTGAAGTTTGCCAAATAATGTTCTTATCAACGCTTGACCTGACTCTAAAAAAAGTTCGCATAATCGTGGAAAAGAAGCGTAACTCAAACTCAAGTATTTGTCCAGATGATGCTAGGGGAAGACATTCAAACCATCCTAAGATATCGGAAGAAGAAAAGGACATAATCAGACGTCATATTCAGATGTTTCCATCTTTTGATAGTCATTATTCAAGAGAACAGAGTGGAAAGAAGTATCTATCTCCCGATCTCTCTATATCGAAAATGTACAGACTTTACATAGAGTACTGTCAGGAAAACAGTATTGTTCCGAGAAATGAACCAATGTACAGAAAAAATTTTGTAGAAGAATTCAATCTATCTTTCAAGAAACCATACAATGACACGTGTGCTACGTGCGATAGATATGAAACTCTTCTAAATTCAGCCAAAGACGCAGAGGAAAAAACTGAACTAGAAAGGAAACGGAACGAGCACCTGAATTTAGCAGATTCTGCGTATAAAGAAAAGAAAAAAGACAAGCTTGCATGCAAAACTTACTCTAATTTGTTAGTCATAAGCTTCGATCTGGAAAAATATTTACCGACACCCTATTTGAAAAGCAGCATTTCATTCTATAAACGAAAATTATGGACGTTGAATCTCACCATCTATGAAACACAGGGAAATACAAACACCGCCAAATGCTATCTTTGGAATGAGACGATAGCTAAACGAGGTGGACAAGAAATTGCATCCTGTCTGTATACATACATTAATAGCATCCCACCTCATATCAACGAGATTATTATGTATAGTGACTGTTGTCCTGGACAAAATAAAAATATTTTGATTTCGGTGATGCTTCTAATAATAATTGAAAAATTCAGCCAACAAGAAAGACAAATACAAATTTTTCACAAATTTCTCGTTCCAGGACACACTCACATGGAAGCAGATCAACTCCATGCTGCAATTGAGAAAACGAAAAAATCCACAACTGCTAAAATAGATATTCCTAGGTACTGGGCAAACTTGATTCGTTTGGTACCAAGAAAACCACCGTTTTTGGTTCATGAAATGCGACAAGAACAATTCCTTAATTTCAAGTCACTCCTCTCTGGTAAGTTTCAACATAAAAAGGTTAATACTCAAGATGAACCAGTGGTTTGGTCTACTATAAGAATAATACAATATTCCACCGTAAATTTGGGCCAGCTCAAATACAGGAATTCTTTTAGCGACGAAGAGGATTACAAAACATTAAATTTGTTAAGAAAAAAAACTAGACGTTCAAGAACTACAAGTCTCTTACCAATTTCAGACAAACCTTTAGGTTTACCTGCAAATAAGTTACAGCATCTGAAAGACTTGTTACCCTACATTGATGAAAATAGCCGACCATACTATTTGCAATTCCTCAACGGAATAAACGCATCACTAACTGATACCGACTATCTCTCGGGAAGCGAAGATGATGATCAGTCTCTTGATGATGTTTAGTTTCCAAATGGTTTTACTTACTTATTATATTTCAAAATATTATCTTACTCTCAAGAAATAAATTTTTTATTTATATTTATGATGCTATTATTTTCTTAAATTTGGCCAAATTCTTACTTACATATTTTTTCGTTGATTCAAAAAGGGCCAATGTCATTTTTTTTTGCAAAAAATATGATAAAAAACTCTAATACGTTTTAAAAATTAGCAGAATGCCCAAAACTTCCAATTTATTAGTAAAAATAGAAAATTTTAATACATGACTGGTCTAATTATTCATTGACATTAACACCAAAAACTTCAGACTTGATTTGCCAGAAATGACATTTTATGACATTGGCTATTTTAGAACCAAGCCACAGATTTTATGTTGGGAATAAACCTGGCCTGCTTGTTGAGTTTAACTATAGTAAAAATTGGGGATAAAAATTGATCTTGACAAGGAGCCACTTGCACTAAAACACCTTCCTGTCTTAGGTCAGCAATACAAGATGTTATGCTATCGCTGTTGGTTTTGGGATAGTAATTGGTTCGGTTTGGATCCCTATTATTTCTGGGTATAGAGAACAAGAGTATTTTATAGCCCGATACCCATTGCAGTATAACTTTATTATTCGTAATGCCTTTCCATGCTTCGTGAAAAAGACGAAGCTGTCCTGCTGGTTTGCCTACCTATATTGCTTGTAGTGTCGTCTCTTGTCCTGTCCACGAG
The DNA here is from genome assembly GCA_944452925.2 of Chrysolina oricalcia. Lineage (NCBI taxonomy): Eukaryota > Metazoa > Arthropoda > Insecta > Coleoptera > Chrysomelidae > Chrysolina > Chrysolina oricalcia. Next base: position 45,551,213 of record OX101823.2, on the reverse strand, counting down.
GGTATTGGCCCCTTTGTCTCGCCTCCCTCTGAAGACGAGATGGGCCTATCCTGTTTAAAGAATAACCAACTGTATTCTTTTGTGATATAGTTGTTCTGTGTTTCTTGACAGATATACTGGGTTGAGAGTGTTGAAAAGATCTTGTAACGTTATTATTTTAATTATTAACTGTTCAGGGTATATCGAAATTTTTAATCATATTTTACATGTATTTTACACTATTTGCCTTCTGCATTTATTTCATAATGTTCAAACACTAACAATACCTATATTGCTATCAAAATGTTGCTTCTTCGAGAGTGTATTCACTGGTAATCCATCCAACTATTTCTCAATTGAACACGGAAATATGCGGCCCCATTGCATTATACTACCAGGTATATCCACTTTACATTTACGTCATTGTGTTTTGGTAACGTCATATTTCAAGTTATCTCAAGGTTATTAATTGTCATTCGTGATTTAGTTGTTTACTTTTGGAACTCTGTTAGCACTTTTCATTCCACGTCTGGGGTGTGCGCACTAAGCGGAGTACGCCATAGACTTGTGGTTGTTGTGACTTCTGCATTCAGTTGGAGTAGCACGGAGTGACTTTTGTTGGTTTCATAACTGAAGATGCGGAATGCGTTATGCCATGCAGTATTCTTAGGCGTGTTTCATTTGAGGATAGGACTTCATAACATCTTTCTAGCTTGTGGAAAAAGAATAATAAATTGAGAGTGTAATACTCTTCGAGAAGTGTACTTGGCAACAATGCACATGGAATTGACATTTTGACCTAAAGTTTGAGAAGAAGAAGATTAATTAGTTTTGACTGTCGTCTGTCACCAGTGTGCTGGGGTTTTTCACTTTTACATGATTGGGGAATAAGTTGTAAGAATTTTATTTGAATCGTCCGTAAAGGGATTATATCTTTCAACTACCAAAAGGTTCAAGTTTTTGCTTAGTCGATTGAATTGCTGTGTATGCATATTTCTGAACCTTACCTCTCGGTGGATTATATAAACCAATTATTTCTGGTAAGTCTCGCACATGATATTCTTCTACAATTTGGCAATTCTTCATGTATTTTAGGATATGATTTGTTAGGCCTTTTGGGTACTTGAACCTATGTGCCGCTGTTAACTCTTTGACCAGGATATTTTCATCTGACATCTGATGTACCAGATAATAGCAGTAAGTATCCTACTGATATCCTTTTTCATAGTCTTTAACCTAATGCTAATGTGTAAACGCTACAAGGTAAGGTGCACCATACTATTTCTGGTTAAGACATATTCTTTTCTCCTACCCTACAGCGGTAGACATATTTTGTGTGTAATGTTGGGTACGTTTAACCTTGTCTACTTACTAGTGCTTGTATAATCTCACTTAAGAGGTTGGTTATTGTTTGAAAACATATTTGGTCATTAAACTGCACCTGTAGACCAATTGTAAGGTCAATTTTGATAATCAGTTATTTATATAGCTATTTAGTTTTTGTGTAAGAACGTACCCGTACAGTCAGTTCACTATAATTCTTATGTTTAATAATTCTACTTCTTCAAGCAGTAAGCTGTTTATCATTTAGAGTGTGGTAACGTTAATTTTTAATACTATTCGTTTTATATGGGAATCAGTATAAATAATCTATAGGGTGAGCCTGCATCATATATCTGGCGCCCACATTCGTACATCTCATCACAATTTATTTGTATGATCCACTCCCGTTTCCACTTGAGTTAGTCGCGAGCCTGTCACTCTGACAGCTTCGTTGCCATTATAAAAGCCGAAAGCTAAGTTAAACTTGTGGCAAAATTGGCGTCCTAACGATTCCAGGGTAAAATAAGTATAATTAATAATTTTGAAATTGAGTTTTTGGATAAATTTTTCTTGTGTTGAAGTAGTTGTTCTATACGTGGTGACACAAAAAGAAAAATCGTTTTCTTGAAAATAAAAGTCTTTGAATATTTAATTTTTTTTTTAATTTAGGTCTTATACAGGGTGATACATTGTCAGTGACCATTTATAATTTATTTTATTGTTTCTCCTATAAAGGAGATTGTTGATATTTGGAATATAACTATTTGACTCCTTGACACTAGTCAGTTTTGGAGAATATTTTTTTGAAAGGGGAATTTTTTTCTGATCTATTGAACTTAGGAATATAATTCAAAAATGGAAGGGAAATTTCATGTAGAGCGTCTTGATAAAGAAGAGCGTATGAATTGGCTACTCGAGGAGTTACTGATAAAAACACGGTGGCAGATATGAGAAAATGTTTGAGAGGTTATTTGAAGTTGGAAAAAAGTTCTGTAACTGTCAATTATCCACCGTACCCTTTTTCATTTAAAGATGATTCTGATTATATTGAGTTGAAAATGGCAGAAATGCAAATATTGATTTCTGAATTTGAAGGGGACGAGTCTGATCCAATTTTCTTAAAAATTAGTACAAAATTGCAACATTTGTTTATGAGAGCAGAGCGAGCAGTTGCAACTTCAGATCAGGAACATGTTAATAAGTCAAAATATTTAGTTGAACTTCTTAATTACCAATCTCAACTGAAATCACGAGTTAGGAAATATAAAAGGTTGTCGCAACAAAATCATTCGCCTCTAGAATTGAGTGTATTCATGTCTTCTATTGGCATTTCAAATTCTTCGGAATCTGAGGACTCGGAGGATGACATAGCTGTTAATATGGTTAGTCAGCCCACTCCTTCAACTTCTTCGAATCATAATAAAGGTGTGCCTGTGACAAAATGGAACTTGATTAAATTTGATGGTAATATTTCACGTTTTTCACTTAATGCATTCTTGGAAAATGTGGAGGAACTTTGCATTTCTCGAAATGTTACGGAAGCTCAGTTGTTTATTTCGGCCAGTGATCTTTTTACGGGACAAGCTCTTATTTGGTTTAGAGCAATTCGAGGAACGATTAATTCATGGCCACAGCTTGTGAAAGAGTTGCGCATTCAATTTTAACCTCCCAATCACAATGAAAAACTATTTCAGGAAGTGAAACAAAGAACACAAGGTCCTAATGAAACAATTGGAATGTATATTGCGGTTATGATTAATATGTTCAACAGGCTAACAATACCAGTTCATGAAGAGGCACGTTTGAAAATTCTACTCAGAAATATTTCAACTTTTTATCAAAGCCAATTGGGGTTGATCAAAATCGATCTTTTAGAATTGGGATGTCAATTAGAAGCGCGCAAGGAATCAATTGAACCTCTTGTACCACCTCCAAAAAATAAAAATTATCTTATGGAACCGGATTTGGCATATATTTATTCTGAAGGGACATCTATCTCAAGTCAGGTGGATGCCATACTCACATGCTGGAACTGTAATAATAAAGGACACACTTCAAAGCAATGCACCTCATCCATAAGGTCTAGATATTGTCAGGGTCACTGTCTATTTTCACAAAATTCCCAAAATAGCAACTAATGAACCCTGACTTGTTTGTGGAAACCGCGGCTAAACTTTTCGACAATGGAGACGGGGTGGGTAGAGAGGTTGAAAGAAAGTTATAAGATAAGTAAGAAATATAATTTATTGATTTAAAGCTTGACGGAAAGGCTTCACCCTAACGTAGTACAGGAAGAAGAAGAAGATTACATGAAAAGACCTTGGCTGCTGATTCTGGCTACCGTGGCCAACCGTAAAAATCAACAGGCCATAAACATAGAAGAAGAAGATAGAGGAAGAAGAAGATAGAAATTGACAGTACAATTTGACAATTGGCGTTATGCGAAAATTAATAACAAACAATAACAAACAATTTAAATGCAATGGTTCGGGTACAAGAACTGCAAAGAATCAACAATGCATCTGAATCCGACAACAGTAATTATTGTACTGATGGAAGAATACAGTTACCCTCGGTATGCATACCACCGGTTTACACTTATTTATGTGATTCTCAATGAAGCAAGTTGACCCAAAATTACTATTTTATATTATTTGACGCACTTTTCTCGTAGGGTTCGATGACACCGAGATACGGATTTCGTCCTTTATGTATCCAATGCTCCCAGAGAAGTAAATAAATAATGTTAAGATGGTTACCTTGACTTTGGAGTGTTGGTGAACTTCAGCAGGGCTCTCTCGATATACTACCTTGGACTTCTTTCAGAGCGAAATATTCGCTTCCACAATTACGGGCGATTTCTCAGATTCTTGGCTTGTACAGGGCGACTTGATAGTTCAGTGCAAAGAATAAAAGCTACGAGAAAGTATCGTGCAAAGCTTAGCAGGTGATAGTCATCTACAGGATGGTCTGGAGAATAAGCTTAAGAGTATGCGTTTGCATGCAATAAGATAAGCGTTATGATATCAGTAGAAAGTTATACTACTTGATAGAAGAAGGCCTGAAAGGAAATATCTTTCAGAAAATATTTTATAACGGCAAGTGAGATGAGTTTAAAAGCTAGTAAGAGGGGTTCCGAAGCAGAAAAGTAAAGTAAAATAAAACATACCTTTGATGGAGTGTGGCCTTTCAGAAGGTTCGTCCTTCGACAAACAAAAGTTCAAAGACTTACGTTGTTTCAATATGAATCCAACCAAAGTTGGGTATTGATTATCCGACCTAGGATAAATCAAAAGTTTTGTAATTTGAAACACATAAAATCTCAAAAATCCGTAAAAATACGATGCTCTTCACGTGTCTGGTCTGGACCAAAAAAAGAAGGAAGGGCCTTTTTTTTATGAAGCTCTAGTTTGCTGAAAGAGGGGAAACTTGAAGTTGACATGACAGAATGATAAGTCACTTTTCACTTGTCATGGATAGATATGACAGAAATGACACGAAATTTATGAATACATTCCCGAATTTCTCCAGGAAATGTTTAAGGAATGCAAAGCCACAATGAAAAGGAATGCCATCAATAGAAAAGGTATGAAAGTCACTTTTCGGTAGAGAGATCATTATTCAATTATAGAAGTGGGGTTGTGTTTGGTTGTTGTTTGTTTACAACCTGTTTACTTTTGTAGGATTATTTCCATCAGAGGATAAATGAAGAGAAGAGATCAGCAGAAATATGTGAAACAGGCGATAAATCACTCCGAAAGCATCCAAGTAGCTAGCTATACGAAGGTTTAATATGATCAAGCCGAGTGAAGCCGCAGCTATGCTAAAGGAAAATGCCATGAACCATGATCAGAGCGATTTTCAATATCAAAAAGGTTTAGTTGATGTGGAAGGTTTTCTGAACTACCGACTTGCAGCCAATATATTAATGAATATACAGGTGGTCATCAAAATCAACCTCGAATAAAATAGAGAGTTTCATCCAGGCGAAATCCGAAGGCAATACTACTCGTGGTAGTCGAACCAGGCAAAGAGTAACATAAGCGTTTATGAGACCTTAACATGTGGTCTTCCTAATTTTACAGTAAGGACGTGTCCCAAATGTAACGAGCGTTCGGGAAACCAATAAAGGAGTCCAAAGATAGCCGTAATGGTGCCTCCTTGTCCTACCCGGCTGATCTCTCTCTATCACATAAACAAAAGGTTATTCTTGATTATGTTTTAGCTCGTGCGCAGAACGATGAGCGACCCTATTTGTCTGTTTCGGTCTTTGATATAACTCTACTTGGGCTTTTTGATTCAGGTGCTTCAAATACAATAGTCGGTGGGCCTGGCTGGAAAGTTTTGAGGAAATTTAATCTTAAATTGAATGTTGATAATATAATTAATTGCCAAGTTGTCAACGGACAAACATGTTCAAGCATTGGTAGTGTAGACATTCTGATGAAATTGGAAAATCGTTTAAAAATTATTTCAGCTTTGATTATTCCGGCTTTACCTCATGCTTTAATTTTGGGCATTGATTTTTGGAAAAAGTTAGAAATTATTCCTGATCTTCGAAGGGGAGAGTGGGTTTTTGCAAATAATCCTCAAGTTTCTAGCGACTCGATTGACTTACAATCTGAGGAACAATTAACTGCTGAGCAATCCTAACTTTTAAATGAAGTTGTGCAATTGGCTTTTCTTGAGATGGGCGACGAACTGGGTTGTACAGATCTAGTCCATGATGTCATTAAAACGTCTTCCCCTTCTATTAAGCAGAGATACTATACTGTTGGTCCGATTATGCAAACACATATTGACACCGAATTAAATAAATTGCTTTCAGCAGGAATTGTCGAACGTTCAAATAGTCCTTGGTCTTCTCCTATTTTGTTGGTCAAAAAGAAGGATAATACTTATCGGTTTTGTGTGGACTATCGGAAATTGAATAAAGTATCCGAACGAGATGCCTATCCTCTACCGTCTATTTCTGCAACCTTAGACAAGCTTCGTGATGCTAAGTTTCTTTCTTCAATGGACACCAAATCAGCTTATTTTCAGGTACCTCTTGATGAATCATCTTGTCCCTTGACAGCCACGACTGCAGCTGTCAATTTTTGGCGCACCTAATTCCATCATCGTGGATAATGGATCACAATTCCGATCTAAAGAGTTTGTTGAATTTATGAACAGCTATAATATTAGAATCCAGTTTGTAGCTTTATATCATCCGCAAGCCACTCCCCGTGAAAGAGTAAATAGGGTTATCAAAACTATGTTGCGATCATACATGTCAGAAGATCAGAGAGGCTGGGATAGTCGCTTGAGTCAAGTACGATTGGCGATTCGTTCTTCGAAACATGAAGTGACTGGATTCTCTCCCAATTTTATAGTATTTGGTCGAGAATTGCCGTTCAAGGGAGATAACGCCCCTCCAAAAGAGATAAATTTTGATCGATCAGGGCTTACTGTGGAACGTGAGCAAGTCTTTCAAAAATTATATGCTGATCTGAAAGTCAAGTTAGCTAAAGCTTACGAGCAAAACAGTAAGACCTATAATCTTAGACGTCGTGATGCAGCAAAATATTCCAGTGCCAAACTGGCACCGAAATTTGTCGGTCCCTTTCTGGTTCCGAAACGTATATCTTCCTGGACCTACGAATTGAAAGATTATGCTGGTAACTATCGCGGTGTATGGCATGTGAAAGATCTTGAAGCTCATCCACCTGATGAGTAATCATAATGTCGCTCTTGGGAAAGTGGGGTGAAGGATGGTCATCCCTGGCGTATGCCTAATATAACTTGGACATGGTACGGTCCCCATCCAGTGGCTGGAAATACATTTGGTGTTTTTGTAGGTGTGAATGTATTTTCAGGTCCATGACAGTAACATATCTGATTGATATGTAGTTGATATTACAGGGAAGGCATTCATTATCTTTGATGTTTCCTGTAATGAATACCGTATTTTAGTACCACCCCTTAGTGTTCTGTTGTGAGTGGCTGAAGGTGCAATAGGTTTCCTTATTTAATAATGTATTTTCAGGCCCATGACAGTAACATGTCGGTTTTGTTTGAGGTAGAACTTCTAGAAGGACATTGGTTTTCTTTTATCTTTAATGTCTTCTTGTAAGTACCCTCGGTGTAAGTGTATTTCTTGAGTGTGCAATTGTGATTAGTTCGATTGATGTTTGTAATAGCTACGTGAGTTTGGTGTTGTCGATCTTTACGGGTTGTTGTTTTATTTTTTTATGTATCTTTCTATCTTTCTTTCTGTCTAGGGTTGTAAACTTTTAAAATTTTTGGGTTGATATTATTTATTATTTATTGTTGGGATGGCAGCTCCTTAATGCTGGACGATCCTTGTGGTGGATTTGGCTTGGGGGGTCCGTTTGGCCGGTGTATTTCCAAGCTCATTCCCTTCGGACATTATTCTGGTTATGACGCAAACCTTCCTTTTGGAAGGGCTATTTTTGCTGATGAACTTGCCATGTCTGATGTCCTGAGGGTTTTGAATGGATTTTTTTGGCGGAATCGATTCAACGGGTTGGATCCACTCCACATTGATCTGTGTTGGGATAGGAAACTTGGAGGAGGTTTTCTATCGGGGTTTTTAATCCTCTAATTCTTTTATAGGATGGTGCTAAGGTCTGCTGAGATACTAAACTTAGGCGGTTTGGTTATGCGTTTTAATGCCTTTCCCTTTTTTGTTTTGTAGGAGACTTGATTGTGTTGGGTGCGAGCATGGCTCAGTCCGGCAGCCTGACATGTCTTATAGGATCCAGTGGAGGTTCCTCCGTGATCGATACTGTCAAGCAGGCTCCATAGAAGGGTGAACTTTGGGGGGTGTTGTCAGGCTAGCGTGGAGGTCTAGGCCGGTCATCGTGTGAAGCTCGCCTAAGGGCGGTCGGGCTATGCTACTGAGCAATCCTGAGCTCCATGGATTCGTCGCGACTGGGGAATTTGCTCGCAGTGCCACAATTAGGAATATCTCCGAATTGTCGGGACTTTATGGTTTAACCATTTTCAGCTTGATGGAGCTATATATCACCCCAATTGAAGTGGACAATTGGTTATCTTTCGATTTTCATTAATGTTTTATTTTTGTTTCCACATGTGAGATTTCGTTTGGGGATGGTTTTGGCTGTTGGGTTTTACTTCTGGGATGTCTGGAGCAGCGATGTGATCCAAAACACGAGACTTCTCCTGTCTTCATTGAGTTGTGCAATTTTGGGTTTTGTTGAGTGTTGTGACAAAAGAGGCCGAATACTTGAACTGAGTAGTTGATGAACAGTACGGTTTGATGAATACTTTTATTGAACATGAAAATATAAGAGATGATTGACATGCGTGACTGAAAATAATATGACATGTACTGAAGTAAGTCAAAATGAAATGATAAGTGAACAATATATAAAGGGTGAACTATTACGAATTGTACTGAATGAAAAATTCACTACATTCTTCCCCACTTGATGAAAAACTCTGCAAACATGCTAGAGAATGTAGTCTCTTAGGTAGGATGGCATCCTATGCTATCTGGATGGCTAGCTTGTGTCCGGAGGAGTTGGCTGACCGGACTGGTTCATTGGTGGTTCATGCTAGCTGGGCCCATCACTAGACGAACTGTCACTTGGCGCTGGAGTGGATTGAGATGATGCCCTGGTAACAATTCGAGGGTGATCGGCCTCAACTGGGATTCCACATCCCCTATATCGAACCTCAGGCAGAGCAAAAGTTACTCGCTTCTTTGGTACCAGAGTAGCGATGAGATGGTTGATGTGGCGTTTCAAGCTGCGCCCCGAGTCCAATTCAACTATATAATGACATTGGCCAAGCTTCCTCGTTACGGTACCAAACTGCCAGATATCATGGTTTCCCTGCTGAACTTTAGCCTGGACTCTCTCTCCCACTTGAATAGTTCTGACACGAGAGTTGCTTGGGGTTGATGGAACCAGCGCCTTGCTTTTAGGAAGGAGAGCATCGAGACGAATTCGAATCTTTCTCTTCAAGTATAGCTCTGCAGGAGACTGACCTGATGCTAAAGGTGTTGCGCGGTAGCGAAACATTATGTTCTGTACTTTGGCAGACTAAGGAGCTGTATCGTTTTCAGCAGTTTTGAATGCTGCGCTCCGCAAGGCCGTTTGTAGCTGGGTGGTTTGGTGCACTGAATTTCTAAAAAATTCCTCGCTCCTTGCAATGGTTCTGGAATTCTTCGCTCTTGCAGATGGTGGCATTGTCTGAAACCAGAACGGAGGGGTACCCGTGGACTGAAAAAATGTTTTCCAGCAGAGATATGGTTGTAGCAGAGAACGGAGAATCACGCAGTATGCGAACTTCTGCCAACTTGGATTTGGCATCCACACACATGAGAAAAAAGTGGCTGTCGAAAGGACCGGCATAATCAATATGCACCCTCTCCCAGTTCTCTTCAGGCTGATCCCACGGATGGATTGGTGCTTTCGGAGGAGTGTGACGAACCTTTGCACAGGGTTCACAGCTTCTGACTAGTCGCTCTATGTCCCTGTCAATACCTTCCCAATATACGTATCTCCTAGCAAGGTGTTTCATTTTTGTAACACCTAAGTGCGACGCATGAAGTTCTTCTAGGATTGGGGTTTGAAGGGTTTTCGGAATCACAGCTCGATCCAATCGGAAAAGAATATTGCCAGAAACAGTGAAAGGGCTATCTTTGCGGCTGTTCTTGAGCTCGTGCAGCAGGGCTTGTAACTCTGGGTCTCTTGCAGTTTCTTCGGCAACGGTATCTGCTGTGACTGCCGTGCTGGAGATATGGAACAGGGTTTCTGCATACAGTGCATTGATTTCTTCATCTATTTGTATCACTGGAGGTTTATTTGTTGTGTTGACTGGGGCACGGGATAGACAATCAACGTTCTCGTTATCTTTGCCCTTCTTGCAACGTACTGTGTAGTCGAGTCCACTGAGGAAAGAGGCATATCTCAGTAAACGTGCTGACGTCATCTGCGGCAGCGGACGATCAGGTTTGAAAATGCGAGAGAGTGGCTCATTATCCGTGACAAGAACAAACCTTTTTCCAAGAATATAATCTCTGTCCAGCTGGCAATCGACTGTCGTGTGATACGGACGTGAAAATACAGCTCTCGCATATTGAAACGTAAATATCAATTACATTGGAAGTTATCAGAAATTGTACAATCAAATAAGGTGAAAAGTAAGTGGAAAACAGAGTTAAGTGGTAAGTGAAAAGTGGAAAGTGGAAACAAAGTGCAAAGGGAATACCCTGGATTATCCTGGAAACAGGAAAAGCAGATAGACAGGACTATAAAAGTGATAGAGACACAAGTGAGTAAATTATTCTTAAATATAAGTGAGATATTATCTACATAAACATTCGTTTTTTTAACTATAAGGTCTTGAAAAACAATACACACAACCAACGCCAACGCGCACAGCACGTTAGGACTCGTTTTAAAACAAATTATAAAAATTTCCGATCAGGAACACATAAGTGCAAAGAACAAAATCTAGCGGACTTTGCAAAATTCGCATCAAATAGACAAAACTTTAAACTTTGTGCTTTTCGCGAGTGAAATAGCCAACGGGATTAAGCTCGAGCTTACGGAACTTTTATACAAGTGAACTTTTACGATAGCATTTCAAATACGGCCACAATCGAAAAAAAACGTGAAATTTGTATCAGGAGTACAGAAGCCAGAGGATTCAAACGTCGGTACTTAGCGGAATCGAGAAAATAAAATAACTATTTTCGGACTTTTTGGCAAAAATATCGAGAAAAATAAAAATACGAGGAAGTGAGTATAATACACGAAAACACGGAGAAATAAAACAAAAAATTATTCTTACAAGGTGAAAAGTGCGGAAATTGACTGAAAATTTTTAAAAAATCTTTGAAAGCAACTGAGAAACGATCAACAGAGGAAGTAAACAACGGAACAATCAAAAAAATTTTTTTTAAACTTACATACAATATTTTTTCCACGAAATTTTTTTTTCCTGAATAATGAGTTATGAAAGGACTGTTTGAGATAGCGAACACTGTATTTATTTGTGTGGTCAGAATTTACCAAACTTTCCAGTAGGAGTAGGAAAAGCGAAAATGAACAAGGAGCGAGACAGGGATAAGGATGAGGAAATGGAGAAGAACATGAGGGAATTCAGCGTAAACCTGATCACGCTGGAGAAGGAGAAGAAGGAGAGGGAGATGGTGGAAAGAGCAGGCAAGAGAACAAGGAGTGACACCATAGTGGATGAATTTCATAGACAGTATTGTCGATTCCCGAAGACCAGCGAACTAGAAAATTTTATACGAGAGGATGAAGAGAGACAAAAAAAATCCAGACAAGATTCTGCTATGGATGAGATGGTAGCCCAAAAAGTGGAGGACATGCAGGGGGCAGTGAGTACGATACTAGATCGTTCTCTGGAAAGAATGAGGGAGCTGGCAAAGGAACTGTCGTTGACCAAAGTAGGCGACATGGGAAGAGGAAGGGTTAGTGATGAAGAGGAACTAGAAGAAGAAGAAGAAGAGGAAGAGACAAGAAAAGGAAGGCGTGTAGATGGTGGGAGAAACAAAGATAAGATCGCTAGAGCATGGAGCGTAATCAAACTGCAGCTGGAGAACGTGGAAAAGGCGACCACACGATATGCAGGTGAGAAGGTACGTTTCGACAAGGAGTAACAATTAACAGTGGCGCACAGCATACAGGTCATCGCAGTACAGATGGGAGAAGTGATGATGGAAGCTAGCGTGTTGAGGAGAGAGAATGACAGAGTGAAAGATATGGAAAGGAGAATGGACGAGAATGAGGAGAAAATGGAAAGGATGAGAGGGTCGACTGAACGCGCGATGGAAAGAATATCCATACAGATGGGAGAGATGAATAGGAAGATCGCGGACAGTAGGAACAAGAGGCCAGAACCAGCAACCAACATAAGAAGGAGGCCGACAACACATAGGGAGCAGGAAAGCACAGGGGAAGAACAAACTGCAACGGGTAGAGTGCCAAGACCAGCTTACGAAAACACGGACACGGAGAGGGAAACGGACGCGGAGACAGGGTTCACGACGGTCGAGAGGAGGAAGAAACAAAGAATCCAGCAGAATCCAGCAGAAGGGAGAACCTATGCGGACATGGCCATCGTACCACAAAGAGGGGCAGCGGCACCGAAAACAAGACAAGGGTGGACGACACCACCAAGAATAAGGGAGGTAGCCATTACAGGGGCCACGGAGGACGTGGGCCCGGCAACGGCCAGGATAGTGCAGGAGTGCTTGGAAAAGTAAGGATGTATGGATGATGTGCTGAGCGCAAGGAGAGTGAGAGGAATGGTATTCGTGGAGAGCAAAGGAGTGGAAGAATCAGAGCGGATTAGGAGGGCGATTGAGAAGGATGCGAGGATGAAACTGGATAATGCAAACACAAATGGCAGGAATCCTACAATATTAATGACAGGGGTAGAAAAAGGGTACCTAGATGAAGAGTTCATTACCCTGATTAAACAGCAGAATGGGCATGTACTAGGGGGTGTGACAGAAGAAGAGTGGCAAAGTATGAAAATAAAGAAAAGAAGACCGTGCAGGAGCCAATATAAAGAAAACTATGTGGTGGAGGTAGGAGCCAGTATGTCCAGGAAGCTGATAGGGGTAGGTCTTGTCAAGATTGACTTGATGGAAATATATATAGAGGAGTTCACGGCGGTACCTGTGTGCTACCTGTGTTGCCACTACGGCCACACGGTAAGGTTTTGCCAGGAAGGCCCGGCATGCAGCAAATGTGGAGGCGCGCACGAGGGAAAGGACTGCAGGGAAGAGAGACCGTTAGAATGTATCAACTATAAAAGAGTGGGAGTGAGCGAGAGGAGGCACGCGGCGATAGACCCGAAGTGCCAAGTGTATATGAGGAGGGTAGAGCTTCACAGAAGACGAACCAATTACGATTAGAGTGCTGCAGATCAACGTGGGGCGGGGAAGAGAAGCAACACACCTGATAAGGAAGCTAGCAGTGGACACGGATAGCAGTATAGTGTGCTTCCAAGAACCGTGGCAAGCAGAGGCAGCGTGGGAAGGATGGGTAAAACACGATGGAGGCAAAAACTCGAAAGTAAGGACTTGGGTAAAGTCGTCACTGTGCAGCTCTGCCCTCAAAGGCGTCAAGAGCAAGAATGGAATAGGGATAATTGTACGCATGAAAGAGGGGGAGGATGTGAAGATTATGAATGTGTATGAGGAACCTGGGAGAAGGAAGAATGAAGAATGGAGAACGGTAAGGAGGAATTTTGAGAGATGGGAGGGAAGGAAAATTATGTTAGGGGACATGAATGCGAAGAACGTGGCTTGGGGAGGGGACACAACGGATGAAAGGGGAGAGGAGTTGATGGAATGGATGATGGAGAGAGGGATACAACTGGAGAATGACATGGAGAGCTTGGCGATCTTCTCTAGTAACAGGGGAGAAAGTTGGATAGATGTGACGATGAGTAGCTCAGTGCAGGTGCGTGACTGGGTGGTAATGAATGAGAAAACCTTAAGTGACCATCGTGCGATTCGCTTCAAGATAGCAGGGGTCCCGACAGTGAGAAAGAGGACAAGCCTAAACGTGAAAAGGGCTAATTAGGATAGAATAAAAGAGATGGTATGCGAGCACATAATGGGGAGGATGGACAGCACAAATGAGATCGAAAGAGAGGCGAAGACAATACAGGCCCTGATCACGAAGGCTTGTCAAAAGGCAATACCCAAGGTAGTTAGGTATGAACAAGAGGAGAAAGAATGGTGGAATGAAGAGATAGAACAAGTGAGGAGGAGAGTGAGAAAACTCAGGAGGGAGTATCAAGGAGAAAGAGAGACGGATGAGAGGAGAAGGAAGCTAGAGGTATATAGGAGGGAGAGGAACGAATACAAGAGGAATATCGCGAAAGCGAGGATTGAATGGCTGAAAGGGCGAGTGGAGAAGCTACAAACAGAGAATCCATAAGCTTCTGAGGAATGACAGGGTGGAGGAAATGCCAGGTACAGCGGAGAAGGAAGGGAGAGACGAAACCAGCAGATACCTGCTGGCCAAGTACTTTCCTCGTGACGACACCGAGCTGGACACAGAGGGCAGGCGAAGAATAAGGGAGGATAGGAATGGAAGATGGGGACCGGAACAACCCATCTTCACAATGGAAGAAGTCAGGGACGTTTCGCGAGACCTGAGGGACGAGAAGGCCACTGGGACGGACGGAATACCGAACGAGGTAATGAAGTCCGTGGCACAGTAAAAGGGAAGAGAAATGACAGACCTATTCAACGCCTGCCTAAGTATGCGGTATTTCCCAGCAGTATGGAAGAAGACAAAGGTTGTATGGATTCCGAAGAAGGACGGGAGTCTAAGTCCGGTCAGCTTGCTGCCTGCTCTGGGGCGGATGTTGGACAGGCTTCTCAGCGGGAGAGTGCAGACCTGGTGTGAGAGAGAAAGGAAGTTCTCGCCCAGCCAATATGGCTTCAGGACGGGAATGGCTGTAGAGAAATTGGTAGAGAAAATAAGAGAGAATAAAAGAGGAGGGAAGCATAGTCTGTTGATAGCGTTGGACCTGTTGAACGCATTCAACACTGCATGGGCGCCAGCAATAGGGGGCGGGATGAAGAGAATGGGGATGCCAGAGAACGTGGGAAGGTTATGTATGTACTTCATCGGGGATAGAGAAGTAACGAGTGGAGGGGTATCAGAGACCGTGGATAGGGGATGTCCGCAAGGCTCAAGCCTAGGACCCACGCTCTGGACTATTGTAATGGAAGCATGGTTTGAGAGAATGAGGGCAGTGAATGGGAGAGAATATGAAAGAGTGAACGCGGATATCCCCGATGAAGGGAAAGTGGAAGTGGTATGGGCACAGGCCTATGCCGACGACTAACTAGTGGTGATAGTCGGGCCCTTAGTGAAGGATGTGGAGAGGACATGGGAGGAGGTATGGAGAGAGTGTATGTTGTGGGCAGATGAGATGTGGCTGAAATACAACGAGAGAAAGACAGAAGCGATGTTCGTCCCTGCCAGGAAACTGGGCAGAGGACCGGTAATCAGGGCGGCAAACAAACAGATACCGTGCACTGGTACCATCCGATACCTCGGGATGGTGATCGATGGAGGCCTGCTCTTCATAGATCACCTGAAGGAGGTTAGGAAAAGGACCAATGTGGTGGCCGGGAAGCTGAGGAGATGGGTGAGGAAGGATGTAAGACTTAGGAGAGAATGTGTGAAAGTGATATATGAGAGAGTGGTGAAACCTGCAGTATTGTATGGGGTGCAAGTATGGGGGATAAGAGCAAATGACAGTCGGGTGAAAAGACGATTGGGAGCAATCCAGAGGCCATTCATGATTGTGGCCAGTGAGGCGTACAGGACGACGCCCACGAGCGCCCTGTGCGTACTCACAGGCCTGACTCCACTGCATATAGAGGCAGCCTGCAGGTACGAAGACTGGTGCGAGAACGGAAGGGAGAAGATCAGAGAGAGAGTATCAGGGAAAGATAGGATTTATTCATGGATGAGTGGTTAGTTACTAGAAGAAGTAGAGGGAATGAAAGAGGTATACGTGGACGCCGGAAAAGGAGAAGATGGAAGAATGGGGATAGGATGGGCATACTATGAGGAGGGTGAATGGAGAGTGGGAGCGGAGAGAATAAATGAGATGTCGAGCGTAAACGAGGCAGAGATGGTGGCAGTACAGAGGGTAGTTACGAGGTATGGTAGCAACATCAGGGTGGTAAGTGACTCACAGGTGGCCGTCGATAGAGTACATAATAGTCGATCGGACAATAGGAAGGCAACAATGGTAAGGAAGACACTAGAGGCGAGAAGGCTAAGGGGATGGGCCACGAACGTGGTCTGGAGGAGAGGGCATGAGAGAGAGAATGAAGGGAATGAAAGAGCGCATATGGAGAGCACAAGAGGGATGAATATGGACAAAATAACATGGGATACGAATAAGTATTACAGCAAAAATGAAGAGCGAAAAAGGATAAGGGAGAGAATGAGAGTCAAATGGCAGAATGAATGGGAGAGAGCCACGAATGGAAGAAGCACATATGGCATCTGCAGACTGGTGGGGATGGAAAGCATTGTGGTGACCCGGAAGGCGGTACAGTTGATAACTGGGCATGGCAACTTCCCAGGATATTTATCCAGATTCGGAATTAGGGCAGAGGTACCATGCCAGTGCGGATACGAGAAGCCGGAAACAGCGGAACACGTCATCAGTAACTGCAGAAAGAGAGAGAGAGGATGCTATGGAGAGACAGATTGAAGGAAGAATGTGAAAACAGGGGTGACTGTCAGATAAGGAGCGAAAGGGGAATAGATGGCGAATGGATACACTTTATGAATGAATGGGCAGAAGCAGTGGTAGAGGACGAAGACCTGTAGGTGACGCGGTAGTAAACTGTATTATCGTGTGGTCGCCAGAAAGGCAAAGCCTGAGTCAGGGCTCCAGCGGTGGTTTGATGAGGCGAGGCCAGCGGATGTGGCAAGAGAATTATGTTAATTTTAAGGTTTTTTCTTATCAGGAATTGCTTTTATTTTTGTATCTTGTTTTTTTTCTTCTGTCAATTGTATGCACCAATTGTAAAAAATTATTATAAAATAAATTGAAAAAAAGAAAAGGGGAGAAGTATTTCTCCGCTAATTTGGGCCTCCCCGGTATCCTGACCGGGAGGGCTAGGCGAAGCGGAGGTTTGTAGGGGTTCTCGTGACGGTGGGCGCTAGATAGGGGGTTACGCGTCGCTTTAATGCCAAACGGCCAGGCAAGCTTTGACGTAACTGGCATTTTTCCTGTCCAGCTGACTGTAGTTAGATTCAGCCTGGGTCAGAGCTCGCGAGGCATATGCCACTGGTCTTTCATGTCCATTTACTTCATGACTGAGGGCTGCAGCTGTTCCAGTCCGGCTGGCATCAGTGGTGAGGATTACAGGTAACGATGGGCCGAAGGGAATGAGCACCCTGTCACTACATAATTCTGACTTCATATTCAAAAAGGAGGCTTCAGTGGCAGCTGACCAAAAGAATCTTTGACCAGTTCGGAGCAAGCGACGTAATGGCCAGGATTTTGAGGAAAAATCAGGTATAAATTTTGCATAATACGTAACTAGGCCTAGGAAGCGTCTCAATTCATCCACATTCCTGGGTCAAGGCATCTGGGAAACCGCTTGGACCTTTGTTGGACACTTCTTGATTTGATTGAAAGACACAACATGTCCCAGGTAATTTATGTTTTCCTTGAAGAAAGAGCATTTGGCCCTGTTTAGATGAAGGTCATTATCTTTGAGGCGTTCCAAACATGCGATAAGATTCCTGGTACACTCATCAAGAGTAGCGCCATGGCAAATTATGTCATCGAAGTGTGCTTCGACATTGTGCAAGCCATTCAACAATTGTGACAAAATACGATTGAATTCTGATGGTGCAGTCTTTATTCCGAAACTGAGACGATTCATCCGGAACGTGCCTTTATGAGTTGTTATTGTCTGTATCTTACTTCCTTCTTCATCCACCTTGAAATGCAAATAGGCTTTGTGGAGATCCAACTTGCAAAAGAATTTAGAACCTCGGAGACTATGAAGAACTTTGTCTATACGGCGGATAGGGTGATTAGCTGCGACAAGTTTTTGATTCACGCCACATTTATAATCAACACATAACCTTACACCACCATCAGGCTTTGATATAACTACTAGTGGTGAGCCCCAATCGCTCGATGCTGTAGGACTGATGACTCCTTGAGACTCCAATGAAGCAAGCTCTTTTTCGACTCGTTCTCTCAAACATCACGTTCACGAATAAATATTGGCTTCACACCTTCTCTGAGTTGCAACTTAACTTCTACATTGGGAACACATCCAATCCTTTCTTCAAAAATAATTAGTATTTCTGAAAAATGTCTTCAAGTGAAAAAACAGAGTTGACAGCAATTGGGTTGAGAGCTGGAGGCTTGTGACTATCTATTTCATTGAGGCTGATCCCGAGTCCACGAATCAACATCCGGCCAAGCAATGCATTATGTCCGGAAGGTACTATAAATAGATCAGCATCCATTGACTTCTTTCCATAAACGACAGAGACAGTGACTTTACCCTTGGGCTTTATGACTTGAGCTGAGTAAGAACGGAATGAGACTGAGGTTAGTTGAAGAGGTAAATTGAGGCTGAGCTTGTTGAAATCTGTTTCTGAAAGCAGGGTAAAACGTGCGTCTGAATCAACTTCAAAAGATTGTGGCTTGTTGTTGAGAGTGACTGTATCGTTGTCTGGTCCAACTTCATACAAATCTTCAGTGTGTTCAATCCGACCGATACCGTACTCATGGTCCGAATGACTTCTCTCATCTTGAGGGTATTGGAACGAAATATTATGGGTTTTGGATTTCTGCAAAATAGTGGTTATGCAGACTTTGGTCACGTGACCGGTTTTGCCACAGGAGGTGCACTTCAGAGAATTACGATTGGTTCTGCACTCACGTGACATATGATTTGAACGGCCACAATTCAGGCATAGGCCATATAATCCTAATGAATTATAATCGACATGGCCTTGTCTTCGGGACTGGGAATACCGACGTTGATGCGGACTAGACTGAAGACTATTGCCATTTGACTTGTATTGTTTATGACTGTAACGATTGTCTTTCTGATATCTAGAACTTCCACATAATTTGTATGTGTCAGTGAGTCCTTCTGATGACTTGTCAGGGAGTTAGCATAACTGACCTGATTCATAACGGGATGCCTCTAGCGTAGTTGCCTTCAAGAGGAGACCATCAAAATCTTTGAGGGATGTGTCTTGTAGGAGCTGCTCCCGTATCCAATTATCTTTGAGACCTCTGATAAATTGAGCTCGAGGGAAAATATCAGCTATGGAAATTTTCAGATTGCAGGTGCAGGTAGCATAAAAATCACAGTTTTTTAAATTTCCCTTCAATGATGCGACAAAATCTGAGATGGACTGGTGTGACTGCTGAGTGACACTGAGAAAATAGTGTTGCGAAACAACGGTAGAGACTGCAGGGGATAGCATTTTTGTAAAGTGATCTATCAGAATCGTAAAACTGATGTCTTTTATAGGCTTGTCTGGACCTAACAGTGCGGCTAGATTGTTGTAATGATCCTTACCTATCGATGAACACAAGAGTTGAGCATTTTTCTTGTCACCAATGACGTTTTTGAGATTACAATAATTGCTAAACCTTTCCAAATGAGATGAAAATTTTTCATTTTTGGCATCATAGTTCTCAAATGGTATGATTTGTGGTGCTGGAGTTGATTGGTTTCTAAGAGCCGCTGTAAAAAGTGACATGAATTTCCTAAACTGGTCCTCTTCCATGATAACAACGGTGAAAACGTCAAAAACAGGCTCAAAAAACGTTCAAAAATTGCCTTGGAAAACGCCGACAAAATGAGTTCTGGCTCTTAAACATTGATGTCACTGTTCATCCTCGTCGCCAAATTGTTGTGACAAAAGAGGCCGAATACTTGAACTGAGTAGTTGATGAACAGTACGGTTTGATGAATACTTTTATTGAACGTGAAAATATAAGAGATGATTGACATGCGTGACTTAAAATAATATGACATGTACTGAAGTAAGTCAAAATGAAATAATAAGTGAACAATATATAAAGGGTGAACTATTACAAATTGTACTGAATGGAAAATTCACTACATTGAGTTTATTCCATCTGAACTCAACCACATTAGGTTTTCTGTATATTTTAGTTGTGAGACTGGACAACGGAGATGGTTCATGGACTGAATCCATACACAACAATTTGGAGACGATAACATACCTAAGGCGATTTGTTGTCATGCATTTCAAGCCTTTTCCTTTGAGGACGTTTAATTTTTTTGTTGCTATATATGTATGTTTTATCATGAGTATAGAAATTTTTTGTGAGCTAGGATAACAGACTTGAGGTGATTTGTTGTCATGCGTTTAAAGCCTTTTTTTATTGTTATTTTTTGTTTCAATGGTCAATAATATATAAATATAATGGGTATTGCTTTGAGAATTAACCGATTCCGAAAAGTAAATCTTTTCAGAGTATGTGCAGAGTATGTGAGTTATATACTTGATGGATGTGAGAAATAAGAGGTATTATATCTGCCATAGTTTCAGTACGTTGTTAACATTAGTGTCTGTTTCACTAAAGCTTTCAGATAAAGTTTCCTGGTTTCGGTAAATTTCTTTTAAAGTAAGGGGAGACTTTGTAACGTTATTTTTCTAATTATTAACTATTCAGGGTATATCGAAATTTTTAATCATATTTTACATGTATTTTACCACTATTTGCCTTCTGCATTTATTTCATAATGTTCAAACACTGACAATCATATATTGCTAACAAAATATTGCTTCTTCGAGAGTGTATTCACTGGTAATCCGTCCAACTATTTCTCAATTGAACACGAAAATATGCGGCCCCATTGCATTATACTACCAGGTATATCCATTTTACATCTACGTCATTGTGTTTTGGTAACGTCATATTTCAAGTTATCTCAAGGTTATTAATTGTCATTCGTGATTTAGTTGTTTACTTTTGGAACTCTGTTAGCACTTTTCATTCTACGTCTGGGGTGTGCGCACTAAGCGGAGTACGCCATAGACTTCTGGTTGTTGTGACTTCTGCATTCAGTTGGAGTAGCACGGAGTGACTTTTGTTGGTTTCATAACTGAAGATGCGAAATGGGTTATGCCATGCAGTATTCTTAGGCATGTTTCATTTGAGGATAGGACTTCATAACATCTTTCTAGCTTGTGGAAAAAGAATAATAAATTGAGAGTGTAATACTCTCCGAGAAGTGTACTTGGCAACAATGCACATGGAATTGACATTTTGACCTAAAGTTTGAGAAGAAGAAGATTAATTAGTTTTGACTGTCGTCTGTCACCAGTGTGCTGGGCTTTTTCACTTTCACATGATTGGATAAGTTGTAAGAATTTTATGTCTATTTGAATCGTCCCTAAAGGGATTATATCTTGCGTTGAAGTTTGTAGAAGCTGTGTACACGTAACTGTTCAATTCAATGAAAGAGTTGTATTTCGTGTATGTAAATTTATTATAATCGCAAAGCGCTTTCGGCTATTAAGCCATAATCAGTGCTATACCTGCAAGTAAGTAATAATTGAAACAATGTAAGAGTGAAGAAATTTTGAATTACTTACTCGTCAAGTACTTATACAGGAACACTATTAAAAAAGTCAACATGACCAAAGTTAACATTTGTTTGGTACGGACAAACATTCAACATTTTAAAAATTAAGTACTTAATGTGTATCCCTTAGGGGTTTTTTATTTTAAAGTTTTTGGATCTGCATTTTTATACAAAATGCAAATGCCTTTTCGTACTTTACTGTCAGCCACGAGGTACAAACGGAAGGAATAAGTTTTTTTATATAAATTTTGACAAGATTGAAGGTTGACAGATGAAGTGTGGTGACATTGACATAAGGTCCATGTCCAATGAGAGTTAAAAGTGAGTTTATGACATATGACAATGTTTTGTGACTACAGAATGTAAAGTTTACCTAGTGAGCAAAGAACAATAAATTTAGAGAATTTTGTTGACAATGGAGTACTATTTCAATCTCCTGTGTAGAGGAATATATGATCTGTTCAGTTGTACTTGTGTGTTTAAACATAAGTTGTTGCACTGTATTTCCTTGTCTATTTGTAAATCTTCGAGAAAATCTAGTCTGTTGAAATTTTTTGAATTGACTTGTTTCAAAATTTGTGAGTTTCGATTTGGACTGAAATTATGTTTATTAAAATTGATATGGTGTCCGAAAGCTGAGTTTCCAGGTTTGTCCAGGTGTTCGTTTATACGAACTTTCAAAGGCCTACAAGTCCTTCCTATGTAAGAAGCTTCACAATCGTTACAATTAAGTTTATAAATTCCACTTTTTGATAATTTGTTAATTTTGTCTTTTGAATTGACTAAATGTTTACTTAAATTATTGTTACTTTTGAAAGAAATTTTTGTATTTGTTATTTTATTATTGATGCAAAAGGAGACTTTTTTAGAAATATGTTCATTTATAAACGGTAGAGATACAAATCTAGAAGGGTTTTCTACTCTCAGGTAGGTTAAATATTGTTCTCTTTTATTTTTGACTTTTTGAATTAAATTTGGAATAATGTTGGGATTATAACCGTTATTGTATGCGATTTGTTTGAGAACGTTCAAATCTTTGTTGTAATTTGTGGAAGAAAGAGGGATGTTAAGAAGTCTATGGATGTAGCAATAAAAGGCTGCCATTTTATGCTGATATGGGTGATTAGAGAAAGCTGGAATGACATGATCTGTTTGAGTGGGTTTCCTGTAAATGCTGAATTCCAGATTGTCAGATTTATTGATGGTTAAATCCAGAAAATTTAATTTGTTATCAGATTCAAGTTCAAGTGTGAAGTTAATGTTGGGATGGATAGAATTAATTTTTCTCAGAAGGTTTTCGGCTGTGTCTGAGTTGCCTTCAATGAAGACTATTTCATTATTATTATCGTTAACTATGTGGTTGATTTCTAAGTTATTCATGAATAAGTCTGCTAAAAATGGAGATAGGCAACTACCCATTGCTAAGCCCTCTGGTTGTCTGTAGAATTTCT
Organism: Chrysolina oricalcia; assembly: GCA_944452925.2. Taxonomy (NCBI): domain Eukaryota; kingdom Metazoa; phylum Arthropoda; class Insecta; order Coleoptera; family Chrysomelidae; genus Chrysolina; species Chrysolina oricalcia. The sequence goes on along the minus strand of OX101823.2, from coordinate 45,528,296 downwards.
CATTGAAGATGAAGAAATCTTGGGAAAGGCAAAAATTTAATAAAGTTAAAATTTGTATAACAGTGTCTTCATTGACAAGGTTATTTCTAAGAATATTGCCTACTAGAGGTATAGTTTCTGATTTAGGAACTGATGTATAGAGATTACTGACATCAAAGGAGATCATGAGATAATTTTCAGTGGGTAAATTTAGATTATTCAATTTTGTTACTAAATCCAAAGTATTACTTACCGAGTGTTTCGGCTTGAAATTTGTCAGTTCTTTTATGAGATTGTAAAGGAAAGCTGCTAATGTTGAAACTGGTGTGTTAGTGAAACTTACTACAGGTCTGATTGGAATGTTGGCTTTATGTATCTTTGGAAGTCCATACAAACGTGGCATGACTGGGTTACTGGAAATTAAGTTATATGGTGAACTGTACTTCTTAAAAAGATCATTGCTTACTTTGATGTATGTTTTTGTTTCTTTGATGAAACTATTGAAAGGGTCTGAATTTATCAGTATGAAATCGTGTTCGGATAGAAAGGTTTCTACCTTATTTATATAGTCGAATTTATTGAGAATTACTAAACAGTTACCTTTATCAGCTTTGGAAAAAATTAGGTTATGGTCTACAATTTTTGCTTTGATTTTTTTCAGTACTGAATTAAAATGTTTTTCTGTGTCATTTAGCTTTTTTGATTTGTCTTTTTTGACTCTATAGAGAGAATTTTGTACGTCATTTCGGATGACTTTTTTGATATTGTTGTCTTTCGAAAGAAGTTCGATAGCAACATCTATTTCGATTGCAAATTCAATTAAGTTATTGTCTGAAAAGTTGTGTTTCAATGAGTGCTTCAAACCAAGTTTCAGTAGTTCCATCTCTTCTTCTTCAAATACAACATCCGAAAGATTCTTGACTCTTTCATGAAAGTTAAAGTCTTTGGAAAAAATTAGGTTATGGTCTACAATTTTTGCTTTGATTTTTTTCAGTACTGAATTAAAATGTTTTTCTGTGTCATTTAGCTTTTTTGATTTGTCTTTTTTGACTCTATAGAGAGAATTTTGTACGTCATTTCGGATGACTTTTTTGATATTGTTGTCTTTCGAAAGAAGTTCGATAGCAACATCTATTTCGATTGCAAATTCAATTAAGTTATTGTCTGAAAAGTTGTGTTTCAATGAGTGCTTCAAACCAAGTTTCAGTAGTTCCATCTCTTCTTCTTCAAATACAACATCAGAAAGATTCTTGACTCTTTCATGAAAGTTAAAGTCTGAAAACTTATTATTTCTATTTTTGAATTTGTTTAATTTTTCTGTGATTAAATTTGAAAGTTTTTTGCTCACTCTGTCAAACTTCATTTGTTTGCTTATAAATACTTCATCCTGAACTGTGTTTAAAAAGGTTTGTAACTGGATGTAATCCAGAACTATTGATATCCTATCATAGATATTTTTCAATGAACAATAGCATAATTGTTACAAATAGTTTTCTTAATTAATTTGAGTTCCATTTCCTTTTTGAGATTAGAATTGACGTTCCTTGATGTGATTATTTTAGCAAAGTTAGGTGTGACCTGTTCGTTGATGCATCTGTTCAAAAAGCAAATGTCCACTTGGGTTGTGGATCTCTTCACAGAGAGCTTCCTGTATTTGTCAGCAAATTCTACCATACTGTAGTCACTAAGGTGAAGTTTGTTGAAGCTGTGTACACGTAACTGTTCAATTCAATGAAAGAGTTGTATTTCGTGTATGTAAATTTATTATAATCGCAAAGCGCTTTCGGCTATTAAGCCATCATCAGTGCTATACCTGCAAGTAAGTAATAATTGAAACAATGTAAGAGTGAAGAAATTTTGAAATACTTACTCGTCAAGTACTTATACAGGAGTACTATTAAAAAAGTCAACATGACCAAAGTTAACATTTGTTTGGTACGGACAAACATTCAACATTTTAAAAATTAATTACTTAATGTGTATCCCTTAGGGGTTTTTTTATTTTAAAGTTTTTGAATCTGCATTTTTATACAAAATGCAAATGCCTTTTCGTGCTGTACTGTCAGCCACGAGGTACAAACGGAAGGAATAAGTTTTTTTTTATATAAATTTTGATAAGATTGAAGGTTGACAGATGAAGTGTGGTGACATTGACATAAAAATTCAGTTTGTTTGCGAATTCATCTTGAAGGACATGCTAGCCTTTGAATTTTTTTTGCATCACCTCACTGAGACTCGATACTTTGAGTGTGGGTACCGTCAGAAGCCACAAATGACGGTAACGACATTCAGAAAGTTTTGAGTAACCTTTCCTTATATCACTGTGAATTGTTGACCCACGTTCTACGTGCTGTTGAATAATCGCTATCAAGGTATCGGCATCTCTCTGATTTGCAGGACAAACGATTAATTTTAAATCGTCTGAGCCTGCAGCAATCAGTCCCAGAACCCAGTGCCCCTCTATACATTTTCCTTGGTTGTATTCTCTCTTCCCGACCCTAGATTCATCGATCTGAAATAGTATAAAACTACATAATGAAGCAATTCAAGGAATAAATATTTGCTGGAAACTGGAAATGTTTGTATAGTTCATACCTGGACAAACCCGGGTCCACCGATTTTCGGCAAAGATAATTGCATTTGAGAGAATGCACTAGTTACCATTTCCCGACAGTACCTCATACTGGCGTCAAGTGTTGCAGTTAATAGTTTTTCCTCCACTCCTTACGCATTTGTTCATATTTTTCGTTGTGAGTGAAAACAAAAAGGACCCAGTAATATGAACTTTCTGAAATAAAAAACTTAAATGATAAAGAATAATTACCTGAATTATTTCTGTGGGGACACTCGGATGTTTTCAAACCACATCCCTTTAGCCACTATTGCGTGCGGTCTACTTTATTCTGTTTGGAACAACAGTTCATTTCTAAATCTGTTTCCCCAAAGTAAAAATGAGGAAATGGTTCCGCTGGTTCTTTGTGGCCTTTGCCGTTTTTTCTACAAATAGGTATTGGTGGTATCAAACCATGAAGAATCTCGAATTCAAAAGATTCTTGTCGATTTCTTGGTGGAGACCAATCTGGTAGTTATTAGTTTTCTCTACAGTCCTACTTGACGTGATTTTCCGGAATCTTCGATTATTTCGACTAATTCATTCAAGGTCTCCTTTGCTGTCTGTGTGTCTTTAATGTGGACATAAAGAGTGGGATCTACTGAAAGGATGATTTTGGCCGTTGCATTGACTATATTTTTCTTGTCTGAGGCCCGGTTTTTTGACTTCTCGTTAAAGTGTCTGTTAGTTACCGATGTGTTAAAAGTATCTGTTAGGTAACTTCCATTTGGGTTTTTCGACGAAATTTTATGTGTTATCTAACAATAGGTTTCGTGTGAAATGGCCTAAATAATTAGTTTTTTTCATGATCAAATTGTGTTGTCATGTCATAATGACAAGAGTTTCCTATTTTATGGTTGTAACATCACGTATTTTGTGCGGGTTTGGGTTCCGAAAACCAGGAATATGTAGAAAAGGGAGAAAAGTAAGTACCAATTTTGCAACTGAAAATGTATAATTATTATGCCAGAGAATGATAATGCATGATAATGAACAGAAAAGCACCAGAATGTTATTCAAATCATATATTTCACAACAGCTGCAGCCATTGCATTCCATCAATTGAAAATGTTAGTTTAAATTGCATATTTGGCAAACATTTCAAAATTTATTTGTTTTTAGCAAAGAGCCAATCAATAACAAAACTACAAGCAGCAGAAAAAGTAAGTAAATCTAGTACGAAGAAGGAACTATTTGAAATTCAAAAGAAATATTATGAAGAAGAAACATAACAACAACAAAATGAAATCAATTTGACTACAGCACGAAAGGCACTGCAAAACGAATAAATTGATATAGAACTGAAATTCATTGGAAAAAGAATAAGAGGCATAAGATGTCCGGAGGACTGCTCACTGCTAAAATCCTATACAATAGGAAAGTTGGGTCGAAAATCCATCAGAAAACAACTACTTTCCTGGCTAATGCCACGACGAACATTGAATTACATCTGATGAAATTTCCGTGCAGAGTTCCTACAAGGTTCTCTCTGCAATTGCTTGGTTGCATGGGAATGTTCATCGAAACATTCGGACCACCTATATATCGATTTCGGAGTGTTGCTCCTCATCAGTATAGGGTAGGTCTAGCAGTCAATAACTAATGACTGCAACGAATGAATCGACGACCAAACCCATTTACAGACCGAAACTGAGATCGCGCCCGCACAGTGGATTAATTCCAAACTGCGAGCGCCATCTCAGTGCCGGAAGCCCAACCAAAGCAATACCCATGACCACGATCGTCAAGACCGTATATAAACAGAAAAGAAAACTGTAGGTCACAATGAGCTTATGACAAGAGGCATAAGATGTCCGGAGGACTGCTCACTGCTAAAATCCTATACAATAGGAAAGTTGGGTCGAAAATCCATCAGAAAACAACTACTTTCCTGGCTAATGCCACGACGAACATTGAATTACATCTGATGAAATTTCCGTGCAGAGTTCCTACAAGGTTCTCTCTGCAATTGCTTGGTTGCATGGGAATGTTCATCGAAACATTCGGACCACCTATATATCGATTTCGGAGTGTTGCTCCTCATCAGTATAGGGTAGGTCTAGCAGTCAATAACTAATGACTGCAATGGGTATTGCTTTGGTTGGGCTTCCGGCACTGAGATGGCGCTCGCAGTTTGGAATTAATCCACTGTGCGGGCGCGATCTCAGTTTCGGTCTGTAAATGGGTTTGGTCGTCGATTCATTCGTTGCAGTCATTAGTTATTGACTGCTAGACCTACCCTATACTGATGAGGAGCAACACTCCGAAATCGATATATAGGTGGTCCGAATGTTTCGATGAACATTCCCATGCAACCAAGCAATTGCAGAGAGAACCTTGTAGGAACTCTGCACGGAAATTTCATCAGATGTAATTCAATGTTCGTCGTGGCATTAGCCAGGAAAGTAGTTGTTTTCTGATGGATTTTCGACCCAACTTTCCTATTGTATAGGATTTTAGCAGTGAGCAGTCCTCCGGACATCTTATGCCTCTTGTCATAAGCTCATTGTGACCTACAGTTTTCTTTTCTGTTTATATACGGTCTTGACGATCGTGGTCATGGGTATTGCTTTGGTTGGGCTTCCGGCACTGAGATGGCGCTCGCAGTTTGGAATTAATCCACTGTGCGGGCGCGATCTCAGTTTCGGTCTGTAAATGGGTTTGGTCGTCGATTCATTCGTTGCAGTCATTAGTTATTGACTGCTAGACCTACCCTATACTGATGAGGAGCAACACTCCGAAATCGATATATAGGTGGTCCGAATGTTTCGATGAACATTCCCATGCAACCAAGCAATTGCAGAGAGAACCTTGTAGGAACTCTGCACGGAAATTTCATCAGATGTAATTCAATGTTCGTCGTGGCATTAGCCAGGAAAGTAGTTGTTTTCTGATGGATTTTCGACCCAACTTTCCTATTGTATAGGATTTTAGCAGTGAGCAGTCCTCCGGACATCTTATGCCTCTTGTCATAAGCTCATTGTGACCTACAGTTTTCTTTTCTGTTTATATACGGTCTTGACGATCGTGGTCATGGGTATTGCTTTGGTTGGGCTTCCGGCACTGAGATGGCGCTCGCAGTTTGGAATTAATCCACTGTGCGGGCGCGATCTCAGTTTCGGTCTGTAAATGGGTTTGGTCGTCGATTCATTCGTTGCAGTCATTAGTTATTGACTGCTAGACCTACCCTATACTGATGAGGAGCAACACTCCGAAATCGATATATAGGTGGTCCGAATGTTTCGATGAACATTCCCATGCAACCAAGCAATTGCAGAGAGAACCTTGTAGGAACTCTGCACGGAAATTTCATCAGATGTAATTCAATGTTCGTCGTGGCATTAGCCAGGAAAGTAGTTGTTTTCTGATGGATTTTCGACCCAACTTTCCTATTGTATAGGATTTTAGCAGTGAGCAGTCCTCCGGACATCTTATGCCTCTTGTCATAAGCTCATTGTGACCTACAGTTTTCTTTTCTGGAAAAAGAATAAAGGAAGAGACACTGAAAAGACCTTTACAAAAATACATGATGTTGTTGTTCCATAAATAAATATGTTCATGCTACGTTTTTTATAGTGAAAGGTTTTTTAGATTTTTATTTGATATACAGAGTACGTATCCTTCACTTTGTGGAACTATGAAATACAAACAATTGTGAGAAGAGTGATTGGATTATATGTCCGCATCACATAAGGTCAACGTTTAAGCTAGATGCCATAAATAAAATGATCAATCTTCCAAATAATATGAATTAGGAAAATAATGGTTCAGTAAAATCAACTTATATACTCTCAATGTAAACAACTGATGAAACATTTATATCCTAACAAAATTTAAATAGGTACAAATTCATTCTACTAAATATCTTGTGTATTGTGAGTCTTCAGACAGGTCCAGTGAAATACTGGTTCATCAAATCTGTCCTATAACAATTATTGTTATTATTATGGTCATGTGTATTGTCTGGTACGACTTCATTCAATTGCATTTTCTGTATCATCATTGACTTCTAGTTCAGCCTCGTACATGTCTCTAGCTATATTGCGTAATATTGTAGTGGCAACAAACATATCTTGAGCTGTTTCTACTTTCATCCTCATCCCTAATAAATCTTCGTTTTCAAATACCGTGAGCACACTCTAATTTATTCCTTGTAATTATCAATCTTTCATTGTACAATTCTTCAGACCGTGTTGTGGTTTTCTGTAGATGTGTCACATCCTTTAAATATTTTTGAAAAAGTTGCAAACAGTCACTTGAAGCATCTGTTAGTTTAACTTCATGGTAACGCATATTTATTCTATTGCCTAACAGGTCAAAAAACATTTATTTTCCTCTAACAGTCAGGTAAGCCAAACAAGAAATCAAAAAACCAGTCCTGAATCGGCAACTGTTCCTTCTATACATTCCCAAAGGTCTTCATGCTCCAAATAACTTTGCATTGCGAATATATATTTCTACCGAACAATTTTTTGATGGTCGGTAAACTGCTTCCTGCTATTTTATATACTATACTAATGAATGATCTATATTATATTTGTTTCCTGAGTTCTTTAAAAAATAGGGCCTTAGAATGATTGTTTAATATGAAAGTGTTCATAAATTCACTACATACCGTACTTTCTTCACGAACTGATATTATTACTACAAAATTGTATGTTTTCCAGTCGATATCATAACATATCATAACAGTTTCAAATGACAGGTCAAGGCCTACTCTGTCAAGATGGTTTTTAACAACTGAAATCAAATAGAAACCCTAGCGATGTACTTAAAGAATGGAGTTACTATGGTAATATTTTAAAAAATTTGCTTCAGATACAGATTGTGAATCTGTGATTAATTGGTCATTTAGCGTGGTTCACTGAATTTCATTTCAGTTAGGTGAGTTGAAAAAGTAACTCAAGTTTTTAATTGATTTGGTTGTTACTTGATGGAAATCCATAACACTTCTCAGACTCTTGGATACGTATGTTACTGAAACCTCATTAAAAACAATGAGATTTCAAAAAATCACATTACATCGAGACATGTTTTTCTACACTCTAGTCTATTCAAGCGGTTGATACAATAACAATATACAGCTTACTTAGAAAAATTATCAACTGATCATGCTTCAAGAATTATCCCAACATAATCCGTATCTATGGTATTTGATAGAGAAAATGTCTCAGCCTCCCCAAACAATCAAGTCGCTTTGAAAATAGGTGGCTCAGTTATAACTATTAAATCGCCCCATGAAAATGTGGGCTTGACAATAGATACATCTATACATTCCAAAGCACATTACGAATAAACTGAGAAATGCATACTCTTCACTTAAGCTGATTTAAACGCATAGACAGTTTCTGTCAGTGAAGGTCAAAAAATTTCGCTATGTGATTCCTTGGTACTCTCACACTTCAACCATTGTGTGGTGATCAACCAAGACAACCCCCTGAAAGACCTTGCAATTACATAGAAATTAGCAAAAGAGCGTAAAAAATAGATAGTTCTAATGAAACCAATTTTAGTTTGAAAATGCGTGAGACAGCAAATATGTGAGTCAATTCGACCACATATTGGAAATAAAAATTGTCTACCAAAAGAATATAAAAGTCTTTTGTGTACACCTGTTAGAGTAATAAATAATCAGAATAATGGGAATATTGTGAAGGCTGGCCAACGATAAATTAAGATCGCTAAACTGACACGATAGCTATAAAAAAGTCGTATATTACGGTGATTTGTGTCACATAAGCCCATTATAAAGCTCGTTAAACGGACACAATGCTCACAAAAGGGGTATTTATGATAGCAATTAGCGTCATTGTGATCCGCGAGATACGTAATAAAATAAGAATTATGTATTCTTACTGACTATAAGAAGCCCACTACAACTCTCTTGGTCAGTCTTCCATTTTACTCGTCAACTAGACGTTTTGTTTGGTGTTGTGCAGAGTAGAATGTTTTTTGATAGTTCCGTTTTTGGCGTCGATCAGACGTCTCGTTCAGTGCTGTTCAGAGTAAAACGTTTTTTACTCAGTATGTACAGTCAGCCAATTCGTTATGTAATGGCGAATTGTTGAGGCAAATCAAAATCTACAACAAGTTTATGTTAAATTAGTTACAGCCAAATGAATCTGTGAACCCAAGTATAAAGTTTTTAAATTGTTAGTTCCAGTGAAGAATAAACGTTGAGTTTTTATATAAAAAAAAATCAAGTGCTCTCCGTACCTAATTAGGAAAAGTGAAGTACTTCGATCACAATAATAATTACAGTGTTCCTACGCCCTTCAATAGAAATTCGCATCTCTCTCCCATCATAAATCGGGTAGAATCAAGGTTGACACGCGACATTCTCCTCACAGCTGTAGCTGTTTCGTTTCACGATGCTCATCTTATGTAGGTAGGTCAATGACCATATATTTCCGTGAAGAAATGTTTGTCAACAGCTATTTGTACCAGTCTTTTCTTTTGGCCTATATAATGAACTGAATATTTTTAACGATACCTGTCTCAGATGATTGTTTATGTTTAATCATTTTTTATTTTACAACTTATTATGTTTGCGTCCTTCAGACGGTTTTAAATGCTCTCTCCTGTAATCTCCTTTTGTAAGGAAACCGGTTTTTACCCTTTTCATTTAATAATTGTTTTCGATTTGCACCGGGTGATACAAAACGAGTTTCCAGTTATTTATTTGTCATAAGATATTAACTTAAGATTAAAATGTTGATAGATTCTTAATAAACAAATGACATTCAGGATTTCTTATTTTGTGTATCTCAAGTTTTTGGATCTCAATTGTGGCCAAAAAGCGTATGTCATTTTTGTTGTATTTTGTTGGCCAATAAATGTTTTATGTCATTCTTTTTGCACGTTTTAAATCTCGGTAGGAGTGGTTAGAGTTCATGTTTTCGACGTTGTTTTGTATACCTTTTTGCCCATTTTATAGTTTTAAAATATTGGTTTAATGCGATGCTAATCATAGCAGTGAGATGTGCATGTTGATCATTTGTTTACTCTGCCTGACCATATACAAGGTGAGGTCCTGTGGCTTTACACAGCGAACTTAAGCCGATACTTTGTTTTTACCTTTAAATTGATTAATTTTAGTTATGTCAATGATTGAGTTTTCTTTCTCCTCTCATATTAACAAGCATTCTATACTGCGTGTTGTGACGAACCATAAATAAATCAGTGAAACTTTCTTTCACCGCTCGAAGAAGGTTCCCTGGTACTGCGACGTATCAGTGTTTTTCTTTTGTTTCGACACCCGATTAGTCTAGTGTCAAAATAATAGTGCGCTGTCTCGTCAACGTATCGTTTCGTGTGTAGCATCTTATACAGGGTGTTCCACATAAATGGTGTCAGGTGTGGGGTTTTATTTCTGGAATCTGGTGTCATGAAAAAATAGTATTTGTTCATGATATTAGTCGTTCTAGATTTTCACAACACGAAAACAAAATTACCCTTTTGTTAAGTTAATGCTTGTGTAATTTGGGAGAGTCAGAAATTAATAAAAAATTACTCAAACTCCTCCAGTAACGCCACCGTTGAGGTTGGTTCAGTCTGATATAACGTCCCCATTAAATTTGAGCTTAGACAATCTGCCGATTTTTAATGGCAGTTCTAACGTGATTGATTTTGTCAGAACCATCGATGATACTATAGCTCTGGCTGGTTGGTCAGAAAATAGAATTACAGTCTTAGTCCGACTAAGACTAAGAGAAATAGACTCGTGGAGGCAGACAGTCTTTTAAGAACGACAGGAGAGTGGGATATTTTGAAACAAGGTTTACTGGATCAGTTTGGAGTACTAAAAATCCCAGGACAAGATCAATGCAAATTTTCGGAATGTAAGCAACAACGTGGAGAGAAATGCAGACAATTTCTAGCTAGATTGAAGGTGTTAGCTGCAAAAATATCTGCATGGACAGGTGATGACGCGGTAGACGTAGTTTTAAGACAACGACAGGAAAGTGATTAATTACTCAATTTTCTATGGGTTTGTTGGATCCCATAAGAAGGAAAATCTTGTCAGTCCGACAACAATTAAGGAAGCAATTGAATCCGCTGAGAAAGAAGAAACTATAGAAGGATTAATGAATCCGGTGAATGAGCATTTTCGCCAAAGCCAAGAATATACGAGAGAACGTCGAACTCAAGTACGATGCGAAGAGTGTAAACGTTTCGGACACTCAAATAGCCATTGTAGACAGCCGACACGACTGCCAGACAGCGCAATGGAATGCAGTTTTTGCCATGTAACAGGGCATTCGGCAGAGCGATGCTTCAAGAAAAAGACAACATGTTTTAAGTGTGGGTCCATCGGACATTGGTCTCGAGAATGCCGGAAGAGTAATCCTCGACAACGTCAGGATTCAGGTGTTAACAGTAGGCACCGTTTAAACGAAGAAGCGGCTCCTGGTAGTCCCCTAAAGGAGCCGGAGAAATAGAAAATTAAGATTTGGGGAATGTGCTTCAGTATTTACATGTTCAGAGAATGAAGAGCAGAAAAATACTGTGATGTTAAAAGTTAATGGAACTCTAAGAAATTTATTAATAGATTCTGGAGCCCAGTTATCACTAGTACAGAGTGTAGTGAGAGGTGAGAAAATATACAGAGGGAAAGATTATGTCCTCAAGGATGTTCAGGGAAAATTACTCCCTTATTTAGGATCTGTAGATTTGCAGATTAGGTTGAATAATAGGCTTGTAATCACACATACGTTTTTAGTAGTAGATACTGATGAATTCTCTACAGAATTTATTATAGGAATGGATTTTATCCGCCGTTTTCAGGTAGTGTTAAACTGGAAATACAACAAAATGTACTTGTTAGAAGTTCACAGCAGCGAGGAATATTTGACAAGAGGATGGATGTCATGGAAGAAAGTATACGGAAGGTTAAGCAGTTATTGAAGAAGATTTAGGCAGGAAATTCTCTGACAAATTTGGTACCACCACTACCAAAGATGTCCGGGTTGGCAGAGCGTGGTGATCCTACGGTTGTAGAATTACCTCCGTTTGACCCTTCTAGGAAGTTTATTAGGAAACCTGATGGCCCACAGGATTTGGGAGGTACCGGAGTGTTTTTTGTCCAGAGTTAGTCAAAGAGTTTATTTACCCCATACACAGATACTTTCTTACAGCACTGAGATACGCATTGTCCTCCTGCAATAGGAGCATGCGCCAGTGCAGATTCGAGAAGAGGCTTATGGCAGTCCCCAGAAGTGGACTTGTCTAGGAATCGCTTGCACAAGCGAGGGAATTGGTAGAGGCTTAGGAAAGCCCCCAGGTTTTGAAAACCGCTTGGAAACGCAGTGTCCTTCCTCAATGGAAGCTTGCACAAGCGAGAGAATTGGGAGAGGCTTAGGAAAGCCCCCAGGTTTTGAGTACCGCTTAGAAACGCAGTGTCCTTCCTCAATGGAAGCTTGCACAAGCGAGAGAATTGGGAGAGGGTTAGGAAAGCCCCCAGGTTTTGAGAACCGTTTGGAAACGCAGTGTCCTTCCTCAATGGAAGCCTGCACAAGCGAGAGAATAGGTAGAAGCTTAGATAAGCTCCCAGGCTATAGGTACCGCTTGGAGCCGCAGTGTTTTTCCACAATGGAAGCTTGCGCCAGCGAGAGATTCGGGGAAATCTCACAGAAGCTTCCAGGAAATAAGAAGCGTTCGGTTTTGCATTGTAACCCCGCAATGGGACCAAGCACCGGCGTGAATATTGGCAAAGTTGGGAAGAGCCTTCAACTAAAAATTTCTGCAGAAATCATTTGTTTAAGCATAGCCACTCCGCAATGGAAGCATGTGCAAGTGTTAATGTAGACGTAATATCTTTTGAGAAACGGGACCGAGCACCGGCGTAAACGAGGAAGAAGTTGAAATGGGCATGAAAATTCCTCCAACGGAGCTGTCCTTCAGAAATCTTTTGTTCAAGCATTGTCCACCCGCAACGGTAACATGCGCAAATGTTGATGTAGAAGAGATATAATTTGGGTTGAGAGAACCCCTAGGAAGCTGTTGCTGTATACCTCCTGAGAATAGGAACGAAGGAGAGTTATTGTTGAAAGAAGTTGAAAGAAATTGACCAAGCCTAAGTACAGAAAATGCTAGTAAGGAAAACGAGAATTCGAAAGGTAATAAAACAAAAGGATGCAAGGACGACAAGAAATAAAGTAAAGATAAAAAAAAAAGTATTGATTGTAGAAGTTCCGAGAATTCGAAAGTGAGAAAAGTAGAAAAATGCATTTCCGTCGGTCTTGAAGGCGAGAGAAAAATACAAGAAAAAATCTTAATTGTTGAAGGTCAGTATAGGGAGAAACAGAGAAGTTCCCCAAAAATGAAGACAAAGACGAAGTAAAAATAAGGAAGATTCTAGATACCCCTGAAGGCGCGGGAGTTTGGTTAACACAAGATTTATTGATACCAGCTAGAACGAAAACTATATGCTTAGCGAGAACAAGGTCGAAATTAGGCTCAGAAAATGTAGTAATAATAGACGTAGAATCAGGGATATTGATAGCACGTTCTGTAAGTAGAAGTAAAGTTCAGGTACCTATACAAATTACCAATGTGTTAGAAAAAGACATTTTAATTTCTAAGAAGTATATAATTGCCGAGATGTTTGAATCTGATACTGAAGAAACAGAAAAGAATGATGGTTTCGAGCGTCGCGTGAGGCATGTACAGGGAGGAAGCGAAAACGAAATTATTGAAGTTGGATGAACCAGAAAACCCAGACCGAGAAAGCACCTTCGCAAAAACTTTCTTGCACAGATTTAGTGAAGCCCAGGATCATTACAGAAGAAGTACCCCCCATAACTAAGAGGGCGTACAGAATACCCTATCAAAGGAAGCCTATAGTGGACAAAGAAATCGCAGATCTGTTAGAAAATTGTATTATAAGGGAATCGACTAGTCCTTGGAGTGCACCAGCAATTTTAGTAGAAAAGAAGAGTCAGCCCGATCAAGAGATTCAATATAGGTTATGTATTGACTTTAGGGGTTTAAACGAGGTCACCAAAACAGATTTTTATCCCTTACCTATCATACAGAAGACTATCGACCAGATGAGTTGGACAAGTATATATATAGTGTGATGGATTTAGCCAGCGGGTATTATCAGATACCCATGGATCCGCGAGATATCGAGGAGGCACCTTTCTCCACACCGTCCGGCCATTACGAATACATGAGGATGCCTATGGGATTACGATACTTGCCCAGCTCCTCGATGAGGCTGATGAACTCCATATTAACAGGTTTGACAGGAAAAGAATGTCTAGTTTACCTAGACGATATCATAATTTTCAGTGGGAGCGACATAGACGAACATTTGTTTAGGCTGCTTCATGTATTTGAGCGCATGAGAGCCAGCAACTTGAAGTTCAAGCCTGCTGAGTGCAAATTCATGGAACCGGAAGAGTACCTAGGGCATGTTATATCCTCCAGAGGTTGCGAAGCAGGCCCCGAAAAGACAGAAGTAATCGAAAGATATCCCCGACCACGAAATGTCAAAGATATTAGATCATTCCTAGGGTTATGTGGTTTATACAGGAGGTTTGTGCCTAACTACGCTCAAATATCTCGACCTATTTAACAAAGAAGGATGTTAAGTTCCAATGGGACGAACAACAAGATACAGCGTTTCCGTTTATTAAATTGAAAGAAGCATTGACGAAACCACCAGTTTTGAGGTACCCTGATTAAACAAACCTTTTATAGTATGTACCCTACATTATACCCAAAACCATATGTCAAATCGAAGAGGTGCGAAGATTGCAACGATGCGACTCCGAAATTTCCGGAATCGTGAAGCAGGTAGCGGATGACACAGATAATCCAAAATATTTTTGTAGGGATGGTGTTTTATATGTGAAAAGAAATGCGACCCAGAGATCGGACAAGATTTATGCGCCCGAGGCCATGAGGTCAAACTTATTAAAGCTTTATCATAACAGCCCTTATTTTCGACATGCGTGACAAAGCAAGACGTTAGATGCAATACGACGCGATTTTATGTGGCCTAATATGAAGAAAGATGTGGCGGAATTTTGCAACAACTGTCACACTTGTTATCTATACAAATCTCCAGTGCAGAGACCAGTGGAATTACAACACGTACGAATTCCTTCCGCGGTTTTTGAACTGGTCGCTTTGGATATTGTCGGACCATTGAATGTAACTAAGAACGGAAATCGATACATACTTACGGTGATAGACCATTTGACTAGGTACCCGGAAGCATTTCCAATTCGTTATGTCACCGCAGTGACTGTAGCGAAGGTTAACGTCGAGCACATCATTACACGATATAGCGCCCCCCGTTACCTACTAAGCGACAGAGGCAGCCAGTTCCTTTGTCAAACGTTTCTGGAAATAAATAAATTGTTGGGAACCCAGAAATTGAATACAACCGCGTACCATCCGGCATCGAACGGTGTCATTGAAAGATTTCACCGACATTTGAAAGAGACTTTGTCTCAATTAGTGTCGGAACAAAATTCCGATTGGGACGAGCAATTGAAATTTGTTATAATGGCCATAAGAAATCAAACACACAGTTCTACGGAAGAGAGTCTGTTTTTCTTAATGTATGGCCACATCAATTGTCACTTAGATCCCCTCAAATAAAGTAGGATATAGACGACAATTATGTTTCTGAGTTTACGATTAGAATGCAGATGTCGCACGATTTGGCTAGGAGAGCTTTAGAAACATCGACGGAAGATCGTAGGAATCGTTTTAATAAGAAGCCGAAATCAAGAGAGTTTGAATAGGATCGAGAGTATATTTACAGGAACCTCCTTTATATAGAAGGAAACGCAGTTTGGCAAGAAAGCTGTCCCCACGTTGGACAGGCCCATACCGCGTGACCAAAATAATATCGCCGGTAAATTACGAGATACAAATGATAGGGAAGTTTAAGAAACAGATCGTACATTTAAGTAGGTTGAAAATGTTCAAAGGTACGAAGTATGATGTAAGCAGAAAAAGGAAGATTCTCGCAGAAAGCAAAAGCGGAATAAGTGATAACGAAGTACAGTCCTAGGAAGAAGAATTATTCCAGGTGGGCGAAGGGAAAATTGAGAATCGTTTTCAGATTATTATACCGGGAAGGCCCGAAAAAGTAATTGAACGGCCACATCCGGCCGAAAGAATACCGGAAAGAGAAATTGTCTCGGAAGAAGACGGAGAGCCAGGTGGAAATAACTCTGACTCCGGAAGTTCGGTCGAAGCGGGCGTCGGCGAAGAATTAGAAGTGCCGAGAGAACACCCGTTTAGAACCAGGGCAAAGGGTCCTGGGGAAGATTTACCATGGATTTTATCCCAGAAGAAATAAAAAAAAAGTTCAAGGATAAATTAGGTGCAAGATGTAAAATACATATGGTATGAATATTGAGTCGTAATAGGAATTTAAAGCATAGGATTTAAGCAGATAATACAGGTAGATGAAATGGGATACGAAGGAATAAGTTGTAATTTAACGTCCTGAATGGACCGGTTTGAAGGTCAAAGTACGCTAGTGGTTGACACAATCATATTATTTATCCAGAATATATTAGTTCGAGTAAAAAAAGGAATATTTTGATGCAGACGCCGCTGTGACGTGCATCATCTGGAGGATGGTTTTAGCAGGTATAATCGCCTACGATTGCGAGAACCCGTCAGCGAATTTGTCGATTCTATCATTGAGAAGCGTTCCAGAGTGCCCTACGTTGCCAGACGCCTATCTCACCGAAGGAATAAAAGTATGTGTTCGAAAAGTAGCGATACGAACGAGTCCTGGCCAAAATGTGCCTAATTGAGATTTCACAAATGATGATGAGATGCGGGATGTTCTCGCATAACTCTATGCTCCCAGACAGCCTCATGAATTATATGCATACTATAGGAAAAGAAAGGCGTGCACAGGCGCATGAATTTTTGGAATACAGTGGTTTTGAATCGCAGGTGATAGCATTAAAACCAAACGCAACAATCACCACAACTGTCACGTTGGCAGGCTCATTGGAGGATAACGGCGCTTGCAAAGGAGCGAGTTACGCGTTCCGTGGAAGAAAATACGAGAATGTAGTGTGAAAATCACTATAAGAGATTACGAAGCATTAGCCCGTTTAGATTCAAATACTATAAGCCTGACAGACAAATTGAGTTGTTCCTTTAGTGAGAAATATCGTCTAGACTCCTTCCTTGGAGAAACAATATGGAAAGTAGAGAAAGATGGTAAATGCACGCATTATGGGAAGTTGTATGAAGGAAAAGCGACCAAGGTGATTGAGCGAATTTCCCTTTATCAGGAACAAATATTCGTGGTCATAGAAGACCGAACTAAGTTATTCTCATTACAGATAACCGGACAAACCACGGTGTGCAACATACCGGTTTGGAAAACTGAACACCCACGCATTTTGGTTCTAGAAGTAAATTATAATATTTCTACAGCCTATGTAGACTGTGTCATAACTCAAGGTACCCCGGTAGCTGACTTATTCACTTACGTGAATTCTAAATTTTTATACATAGAACAAAGTTTCAAGCGCAATTATAACTCATTTTTGGCAGAAGCCATACATCGACGGTGTTTACTGAGGAGAGAAGTATTAAAAAATAGATTGTCTATGGTCAAACAATCGCCCAATGCTATAACGACTTTGATCAAAAATGAACCCGGTATACTAGCTAGAATTAGTGGCGAGGTTGTGTATTTATTGAGATGTAGCCCGGTAATTGTAGACATTAGACGTAGCGAAAACTGTTATCAAGAATTACCTGTTAATTATAACAATAAGTCCATGTTCATGGCCCCTCTCACGAGGATATAAAAAAATGCGGAATAAATTGATTATTCTCCAATTATACCCCCTGTTTATTTTATAAACGAAGTTTGGATGTCTTTTGACCCAAGCCCCAATACCGCGAACATACCTGATGAAATCGGATTGGGCGAAGAAGAAAAATTAAACTATCAAGGGATCCGAAATCTGGGTCAGGGCGGAATTTATACGGATGCAGAAGTGAGAAAATCACAGGATGAAATGCTGTTCGCTACAGAGCGACAGGCAATAAATAATATTATAGATAACAGAGTAGCTGGAAACCCAATATCAACACAGGGAATCGGTACGTTTAATCTGGTGACCGAGTCGGAAATAGAAAAATTAGCTCAGAAAACGTTAAAGAAGTTATATGGAATATTCACGTTCGTAGGCGACATTATGAGCGGTCTGGTAGGTTTTTATTTCTGCATTAAAGATTTGAAATTTTTATTAGAAACATTTATAAATGCAGTGGCCATAGAGTGAAATGTTGTTCTTTCCACATGTGCGTATCCTGCTGGGATGTACTCACATTATTTATTTTGAGCAACCCTGGACGTCAGAGTATTGACAACCCCGAGGTCCTCGAAGAGAACCAGAAACCAACAAATATAACTGTCATCGAGGAAAGGAAAGCTGAGACCTGTGAGATCGTTATTACGAAACCCGAACCCAGTAGAGACTCTACTATAAAAAACAATCCCTTTACTGGAGTTTATTGGAAATACGAAGGACCAGTTTAAAGACATAAAAATGTTAACAACAGAAGGTCTGGAGCATGTTACAGAACTCTTTTTTTTTATAAGTTTGTTAAGAATATAAATTATGGAATTTATGGAGTGAGAAGAAAATTACCCTCCGCGTAGAAGCCATTTAGTGGGCCTTTATAAGTCCTCCAAGACTTTGTAAATTTAAGTCTGAATTTTTCTCCCGTCGATAACTAAGCTATAGCTGCGCTAGTAGCAACGCGACGCGAGTGCGAGAATCTCAAAGTGCGTTTACGAAGAAGAAAGAAATTAGACAGTGCGACAGTATGGATGCTTTTTTGGAATCCATCGACAATTGGAAACGTGGAGTGCAAACGAGAAATATTGAAAACCATGCTGAGGTATTTGGTTCGCGAAATGGACTTTTTACCGGTCGTCACTATCCGGGAAGACATACGGTTGAGACGGTGCATCATTGTGTCTCGAATATGCGCGTTCCACATGGTTTATTCGAGAACCCTGCTCGAATTAGGAATCGCGTATTGTGATTGCGAGTATTGCCATTCGACAAGGGTCTCTGCGGTGACCCCTCCTGAAGCTTTTGGAGTGGCCCCTTTCCACCTGATCGGCGGTGAGTTAGGTACTCAGTCCGCGGGTCACCCATCGTTCACGCCCGACCCAAGGCCTGACCTACGTTGCCAGGCGTTAAACAGCTGGCCCGACGCAGGGAGACCTTTATCAACTCCCGAAGGAACATTACGTGGCCTGGACTATAGGGAGACACTGACCGCAATTGACCGCGCCACGGCTAATTGGCATGAGCCGGGCACATCTGCCGGCAACACAGCGTGTCTGGAGGAGAGGCCTGTATCGTCGAAGCCGTCTACGTCTGCCCAAGAGGAAGCTCCTCGTTTCCGTAGAAATCCGTATAATAATAATAATAATAATAAATGGTCTTTATTTTACTTGGCGGAGTTTAGCAGAGCTATTCTTCCACTAAACCAAGCTATTCTTCCACTCAACCAAGTCATGGAGGACAGGCGGATTCTAATGGGACCTAGAAAAAATATGCTAATCGTCCTTAAGAAATATGGGACTGATAAACTGTATGCACAGTAGAGTTATAGTTAGGTAGATTTTTGGTTAGAATGTAGAAGCGTAGATAAATTTTTAGAAGTCACGATTGTTATTCCAGTAGTGTTGTAGATGTTAAGTAACTATGTAAAAAAAATCATTTTTGAAATGTATCAGTTTTTTGATAATTTGATAAACATGACAAATCAAATGTCATAAAAACCGTCCAAACCAGTTTTTTTTAGTTAGGGCAGAGGTGTGGTGATCAACCAAGACAACCCCCTGTAAGACCTTGCAATTACACAGAAATTATGAAAAGAGCGTAAAAAAAAGATAATTCTAATGAAACCAATTTTAGTTTGAAAATGCGTGAGACAGCAAATATGTGAGTCAATTCGACTACATATTGGAAATAGTAATTGTCTACCAAAAGACTATAAAAGTCTTTTGTGTACACCTGTTAGAGTAATAAATAATCAGAATAATGGGAATATTGTGAAGGCTGGACAACGATAAATTATGCATTAAGATCGCTAAACTGACACAATAGCTATAAAAAAGTCGTATATTACGGTGATTTGTATCACATGTGCCCATTATAAAGCTCGTTAAACGGACACAATGCTCACGAAAGGGGTATTTATGATAGCAATTAGCGTCATTGTGATCCGCAAGATACGTAATAAAATAAGAATTATGTATTCTTACTGACTATAAGAAGCCAACTACAATTCTCTTGGTCAGTCTTCCATTTTAGTCGTCAACTAGACGTTTTGTTCGGTGTTGTGCAGAGTAGAATGTTTTTTGATAGTTCCGTTTTTGGCGTCGATTAGACGTCTCGGTCAGTGCTGTTCAGAGTAAAACGTTTTTTACTCAGTATGTACAGTCAGCCAATTCGTTATGAAATGGCGAATTGTTGAGGCAAATCAGAATCTACAACAAGTTTATGTAAAGTAGTTATTGCCAAATGGATCTGTGAACCCAAGTATAAAGTTTTCAAATTGTTAGTTCCAGTGAAGAATAAACGTTGAGTTTTCATATCAAAAACAAATCAAGTGCTCTCCGTACCTTAGTAGGAAAAGTGAAGTACTTCGATCACAATAATAAGTACAGTATTCCTACGCCCTTCAATAAAAATTCGCATCTCTCTCGAATACCTGACAGCATCGTCCCATCATAAATCGTGTAGAATCAGGGTTGACACGCGACGTTCTCCTCACAGCTGTAGCTGTTTCGTTTCACGATGCTCATCTTATGTAAGTAGGTCAATGACCATATGTTTCCGTGAAGAAATGTTTGTCAACAGCTGTTTGTACCAGTCTTTTCCTTTGGCCTATATAATGAACTGAATATTTTTAACGATACCTGTCTCAGATGATTGTTTATGTTTAATCATTTTTTATTTTACAACTAATTATGTTTGCGTCCTTCAGACGGTTTTAAATGCTCTCTGCTGTAATCTCCTTTTGTAAGGAAACCGGTTTTTACCCTTTTCATTTAATAATTATTTTTGATTTGCACCGGGTGATACAAAACGAGTTTCCAGTTATGTATCTGTCATAAGATACTAACTTAAGATTAAAATGTTGATAGATTCTTAATAAACAAATGACATTCAGGATTTTTTAGATAGTGTATCTCAAGTTTTTGGATCTCAATTATGGCCAAAAAGCGTATGTCGTTTTTGTTGTATTTTGTTGGCCAATAAATGTATTATGTCATTCTTTTTGCATGTTTTAAATTTCGGTAGGAGTGGTTAGAGTTCATGTTTTCGACGTTGTTTTGTATACCTTTTTGCCCATTTTATAGTTTTAAAATATTGGTTAGATGCGCTGCTAATCATAGCAGTGAGATGTGCATGTTGATCATTTGTTTACTCTGCCTGACCATATACAAGGTGAGGTCCTGTGGCTTTACACAGCGAACTTAAGCCGATACTTTGTTTTTACCTTTAAATAAATTAATTTTAGTTATGTCAATGATTGAGTTTTCTTTCTCCTCTCATATTAACAAGCATTCTATAATGCGTCTTGAGAAGAACCATAAATAAATCAGTGAAACTTCCTTTCACCGCTCGAAGAAGGTTCCCCGGTACTGCGACGTATCAGTGTTTTTCTTTTGTTTCGACACCCGATTAGTCTAGTGTCAAAATAAGAGCGCGCTGTCTCATCATCGTATCGTTTCGTGTGTAGCATCATATACAGGGAGTTCCACAATTCCGATGCAGTGTACGATGCTTGTTTGAATGAAGCTGATGTTCGTCGAATACAGAAAGTGCAAAATTCGTGTGGTCGTCTGATCTATGGCTTATCTATATTCAGCCGAATATCTATTTCAGAGAGGCTCAAATAGTTAAAATATTCAAACCGGAAACGCCACCTCATTTCAATAAAAATTTAAATTCATGACAGATGCCCATGATCTAAACATTTACGTTGCTTACAGTTCCTGAGCCCAAAAATAAACATAACGACGTTCTCTCTCTTACAATGTCGCAATTTGTATAAATAATATTTTCAAACTGGATCGTACGCTACTAGAATTATCTCGAACAGCATTCCGTTTCAAATTCAAACAATATTTATTCGATGTCCAGTGAATGACTAAATTATAAATCTTTCATTCCTTCGCTTTCCTATCTTTCTTTATTTTTTTCTTTTCTTTTTCCTTAAATTTTGTAACTCTTATCAATACAAACGTTGACATCAAATGGGTCATTGCGCTGTTGAATAATTTTTCTTCGTTTCTTTTGGCCTTGATGAATGAACATAAACAGTCTCAGTTTTTATCTGAGTCAATGTGCCTTTTACACTCATGCTTTAATATTATATGTGTGAGTCGGTACATTTTTTGTCAATTGTTATTGAAATGAACAAAGTTCACTGTATTACACAGAACGTGTTTTATTATGTTTCGGTAATTAGGTATCTAACATTCTGATTAGATCTGACCAGAATTACTTTTTGAAAGTGCCTAGTAATCGCGAATATTTTATAAATGGAAGCGCATAGTGCTTAATGCTCGAAGCACTCTTTGTCAGTGCTCGGCACAGCTATGGTCCATTGATTCGTTGTTGAACAAGAATACTTTTTTGGTTTGCCTTCCACACCTTTTGATTCATACACTATTTTATCTCTGAATCGTGAACTCACAACATTTTAAATCAGAGTTGCAGTTTCAGTTTTGTTGCAACTAAACTTCTGGGCAATGGCTGAATCGGAAAAAATCCCATGGAATTATACCTGAAAAATGTGTTTCATCAATTTTCAAGGATATCAAGTATTTATGATGAATATGTGTACCTATATACAACCTGACAGAAGGACGTATATGAATATTAAGTACCAAAGCTGGGCGCAAAGAAAAGTGTTTAGTTTCACCAAACTTCCAGTAAAATTGCTGAGACTGGGGCCAATCAAAATTATGTAGGGCTGAGGAGTTAGTTCTTTTTTAAACATCGAGTATACTTGCATTTTCTTGACTTTCTTTACGTCGGCGTCGCCTGAAATTTTGACATGGACAAAAAAGCATCCCGACCTTACTCACGGAGGGTTTTCAGTTGTTTCTTCCTATTTGTATTCGAGTCTTTGGTGGCACCAATGCTGGTAACAAATGCATTTGTGACGCTGTTCGCGAATCTGAGATTAAAAAAGTCTGTCTTTTAAAAAATTAATAATCTTTTTTTTCTTAGAAAACAAATAGTACCACACAAGTACTTTCACTTTTAGATGCGTATTTCGATAACCAGGCTACCATCATCAATAGGAATACTAAAACACTAATTGTGTAACACTTTTTTTATGACCAACGGTAATCGACATCTATTATCAAGTTTATTCAAAGTTCAATATTGTCACAATCCGTTTCTGTCAGTACGGTCTACGTACAACTGTAGCGCCACCCTGTAATGAGATTGCCATTATTAGTGTGACAACTTTTCAACTTTTTGCGGTACATCCAAAACCAGAAAATCGCCATCTTGCATAAACAATAGAATTGCCATTGTGTTCGGGCCACATGTTTTTATTTTCATGTAGATGTGTACATTCTTTTTGTAGATATCTTCAACTATTTTCTGTAGTTGATAAGGTTTGCTATTTCCATTTCTCGGCGAGTTTGTTTGCCACCTAGTAGAGTAGATCCAAACTCTTAAATCAGCAAGAATCGATGGTATTTAATCAATCAGAAATAATGCTGGACATCTATCCGATTGTACGATAACTATTGATTTCAGCAGGAATCGATTTGATGACTGGGTGATAATTTTTGACGTGCGCAGACGAAGTGAAATCTCGATTGGAAAATCTCCAACCATTTTATCAAGATCTCGTGTGTGAGAAACAAGGGGTCTAACGTCCTAAAAGTATTTTATTTATATTTGTTATTACCCATTTGGGGATTTTTCACTTTCGGAACTGTTTCCAGCGACCGTGGTGCCTTTTGAGTTCCATTTGAGTTGGTAGTTTTACAAGGCCGGTCAGCATCCATTTGTGGGGATTTGATAGACTCCATTGTGAGGCTAACTGAGTTTTGCCATCACATAATGAGAGCCCACTCTTCAAGACAAAAACTTTATCTACACAGAATTATCTGAAATATCCACCTACTTACCTGTTTATTAGCTCAATTTTTATTTGTGAATTGGGAGAGAGAAAAAACACTTCGTAGAAGATGAGTCCTGATTTTTCTACTGCCATTATTATGAGTAAAGTGTCGTGATTATTTTCTGAGAGATTATTTCTTGGGAAAATGCATCATGTCGGCTCAGGCCGAATTTTTATTCATGGTAATGTTTATTAAAAGAAATGACGAGATACTGTTTCCATCGTTATGAAACACGCATTTTCTCAAATGATTTTTCTTCGTCATTTGGTTTATAGTATTTTTTTCTATTTATACATGAAACATTTTGCTTTAGTATACCTCGGAATTGATTTTTATTTGTTTTTTCTATATTCAGTAACCTGGAAAGGAAGGAATGCAATCATTGTTATTTGATTCGGTGGGTTATTATCATTTTACAAATCGTGGAAAGACATAAACCGGGTATTTCTGTCTAAGGTAAAAAATTGATGATAATAATATGAGCGTTTTTCCCTTTGAGAGAAAAAAACGCTTTTTTGAGTCTTGCTTGACCCATATGAGATTACCATTCATTCTTCTAGCGGTCAGAGTGTCCCTATTCTCCCCTACTATCCTTGTTCCCCCTCCTTCGGTGATCAGAGTGATCTGTGCCGGCAAGTGCGAAGCTTTGTTCAGTAACTTTAATTCTTTGCCGACAAGGCCTTAATACCATGGGTCAAGCTTCAGCAAGACTCAAAATAAGCTTTTTTTCTCTTCAAGGAAAAAACGCTCATATTTTATGTCTGTGCTTTCGCTTGACCCATATAAGATATGTTTGTTTTCTGTCGGCACATGATGAAGCGTACTGTGGAATGTGAATTAATCCAGAATTTTGAGAACATGAAGATTTTCACTCAATCAAATAGGTAAGACATTAAACACAATAACAATGATTTACAGAAACATGTCATTTCCTATAACTAGATACAGCCTTATCAGGAACTTAGTACAAGATATAACTGGTGCCAGTTGAACAGGTACAAATCGATTCAACGGATGATCGAATTGTTGTGAACCAACATGTGAAACATTTGGTTTTTGAATATTCTTGTGATAGAACTTTAGAAAATTTTGCTCGTTTCTCCAATTGCCACAGGCCAGAACTTCATCAATTAGGGTATTGAAAGCGATTCTTTTAGATCCGACTGCTGATCGAAAACTACCGGGTGAAGCCTTTATTCCCACCTCTTTAAAAACATTGCTTCTGCATCGAGAATTGATTGAGTCAAATATGCTGGAACAACCGCTGATTGATTAGTTGCAAACAAGTCTATCTGGGGATGACCCCAAGCCTGAAAAATCTCCTTCGTTGCTGGTTTCAATAGGTGCCAATCTGGCATTTGTATCTGTCTCAACAGGCGGTCTGGAATCGAGTTGTAAATATCCGGAATGAACTGTGCTGTCAGATGAATATTGTGTTGATTTGTTATGTTCAGAAGAGACTTCACTTGAAGAAGCAGATTCAATGATTTTGTTCTCCCTTCGTTTCCTATGTAAGAAACTATCGTTTTGTTGTCCGACATTACAAGAAGTGTTCTGTTTTTTAGGAGCCAACAATATCGTCTTATACTTTCGGAAACCGCAAATAATTCCTTTTGGTTTATGTGCCAGCTTTTTGGCGATTTGTCCATTCTCCCGACAACCGCATGTCCCCCAACTGTTCTTCCCACACAGAATCTGAGGCATCTGTTGCTGGATGGAAATCCATATTTTTTTGAAAAATTGGTGAACTCAGGTGTAGAGATTGAACCCACCGACTCATGTCTTTTAAAGCTAGAGGACTTATAGGACAAAGTCGGTCTGGATTGTTCTCCGGGAGGCGAGAGCAAAGTTTTTGCCTCTGCCTGGTATACAGTCGACCGAGGGGGGTTACAAAAGCGGCGAAATTGAGACTGCCCAAAATAGACTTTGCTTCCCTCCAAGACCAGGTCCTTTTCTTTAAAATAGTTTTCAGTCTTGCTGATAGACCGTGTTGTTTCGAGGGAGACAGCAGTTTTATATTTCTTGAGGGGTTCCGTATTATTCCTAAATACTCCAATTCTTTTACCGGATGGGCAACTGACTTCTTGAAGTTTATTGTCCAACCCAGAAAAGTCAGGACTTGTTTTCGAAACCTGCTCGTTCCTGATGTTGGCGTCTTGATTTACAATCAAGAAATCGTCCATGTAAACGATCACCCTCAACCCTAAATCTCTGAGGTAGCTTGCTACCCAATTCGTCAACTTTGAGAATGTTTCTAGGGCTGACGACAGACCAAACGGCAGACATGTCATGCAATAAAGACTGTTTTTGTAATAAAGTGCCAAGAACCTCTGGTGACACTCTTTTCTTATCAAGCAGAAAGGATGGGGAGAAAGATACTTGTTGAGGCGCTTGAGGTTGAATATTGGGCGAAACGAACCGTCTGGTTTTGGGACCAAAAATATTTTCGGAAGAAATCCTGTTTTCAGATGAAGTTTTTTGATAACTCCTATTTATAGCATTGACTCCATTTCGGAAAACATCTTTGAACAAAGTCTCGTTTGAAAATGACGACAAACCTTTTCTGAAAAGGGAATGAGAGAAGGGCGGCGAACGAATGGAATTGCATAGGCCGATATTATTTTTGTCACAGTTTAGGGAGCCTTCAACAACTCCCACCGATTTCTGAAGTCTCTCAATTGTCCTGCATGAAAGGCGTCTGAATTCAGCAAGCATAGTCCTTTTTTTCGATCTCTAATAGAGGAATAAGATTATTTTTTTGTTGTGGAAACGAAATCGATCTTTTTCCTGGATCCTTCCTTTCGTAGTCAATCCTGGCCTTTCAGGATTCCGATGTGTTCGCATGCTGAGATGAGACAACTTCTGAATCTTCTTTCGGCGAGAATCATTGGGAAACTGGTTATTTTGGGATTACCGCCCTTTTAAAGCCTGGTGGGGTTTCAAACCATGTTCTTTTTTAAGGCGATCAAACTGTTCTTCCTCAAAAAGGTGAAAAAAAGAAGGTGGAATCTTTTGAAATAGATGCGTTATTGCAGGGTCTGATCCACTATGATATTCGCGGCGTACTTCAAAAACTTCTGCCCGTTTTCTGCAAACAAACTGTAATAAATCGTCGGATAAAACACGGAATTCTGACTGCACTCCCCCAAATATAGAAACAGTTCATTTGTGTGCTCAAGATGTTTGGCAATAAAATCAGAAATACCATCCTGGAAATACTTCCGCTGTTTTAAGATAGCATGGCATAGGGTACCAAAAAATTGTTATAATTTGTTGGCACGAAGTTCAGGCCGTGGTTGACCTGGAGATGGGAGAATACCGGGGACGTTTGATGTTTTTTCTGGACTCCCGCATATCTTATTTTGTCCCAAGATGGTTTACCTAGTCTTTAGCAATCTAGCCCCTGTTTCTTCATTTCTGGGTCTGGTTCTGGAATTGCAGGTTCCTGTTTTTTCGTGGCGGGTGCGAAATCGAATACGACTTGATTTTGAATCAAATCGGACCAGAATTACAAATTACGTCCGTCATCTTGGAGCCACCATCTTGTTTTTTTGCTTTGACAAACAAATCATAATTTCCGACCTTGAAAACCACCATATATCAATTTTGAATCGTATCAGACCATAAATGCAAATCATGTCCTCCATTTTGGAGCCGCCATTTTGTTTTTTCACTTAGAAAATTCAAATAATGCATTGTCACCGAATTTATGTCAAAATAGCTTGCAAATGCAGTATCATAATTTGGAATTTGGAAAGTTGTTTTTCCCGCAAGAGGGCGAGTTATACACTTGAGCCGCCCTGTTTCCCAGCATCGGAGCACCGACGAGATGCTGACACAGACTTTTTGGTGCATTCAATGAACTTTGCGGAAACGTAAAACGTGTAGTAACTATTTCACTACTTTAGACTTAGCTAGCGGATTCCACCAAATAGAGATGAATTCTGAAGATATTCCAAAAACAGCTTTCAACGTTGAGAACGGGCACTACGAGTACCTGCGTATGCCTTTTGGGTTGAAGAATTCTCCAGCGACCTTCCAGCGAGTCATGGACAACATTCTACGAGGTCTCCAGAACGAAATTTGCTTGGTCTATCTCGATGACATCATCATCTATTCAACTTCCCTCCAGGAACATATTGTTAGTCTTACAAAAATATTTCAGCGCCTCAGGGATACTAATTTCAAGATACAACTTGATAAATCGGAATTCCTCAAGAAAGAAGTAGCTTACCTGGGCCATATCGTTACACCAGAAGGAGTCAGACCGAATCCGGACAAGATCACAGCGATTAAGAAATATCCAATTCCACGAACAACCAAAGAAATCAAAGGATTCCTTGGCCTACTCGGGTACTACCGAAAATTCATCAAGGACTTCGCTCGCATCACCAAACCCTTAACATTATGCCTGAAAAAAGACGCCAAAATCGAACATACACCCCAATTCATAAATTGCTTCGAGCATTGTAAAAATATGTTGACCAACGAACCTATCCTTCAGTACCCCGATTTCTCCAAAGACTTTAACTTGACGACGGATGCAAGTAACGTAGCCATTGGGTCCATTTTATCTCAGGGCCCCATCGGAAAAGATAAACCAGTGGCGTACGCCTCGAGGACACTCAATCAATCAGAGCAAAATTATAGCACAATCGAGAAAGAGTTGTTGGCAATTGTATGGGCTACGAAATATTTTAGGCCATACCTGTACGGCCGAAAATTCAAGATAATAACTGACCACAAACCACTGAAATGGATGATGTCACTCAAAGAACCAAATTCGAGACTAGTAAGATGGCGTCTGAAACTTGAAGAGTTCGAGTATGAAGTAAAATACAAAAAAGGAAAGAATAATACCAACGCAGATGCACTGTCTCGTATCGAGATAAATACAAAGGAATTTTTCCAATACGTAGATGAATTCAATCAATCATTAGCTGGACCTAGCAATCGAAAATCAATATCTGATGACAATGAAGACAACCTCTCTACCACAGGAAATGTAAGTGACCCACCAATAATGACAGATGTGACGGAACAACAACACTCCTCCGAGAAACCCGCCACAGCCGAAGAAAACGAAGAAACAGACGGAGATACAATACACACCAGCCACGAAGAACCAATACTAGAAATGAAAACCTCCGAAAAACCACTCAACAACTATGATCATCAATTAATGATAAAATTCGTTTTACATTCACCAACAAAACCAAAGATAAAACAAATATTCCCTACCAAAAAGCGCATCCTTTCCCAAATTTCGATTGCTAACCTTGAAAATGACATAATCGATATTTTTAAACATTATATTGATCCAAAATTCACACACGCAATTTACTACGAAAACGATACGTATACCCCTCTCATCGTCAATACTTTACAAACAACTTTCAAAAACTCTGCATATAAATTGATAAAATGTAACTCAGTTCTAGAAGACGTTACCGAAGAAGAAAGACAGACAGAATTATTAAAAAACTATCACGAGGGTAAGACAAACCATCGCGGAATTGTAGAAACCGAAACGAGAATCAAAAGATCATATTATTGGCCAGGTTTAAAAAATGACGTTACAAAGTATATAAACCTTTGCGAAATTTGCCAAATCAATAAATATGATAGGAATCCACCAAACCAAAAACTTATGATAACGCCCACACCCTCAAAACCATTCGAAATATTACATATTGACACCTTCCAAGCACAAGGTCAGAAGTTTTTAACAATAATCGATACATTTTCCAAATATGCTCAAGCATACCCCCTTTCAGGAATTTCAGGATTAGAAGTTGTAAGAGCATTTTTAATTTTTATCACCCATCACGGTATCCCCGCTCTTGTGATAATGGATAACGGATAACGGATCGGAACTGAAAAATTCCGTAGTGAAAGAGTTTTTCAGAACACATCAGATCAGTATTCATTACATCACAGTCAATAATTCCCAATCGAACGGTGCCATTGAAAGGTTCCATTCGACTCGGATCGAACACTTACGAATTATTAGATCCAAAGATAAAAATAAAATCGATATTTTGAACCAAATGCCTTATGCTATTTTAGGGTACAATCATTCGATACATACATCGACAAAACAAAAACCAATCGATATCATAAACGGACATTTGAATACCAAAGATCCATTTGACATTGACATCAACGAAAAACTCATGAACAATTACATTCATGAACATCGCGAAATGACAAAAGAAATATACAAAAACCTAAACGAACAAATGACAAAACGCAAAGAGAAAACAATTGAGAGACATAATCGAAATCGAGAAGAACCCTTAGAAACTTTCACCAAAATTTACGAAAGCAAACGTTGTCAAAAATAAAAATATTAAGGTCATTGCACTTCACAAACAAAATTTAAAAAGACCAAAGGCTAATCAGAAAAAATTGTTACAGGTGCCACCTACTGGTACCAGGGATTCTACCGTTTAAATTAGGAACGACCAGAATAAAAATCAAAACCCATAGTTTCATCCACTATCATGACCTTCAACCTATCGAACACCAAATTCAATCAATAAAAAATCTATACAAGAATGTAACAGTCGCAATTCACAAAAAACAAAATATCTCCGAAATGACCGAACTTGTAAATTTTGATAGAGCACTTTTGTATCGAATAAATTCAGCGGAACAAAAATTCAATTCATTGAGTCCAAATGGACGAGTAAAGAGAGGACTCATAGACGGTTTAGGATCGATTATAAAAAGTATTTCTGGAAACCTAGATGCAAATGATGCTGCCCACTATGACGAGGCAATCAAAGATCTTCAAACTAATCAACAAAAAATCGTTAAAAAATTGAATAAAGAAATTTCTCTTACTACCGGTATTATCGAAAATTTCAATAAAACAATCGCAATAATTGATCAGAATGAGAAGGCGATAACTTCCACCCTGAAAAAATTGTATACCAAATTGAACCAGTTCATATTAAATATAGATGAATATTGGGAAATTCGAGATGTATTGGATCAAATCAATATTTCACTAGAAATTATTTTGCAATTATTGATGGATATTGAAAACGCAGTTACATTTGCCAGACTCAAAACAACACATAGCAGTATATTGAAAATTGATGAACTTCATTCAGTCCATAGTTGAAAAGATTTCAAGTTATTATTCTCCAAATCAATTGATTTTTCCAAATATCCAAAATATACTCATAAATACTATGATCTATTAGAAATCGAAGCATATCATTCAAATACTAAGATTGTTTTTGTGCTCCACTTTCCTATTGTCCACCCAGAAAGCTTCCTTCTATATCATCTGTATTCCATCCCTACTACCAATTCAACTATGATTGTTCCACCCAGTACCTATCTGATAATGAACGAGAACTTCTACCAATATACATCATTGCCATGCATCGAACTGCGACCAAACTACTATTGCCCAAATAACGACCTTGTTGACGGCCTGAGACAACCAGACTGTGTATTTCAATTACTTCAACTGTCGTCCACCTACATCACCTGCCGACAGACACCAGTAAGGACCACAACCAATTTGATAGAGCAGATCGATGAGTCTCACTACATAGCGATACTTCCCAATCAAACCAAAATCCAAACCACCTGCAAACGAAGTGATTTTACAACACTTCGGGGAAACTATTTGATTGAACTACCCAGCGGCTGCCGATTCGAAACCGATGAACGCAAATTTGTCAACAAAAAAATCGTCAGTAATGGAGAGCCAATGTTCCTTCCAGAAATCACTCTACCACATAGTCCGCCCAGGGAGAACGTCTCCGAAATCATCATCAAAGATATCCCACTGGACAAGATTCATGAACTTCAGAAGCAACAGCAGAACCTAGGACCGATCCACACTTTCTATAGAGAAAATTCGTCAACCACCCACTGGATCATCCCAATCTACATAACAATAATTATTGTAGGTTCCTACTTCAGCTTCCAATTCATTCGTAACAAACGAAGACCAAATCCAGCAGGGCCAACAGAAGAACAACCCCCGGCGAACACCACAGCATTTTTCAGTCCATGAAATATGCTTCCATTTGGCGATGGAGGAGTTATACACTTGAGCCGCCCTGTTTCCCAGCATCGGAGCACCGACGAGATGCTGACACAGACTTTTGGTGCATTCAATGAACTTTGCGGAAACGTAAAACGTGTAGTAATTATTTTATATTTTATTCAGTCTTGACGAACTATTCACATTGTTCAGATGTATTTTTATGACTTCTGTCTTTTTCGATTTTGAAAATAAAACTTTTTAAAAACAGTCTTCGACGTTCAAAGTATTTAATTGGCGCCAAAATAAAAAGTTAAGTGGCGAAAATTGACATGGCTGAATTCCTTATGAAATTCTATCTTTAGTGATGTGTCACACTTACTACTTTCCCTTATTCAAATTGTTTGAGTGATAGTGCCCAAGGGGTGGGGGGGGGGAGGTATAACAGTTGAGGTTATGATAGAAAGATGTCCCCCTTGTATTAAAAATCGACGTGTTTTTGCATTTTATTCACAACACACGCGTTTTGTAGATATTCGATCTGTTTCGTTTTCGGTGCCCCACCCTGTATATCTTGAGGTTGCAGTCTGATATTGGAATTAAAGTAAACTCTTTGTCATCTTGCCAAGCTTTCGGAAATGTGTATTTCCTTCCAAAGGACAACTACAAAAGGACAATTCAATAAATGAAGAAAAAATATTGAATCTACTTACATAACTTGAGTAAAAATAGAAATTAGCATCAAAAAAAGAATGTTGTATATAAAAATATTAGACAGATAAAATTTGAAATAAATGTCAATCGACTTCAAAAATGATGAGAAACAATCAAGTAACTCTACTGGGTATATCAGCATTACTATAATTTTTCAACTGTAAATTTTAATCAAATTATTGAGATCAGTTTTTTTTTATTTAGGCTGTTACTCTCCTCATTAATTTGCAACATTTCTAAAAAAGTCCTTTTAAAAATCTTGTTTTCTATTCCAAGAACACTAACATTATCAAAACTCATTCGATGTTCAAATTGATTGACATGTTGAGCCAATGCACATGAATTCATATTTTTTTACAATCACTTTTATGTGACGTTATTCTACCTTTCAAGAGTCTAGATGTTTGTCCAATGTATAATTTATTACAATCGTTACAAGGAATTTTATAAACAACATTACAATTTTGGGTTGTTTTAGAGTAGTTTTTAATATTGAAAAAAGTTGACTTTTACGGGTAGGCTTCAGTAACTATTTATTTGTCCCGGACGAGTAAAAGCGTACTGAACAAAGCTTCGCACTTGCCGGCACAGATCACTCTGAAGGAGGGGGAACAAGAATAGTAGGGGAGAATAGGGACACTCTGACCGCAAGAAGAATGAAAGGTAATCTCATATGGGTCAAGCGAAAGCACAGACATAAAATACA
Source organism: Chrysolina oricalcia (assembly GCA_944452925.2). Lineage (NCBI taxonomy): Eukaryota > Metazoa > Arthropoda > Insecta > Coleoptera > Chrysomelidae > Chrysolina > Chrysolina oricalcia. Next base: position 45,495,088 of record OX101823.2, on the reverse strand, counting down.
TTATCATCCTTATCATACCTTTTTAATAAAATATATATGGCCTTGTGCAGTGATGGGATGCTCTGGGTGTTATTTTTTCTATTTTTCTATATACAGGGTGTCAGTCAAAGATTATAAATTTGAAATAATAATATTTTTTATCGTTTTTATAAAATTAATAATTATTAATTTTTAACACGTTTTTCAACGCCGGTCGGCTAGGGTCGAGCACTAGAAACCGCTATGGGTAATTTTCAAATGGAATTAATTCATTTAACAATTTTTAAAGATGATGTTCAACCCTTTCGTAACGGGCCTTTTTTCACGTGACGTGGTTCATATTGTAGCGTTTAAACTGCTACGAAATAAATTTCAATTTATTACTAATCTTTTTCTCAACAAAATATTCAACTTATTTCACTCGGTTTAAATATTTTAAGATACAGGCGAGGGATTTCGAAGAAAAATCTGGCACCGTGAAAGAAATAATGTTCCGTTTTATTTTCTCGTTAGCAGATATCACAAAAATGTTCGTAAGTTAAATAAATTCCATTGGAATAGTTTTGTTTCTAATCAACTCGATTTATCAATACATGTATTCTTAGTGATACCATTTCACGGTTCTGTAACTATTGATTTATCCTGAAATGAAAGTTTCCTTGATTTATCTAATAACATCAATATCGCCTGCTAACCATTTTGGAAACTGCTGTTTTTAATATTCGAATTTCCTGCTGTCCCGTAAGGTGCTGCCACCGGTGCTAAGGTACAAAAAGATATTGGCTGGAAGGTTATTTCTGCTCAAACATTCGAAGTGTCGATTACTGTACTACGTTTTTGAGATCACACAAGAAATAATAGGTTTTTGTGGTGACATCATCTTGGATGGATCTGTGAAGAATCACAAATGACAAGTCTTGTTGAGTGAATTATCTCAGAAAGCATTTTTGAAGCACTTCCCACTTTGAGGCCACCTTCCTGCGTCGGTAAGAGAAATTTCATTTCAGTAAGCTAGTTTGCGAAACTGAATTTTATTCGATTTTCTGGCCTTTCAATCTCGTTCTGAAACCATTGCTTGGTTATAATTTGTTCTCACGAACTGAAGGTATCATGTACGAATAGCGACAAGGGTGTATATGTAACGGATGGGCTATAAAAATCCTACTATCGATGAAAAACGACGTTGATTAAAGTACCCAAAGATAAGATTTGGAAACCTATAATTTTGGCTGATAGGCTCTCACCAACAGACCTGGATGAAATTTCGCAAACTTTCTTCGAAGAAAAACAGATAAGATATTAAGAACATATTTTGATTATATATTTTAATGCCGACATGTATTTATTTAAACGAACTATTTTTGCGCAACAATTATTATAACTGTGAGGCAACAGTATACGTATACAATTGCTAGTAATTTTTTTTATCGTTCATATAATTGAACATTTCTGATTTCTTTTAATGGACCTTTACATTTATGAAAACTAAATTGCAAAACTCTTTTATATCGATAGATTCTAGTCTGAAACGTCCATTTAACAAAGAGTTCCACTATATTTTTTTCATTTTGAAAGAATATCTCATTTGAAAGTGTGCCGCTGACGTCACGTTCATCGGAAACAACCCCCACCTTAATCCATGTTCCGAAACATTCAATACCGTTCTCCTCAAAAATATAGATTCTAGCCAGGTATAAACCATTGAGAAATAATTGAAACTTCGTCACTTGATCAACTCAAAAAATCCACATATTAGCTACTTTTTATTGTATTTGTAACTTTCAAATTTCCTGAACGAACCATCCTTTCGATGAAGAACGAGCATTGACAACACCGCAAATCATTATGACAGTTCTCATGCAACAAAAGCGATCTCGAAATTTGAGGTTAATGTTTTTTTTTACATTGGACATTCAACTGATACATTCATTAATACTGTAGTAGCGAGGTGTTGTTATGACCGATCTGGGGTTAATCTATTTATGTATTGAAATAAATATGGAAAGGCTTCGTGAAGGAAAGTTCGGATAATTTAACGAGGGTAGATTATGAGATGATTGACTCTTTCTATTTAAAAAATATGAATTTATTTTTTGCAATGTCTAAAATTTAAAACGTTCTTTGAACGCTGCTTGAATACCGTAATATTCAGTTGGAAATATTCTTCACAAAAACATAATTTTATGTCCGCTTTATGCACAAGGTTTATTCATTGCTTCGAACCACATTTTACAATGCGCTTCATAGGTATTAAGGAGCATAAAAACTTGTTTATTAGAATATTCACTGGTGTTCAGACAACCAGGTACGAAGCACCTTTTCGACATGTTCACAGTTATTGCAGGGATACAGATAAAGAAAAAAAATTAGGGCACAAACAACAAAAACATTCCAAAACTTTGAAAACCGCATTAACCTCAAAAAAATAAATCAAGTAGGGCCTGTTCGTTTGCAACATACATATTTGATGGAACTGCTCTACTTGTATTAAATATTAAAGTAGGCAAACGAGTTGAACAGAGACAAACGATTCTTATTGATGCTCCGTGAAACAGACAAACGAACTCATCAAATGACAACTGTCATACGACACATTATATTCAAATGAGAATTTGAGATTCCACGATGCACAACTTTTACAACATTGCCAAGTCTAGTTTTGATGAACGTGACGTAACGAAACCACTTTTTTCTGATTATAGAGAAACTAGCGGTCAGAAAAAATAAATAAAAATTCCCGACTGATATCAGCGTATAAACTTTCTAATTACAGTGTTCTCTAATATGTCGTGGAAAGGTCCATTGAACATTTCGGATTCATTCCTCCCAATATCTGTCAACTGTGTGTGTCCAAAACTTTCTTGTTTTATTTCTTTCATTATTTTAAGAACTCATTTTCATAGTTGAAGTTATCAGTTGATAAACTATCTTTCTCTTATGAAATAAAACTGCTTGGTGCCCAAAGGTATGGGTATCTCTATCATATCATATCTATTATAAATCAACCCACGACTTCGAGCTTCTAAAAAAAAAAACTGAGCAACCGTTCGCAAAGATGTACATTCAATAAATAAGTGTTACAATATACGGAGGTTTTTACTACTCTCGCATTCGTGCTTTTCCAGTTCGGAGTATCTACGCATATTTGAGGTTCCAGTTATATAGAATAGGTGCGCATTCATACGCTGATCAAAAAATGGAGTTGTAAGGTCAAAATTCAACATGAAACTTCAGAATTGTGTAAGAGAATAATAAAAAAAATGTGAGTTCAAAATTTTTATTGCAGCTTACAATAGCGAATGTAATAAATATAAAATAAAATAATGGATTTGAAGTATAATGAAATAATCTTGTATTGTGAAGTGAACGGAATACACAGTATCTCTAAAGAAATTAAAAAATTAACGATTTAGGATCAATAAATTTTTTTTGTATGATAAAATTCAAAGCATGGGATAGCACATAACGGAACATTACGGAACATTACACATTATTCTTTCCATTCTGACTTTTTATTTTACTGCAAAGAACACATTTTTTTCGGGTTTGTTTGTTTCTTTAATTTTTTTGTAAATGAGATAAAAAATGTCTTGCAGTCAGTCTGAAAGGTAAGTCTTCATTTATTGTTCTCTTACTTGAAGGTCGCGGAGTTTCTACGCGATATTTTCCAAGAATCTGCTTCACTACTAAAGCTGAGAATCTGCGATGGGTATATTGCTACCATTTTTCATCTTATAAATTGTATGTGCGTTCAAGAGCGGCATATCTAGCAGATAGAAAAATACCTTCTTATACCGCTTTACACTTTTGCGTACTGATTCAATGGAACTTTGTAACATGTCAGTGCGATCAATGTTTGCATTATAGTCTATTATCATATTTGGCATTGAAATGTTTTCTTTCGTTGTATGATTTATTTTTTGTGTAACACCATTCAATGGTGTATGGAAGGTACTCAACATACTAACCTCACTTTTGTCTTGCCATTTCAGGGCAAGTAGATTATTTGAGGTGTAAAATTTTGTCACCTTTATTCAGTTTCGTTTTCAGTTGCGACATGTTTTTTCTATTTTTGTTCACTGTGCATTTGTTTTTTCAGACCACAATAAATTATACAAATTTGGGCTGGTGTACCAATTGTCTGTATAGAGTGTGTGCCCAGCGTTCAGGTAATTCTCCATAAGAGTCAGGACGATGTTTCCTGATATCCCTACATCATCAGCTTCTTGCGTGATATCAGTACCGGCACCGCAATATATTTAAAAAATCAAAATATATCCTGTTTCGCAGTCACAAAGAATGAAAAATTATACCCCGAATCTATGTCTCTTTGATGGTATAGCTTTTTCACTTGAGGCATGAGCAATGAAATAGCTACAAAACAGTGTAATTCATCTACAGTCAAATCCCTCCCTTTTTTTCATGATTAGCTGCCTGCTCACCCCGGTTTTGTCTATAGAATAAATTAACTTGTTCAACGATATTCGTTATGAGGGCATTATCGAAAAACAACACAAAACAATCCACTGCTTCAGTATTATTCACCTGGCAACCCGAGTTCTCGTTATTGAAGGAATGTTTTTCTGGTATATAATCATATTTTCTCTCCCAATGTATTGCCTCAGGAATGTTCATCTTAGCTTTTTTTCCTTGGTTCTTTTAAAAAAAATTAAAATAAATATGTTGCTTCAATCATTTATTGAAAGAAAAAATTTAACTTTAGAAAATATTTACCTGAAGTAGATTCTTTGGAACCGGTTTTTGGCAGATTTTCGGATGAATTTGAGTCGTCTCCGGTATCTTGGACACTAGCCAATTCATTTTCTGCTATGAGATGATTTTCCTCTTAAAAAAACTGGACTACACTGCCTGAACCACTTTCTGGGTCAAAATCCAAATCTTCGCTATCGCCATCTTCCTCTGACTGATCCCAGTGTGCTTCAAGTTCGGCGTCAGTCAATTGTTTTTTATTTTTCCAACTCAATTTATAACAAAAATCGACAAAACTGAATGAAACTTTCAAAAATTTAGCCGTACGTAGTCACCGTAGACGCTCGATCGAATACTGCGATTGCAGAAGTGCAGGCAATCGATAGCCTCGCATCTACAAACATGATATAACTTGTTTAAAATGCGACTGCGCAATCGCGCCACTACCGCTTCTAAATACTATTTTACAGCGTCTCCCGCATATATGGCAATCAAGGATTTGCGCTTTTTTGCGGCTTCCGACACGAAAGAGGGTGGGGAACGATTTTCGAAAACATAACTTGAAGGAAATATTTAATGACATTTTCATTTTTCTTTCAAGGGTTTTTTATGCTGATTTTGCACCAACTCCTGAAGGTCTGCTAGGATAATGGTCTACAGGAATTTTTATTGTTCACGAGGCCCTTTGGTAACGATTGATTGCCGAACCAACCGTTTACTCTCTTACATCGCGACAAGGGAATATCAAGCGACAAGAAGTATACCAGGGTTCACGCTAGTGTTAAGGCTACCGTCAAGTTTAGGCGTTCTAGAATATAAAGTAAAATATTAATAAAAACAATAAATTGGAAAGCGGGGTTTATTGGTCTCGAATTGATACTGGTTGACTACTTTTCTGCGCCTGCGCTTGAGCTCAAGTTAAGGGTTGAGTGGGGTGAAGCACAAACATTTCGCGAAAGGTCGATAATTTCCGTTGTTGTTGCAAACTTGTAGATCTTGAAATACTTCAATTACCTAGTAACTTTGGTTTAGTGACATGTGCGCATCGGTATATCGCCATTGACTATTTCATTCAGTTCGTGAAAGTTGTCACTTATATTTACATAGCATTGCAATCATATGTATTTACTCAATTCGGTTCAAGTGCCATTACTGATTATCTATTATTGAACCTCCCCGTCTCCACCGTTTAAAGGTTAGCGGCAGTTGCTCAGAGGCTAATTATTGGGCGAATATAGTATGTTTTGACACTTCTGTCTTTGGTATTTTTTACTAATAAATATTTTTGGAAGTGGAAATTTGAGCGCTACAAATGCCCAAACCAAACAAAATATATATTGCAATTTTACCGTCTGTTTCCTCAGGAGGGTTGATGGTCCATTCTCCTCTGGTACACATTTTTCATTTTTCATTATGTTGATCAGCTAGGATAAATTTCTCTGTTTTCTCCTGACCTCTCTGAAATATTTTTGACTGTATCCATTCATATAGGAGCAATATATGTAAAAAAAAAATTTTTTCAAAATATTTTTTTTTAAATTTTATCGGCTACAATTTGGAGGCTTTCATTGCATAGACTGCAATATTTGTTCATTCAATGTTTGATTACCTGAGAGTTTATCTCTATCAGAGTTTGAGAGGCATGGTTTTTGGGCTTTATGTAATAAGGTATGCCCCAAAATGTCCCCCTTCAGGCAACATTCCAGATCAAAATCAGCAATGAGGGAAAATATTTACTTTCAGATTTGTTTGTGGTGGATCCACAATCAGTGAAAAATCCTGACGACTCATGAGTTATAGTTGTTAAAGAAGCTGAATTGTGGGTGGAGGGACTATTTACATCATCAGTAACAAATATGATGGGTATATTTTAATGTATTTCCTCTTTAAATAATATTATCTCGTCAATAACATTAGATGGCGTGGGTGAGTAGGTATATTTTATCCGGCATGTTTTTATGATGTATACATATTAATTTGTCTTCTTCCTAAAAAAAAAAACAGCTCATTGGGGTACAACAAGAAATGCAAAAAAATAAAAATAAACAAATTATGCCATACCTCCGAGGAATTTTCTCCCTCTCATTTTATTTTTCTGTGAGATAATTTATTTCTTCATCCGTTAAAGATTTTAATATATTAGGTTGGTCAATAAATTGCATATGGCATATAAACTTGGCACTTTTTATTGCAAGATTTTGTTTATTTGGGTTGTGAAAAATACATCAGATATATATCTGTACCTTTATACGGGGTGTTTATCAGATTTACCCTTTGCATTGATGTATACTTATTTAGTCAGTCAGTTGCAAGCTCTCTTACTTTAACATAGTCCCGTATATCTGATAATTGTATTTTTGAGTCCAATAATTTTCTTTGAAAACGAATGTTGGGCAACCATTGATATTTTTGGCGCAGTCGGTAGGATTATCAAAATTGTATCCAATTGATCACGCAGTTTTTGTATTTACGATTGATTGATTTTTTTAACCAAAGATCGAACTTTAGTGATTTGATATGTAACTTAGTACACCAAGTGTATCGCACACCTGTACCCATCGTCAGCAATGAGATTTGGGACCAGCATTGCCCAATTCTGCAAGGAGCAAAGACCTGGTGAAGACAGGATCGCCGATCCAGACGAAGCTCTCATAGTGGATCAGAATAACATGCTCAAAGTCATTTTGGTATTCCTTCAATTGCAATTTTATGTCGTTCGAAGATTTAACTGATCATTCGAAAAAGTTTATGATCCATCTTGATTTTTATCATAATATCATTTATCATTGCAATTGCAATGAGCTGTCATTTCAGGACATTTTGTCTCTCATCCATTATTATGCTCATTGTGAAAAAATGGCCCTGTGTATGGCTGGATGGAGGGCTGAGGGTTGAGATAGCGCTAGTTGATTATACTTATCTACCCTGCGCGCGCAACTTCAGCTTTCTACTATTTGGGAGCTGTAGTGTCGTCTTGCCTGAATATTCGGATTCTTCTGACTTTCTATGTCATCTTCCTGACTGGCTCCGGGTTTGTCCGAATACCAGCCCTGACGCGAGAAAGATTCAGCCATTTAAAAAAAAAATAACAGAAATCCGCAAGAGGATACAAAATTTTCTTTTGACTCCAGGAAGGCCGAGCAAAACTCTGACGAAGCGTTCCCACCTGACTATACGAGTAGCCAATTTTTTGAAAAGAATTGAAATTTATAATTTCTCTTTTAGGAAGAAGTATTTAAAAAAATATATATTTCTCAAATAAAATTAATCAGAAGTTTTGTCTGGCAAATTATATCTGCCGAATTCTTCCGAGAACACGGAAAATACTGTGAGAGTTAAACCTGGTTTTTAGGAAGGATTATCCAAGCTTGTTTAGAGAAAAGGCAAGTTACGAATTCTTTGTTTCTGGGTTTTTGTTTCTTTATTACAGTTTTTTTATTCGACGATCGAGATCAAGCCGGGGTTGGAAGACGGTGCAAGTGAAAATTAGCATTTTCATTTAGATAGTTGATTATTTATTAAATATCCAGTTTCAATTTGAGATTCTCATCTATAAATGAGGTAAGGGAGATTGTTATTCAGAAGTATCACTCACAGAAAATCGCTCATTTCATTGATGCGTGAATTGCATCTCTTTCGCTAGGCCTCCAATACATTTTGGTCTACAAAAATCTATTTCACTCTTCTAAGATTATCAGGGAGGTCGGGAAAATTGGAAAACATAACTCTTTAGATCAATTTCACACTGTAATGAGGAATCTTTCGACTATTTCTTGTGAGGTGAAACTTTGAAATTATTTTTCTGACATAAAACCTGTCGTGGGTATGGTATGTTGATTTTATTGAAAATATGAACAGGATGTTCATAAAGTCAGTTGTGGAATCATCTGCGACTGAAAGTTGGAATTAGGTCGCTATTTTCCATCGTATAAGATAACCTCTCTTGGAAGGGATTCATGTCGTAAAGAGAAACATTCTCAATTGAAATTTGAACCAATACATGAATCCTCTGGAAATGGAAAAAACCTACGATAAAATTGAAGTAAATTTTTTGTAATATCTAACAGAAAACAACTACTTCCCCTGCTAAAGCCACGCTGGACATTGAACTATATCTGATAGATATTGATAAAGACCCTATATAACTTGGGAGAAAAAATTGCATTTTCATTCAGATAGTTGATTATTTATTAAATGTCCAGTTTCCGTTGGAGATTCTCATCTATAAATGAGATGAGGAAGAATGTTATTCAGAAGTATCACTCACAGAAAATCGCTCATTTCATTGGAGGCCTGGCGAAATAGATGCAATTCACGCTCAATGAAATTAGCGATTTTCTGAGAGTGATACTTCTGAATAACATTCTCCCTTATCTCATTTATAGATGAGAATCTCCAATGGAAACTGGACATTTAATAAATAATCAACTATCTGAATGAAAATGCAAATTTTCACTTTCAGATTTTTTCCCTCAATTTATATAGTGTCTTTCTTAATATCTATCAGATGTAGTTCAATGTCCAGCGTGGCTTTAGCCAGGGAAGTAGTTGTTTTCTGTTAGATATTACAAAAATCAACTTCAATTTTATCGTAGGTTTTTTCCATTTCCAGAGGATTCATGTATTGGTTCAATTTTCAATTGGAGATGTTTTTCTTTACAATATAAATCCCTTCCAAGAGAGGATATCTTGTACGATGGAAAATAGCGACTTAATTCCAACTTTCAGTCGCAGATGATTCCAAATCAGCAAAACAGGTATTTTCACGACCAGGGGCCCTATTCTCAAATGTCGACTATTATATGTCGCATGCGACAAAATATGTCCATCGCCTTTCTCGAATATGCATTGAAAAGAGATTTGAGAAATGCACCCCAAACAAGTCTTTTACAAAGAAAAATTGCGAAATTTCAAAAGTCGAATTGCACTGAATGTCTATTCGCGATTGCAGAAAAAGTTTAAATTTGAAAAAAACGAGAAACAAGTCACTAAATGGCATCGCTCGACAAATTCGAATGGTATTTATTTACATGTTCTCAGTTTAAGTTACAGTTTCAAGTGTTTATTCAAAAAATCGGCATCCCATTTCTGGCCACCGAGAGACGGCATGCAGTTGTCTCCCTTCTCAGAGGGAGGCTTTCCACACCCCAACCGATGGTCTGGTTGTTAACTCAGATTCCCCTATCCTCTTTATTGCAACGTTTCGTGTTTCCAATCTCCTGCTTAGTTTATATTGGCATTTGGTGTAATATGACCGAAGTCCGTGTGGTGTTGGAGTTTTGATTGTTGTGGTGTCTTATATAGTTCTTTGCAAGAAAAATAAGTAGAAAAAACTTGCTTAATACTTGGCTTTTTCTTCAGAGGACTCCTCCCATCCCGCATGGCGTTGCTATCTCTGCGGCATACGATTTGCCCTCTGCACCACTTGCTGGGTTTCCTCACGGGCTGGGTCGCTATGCGTCCGAGCATGTGATTTCACCCTGCTTGTGTTATCTTTTTTATGACACTAAGGTAAACACGATTGAATTTCCACAGATTTATTGTCTTCGCAACATGTTTCGATACACTGTATCTTTTTCAAGCGAATGTAATACATTAAATTATTCTACCTTGAACATTACTTAAATACCCTTCTTAACAATTGAGGTAATTAGGAGCTACCTATGATAAAAATAAAATTGACAATACAATGTAGGTAGATACCTGGAAATCTCAAAACATATCTACTACTTAATTAGTTGAAAAGGTTCAACAAAGGGGAACTATTAAGGTCCAATTGATCATTTAGTAAACAATTCGAATTTTTTGTTTACTAAATGATCAATTGGACCTTAATAGTTCCCCTTTGTTGAACCTTTTCAACTAATTAAATAGTAGATATGTTTTGAGATTTCCAGGTATCTACCTACATTGTATTGTCAATTTTATTTTTATCATAGGTAGCTCCTAATTACCTTAATTGTTAAGAAGGGTATTTAAGTAATGTTCAAGGTAGAATAATTTAATGTATTACATTCGCTTGAAAAGATACAGTGTATCGAAACATGTTGCGAAGACAATAAATCTGTGGAAATTCAATCGTGTTTACCTTAGTGTCATATACTATGAATTTCCATCAAGTAAAGGCCACGTCAATCCAAAAAATTATCTTTTTTATGTGTGTGTGTGTGTTTTATGTTGTGTGTGTTATGTGTTTTATGTTGTATGTGTTCTGTGTTGTGTGTCATGTTGAGTGGTGGCAAGCTCACTGTCCTTTTCGACGGCTGCCCCTAGCGGGGACGACGAGGGGTGGCATGGGGGCACCAATGTTGCCCCCCATGCCCCACCCCCCCATTAAGGGCGCCATTCCCGAACACCTTCCCATCCCCATGATTAGGATGAGGAGATCTGTGAGCTGGCCTTGTATCTGCCTCACAGCTCTCTGCCTCACAGCTGTGGCAAGGCGAGTTTTGAAGTTCTCCACCCTGCAACCGCAGTGGTTTATTTGTGGTGGTGGGTGTTGTCCCTCTGGGAAAAGAGTCTCGTTGTTTCCAACTGTTTTTTCTTCCCTTCTATGGCTGGAGTGACATCTTCTACTGCTGTGGTTCTGGCTTATGTTGTTTATGTTTCTTGCTTTTCCCCCCTGGCCTCTCATGGAGGGTGTGGTGTTTTCTCTCGTGTTCTTTGGAGGGTGTCTTGTCCAAGTATTCCTTTCCATCCCTCCTGCATGGAAAGTGGGTTCTTTTGTTGGTGTTGTTTCGTTTAGTTCCCTCTGTTTGAACTGGTAGGCTGTGCATCCATGAAAGTTTGCTGGATGCCCCAGTCCGCAGTTCGCACAGTTGGGGGGTGTCTCATAGGGTTTAGTGTACGTTGAGGTGTGGTGCCCCTGACCACATTTCAAGCATCTTGGGGCTCTTAACAGTTACCCGCTGCATGTCCCCATCGTTGGCAGTTCCTGCAATGGGTATTTTCTGCCCCGTTGTTCCTATAATCCCATGTCACTCTGGTGTTCATAAGTGTTTTTATTTTGCTCCTCTGGTATCTTAGTGTTATTTTTGCTGGCGTGGTGATCATATACATGGGTCTCATCATTTTGAGCATCTTATAAATCTTGTCTACGTCTATTTCGTGCTCGTTTTTCATGGCAGCTCTGATTTCCTCGTTACTTGGGGACTGATTCAGTCCCTTTATAATGAAGAGGTGTTTTTTTTCGCTGTGTGGGGTGTACGTATGAAATTCAACTCGTCTTTCTTGCACGATGTTCATTGCTGTTACTCTGTGCTCAGTGCTTTTAAAGTGAAATATTGTGTGCTGATGTGTGAATTCCACTTCGTATTTAATCTGAGCTTCTTTGAATATTTCCATGATTTACTGGCCTAACCGTGGTCTTCCTTCTACCGTTATCGGCGGGGGCGTATTTCTCCTGTTCTTCTGGGGGATCCTTCTGTTTCTGTGCTGAGGTGTGTTCGTTTCATTCTCCTCTGACTCTGTATCTTCTGTCTCTTCGTAATTGTTTTCCTCTGCCGAGTTATAGGGCGTTATCACTTCTTGGGTTCAGCGAGTTCCACCTTGTCAGAGTATCGAGTTGTCATTGTTTAGTTTCTATCCTTTTCAATTGTTCTTTGACCTCATACTCTTTCCTTTCATTTTCGTTTTCCTTTTATTTTCGTTTTCCTTTCTTTCCTCGAGTTCCTTTGCCTTTCCTCGTTCTTTGAGTATTTGTTGTTGTTGTAGCTCTATCTGCCTGGCTTCTTCTTTGGCTGTTTCTTCTACGATTTTTCTTAGTTTTTCGGATTCTTCAGCTTTCAGTTTCTGTCTTTCTTTCGAGGCTTGTATTGTTTGTTCTGTGTTTATTCTTAATTGTATTCGTTGTTCCTTGCATGGCAGGAGGTTTGTTTCTTCTTCCGAAGAGTTATCCCCTTCCTGCGTGTTGTAGTGCCTGTCGAAGTAGACATCTTCGTAGTCCTTTTCGTCTACGGGGGTCGTATTATGCGTGGATGCTGCAGTTTGTGGTGACGGCGTTTTTTCCGGTAATTCCCAGGCTAACTCTGACCATTGGGCATATGTTATACCTGGTGTACGTTCTTTTTCATCGATTATATATTGTATGATGAGGTCTTGTTCTTCTTGATTTTGTGGTGTAGGTATCCTGTTATTTTTTATTTCTGTTTGCATCTTTTGCACTATTTCTCTCTGTTCTTCTCTTCTCTTGTTTTCTGCAATTCGTATTTCTTTTTTGCGATTCATTTTTGCAATTTGCATCTTTTGGTGTTTTGCTATTTCAAGGAAAACATTTGGTATCTCTTCCATTTTCTGGTGCTCCATGTTCACGTGGGGGCGTTGCCTTGTTTGACCTTTCTGGTTTCTCGCGAAAACTCAGTTTGAGTATATCGGTTTTCTGACGTCACTTCAGGACGGTGGTCTGGATGCTTTCAAAACTTTTGCACAGGATTTCGGTACTCAGTTCCCAAAATCCAGTGTTCTGCAGCCTCTCCAAGACTCAAATGTTGAGACTGGAGTAGATGCAGAACAAAATAATCCGTATCGTCACTAACAGTGACAGGTACATTCGGCTGGACGCAATACGAGAGCTAGCCGATATTCCCACCATCAAAGAGTATATCAGACACTAGTCTGAAAAATTCTTCAAATACTTCATCCTTGAAAGCCCGTTGACTAGATATATTACAGAGCCTGCCATAACAGGCCAACAAAGAAGCATAGCAGGCTCATTTACCAGGCACTGGACATTTTCCAAGAAAATCCAGAAGAAGATGTGTAACACACACTGACACCAGTACACAGAACAATGTCTAAATCCGGTTTTTCTCTTATGTTTTACCCGGAAATTCAACGCAAACTCCAATGAGGAACGTCCGATGCTCTGATGTCTAACACGTAAAACGCCAATTCCCCTTCATAACTAGGAGGAGGCAGGGATCCCACTAGCTATGCGACTTAGCACTCACAACGCTAGATACTACACAACACTATAGAACCTGCCCTGGGGCAGGTGTGAACTGGTTCGACCCGCCCGATGATACTTTCAGAGGGGCGATATTGAATCCTCACCCCACAAAAAGCGCAGTCTTAACTCTCACCCTCACCACTACCCTGTGGCTCGTGATAGTTTTATATAGTGTGTCTTTTTATATATTTAATTATTTGATGTTGTGAGTGCTGTACCTTTTCATAACGGCTGATGAATAAATATTTTTGGATTTAGATTTGAGTTCCCAAAATCACTGCACTGTGTTTCGCACTATTGGGTTTTATAACTTTTGAGAAAATTATTTGAGGTTTGCGGGGTGTGGATCCCTAAAAGTAAAAAGTAAAAAAGTATTTATTGGATTAAATAGCATAAAAGATGTATAAACTACTTGACAACATATAACGAATATAAAAATAAATGAATAAATAAATATGTAAATATAATATAGACGTTGCACAGATCTTAAAACTATCGCTCAGCCACAGGGCAGTGGTGGAGAGGGAGTAAAAGACTGTAATGTGGGGTTCGACACAGAAAGGACGAACCAGATCGTACCTGCCTTGCGGTAGGTTATGTAATTCGAATGTTGTAAGTGTTACGTCTCATGGTGTTGTGGTTTCCCTGCCTCCGCCAAGTTATGCAGGGGGAATTATTGCTTTACGTGTGAGACATCAGATCATTGGACATTTCTCATTTGTATGCTTGAGTTTGCGTTGAATTTCCGGGAAAAACATAAGAGAAAAACCGGATTTAGACATTGTTCTTTGTACTGGTGTTAGTGTGTGTTACACATCTTCTTCTGGATTTTCTTGGAAAATATCCAGTGCCTGGTAAATGAGCCTGCTATGCTTCTTTGTTGGCCTGTTATGGCAGGCTCTGTAATATATCTAGACAACGGGGCTTTCATGGATGAAGTATCTGAAGAATTTATCAGACTGTTGTTTGATAAATTCTTCGATGGTGGGAATATCGGCTAGCTCTCTGAGGTCGGTTAGCCGAATGTACCTGTCACTGTTAGTGACGATACGGAGTACCTTGTTCTGCATCCTCTCCAGTCTCGACATTTGAGTCTTGGAGACGCTGCAGAACACTGGGTGCATATGTCATGGTTGGTCTTATGACCTGTTTATATATCAACACCATGTTAGTCATAGACAGCTTGGAGTCCGTGGCTATCAACGGGTATGTCCGTTTTATAGCTCCCGCAGCTCGTTGGACTGCCAAGTCGACATGCCTGGCAAGGGTTAACTTTTTGTCCAGTTGGACCCCCAGGTACCGCGCTGTCTCGCTCTCATCAATCTGATTACCCAGAGCTCTGAATCCCCCAGGAATGTGAACGAAGGTACGTTTCCTTTTCCATGTGGAATTCATGAGCTCTGTTTTATCAGGGTTCACCACAATTTTGCTCTTCGCTAGGTACGGTATGACTTTGTGTTGCAGATGCGTTTTCAGCTTTGCTGCTGCTATATTACTGTACTTTGACTGGGCGTATATTGCCGCGTCGTCAGTATATATAGCCGTGTTCGTGTTTGGGAACGTGGGAAAGTCATACGTATGTAGCGAATACAAAAGTGGGGACAAGCTCAAGCCTTGCGGTACTCCTGCTTCGGCCTTCCACCCCGCGGAGTTAATGTCATTTACTCTAACCGCGAAAGTTCTGTTGACCAGGTACGAGTCTATAATCTTTACCATATATTCCGGCATACCTGCCCTTAGCATATTCACGATAAAGCCCTCTATCCAGACGGTATTAAAGGCCTTTTGGATATCCAACAAGAGCATGACTGTATTGTGCCCTCGATTGAAGCCCTCCCTCACGTCGTGGACAATTCTGGCAACCTGGGAGGTCGTTGAGTGACCTCTTCGGAAGCCGAACTGTTCCGCTGGAATGAGTTTGAGCTCTTCCTCGAGGTCGCAAATTTTCTTGAGAAGGATTCTGTCCACCACCTTGGCGACATCACTAAGCAATGAGATGGGGCGATAGCTCTCGACCCTTGCATTCGGTTTTCCTGGCTTAAGGATCGGGATAATTTCCGCTTGCTTCAGGCACAGCGGGTAGTGTTGCCATTTTACAATGATGTAATCTAACTGCACGAGATACTTCCTCGGGAGGTTTCTGAGTAGGACTGCTTCTATCTTATCTATACCAGGCGCTTTGTTCCTAGGGAGCCCTTTATGGTGTTCTGGTGTTCTTTATTGAATTCTTTTGCTTTCCTAGAAACTGACTCATGCTCCTGCATTGAGTCAGCGCCTGCCCGGAAAGTGCTCTGGTAATATTCTCCGAACATTTTTGCCTTTCCTGGATCGGTCATCGCTTGTCTTTGACCATTCCTTATGGCTGGGAATTCCGTCCGCCTCCTTCGGAGATTTTGGTTCATCCGCCACAAGGAATTGTCGCCGACTTTGAGGTTTTCCATTTCCCTGTTCCACGTCACATTTCTATGGCTCTGAATGAGTGAACTAAATGTTTGGCCCAGGTGTCGCATATTCTCGCTATGCGCGGGATTGCGGGTGGTCTGCCATTTTTACGCTCTTGGTTGTTCAACTTAATCAGGCCAAGAATGTGACTATGTTGTCTTCTTGTATGTGGGGGGTGATGTGTGTTATTTCATTCATCACTCTCCTGTACTCTTTCTAATCGGTTGTTGAATAATCGTATAGAATTCGTTGCCCCTTTGGCCTTGGTCCTCTCTTGATTGTAAAGAGCACAGGGTCGGTATCTGAGTTTAACTCAGAGACTGCTCGTAATTCAGAGATTTCTGTGACATTTTTGTTTACCACTAAGTCGAGTGTGCTAGGCCCACCACCGTTCCAGGGGTAGCACGTTGGATCATCTGGGAAGTCGATGATGACTTCGTTGTTCTGACAGCGTTGTTCCATTCATAGATCGACGGTTGCAGTTCCACTCGGGCCTCAACGCGTTGAAGTCTCCCACCAGCAGCACCTTGTGCCCGCTGCTGCAGAGATTATCCAGATCCGCGGCCGTGAATGTATTCGTGGGAGGGTTGTATACCATATACATCCTCGTGCCGCATTCCAGCTGTATGCCGGCGTGCTCTATGGAGCATTGCCGCTGTGGCAGTGGTGCATGTAGTATAGCACTCCTCACAAGGATCGCAACCCCACCTTCTCTCCTGGCATTAGGTCTGTTTGTCTGAATTTCACCTTGTGTTCCTGTCGGAGCTTCGTCTCGGATAGGAGCACTATATCGATATTGTGCCTGTGAATGAAATCCGAAACAAGTTGATGCTTGTTTCGGATTCCATTCACATTGAGCATGCATACCCGAATAGGCATCTATAAGCCGTAACTTTGGATGTTGTCCATGACCCTCCAGGAGGCCATGAATTTCTCCCCGTCATCCCGGGCACTCCTCAAGCCATCAATGATGGCGTCCATTGCCTGCAATAGGCCAGTGGTATTCACCAGACCTTTAATGGTCTGATGTCTCTCCATAACGCCACTCACAGCATTCGAAGTGCTTGGTTGGTTGGCCCGTGGCAGTCTTTCTTGGGGTTGGGACGGGGGATAGGATTGTGGCTTACCACTGTATCTTCTTTCCTAAGCTGCTCCGCCCCCCTTCTCTCCCATATGTTGTCCCGGGGTAGAGGGGCCTAAACATATTTTTTCTGGGACTTTTCAGGTTTCTTTTTGTCCTTCCAATCTTCATGGTTCAGCAGCTGTCTTTGGTAGGCTTCGCACGTCGTAGAGCAGGATGTGTGCTGCCCCCCGCAATTTATGCAAGTCGCTGGAGTCGTTCTTGGCTTGGGGCATGCCCTCGATCAATAATCACCTGCGCACTTCATTTTCCGCACAGTGCTATTTATTTCCTGGATACCGAAGGTTTTAAGGCCTTTCGACTCCAGTTCTTCTTTAATGACTGCTACACTTGGGCCGTGGTCCAATCCTTTCAGCAGGAAACTATACCGTTTTTTCCCTGGCAGCGTGTAGGTGTGGTACTCGACGTCAACACCTTTCAGTATCTCCTTCAGGTTCTTGTGGTCTTCTTCTGTTGAAGCATATATCAGAGACGAGCCATTTGTAAATTTTGTTGGAATGAATTATTATTTTATATTCACAGTGCTGATCTATTTACCGTTGAATATATCACTATAGAAATGTTATGTTATTGAAAATAAAAGTATTTATAAAAAAGTCATAAAAAGTCATTCTCCTCAATAGTTTTTTACTTTAAATATATATTTCTTCTGTAATGAATCACAACAGGTTATGGGCCCAGTTGCATACTCTGTTGGAAGTTTCTGATAAAGTTATCAAACGAAGAAATAGTTTTAAAACAGTTTGAAAAGTTTTTCAAACATGGATGATTGCAGTGTGTCCAAAATAATCAAACTGGAGGGTAAAAACAATTACGAGACTTGGCGCTTTCAAGTCGATATCATACTGAAAAGTACTGGAAAATACGACGTTGCCGTCGGCAGAATTAAGAAACCAACTGATCCGGAAAAGGAATAAGAACTCGAAATTTGGCTTAAAAACGATCTGATTGCTCAAAGGGTGATTGTGACCAGTATATCTGAACAAGTATTATCCCTACTTGTTCATTGTTCATCAGCTGCAGAAATGTTCACAAAACTAGATACTCTTTATTCTCAAAAGACAGATATTTCCTTACATGTGCTGCAACATAAATTTTATTCTTTCAACTACGATCATTCAGAATCCATGTCTACAAACATCACAAGACTGGAAAAGTTGGTGTATGAAATGAAATCGGCAGGCGAGAATATTCCTGAATCCATGATAATTACCAAAGTGCTCATGATGTTGCCAAAAGACTTCGTATATTTTCAAAGTGCATGGGATTCTGTGAATAGTGATTTAAAATCCTTGTCATATCTCACCAGTCGATTACTGTTGGAAGAAGAAAGAAACAAGAACCGGGAAAATGTCAAAGATGGTGAGAGTGTGGCATTAGCAACATCTCAAATAAAGAAGAGTGACGTCCAAAAATTCTGTAAAAAGAAGTTTGCGAACAAACAAAGAAATGTTGAGGTTCCTTCATGCCATTTTTGTAAAAAGCGTAGCCATCTGCTGAAAGATTGCTGGTTCAAGAAAAAGAAAGATCACGCGCAAACTTGCCATGATAGAAGCAACCAGAAAAACCATAACTATTCAGGAATCCACTGAATTTTTCGTTCCACTTTCTAGGAGCCTGTTTAAGACCATATAGACTCTTCTGTAGTTTACATACTCGATCTGAATTGTCTTGAAAACCTTCTGGCTGCATCACGTATATTTCCTCTGTCAGATCACCATGTAGAAAAGCGGTTTTTACGTCAAATTGAAATATGTAAAATTTCAATTTTGCTGCTACACTTAGTATGAACCTTATGGAGTCAAACTTTAATACAGGACTGAATGTTTCTTCGTAATCTACTCCCTGCTCTTGTATAAACCCTCTGATGACTAACCTTGCCTTATATTTGGTTATATTATCATCCTTATCTCTCTTTGTCCGAAAGATCCATCTACATGATAAAGGTCTCTTGTTTTCGGGTAATTTCACCAAAGTCCATGTTTCATTTTTCATCAGTGATTCATATTCGTCAATCATTGATATTTTCCAGTTTTCCATTTTCAAAGCATCTTCCACTCTCAAATCTTCCAAATCGCCAATCATCGCTGTTTCGAAACGTTCGGGCTTCCTCAAATTGTTTCTCGGTCTTAAATTATAATCATGACTCTCAATTTGAGGATTTTCTATTTGCGGATCATCGATTTGTGGATCATTTTCATGATCTGAGGTATTTTTGAGCTCTTCCATCTGCATTTTTACTTCTTCTATCTGTTCCTTTATTTCTTTCACTTCTTTTTCAACACGCTGACATTCCGTTGATGCACTATTTCCACAGTTTACGGGGACAGTATCACTATATTTTTCATTTGTGAATATGACATTTCTTGACATTTCAATTTTTCGTTTTTCAGATATATAAACACGATATCCTTTAACGTTGTCGCTGAATCCAACAAATTTTCCTGCTATACTTTTTGCATCCCATTTGAGTCGTTTCTCTTTCGGAAGATAGATAAAAACGGATTCTCCAAAAATTCGTAGATGCGATATATCTTCTTTATTGAAACTATTGAGCCATAGCTCGTTCGGACTCTTGTCTTCAATTCCACTTCGACCAGTCATATTTAGGATATATACAGCGTAATTAACGGCTTCCGCCCACATGCATTTATTCAGATTCTTTGCTTGAATCATGGTTCTTGCCATTTCTACTATTGTTCTCATCTCTCTCTCTGCTCTTCCGTTTTGTTGAGGTGTATACGGAACTGTCAATTGATGCTCAACACCGTGGTTCTCGAAGATTTTACTTAATTCTTTATTGACGAACTCCTTACCATTGTCACTTCTGACAATTTTGATTTTTTTTGGCCGATTTGATTTTCAACCAAATTCAGGAAAATTCTGAATTTCTGTGGAACTTCACTTTTATTGCGAAGGAAATATACAGTTTTATGACGGGAGAAATCATCTTTCAACAACAGGAAATATTTAGATCCACCTAGTGACATTTCTTCCATCGGTCCGCACACATCGGTATGAATCAATTCTCCTGGTCTGGATGCTCTACTGGAACTTGAGGAAAAAGGCATCTGATGTTGTTTTCCTTTTGCACAAGCTTCACAAAAGTTATTTCCAATCGTATTCGTGAATTCAATGGCATTTTTCTTCAAAATCTTCTTTACGTGTTCTACACTTTGGTGACCCATTCTTTCATGCCATGTTTGTAAGTTAATGGAACTCGCCTTGACACCAATATTAGCATTTTGTTCCTTTTGGGAGTCTTCTATAAATTTCATTTCATACAATTTTTCTTTTCGGACACCAGTTGCAACTATTTCTCCATTTTTCATGAATTTGCATTCGTTTTGATCGGAAGTCATGGTATAATTATTATCAAGAACGCATCCAACAGAAAACAGATTACATTTCAAAGCAGGAACGTATAAAACATTTCGTATTATAGATGGTATCCACTTATCACCATTGAAAGCCTTGATTAGGATATTTCCTTGACCTTCTGCTGTTATACACGAACCGTCGCCAATTTTAACAAACTTTGGTTCATTGAAGTAGATCAAATCCTCGAATTTCTGCTTTTCGTTGCACATATGATCACTGGCACCGGAATCCAAATACCATTTATTTTCCCCAACTTCCGAACCATTGATAAAAGCCGTACTGATGAAAGCATTTCTATCATCAGTTGTTTGAATGAAGATTCAAGACATTAATAATTCAGGGGGAGTGTTGGAATGAATTATTATTTTATATTCACAGTGCTGATCTATTTACCGTTGAATATATCACTATAGAAATGTTATGTTATTGAAAATAAAAGTATTTATAAAAAAGTCACAAAAAGTCATTCTCAATAGTTTTTTACTTTAAATATATATTTCTTCTGTAATAAATCACAACAAATTTATACGTGACTTCGCCCTGTATATGCTCCTTCAGGTAGGTTCTGGTGTCGGCGTCGAGTACGATTGTGCCCTTCACGATTATAGGTGGGCACTTTCTTTTCTTGTCTACTGCTGCCGGGGGTGGCATCTTGCCTTGCTTTGTTGCGGGGGGCTGGGGGTTGCTGTTTTTCCCCTTTCCTTTATCCTTTTTAGTCGGTGTTTTTTGGATGGCTTGGCTAGGGGTTTCATCTTCTTCCTTCTCCTCATCTTCAGAGATCGCCTCAAACCAATTGCTCATCTCCACGGGTGGGGATGAGTCCTGCAGTTTCAGGGGGGTCAATTTCCTCTTTGACATCTTCCTTGGCACAACAAAGGATTCCCCTTGTTCATCCTTGTTTTGCCAGGATACGCCAGGAACGTCTGCAGGGCTAGTAGCTCCTCCTTCCTCGTTTTCACCTCTTGCTCGAATTTCGCCCGATAGTGGTCTCCGATTTCCCGGATTTGCCTTTCCCGGATTTTGAGCCATGGAAAATCCGAGAGGGCATCTGGAATAGGCATTTGTATTCTGCAGAACAGGGAGACCTTCTGGTTCACTCTTTCCGTGATGTCACTATCAATACGGTTGAGTTGTTCCGTTATCTGAGTGTGACGGCTCTCTTCGGTTTCTTCCCTGTTCTGATTATCCTTGCTGCTGCCTGCTATCGGGGGGCGTGGAGGTGGGCGTTTTGGTGGGGAGTTTTTTCCCTTCGATCTTCGACGATCCATGTTTGAGGGAAGCTCTGCTGGTGGGGTGATGGATTTCCGCCGGTTCAGCAGCCTTTCCCTTTGTTGGCCATCTTCCAGTGCCTGCCTTTGCTTCC
Source organism: Chrysolina oricalcia (assembly GCA_944452925.2). Taxonomy (NCBI): domain Eukaryota; kingdom Metazoa; phylum Arthropoda; class Insecta; order Coleoptera; family Chrysomelidae; genus Chrysolina; species Chrysolina oricalcia. The sequence goes on along the minus strand of OX101823.2, from coordinate 45,473,125 downwards.
TTTCATCCTGCTCTACTTGCCTTTGCTTCTGCTTTTCAGCCAGTTCTGCTCTTCGCTGCTTGTCCAGTAGCTGCTGGGCTTTGACCTCTGCAGCAAACCTGAAAAGTCCTTTCGGGGCTTCTTCCGGCTTCTGGTCTTTCTTCCATTTGCTCGGGTGGTTCGGGAGCGTATTCTTTTTCTATGATGGCGTCTTCCATTCCCACTACTTCCGGTTCCGGTTCGGGGGTTGTTGTTTCTCCCTTTACCTCTATCCTCTTCTTCTCCTCATCCAGATTGTCTCCGAGGTCCTCGATTTTCTCCAGGAGGTTCTTCCCCTGGCTTATTAGGTCAGCTTCCCTCTCCGTGCTGGACTTTGAGGCATCCTGGGTTTCTGGTTTTTCCAGCGTTATTTTCTCTTCCTCCTGTCCCTGGTTGTCTTCAGGGGGTGAGTTTGGTTTGGGAAGCTGATTTTTCGATTTCTTGGAGAGATCGAAGTCTTTCAGTGTGCGCTTTCCGTCCTTGTCGTATGACACTGCGAATATTTGTGCAGTTCTTCGTCTTGGCACTTTGACAGCCTCTCTCTCCTTGGATTCTATACTCTTCTTGGCTCCAAGAATATCATTGAAGAATTTCCTACTTTCCTGGAAGCGTTATCTCCAATGTCATTTTTGGGCCGTTTGTCAGGGAGTGAGCCTCCTGCTTCCCTCTGATACGCACTGTAGAAATGCGGAAGTGCCAGTTCGAGGGGTGGTTTTACTATTCCTACTCTTCCCTCATTCCTGTTTCCGTCGCTTTCAGCAGTTGATGTGCTGTTTGAGGCTTCTGTTGCAGTATGCTTCTGCGCCTGCGTCGAATCTTTGCTTTTCGGCTTTTCTGGCGATTTTATGGGTATTTGGGAAGGTTGCTTTCAATAATAATAATAATAATAAATATGCTTTGTTATCATAAGACAGGGTCTTGTTGACAAAGCTTAGGAAATTGTCTTAAATATTAAAAATGGTAAATCATAAAAATGTTGATTCGTCACAAACAATAGTAAAAATCACAAATGGCGTGAGGTTATAAACAGATATAAAAAGACAATCACAATTATAAAATAGACAATCACAATTATAAAATAGACAATCACAATTATAATAGTTCGGCTAAAAATTATCATTGAAATATTCCTGCAAACTATATTAGGGTCTATCGGATAGGAATCTTTTGACTGCCTGCCTAAATTGGGAAACACTCAGATCAGCAGACCTTATATACAGGGGTAAATGATTGTACATTTTCCGACCATTGTAGATATTTTTGGACGGCAACGGTAGTTTTAAAGTGTGGCTGCTGTTCCGAGTGTTATAGTGAGATGTGGATGCAGCGAGGTTCAAAATATGTTTATTCTTCAAACAAACGGATTCTAGTATAAATAGTGCAGTTATCGTCAGAATTTTATTGTTTTTTAAGTGAAGACTACACGAGTTTTTTTGGTTTTAGGTTACAAATATACCTCATAGCCCTTTTTTGTAGAATCAGTAGAGGTTTGAATAATGTTTGACTGCTCGCTCCTCAAAACGGTATTCCTTAGCGTAGCTGGGAGTCGATAAGTGCATAATACGCCATTTTGGCTGTGCTGAACCCTAATTCATTGAAAATCACCCTAACCGCATAACATCCCGAGGCGATTTTATCTGTAAGTTGTCTAACATGATTCTCGAATTTAAGAATGAATGAACACTCCTAGAAATTTCGTGTGATTTATATTTTCCAATGATTTGTCTTCCAAGAGAAGTTCATCTAGCGAACATCTAAATGAAATCAAATTTGTTTTTTTCAAATTAAAAGATAAGACGTTTGCATCGCACCAGTTCTTTACTTTTTTCAAATCGGTAGTTATTATATTATGCAGGTCACCTGTGTTTTTACTATTCCAGAGAATAGTTGTATCGTCTGCAAAAATGGTGAATTTTCCAGAAATATTGATAGTGGTGATGTCATTTATATACAATAAAAACAATATGGGGCCCAACACAGACCCTTGTGGGACTCCCGAATCGATTTCCTTCCTTTTTGAAAACTCCGCTGTTTTCACTATTTGATTTCGCCCTGTGAGGTAGGATTTGAACCATTCAAAAGTCCTCTGCATCCATATTGTTGGAGCTTCCTCAGCAGTATTTTGTGATTAACACAGTCAAATGCCTTTGACAGGTCACAAAACACTGCTGCAGTCTTTTCGCCGGCATTTACCTCCGAAAAAACTTTATTTAAGAAGGAGACTATTGCATCCTGTGTGTTTTTATTGTTTTGAAAACCGAACTGGTTTTCACTAATAATCTTATGCTTATTTACGAATTCAAATACCCTTTTTTTTAACTAGTTTTTCAATTAGTTTTGCGATGGATGGTATAAGATAGATAGGGCGGAGATTAGAGGGGTCATCAGAATCTCCACCCTTGTGCAGAGGTATGACCAGAAAGGTTTTCAGAAAAGGGGGAAAGGAACACGTTTCGAAGGATATATTGATCAGTGTCGCCAATACCTGAAGGGCATTAAATGGAAGGTTTTGTATTATTTTGCTTGGTATTTCATCGCAACCTGTAGTATTTTTATTTTTTATGTCCTTCAAGATTTCGATCAATTCATAAATGTCTGTATCATACAGAATCAGGCTCTCTTCTACTCCTAGATTTTCAAAATGGATTAATGGATCATATGGGCTAGTAATATTTTTACTCATATCTTTTGCAACGGAACAGTAAAAGTCGTTTATAGTATCAGGACTTAGAGTAATGTTAAATTTTTGTTTTCTAGATTTTCCCCTTAAGTCATTTATGATTGACCAGGTCTCTTTCATTCTATTGTGAGACTTATTGAGTCTATTATTGTAAAATAATTCTTTTGTTCGCTTGATTGTGGCTCTGTAGATTCTACGGTATTTATTGAAATAGTTTAAGTAATAGAGATTATTGGTGAATTTTCGAATATAATGCATTGACCGCAGATTACTAAAGGATATTTTCAGACCTTTTGTCAGCCATGGTTTTCTTTTTTAGTTTTTATTATCTGTTTTGGAAACGAAGTATTAAATACACCCAGTAGCACATTGTGAAATGAGGAAAATGGTTCCGTATGATAAAGAATACTTTCCCAATCAATTTTAAAGCAATTCCGATAGAACCTATCATAGTTTGCTCCACTAAATAATCTTCCGTATTCACATTTGTTTTGCTTCTTTGAAGAGCAGAACCCCACCGAGCACCCGACTGCCTCATGGTCAGATAATCCTGACGAGTACACTGAACATGAAATGTCCTGCTTATCAAAGTTGCTACAAATATAGTCTATCCGAGTCGACGAGAATTGAGGAATGCGGGTATTGGATTTTACATGCATAGTCAAGTTAAAAGACAGCAAAATGTTTCTAAGAGAAACATTTGCTGGCGATTCAAGATCATTATAGTTAATATTTAAATCGCCAGCTAAGATCACAGAGCAATTCACTGATATTTCCGACAGTACTAACTCTAAATTATTTAAAAAAATCCCATCATCACAGGAGGAGGGAGATCGGTATATGAACATAATATATAAATTCTTCTTTTACAATAACAGATTGAAAACTCAGTTTTTGTCCTCCTGTAATTCCTTGAACTTGTCTACTTGAAGGAACCCGAAGTCATCAGCAGCGGTGTTTTTCATCAGTATGGTAGTCCCTCCATGATTTGCAGACTTTCTGGAATATCTAGCTACCACTGAGTAATCAGGTATATTGATGACTTCATTTTCATTACACCATTGTTCGGTCAGTAAAATTAGACTTGGAAAACTGAGACTATCCAAAAATATGTAGAATTCATCAGTTTTATTTCGTAGGGATTGTATATTGAACAAAACAAGATTGAGGGTTCTTTCTTCCTCTGGATGGTTGGGAGAGACACTGAGCCTCACAATTTTCGGAAGAATTTGTTTTTGAAATTTGATGTAAAAATAAAATAAAATAAAATTGAAAAAATACTATTTAAATTTGCCGTAGGACTGCTCTGGACGGCTGGCCAGAGCGTACTACCCTAAAACCTTTCTTGTTTAACGGCAAATTTCGGTTTTGAAGTCTGAAGATATGCTGCGCAAGCAGAGCTATTTCGATTGCACGACTGATCTGGACGGCTGGCCAGAGCGTACTACTAAATGGCATAGCTCGACACATAAATATGAACAGAGCACGCCCGCGGACAACATTCAGTCGCCGGTTCTGATGGAGTGCTCGCTTCAGACAAAACTTAATCGATTTTTGCACTCAAAGATATTTCACATGAAAATATGAAATGGAGCACATCGGCGCTGAATGATTCTTATCCAAGATTTCTTCTAGCGATGGATTATGTGATAGCTACAACAAACAAAGGCAGACATTGGCCTTTGTTAACAGTAGCTGTACCACGGTGTTTCCTAAAAAATAATTTTAGATGATGGAACCGAATTCAAGAATGCTGTTATCACAAAATATTGAATTCGCGTGAAATTAAAATTCACTTCTGTTCCCCGAACCATACACAATCGAACGGAGCCACTGAAATATTCCATTCAACACTCACTGATCACCTTCGTTCACTCAATACAAAAGGATTCCTGAAAACTCCCGTGGAAATGAAAATAATTTACGCTATACCAGCTTATAATTATACTAATCATTCAGTAACCAAAAGTATTGAACCTTTCGACATGAAACCAGACCAAATTCTCTTGAATGACTACGTTGCTCAACACAAAGAACGTTCTAAGTCACTTTTTTCGGAATTTAAGTCAGATCCCGTTTCTGAAAACGAAAGAAAAATACGAGAATCAATGAAAACTAACGTACGACGAAAATATTATTTCCATATTGTGGAAATCGTTGAAGAGGAATTTACTACCAACGTTTCCGACCGAGTCAAAAAACTTCCGCATGGCTTACTGACTATTTCGGATACATTATCTAGCAAATCGTAAAGGAAAATAGTTTTATTATTTCAAACGGTACTGGGTGACCATTTGGACTTCGGTTTATATCAGGTAGAAGCCCTTTATGCCTTATTCGTTTTAAAACCCAGTCAGTATCATAACGTCGCGTTGCTTGAAAACATATTTAATCCGGTGGATAATGAAGTGAAAGTTGATTTGTGTTCTCGAAAAGAAAACCCATTATTGAATTATCACTATTTAATATATTAGAACTCATCCTCTGATCTGTTTTCCAAATGGTTATTTTTCCTTTTATAAAAACTGTTTTCTCCAGAAAGTAACTTGATGTTGAATAGAGTTTTTTTTTGTATACCATTAAAAAAATTAGTATCAAGTCTTTTTGTGAATAGTTTTTTCATAAATTGTTCATGATTTACAACAAGCAGTAAAAATAATTTCAACACTTCTTTAATCAGGATGTTGTAGGGTTTAAAGAAAGATTTAGAAAGATTATTTTTATCATATTTTTTTATTTCTCAAGTAAACATATAATTTGACTAAGAATTAATTATTAATAAATAAATAAAACGACAAAAAATCAACTACTACATAATGATCTATATCTACAGCTAAAATTAAAACAAAAAAATACATTCAACATGAAAATTTCAAATCTAATCTATAACGGTGATGATGTCCTGCTCCTCTTCTTGGGAGACCCATTCCATAGCACTCGCCGGTTGAGGCGGTATCCACTCCGGACGCTCCTCTGGAATAGGATCATCACCATTGTATAGCATCGGGGATGATAGGGCTAAGATATCCCCATAACTAACATGATCATATTCAGGCGAGTCCAATATTTCATCGGGCTCCACTGTGAATCGTTGATCATCGAGATCAAGAATTTCAGTGGCGTCCGAATCTATATAACCTGAATCTAAGGCTAGATCGATTTCCGGGGCAATTTAATCGACAGCTTCGAGTGGCGTAATACCCAAATACCGCGCAAAAGCATCCCCAATCCCTTCTAACGCTAGATTCCGTATGACCCCGTCTGTGTAGGATATTCTGCACGTAGGACACGATTCGCACCGAGCACTGCAACACTCGCATACAGAGTGACCGTTTATGCACTGCACGATTCGCGTCCTATATGCAACATATGATGCACGATATTATTGAGGATATAATAGTTGGTGGAATTGATTCTCTGCAAAAGAAAATTATTTGTAAAATGATGCCTATATTCTGGTATGCTATATGCTCAAGGCTACCAGACAAAATATAGAAAACTGAACAAACATACTCACATTGTAACCTTTTGTCCAAAATCTAACGATAAACTGCTATTGACTGGACTGCCTGCTTTGTTGAGTGAACCTGAAAAATCAGAGAAATTTGATTAAATACATGACTTCATCATTTGCCTCCAGAAACACCAGTCGAAGCAGAAATTGAACAAATTTTTTACAACAGTCAACAAAGAAAGAATAAGAATTAAATCCATAAAAACACATTTTATATTATTTTTTTTATCTGCTACTTCAAGAAAGTTCTGGAGGGCGATATGGTTTTCATTGTTTCTTGCAAAAAAAATTCGGTACGTTAAAGAAATCTAGACAATCTGGAGAAAAATATTAATTAATGTTTAACCTCATTCAGAAAACAGAAAAATTTATGATGACAAGTTTTAGAACAGAGCATGACAAAAATTGACATATCAAAAACGATACGAAAAAAAAACTTGAAATTATATACCCATCAAATGAAGAAAAAGAATACTCACAACTTTTTTATCTGCTACTTCAAGAAAGTTCCTTACGAAAAATTCGACTCGTTCAGGAAATCTGGGAAAATCAGAGAAACGGTGCGGGTATATTCGATTGGCGGATCAACCCAGAAATACCTATTACTGGCGAAGGGATCGTCATCATTGTTCTGGGTAGATTGGTCGGCACGCTGCGGCAATGGAGAGCAGGATCGTCGACGGTTGTTAAGCCTTTCCCTGGGCTCTGGTGGATAAATGATTTAAATATGTATCACATCTCCCTCGGTAAAAGAAAAAATGAAAAGTTTTACAAAGTTTTTCTTTTTTTTGTAAGCTATCACTAAAACTACATTTAATGTTGATATAATAGTATCACTAAGTTATAATAAGGTTTCATTCTGTTTTTATGCACTGTGATTTCTTTACTGTCCACTTTTATCACTATATTCGGGTGTTCGTCTCTTATCACTGAATAAGGACCCTTAAAAAGTTCTTGCATTTGTTAGTAACATTATTTTTCCCGCTGCCGACACTGTAAATAGTCCATACATGCTTAGCAACAAAACAGGTAAATGGCCTATATCATTCGTTTACTAATTCATCTTGACAACGGAACTTAATAGTGTCATTTACATGCCTAGGGTAATAATGTCTTTGACTTTGACAAGTCATAACTTCAGCTTCATTTTTATCGATTTTCAGGTTATGAGACTCTTTGAATATTAATTGTAAGAAAATAATGACAGTAAATCGGAAATTTGACATTTTATTAACGTATAACTGGAACAAACAGCTCAATATTGATTAAATTTTTTTGTCGAAATTGAAAACTAAACTACACTGTGAAAATGTTGAATTTTGAATAACAAAGCCTGCATGTTCTAATACTTCAATCTTTTCGTTCTCAAATGACGCTGTAGTGGTTTGCATTGTGTTCGACTGCGTTGGAGGAGATATTGCAGAAGAAAAAGGCATTTCAACTTTCGTTGAGTTGGCTACAATTTGTGAAGTTGACGGTATCAGCTTTCGAAAACTTGATGAAGGCATATGATTTTCATTGTACAATATTTTATTAGCAACATCTAGTTTTTTCTTAATAGACTCCGCCACATAATTTTCAGCCACTGTGGACGATTTCCATCCGCCATGTCTCTTTAGCCCTAAAATGTCTTCTCCAGATTCAACCAGTAAAGTGGCGGAAGAACGTCTGAAGCAGTGTCCAGTGTATGAATTAGCTTCTGGTAAATTCAAAAACCGTGCTATAACCGATGGCATCTTAGCAAAAGTGTGCTTTCCCACAGGTTGATTGAAGCACCTTCCAAACTGATATCGCAAGAAGAATTATTAGCTACCTGTTTTCGAATTTCGTAATAATTTTTGAAAATTTTCAAATAATCTATCTTGCTTTCAAGATTTTCAACAATTGTGAACTTCCGTACAACATCATTTTTGGATTGCGGAATCGTTATAGTTATGTATTTTCCATGGTCAACAACATCAGCCATTTCCATTTTACAGAATTCGTCTATTCTGCATGCTCCTGCGATGCCTACTATCATAACAGTCTAAAACATTATAAAAAGATAGAATTTACTCTTAATAACAATAAAATGCCCTACCTTGATTAGGAGATGAGTTTGATCTGAAGCGTTTTCTATGAATTCTTGAATTTCTTCTCTTGTTAATACTTGAGACTTTTTTGGCTGATAACCCTGATGCTTGCGCTTCAAAAAACCTACCAGTTTTGGAAATTTTGATATATCTACATTATCTTTGTAGTTCAGTGTTGTTTTTAACATTGAGTACTCGCACCATAAACTGGCTGATGATTTTAGCCTCTCCGATAGCTCCAACATATACGCCTGCATGCAGTTTTCAGACACGGATTGTACATTTTTCTTAGCATACCATTTTTTAAAAACATCGTACGTGAATTCATACCTTGCCCTTGACTTCTTGGGTAACAAACTTTGACAAGCAATACCTGCAGCTTCACATATATCCATTTTCAGATTTGTTATGACTTTGAATGTCACCTATGGTTTTATTTGTAGTCTGTTTATTCGGTAACCTAGTTACGAACGATAACATAGTCACACGCACAAGTAACTCAAAATGAAATAGCGGAACGAGTAATCATGAAGGAAGGGTGAGAAAAAAACTTCAATCCATGCAAATTTTGAAAAATGCCAATAAGCAGCGGGAAAAACGTAATAAGTAACACGGAATGTATCGACTGTTAACATCCTCGGTAAGCGACAAGCCTCGGCTTTGCCTCGGCTCGTACTCGCTCACCTCGAATGTTAACACGTCTTTACATTCCTTGTTACTTAAATAACTATTTAACTAAAACTAAATCTTCTACTCTAAGCGTATTATTAGGATAACAGGACTTATCATATCTATCTTTTCTATTTGTTTTTGAGTGTAACAAATTATTTCTTGCATCGGCACAAGCTCGCTGAAGACGGTGTTTCAGTTCTAGAGGGTAATTGTCAAAAGTATACAGAGGATCAATATTTTGAGTAATGTTAGAGGGTAGTTTGGGTATGGAGAATATTTACTTTCTGTATGAACCGATGTGTTGTATGAAAAACACCAAAATTGTAGCCAAGTGCTCCATGCAGCCTCAAAATTAGATGTCTGCATTCTTAAGTATGCGACTAAGTGTTTGTGTGAGTTTTCTGAGGAACCTATTGTCTGTGGGTGGTATGCGCACGAATTAAGTTTTTTTATGTTGAGTAATTCACATGTTTCTCTGAGTACTGTGTTCCAAGTCGCATTGTAATGTCAAAATATATTTATTGTTCTCAATGTCTTGCTCGATAGGTCCTACTAAGTCTAAAGATATTTTCTCAAAAGCGTATGATGGTGTTGTCGTAATATTCAGCGGTTCTACAAATGGATTAGAGTGTTTGTATCTTTGACAGTCATCGCAGATTTTTACAAATTTTTCTTCGTCATTATACAGTCCCTTCCAGTAGTAATACCTCTTAATGTTATTAAACATTCTACTGATACCTGCGTGGCCTCCAGTATGCAGAATGTGGAAATCATTTAAAATTAATTGTCTAGTTGCTAAATCGTCAATGTTTTGGCAATTGTTTATGAATGTTATTTTTGTTTTCGACTTCTTGAAGATTTTTGAAATCTCTTTAATTATATCTGTAGAAAAATCGTTATTTTTATTAATTAATAGTTCTGGAATATTTTCTTGTCCGGACAACTTTTGACAGTCTTTCAACATCTCTCGAAGGTCTGATGTTGAGCAAGCATCTGTCTTATTTCTGCAAGCTTGCGTCATAAATTAAATGATCGTTCATGAACTTAAATTGTTTTTCTGACTTCTGTAGTTTATTGAATTGTTGTGAGCTCAATACTTTCAATTCAGTTACGTTATGAGGTTTTTTCAAAACTTCGACAATTCCGGGGTGATCAGTCCTAGTCTCATCGTCTGCAGTTGAGTTGTCCAACAATCTCTTTGTTCGTGAACGTGTTATGACATTCACAGAGGCATCGATTTTCCTGGACATTTCTTTCAAGTCGTCAGATGGTATTTCTACTCGAGAAAGAGCATCTGCAATGTTTGAGTTTCCCTTAACGTACTGTACTACATAGTCGTATTCATCTAAAACAAGTCGAAATTTTGTCAGTCTACTAGACGGTTGATTTAAACCATACAAAAATATGAGATGTCTATGGTCGGTCTGTATTATAAATTTTCTTCCGTACAAATATGGCCTGTAATGTTTCACTGACCAAACTATAGCTAAAAGTTCTAGTTCTATAATGCTATAATTTCTTTCCGCTTTATTTAATGTTCCACTGGCATATGCAATCGGTTTATTGTCCCCGTTACATAGCACTCCAGAGATGGCAATTTTTGACGCATCAGTTTTCAAAATAAAAGTGTTTTGAACTGAAAAATCTGGGTATTGTAAAATTGGGGGTGATTTTAGTCTTGATTTCAAATTTTCAAATGCTTCTTGACATTCGTTTGTCCAGAGAATTTTTTCACCTTTTCTAGAAAGTTTGTTCAAGGGTGATGTTATTTGAGCAAAATTTGGAATGAACGACCTGTAGTAATCAGCAAAAGCTACAAATCGATTCGTTTCTTGTGCATCTTTGGGCACTGGATATTTTTGTAATGTAAGAATTATTGACGGGTCGGGAGATACTCCTGACGATGAAATTTTGTGACCTAAATAAAGAATTTCTTTTCTAAAAAATTTACATTTACTCGGATTCAGTTTTAAATTTACGTTTCGCAACCTATGCAAAACTTTCGTTAAATTTTTGTTGTGATCCATCAAACTATTTCCCAGAATGATAAGATCATCTAAGTAAACAAAACAGCATTCAAAATTCAAACCTGTCATAGCCATAGTTAAAGCCCTTGAGAATACACTGGGACTTTCGCACCCATTGGCAATCTGGTCATTTGATATTGCCCTGTATTTGTTGTGAAAGCTGTATACTCTCTACAAGCTGAGTCTAGCTCAATTTGGTGATACCCTTGTACTAGGTCAAGATGGGAAAAATAAATTGCCCCTGAAAGTGAATTTAAAATCTCATTTTAATATTTGCTATATGAAATTTTTCGTCTTTCAAACATTTATTTAGTAGTCTGTAGTCAATAACAACTCTCCACTTGCAGTCACCGTTTTCGTCTGTCTTTTTGGGTACTATTAGCAGGGGTGATGACCATGGAGATCTAGCAGGTTCAATTATTTTGTCTTTTAACATTTTATCAATCTGTTTCTCGATTTCTAGTTTCTGTGATTGGGGAAGTCTGTACGGTTTTGTGTAAACAGGGGTTGTGTTTTCTTCTAGTTGAATTGAACGTTTATAAATGTTAGTTACTGAAAGTAGGTCATTGGGAAAATGGAAAACGTCCGAATTTTGCAATTATGTGGTTTCAAGCGCTCGTTTTTCCTCTCCATTTAAGTCCGTCTGAGCAAATTGATTTTAGAACTTCTTTCACCCGTTGAACGGATGAAATATTCATGTCGTTGTAAGAAATAATTTTGAACAATTTAGCGTCAGCAATTGTAGGTTCAGAATTCTTAATTTCTACTGGTTCTTCTCGGGTATTCAAAATTTTTACTGGAATTTCATATCCGTCTACCGGTTTTGAAATTAATCCAGCAGCAAAAACGCCACTGGCTATTTCCTGTGGAAATACTATGCATTCAAAATCTTTATTTATCTTAAAGTACTTAATAATATCACAACGTGGAGGAATACTGGTATTATTATTAAAGTTAGATTCTATCGGAATTGTTAACTTATTATTGTGTACTGTGAAAGAAAACTCGAAATTTTCATAATCTTTGATTGCTGAGTATTTTTTAAAAAAATCTGCCCCTAAAATTCCTTGTATCTTATTGTCAAATGATTCTATTATGAAGAATTTATGTGTAAACAAATGTTTGTCGACTTGCAAAGGTAAGTTTAATGAGCCTAGCGTATTTGTTGACCCTGAAATTCCGTTGCTCTTTATTGTATCTGAGTAGTCTATTGTATACAAGTGTCGGTTTACATGTTTGTGGAAAATTGCGCTAATTGATGCACCTGAGTCTAGGAGTAAATAAATTTCCTGATTATTGTAACTGAAACTAACATAATTCAAACCGTGTATACCAAAAATAGAATTATTTTTCAGACTATTGGCCTCGAAAAAATGTTTGCTCCTGTGAACTGTTTTGACTTGATGCCTCGCTTTCTACACCATTTACTAAAAACATGGTTTGTCTTCTGTTGTCTCCTCTAGGATTTTGATTTTGTTGGAATCGATAATTTGAGGAGTTTTGAGATGAACGTCCTGTTTTTATATAGTTGTTATATTCAAAATAAGAACAGGTGATGCCCCAACTTATCTGAGGGAAAAAATATCTTTTGTTTCTGAACACCATGGTTATAACACCCGATCGAGAAATAATATATTCATTGAGCCTGTTAAAACAATGAAATCACAAAATTCAGTTTTTTTCAAAGGATTGAGTAATTTTAATTACCTCCCGGATGACCTGAAAAACGCACGGTCGTTACCTATATTTAAAGTAAAATTAAAGAACATCATGCTGAATGAGTGCAAGCCTTGACTTTGATATTTATTTATCGTTCTTTTATTTTATTTGTTGACTGATATGTTTCTTGCTGTTTTAATTTTTATTGTATTTTTATCTAATTAAGTGACTTATATTTTATTTTATTTATTTATACATGTACATTAGTCTTAGACTAAATAAAGGATTAATATATATATATATATATATATATATATATATATATATATATATATATATATATATTTTATGTCTGTTATTACTATTGTATCGCCCTCTAAAATTGTTGTTTTGGTTGTGGTTTGTATAGTTATGTCTGTTAGAATTGTTTCTATACCTATTGAAGTTTTGTCCTCTAAATCTATTGTTTTATTTCTAATGTGGAACATGGTCGGTTGTTGATGATTGTCTTGTGTAAATTCGTCTTTTGCTCCGTTAATTGCTTCTGTCAGTGTGCCGTATTTCCGCGCTTTTATAATTTTCCTAAGTTCTGTATTTTTTATACCCTTTGCAAAAACGTCGATGGCTAGTTTTTCATTATGTTTCCTGAAAATATCTATAGTATCTGTATCGTCACCTGCCTGAGCTAAAGTAAGATCTGACATTAGTATTTCTATTGATCTTCCATATTCATCAATACTCAAATTACCTTGCTTTACGTTTTGTAATTTAGCCGAAATAGTTGGAGCTGATTGCTTTGGTAAAAGGTTATTTCTTAGATCACTTATTAAAATTTTATGGGTGGTATAACTATTTTTCATCCTAATTTTATCTCTGTGAGATACACAAGCTTTAAGCATTTTGATTAGTGATTGTTTTCCCACCGCGTCTAAAGCGGAGTCGTGCAATTCTATACCCTCTATCAATCGATACATGCCTTCAGTTGTGCCGTTTAATTTTGGCAGTAAGTTAGCTGCTGTTTTAAAATCAAATTTCTCTCCACTCATGATTAGTCCTGTAATTATACCTGTATTTATATCAGTATTAATTTCTACTTTCCTAACAGACCTAATCCTATCATCCAAAATATTTTTGACTTTCGTAGATACTTTCTCTATTCTATGTAAATATAGTTCTGCTTGAGTGATTTCATCTTTAGTTGGACTACTACTATTAAACTTATGTACCAGTTTATTAATCAGTGAATTAATATTGTAACGTTTCATTTTCAACGTTACGAATTTACATCTAATTTCTAGCTTTGCCCCGCTCACTCCTATATAGATTTAGCTGTAGGCGCGCAGGTCAATTTCTCGGAGCCCGCTTCACAACGGACGTGACGTACCCGGGTAGTTTTCGCTGTCGAAGAATTCTTACTAACACCATCCTACACCGTCAAGGTTACGAGTGGCGGACTATTATCCGTGAGTTATCTGTTATGATAACTATCACATCGTTTGACTTAGTTTGTGCTGGTATTGTTTTAAATCTGTTTTGTGTAATTTAGTACTGTCTGTCTTCGAATTTAATTGTTACAGGGTCCACAAAGTAAGTGAATTAAAACGTACTAAAACGTACTTCGGTAGAGTGTTTAGAGTCGGTACGTTGGCTACACTGTATTTTGAAGTCACCAATGGAATTGGTAGTGGGACTTCCGTGTTAGAGCAGTCTATCTGAAGCTGTTGTGTTAGTAGGGACTGGATGAAAAAGTTATTGTGAAGAGCCGTAGGTTATTGCATTCAAGTAAAATATCTGAGGATATCTAGTGACCTTTGTGTCATCCCATGTCGGGGATCCTTGATCTTGTTGCTGTATGGTAGTTTTGGGAAGCGTTGTGGTTTTTGAAAGCGTCGTTGGATTGGGAGCGCTGTTCTGGAACCTTGCTGGTTTTTTTGAAGATAACCTTCTCAAACCCCTTGAGGGGATCACCATCACATAACTCATCTCGTCGTCCTACAACTGTTGTATTTTGTGTGGAACCCTTGTTAACAAGGTAAAGAATTCTTTACATGTTTTATTTCAATTTTTTTATGTGTTAAATGTAATTTTGATAAGGGCGCTGTTCGACACGCAGCCATTTTGTTCCTTTTATTTTTGAAATAATAATTATTCACTATTTCGAATCAATTGTCGTATTTATATGGGGAGTTTGGAATGATTGTTAACATACTTTATCGCAGTGCGATTGCTTATTTGTTCAACATACAATTTTCATCGTGAACTCATAAAATCACGTAGAGGACTGGGGGTAATCGGAAACATTTATATCTACAAAGCTATTCGTTAGAGTAATGCTGGTATTCTTGTTCCCTAGGGTTCTTGTCCGAGGCCAAGTATTTGTTCGAGGCCAAAGTGTTTGGGTGAGGCCTACGTTTCTATTCGAGGCCCAAGTTTTTGTTGGAGTCCTACGTTGCTGCTGGAGTTCTACGTTTCTGTTCGAGGCCAAGTTTTCCTGTGGGATGCCTTCATTTCCCGATAGAGGCTCATATTCATGTTGAATCTGTAGTACGTTGAGAAACTATTTTGCAGTCCTATCAGACTCATCTGGAAGCTGTAAGTCGCTGCTAGAGACTGCAAGTCCAGAGAATTCCTGTTCCAGAGTCCTGTCGGATGAATAACGTCCATATACCAACAGATAAGTAGTTAAAAACTGTGTGAAATATTTTTATTATTTTAATTACTAGTCAAACATTATTTTTGAAGGGTCGAAACCCTTAGAACTTTCGTAAAGTTATATCTTAAAAAGGTAAATAACATACTGGTATTCATAGGTACTTTTTGTTGTAAAATATCTGCGGAGAGCCCGTAACATCATATACAAGCGCACGATTTGCACATAATAAACCTTTGCCAATGGATCCATTCGCCGATGTCCCTTTATAATTTGGTAATCTTCAGAGGGTACACTTTCCGTACGGTATAAATATTTACTCACTCACTAGGAATCTATTTTTGTGTTTATGAAACTATTTTAAGCATTCCGTTCCATAGTGATTGTTATTATTTTTTAAATTGGTGAATAAATAATCTTTCCAAATACTACTCGTTTCTCAATATCCATCAAATACTATTTTAATTTAATAACTTGAATTTCTTTATTTGAAGCAAAAACATTCAAAATACCAAATTTTGATGAAATCATTCATTCTAATGGAATTGATTTCATTAATGGGTTTGTTTTCATATTTTTGCTAGATAAATCAGTTCAAGTGGAAAATAAAAAAAAATTATGAAATTTATGGTCTCGGTGTACCTTTGATAATCATTCCAAAAGTGAATAAAATATCGAAAAAATACGGGTTTGGTGGAATAACTAGACCACTTTTATATTTTCAGTTTTTATTAAACATTAGTATCATCGTATGACCAGGTACAATACTTTTTTAAACTGGTTACAAACATAAACCTTAATGGTCGCCCAAGGCTTATTGGAGAATATTCCTGAATATTTAGTTTTCAAATCCTCAACTTCATGACGTTTTGGGGGAATTTTTTGTTTAATATTCTTTCGAAAGTGCTCCTTGGTTAATTGTTTTTGTTTTTCTGTCCAAGGTATCAAAATACGTTTCTTGCCTTTTTTTGGCTTGATGATACCGATATCACATCCATCTTCAGCATCAGTCAAGTTGCGATCATCGTTTCTCTCATATTGTTCTTCGTCCCTGTCCGGCAAATTATTAGAAAAAAGTGTAAAATCGATTTCATCGTCACTTCCATTTCCTTCAATCGCAGTCTCATCTATCTCGATATCTTGTAAGAGTTTACCCTTGTATTTTTGTAATTCCCCTTGCGACGAGAGTAGAAGCAGTTTGCTTACTTTTGCTGTCTGATAAACATCATCGGGCAAACGATAGTATTCATCATGGGTTTTACCTGTGTGACCCATGAATCTTGCCAACTGTTCCAGATCATTTTTTTCCATGTTGAATATTTGAGTAATTGTAGCAAGTTGTTTGCGCAATTTCGTGCAAGTCAAAAGCGCAGCTCGTTGGTCATTTTTAAGTGCAAGCTTAGCATGTTTTCTCATACATGCATACCCTGCAATACAGTTGTTGGATCCAGGCAAACCAAACAAAAAAGTATTGTCTGATAAGTTGAAATTCTTCCTTAATGAAATAAAAAATTCCATATTTTCCACAGTTTTCTTGTCAAAAAGCACTGGTACTCCCCTCCATCTTTTACCTCTAATTACAATGCGTTTCAAACTTTGAAATAGAATTCTCTCCGAGTTATTTAGAGCTTTTTCAAATTCAGATGAAGCTATGTTGTCGTAATTTTTTAAGAAGCTCGTTAATGTCATTCTTTGAAGTTCACCAACTCTTCTTTTATTAAAAATCATGACACTACAAAAAATTCCATCTAATAGATTTCGGTATTCCTTTACGTCTGTCGAGTTTTCAACCAACTTCATTTTTGCAGTGAGAATGAGATTTTGTTGATATTTCTGGAACGTCTGAAAAATTTGTTTTTTTTACGTTCTTGTTTCATTTGGTCAGGGATACGAAAATGTGAATTAGTGATAATTGATATACTGAAGTTTATCCCATCACCAAATCGCTATTTTCAACACCTCGACGAAGTAGGTAAATAGGTAAATAAGTATGTACGTATGAATGCATGTAACTAAGTGAGTGAAAGAGAAGAGATGTTATAGATGGGCGAGGGAGGAGAGAGTTGAGAGAGAGAGAGAGAGATGAGAAAGAGAGAAAAGAGAGGAGAGAGAGAGGAAAGAGAAGAGAGAAAGGAAAGAGAGGAGAGAAAGGAAAGAGAGGAAAGAGGAAAGAGAGGATAGAGGAGAAAGCCAGGAGATATAGTAGGGAGAGCAGATAATTAGAGAGAGAGAAGAGAAAGAAGGGAGAGAAGAAAGATAGGAGAGAGGGGAAAGAAAGTGGAGAGAGAGGAGATAAAGTAAAGAAGGTGGAGAAAGAGGAGAGAAGGTGGAAAAAGGGTAGAGAAGGTGGAGAGATATAAAGAGAGAGAAGAGAGAGGAGAGTAAGTGGAGAGAGACGAGAGAAGGTGGAGAGAGATATAGAGAGAGAGAGGAGAGAGTGCGGAAAGAGAAAAGAAGGAGAGGGGAGAGAGAGCGGAGAGACAGAAAAGACAGGAGAGAGAGAGAAGAAAGATAGGTGAGAAAGTGGAAAGAGAGAGAGAGGAGATAGTGTGTAAAGAAAGAGGAGATAGAAAGGTTAAAGAAAAATGAGGAAGAGAGGTGAGAGAGAGGTGAGAGTGAGGAGAGAGAGAGGAGACAGAGGAGATGGAGGAGAAGGAGAGTGGATAGATATGAGAGAGTGAGAGCAGAGGAAGAAGAGGGAGAAGAGAGAGAGGAGAAAGAGGAGGGAAATGAGTGGGAGAGAGGAGGGGGTATAGATAGAGAAGTAGTCGAGAGAGAAGGAGAGAGAAGATAAGAGAGAGGTGAGAGGAAAGAGAACGAAAAGAGGAAAAATTGGACGGAGAAGAGAGAGGAGATAAGAGAGATGAGAAAAAAGAGAGGAGATAGGAAAATATCATCATATATCGTCATTATGATTTCTGTAATAACTCACCTTGATATCTTCTGCAACGGGTATTACAGATGGCTTGTTAAATTTATTAATTGCCAAGTTCTGACCAGCTTCACTGGAAACTTCCATAGCCCAATCTGTTTTTATGAGTTCATTCAACGATTTCAGTTTCTCTAGGACGTCTTTTGAAGAAGAAGGACTTTGAATTTCAATAGATGACGCTGCATCTATAGCACATTTGAGCAGGGTTCCCATTTGTAGAGCTAGGGATGGCGATTTGAAATTTCTTTGAGTTTCGTCATAATCTGCTATTTCCTTAGTAGCTTTTACTAAAACTTTGAATTTGCATGGTTCCAATAAATTGAAGAGACTTGCTCTGTCATTTTGCACCAGTTTCCTAGCACTGATCAATAAACGACTTAAACGTCGCATATACCGTTTAGCTACAGATAATAAGTGTTTCTCTCTGTGACTTTTAATGTATCGTCTTGCAACTTCACAAACTACTCCATCTCTTTTTGCCACCAAAGAAACTTCGTCAGCTTTCATCATTGAAAAAATTCCACTCATTTTCAGGGGATCATTAGGACCAAATGGACCAACCATCATTTTCTGTCCTTCGATTTGAGCCTGGAAGCGTATAGAAGGATCGGGATTGAGAAAACATTTCTTCACATGTCGTCTTAGACTTCTGGGGGCATAATAACCTAGACAGTACTTACAACAGATGTAATTTTTTGTAAAGTTCTCTTTGATATTCATTACTGGTATAATACTTGCTGTACTAAAATCCCCTTCCCGTCGAAGTTTATCAATTTTTTTTTTCTGTGCTTCGAATTTTTCTCCATAGAAACGAATTTCATAACTTCAATTTCTTCACTGTGATTTCTTTCAAGATGCCTGGAGAAATTTCCAACCTCTCGAGAACAATATAAACAGAAATGCTTTCTTTTGATCCTTGGCTGTTCAGTTGTCCTTTTAGGTCTAGTTATTGAATTTGATGCAGAGGGAATGTCTCTGCTGCTTGCGACATTGATACAGATATTTAGTTCATTAACTTTGCTATTTAGTGGAAAGTCGTCATCACTACTTTGGAAATCTTCCGAAGGAATGTAATCTTCATCAGACATCCTTTCTGGTTCTTCTGAATTGGAAAGGTTGTCGTTTTCAGAACACCCTGTAAAAATATTATTACTTGATAACTTTCTCAGCTAGAATCTCATTTCTATCAGTAATTGTTCCAGGACCCGATACTATGGGAAAAATGATTACCTAAACGTTGAGACTTCGAATATATATGAAAGCGTCTAAGGGCCACTAAAATTATTTTTTATTTTGCCAACTTCTAGGCCAAGCTTAGGATGAAACTAAGATACTCTTTTCACACAAAATTATAGACGAAAATGGGCAAAACTAGTTTTAATATAGGATAGTTCGTAAATGAAAACCCCGGTTTTCGCCCAAGCAAAATTGCTTTGTGGAATTTTTTAAACTAGAAATAGTAAAAAAAATTACATTTTTATTTTTTTGCAATAATTTCAGAAAGTTTTGAAGGAATCCTTTCATAGGTAATGGAACTTTTGTGGAGAATACCTATATAATAATTTTTCATGCTACCGGATCGGTGTATTTTCCACTGAAAATATCGGGGAAAATCTCGAAAAAGAAACCATTTTTTAAAAAATCATAATTTTCCTAAATCTGAAGCTGGACAAACAATATTGCGGAAACTGATAGATAATAACACGTAGTTTAACTGTTCGAAAGATGGTGAGTGTCCGATCTGTCGTTTTTGCACAATCGCGTTATAAACAATTTAACGGCATATCTTAGCCGATTTAAGGGAAATCGTCATATTCAAATTATTTTAAAGGCATTTGGAAGAAGAGAATATCTACAACTTGTGACATTTTCAACACATTTCCCACCCCTCAGGTGAAAATCCAAAATACGAGTCCTGCAACTGCGCTCCGGTGGTCCATAGCTTCTAAACGGCGCAACTTAAAAATTTCTTTCGAATGTAAGCATGTTTCCTTCTTGAAAGAGTATCTTTGGAGAATATTCCAAAGTATACAAGGTGACCCAGAAAAGTGGACCAAACCAAACCTATGTTTTTTGTAATGGAACACCCTATATTTCATCACATGGTTGAATAGAGATTACTTTGACTATTCAAAAAATATATGGTCATGCTTGTTGATCGACGTTATTTTCGAAGATATATAGATATAACTTCAAAAAACATAAGTAATTCAACACTCTGTAACTCCTCGTGGAAAAATAATTTTAAAAACTTATGGGAGGCGAAATACAATACAATATGGTCTAGTTTCTGTAACATGGCACAGAGTTGAAATTTTTTGATAGATCTAAACGCAAATTGAAAGATATCTAGTTTTTTTTTAAATGGAAACCCATACATTCAATTTCAGTATTGGAAAGGCCATAAAATTTCCTTTCAAATGATATATCACACTTGGTATTTACTTCACCTTGAAATTGAAGTAAATTTCCCATTGAAAAAACCAAGATATATTTCAATTTGCATTTCGATCTGTCCGGTATACATAAAGTGATAAACTTTCAACTGGGTGTCATGTTACAGAAACTAGACCATATTAGAGTCATTTCGCCTCCTATACGTTTTTAGATTTACTTTTTTATGAGTAGTTACAGAATGTTGAATACCTTATGCTTTTTGAAATAATATCGATATATCTCCGGAAATAACGTTGATAAACATGCATGACCCTATATTTTTTTAATGGTCAAAGTAATCTCTATTCAACCATGTGATGGAATATAAGGTGTTCCATTACAAAAAAATATAAGTTTGGTTTGGTCCACTTTTCTGAGTCACCTTGTATACTTCGAAAAGAAACTCTCTCAAGAAGGAAACATGCTTGCATTCGAAAGAAATTTTTTTGTTGCGCCGTTTAGAAGCTATGGACCACCGGAGCGCAGTTGCAGGACCCTGTATACACGTAGTAGATATCGATCTCTACTTCCAGATGCCGTTCACATAATTTGAATATGACGATTTTCCTTAAATCGAAAAATATGATTTTTTTGAAAAACAGTCTCTTTTTGTCCTGAAAACATTCAAAGAATCACCTCCCGAAGTTTGTCAACATACTAAGTTAACACCCTGTATATGAAGTCTATACGTTTTTTGGTATTGGGAACTGTAAAAACAAGCTTTTGCCCAGTATGGTGTTTTGAAGCATTCAAATGAAAGATGATATCGAGAACATTTTTCGTCTTTCAATAATAATGATTTTTCGTCATAAACACTAGAAGAGTGTACCCAAAGGCATACCCTATGCATGTGGAGGACGGCTATTATTATTATTATTATTATTATTGCCGTAGCAAATAAACATAATGAGAAAGAGTGACCAATGTTCTGAAACTATCCTCATTATAGGTTCCCTCTTTTTTTATGCCGGGGTAACGCATAAATTCGAATATAGTAGAGAGACACGTTTTCCCTGAAAAAATTTCAGTCCTGAAAAATCCGAATTTGTCTCACTTCTCATGGAAACACCCCCGTATCTTCCGTATCTTCCGTATCTTCACGTAGAACAATGAAATTTACAGGATCGATAGATACACTGGAAATAAACTCACTGCACGGAAATGGTCAATCTACGTAATATACACTGCACGCCAGCAGCGAAGGAACCACCCATTTTTCCATCGCTGCTGGCGTGCAGTGCACATCATGTAGGATGACCTGTTTTGTGCAGTGAGTTCATTTCTAGTGTATCTATCGATCCTGCAAATTTCAGGGTTCTACGTATAAAATTACGGAAAATACGGGGGTGTTTCCATGAGAAGTGAGACAAATTCGGATTTTTCAGGACTGAAATTTTTTCAGAGAAAAAGTGTATCTGTAGTAAGTTGGTGGTCCTGATCACAAATCTGAAGGAATTTTTAGCCTATTTTGCCCCCTAGTATGTTTTACCGTAAAAATGTGTTATTCCATCGCTATTGGCGGGCAGTGTATATCACGTAGGCCAACCCCATTCAGGTGGTAGATGCATTTTGAGCATTTTCATCAGTCCTGAGAGTTTCATCATTCAACCTCAATTATTACGGAAGATACGGAGGTGTTTCCATGAGAAGTGAGACACACTGTATAAAAAAAATAAAATATGTTTGGTGAATATTTTATTAAAAATTTCTTGCTTATTGACATAATAGGAGACAATTTGACTAACCTTGCAATTACAATCGTGCATGGCATCACACGTTAAAAGGTAAGAGCTGCGTCTTCCCTAGCTCACACAAGTCTCTCGGAGACTTCTGAGGGTTGCGCTCAGGGGTGCAATCGGTTGACGGAATTAACAATTTTAACATTTTTTTTTTAACAATCATAACTTCATCCGTATATGGAATCATGTACCACTCAGAGTTGAAATGATTTTATATATAACGAAAATAAATCACGATACGATCGATACTTATTTTCACATGGTTTTTGTGAATTTCTCCGAATGTAGACAATTGAAACATCGAAAGATGTTTATTATAAAACAGAAACTGAAGCTGAGAACGCATCATAACAAAGTTGGGATTTAGTTAAAAATTTGAAAGGAAATACATTTTTGAATTATACAGTCATCATTGTATCCCATATAACTATTATTGTTCTTTAGCTAAAAAGTTAAAGATTCAGTTGATACTGACTTTTGAGATATGGATTAAAAACAAAGGAACGAATGGATAAGATGAAATTTCAATGAAAGGAATTCAAAATCTTCCAGACTCCGCACTAACATTGCAATAAATGATACATTTCGTAATGATAAAAATGGAAGTTATGCAATCAGATCTGAGACAAGTTACAGATTGTTCTGAATCAAATCTACCGTCATTCATCATAAGAAAAAACAAGATGTTTCCGATGCCATCTTTGAAATGTAGGGAATTGTTCGATGTGAATCATCAAGAACTCATTAGCTATTATTCAGTAATTTATTCTTTTCTGAAATCTTGTATGAGAGAGAAACAATATTTTAAATGTTCTGATGTCCCATTTGAGAGAAAATTAAATTTCGCAGTTTCAAGAAAACTAACCCATTTCCTATCCTTAAGATACGCATATGAATTTATACGCCGCTACTGTGAAGATGGCATTACAGTGTTGTAGGTTTTGCATGATTTGCTCATCTGCCATATTTGAAACGCATTCTAGTCATAAGATACCTAAGAGTTCTGTGATATTTACTCAAGTATCGAACCCCAATAACGAAAAATTGTTATCAAAATTAACTTTTACTATTTCCCGAAGTTAATTCTTCGTAATGATTCGTGACTCTTCGTGAAAACATCACGTTGATGAAATATTTCGTATTGTTTAGAGTCACACTCCAATATAAATTCATATTTATTTCCATTTGAATAGTCTCTAGGTGGACATGAATTTCAACAAAAGAACTATAGAATAATGTTCTTGAAATATTAACTCCGATGTTTTACAGAACAAGACTGGATAGCGGAAAACTCTGAACTTGCATATTTTTATTTATATAAGAGCTTGGCAACAGGGTTTTGTACTGGCATGGAGACGGAAGGTTTTCCGGAATGAATCACTGCTAGATGGAATACCTATATTCATTATTCACCAGATTTTTTGTAACTCATTAGACTTCCATTCTATTTCTATGAATTATTTCAATATGTTGGTATATTTGGGAATATCGGAAACGGTTACATACAGACAAAAGAAGGGCCATCATATGAGAGTAGTTGTGAAATAAACACTTTATAAATATTATTTTTTATTCAATCTGAGATAGGTAGTTAGATATAAATTGAATGTCCAGTAGATGTCCAGTGGATGTTCAGTGGATATCCATTGTATGTCTGATTGGCAACCAATAGAATTTCAAATGAAATGGACATAAATTGGATCTATAATGGAAACCCATTGGATGTCTAATGGGTATACAATGAACTTTCAATTGGAATGGTTATGAAATGGATCTTCACTGGAAATCCATTGTACGTCTGATGGGTATCCAATAGACTTCCAACTGGAATGGACATAAACTGGATGACCTATGGAAATCCATCAGATGTCCTGATGGGTATACAATGGACTTCTAATGTATGTCCAATGTTTCGGACATGTATCGTCCAATGGATGTCCATTGGACATATATTGGAGAAAGCTGTTCATCCAATGGATGACCAGGGTATCCATAGCTGGATGTCCATTGGTTGTCCAATGGATTTACTTGTGTTGTCTGGGCAGTCGATGATACCTTCGACGTTTACGAAGACCGCCAGGACATTGAACCATTCTGAAAATTTGGAAAAAGTAGCAGCATCTTTGTTATTTCAAATGTGACACCCTTTCTATTACCGCATTATTAAACTTGTCATTATTTTCTAATTATTTCTGCCACATACTCTGCTGTACCTATCTGTAATGGTTTTTGAGATATTGAAAATTTTCAATATGTTTTATCCAAAACATAGCTCGAATTGAATGTTTATTTCTGAGGTATTTGGATTCTTCGGAAGCTGCAATTTGTTTAGAATAGAACAAACTTCTCTACAGAATCAAAATACATGATCTTGATGAACTAAACACACAATTGCAGCTTCCTAAGAATCCAATTACCGCAGAAATAAATATTCAATTCGAGCTATATATTGGCATTTGAAACAGAATGTTCCTCAAAACGTGCATTACAAGGACTCACCCCCACTCCTGCATACAACTTCCCCTACATTCTCTCAAAAGTACCTCAAAACCTGCACGAAGGTACCTCAAAAGCTGTTTGTTCCTCAGAACCTGCATTATATACGAAAAAGTTCCTTGAAGCCTGCGTTACGGATATATATATATATATATATATATATATATATATATATATATATATATACAAAGCAGGAAATTTTTTTGGGTATAGCAGCAAGCAAAACGTGTACTCTTTTAACACTATATTTCCGATATTTCAACAGTGAATACTGTCATCTTCAGGGAAGTGTGTTGATGAGAATGATTGCTATGGATGTAATATTAAAAATTATAAACAACATGTCATGTAAGTCACATGTGACAAAGATGAACAAAACACATTAAAATACGTCAAACAATAAAAATATTAATATATTAATTTATTAATTTATTAATTTATTAATTTATTAATATATTAATATATTAATATTTTTATTGTTTGACGTATTTTAATGTGTTTTGTTCATCTTTGTCACATGTGACTTACATGACATGTTGTTTATAATTTTTAATATTACATCCATAGCAATCATTCTCATCAACACACTTCCCTGAAGATGACAGTATTCACTGTTGAAATATCGGAAATATAGTGTTAAAAGAGTACACGTTTTGCTTGCTGCTATACCCAAAAAAATTTCCTGCTTTGTATCCTAACTAGTCAGCAAAGACTACCCTTCTACTATATATATATATATATATATATATATATAATAAATATAATATAAAATAAAAAAATATAAAAATAAAAATGTCGACCGTGATTCATGTATAACATGTATAACATACTGTTACATACATACAGTTATATACAGTTACAACGTATGGGAGTATAATTAATAAGATTTATTTATAGTAAGTATTGTACGACATACATGGTACAAGGTACCAATAACCTGTATCCTTAATAATAACATGATTTATCTAATGTGAGATTATAATCAGTTTATAATGTGGTATTGAGATATTCATCCAGGGAGTTAAAGCAGTTACTGCATAATAGTTTAAATAATTTAGATTTAAAATGCTTTACGACATTCATCTTTTTTACATCATGGGGCATTCGATTGTATAGATCACTGCCCGCACATATAGGGGATTTTTTATACAAAGTTAGTTTATAATTATTTATGTATAAATTATTTCGACTCCGTGTATTGTATTCATGTTTGTCGCGGTGTGTTGGCAGCCTATTTTTAATGACATGTATGTATACGAGTAACTTATATAAATAGATAGATGTTACAGTAAGCAGGTTATTATTTTTGAAGGTATTTCGGCAAGATTCCCTATATCCCTTATTGAATATAACTCTCAACACTCTTTTCTGCATGACAAATATTCTCTGTAGATCCACACATTGACCCCATGCTATTATGTTATAAGAAATTTTTGAATAAAAAAGTGCATAGTATACGTTTATCAAAGAGGCACGATCTAAACTGTTTTTTAGCATAGTTATCGCAAAACATGTTTGACTTAATTTGGAGAGTTGATCAATATGTTTATTCCAGTCTAGGTTTTCATCTAAATTAACTCCCAAAAAATTTGTCTCCTTTTGTATGGTCAGAAGATTAATATTCAAATAGATGTTTATGTTTCTATAGTTATTTTTTCCGCGAGTTTTAAACAAAACACATACAGTTTTCTCATAGTTGATGATGAGCCTGTTGTTGAAGCACCATGTGTTGAACTGATCTAGAACTGTATTAGCTAGGCCTTCTAGATCTTCCAGGCTCTTGGCTGAAATAATTATTGAGGTGTCGTCTACATACATAAAAATTTTCCCATGATCAATAAACTCAGGTAGGTCATTAATAAATATTAGGAATATCAGGGGTCCGAGAACATACTAGTGCGGCAGTCGATTAACACACAAGACGGTCATAAAAAAAAGGACGGTCGGTATTTTTTTTTTGGCGGCGGGCAGGAATGGTGATACAAGTCACCTTCCCTTTTACCCTCGGCAGCTTCATTCGGAACCGGCGGTTGGATGGCACATGGACCGGTCGGAGCAACTCGAGTGCCATCCGGAATTCCGGTGTCCACTCGACCTCTGACCGGAATGTCCGATACGTTTCTGCTACCCACCGCCGCATCTGCAGTATACCACTGTGGCTTTCCTTCCCGGGACTAGACGACCCAGGGGGAATCACATGAATCCCTTCCACAGTGATGGCGGCCGGAACGGCGGTGGGGGGTGCCAGTGTGGTGGAAGTGAGTGGTGCCGGTGAGAGGGAAATAGGGGAGGCGGTTAAATCAATAACCGGAAGGCGGGGCAGGTCGAAAGAGGGAGGCGGGGCGGCGACGACGGTCCAGACTGGCCGGGGTGGTGACGGGGATGTCAGTTCGATGGTCTCCGGCGGTGACACGGAATTGACCGAGATGGAAGGAACGGCGGGAGAGATAGGCATACCTTCCCACTGCCACGTGGGAGAAGCAGTGGTCAGGGGGGATAGTACGGTCTCGGGGAAAGTGGAGAGGACGGACAGAACCGGGGTGATATCAGGAGTCCTGGAGAAAAGGGGGGCTTGGCGGACAGGGGTTACGATGTCCTCCGATAACTCTAGGAGTTCCCTCTCGGGGGTCGACGATGTGGCCAACGGTTGATTCATGGCGACTGAAAACAAAGGAAATTAACACTACAGAGTCTTGCTATGGGGATTCTTCCGGGTTGAACGGTTTTAAGTCTTTAATATGAATTCGTGTCAGACGTTTACCACTACTGCCTCTCAAATCATATACCACCGGGCTCTGAACTTTAATAACGGTATATGGCCCAGAGTGTTTTGGAGCTAACTTAGCGGCATGTCCCTTGATACCAGATGAGAGGTTATGTTCCTTCTTCATCGCTAGATCTCCTATGTGACATCGCCAGTCTCGGCGGCGAAGGTTATAGTAACGGCTTTGAACTGTGAAGGCTCGAGCTAAATTAATCTTCACCATCTCGTGAACTTCTTTAACCTTCCGCTACACGTGTGGCAATTTTCCACAAGAGTACACGCGCCGAACTGCGAGTCCGCAACTTATGAAATAGTAGTTTTTTAACCAATAAAACCTTGTATGTGAATGATCAAGAAAAAACAAGTATTATTGAACATTTTTATTTAATCAGTACCATTTTTAATACATTCCGAACATATAAAAGTACAATGTTCCAGACACATATATTTTTCAAACCTTATGCAAGAGTATTTGGTAGGTCAATTTTTTTATCGGTCGCAAAAACCACAACGGCCTCGTCTAAGAACATTGTTTTCATTTACTGCTGCTGGACGTTGTTTTGGTGCCTCATATTCAATTAGTTCACTGATTCTTGATGATATCTGTCTTGGCAAGCAAGTCAGTTGAGCCCGTTGACCTAAATGATTGTCTACTAATTGAAAAGACAAATTTCGCAAAAACTCTCTTCTTCTCCGATTATTGGGACTGTTAAACTTGTGAACCACCATTGTATTGATGCCAACAACATTTAGCAAACAATAAAATACGACCATTGTCCATTTTCAGGTGTTTCTTGCACAATCATATGTAGCGCAAAGTTTGTCAACTGTAACGACGCTACCCTTAGTATTATTATAGTTTTCCTGTAATCGGGTCAAAATTGTCGTCATGATGTAGGCTGTATACTAATAATACATTCTTTTTGGGTTTGGGTTTGTAGGAAACCATCGTTACATGTTCACGAAAAGCAAACATACTATATTGAACAGGTCGCGCTTTATCATGACTAGAAAATTCTATTGGTAACTCTCTTTTATTCTTGCGGATTGTACCCAGCAATGTTAGTTTCTTAGAGCGGAGCGACTCTAATAACGGTATACTGGTAAACCAGTTGTCGGTTGTTATATTTCGTCCAGAGCCATTTATAAATTCACAGAGTCTCTCAACTACAGCTTTTGCAGCAGTGTCGACAACATAAGGACCATCTGGCTGCGTCCCGACATAAACTTCCAGATTACACACAAAATAACACTTTGCGTCCAGCTGCGTCTTCCCTAGCTCACACAAGTCTCTCGGAGACTTCTGAGGGTTGCGCTCAGGGGTGCAATCGGTTGACGGAATTAACAATTTTAACATTTTTTTTTTAACAATCATAACTTCATCCGTATATGGAATCATGTACCACTCAGAGTTGAAATGATTTTATATATAACGAAAATAAATCACGATACGATCGATACTTATTTTCACATGGTTTTTGTGAATTTCTCCGAATGTAGACAATTGAAACATCGAAAGATGTTTATTATAAAACAGAAACTGAAGCTGAGAACGCATCATAACAAAGTTGGGATTTAGTTAAAAATTTGAAAGGAAATACATTTTTGAATTATACAGTCATCATTGTATCCCATATAACTATTATTGTTCTTTAGCTAAAAAGTTAAAGATTCAGTTGATACTGACTTTTGAGATATGGATTAAAAACAAAGGAACGAATGGATAAGATGAAATTTCAATGAAAGGAATTCAAAATCTTCCAGACTCCGCACTAACATTGCAATAAATGATACATTTCGTAATGATAAAAATGGAAGTTATGCAATCAGATCTGAGACAAGTTACAGATTGTTCTGAATCAAATCTACCGTCATTCATCATAAGAAAAAACAAGATGTTTCCGATGCCATCTTTGAAATGTAGGGAATTGTTCGATGTGAATCATCAAGAACTCATTAGCTATTATTCAGTAATTTATTCTTTTCTGAAATCTTGTATGAGAGAGAAACAATATTTTAAATGTTCTGATGTCCCATTTGAGAGAAAATTAAATTTCGCAGTTTCAAGAAAACTAACCCATTTCCTATCCTTAAGATACGCATATGAATTTATACGCCGCTACTGTGAAGATGGCATTACAGTGTTGTAGGTTTTGCATGATTTGCTCATCTGCCATATTTGAAACGCATTCTAGTCATAAGATACCTAAGAGTTCTGTGATATTTACTCAAGTATCGAACCCCAATAACGAAAAATTGTTATCAAAATTAACTTTTACTATTTCCCGAAGTTAATTCTTCGTAATGATTCGTGACTCTTCGTGAAAACATCACGTTGATGAAATATTTCGTATTGTTTAGAGTCACACTCCAATATAAATTCATATTTATTTCCATTTGAATAGTCTCTAGGTGGACATGAATTTCAACAAAAGAACTATAGAATAATGTTCTTGAAATATTAACTCCGATGTTTTACAGAACAAGACTGGATAGCGGAAAACTCTGAACTTGCATATTTTTATTTATATAAGAGCTTGGCAACAGGGTTTTGTACTGGCATGGAGACGGAAGGTTTTCCGGAATGAATCACTGCTAGATGGAATACCTATATTCATTATTCACCAGATTTTTTGTAACTCATTAGACTTCCATTCTATTTCTATGAATTATTTCAATATGTTGGTATATTTGGGAATATCGGAAACGGTTACATACAGACAAAAGAAGGGCCATCATATGAGAGTAGTTGTGAAATAAACACTTTATAAATATTATTTTTTATTCAATCTGAGATAGGTAGTTAGATATAAATTGAATGTCCAGTAGATGTCCAGTGGATGTTCAGTGGATATCCATTGTATGTCTGATTGGCAACCAATAGAATTTCAAATGAAATGGACATAAATTGGATCTATAATGGAAACCCATTGGATGTCTAATGGGTATACAATGAACTTTCAATTGGAATGGTTATGAAATGGATCTTCACTGGAAATCCATTGTACGTCTGATGGGTATCCAATAGACTTCCAACTGGAATGGACATAAACTGGATGACCTATGGAAATCCATCAGATGTCCTGATGGGTATACAATGGACTTCTAATGTATGTCCAATGTTTCGGACATGTATCGTCCAATGGATGTCCATTGGACATATATTGGAGAAAGCTGTTCATCCAATGGATGACCAGGGTATCCATAGCTGGATGTCCATTGGTTGTCCAATGGATTTACTTGTGTTGTCTGGGCAGTCGATGATACCTTCGACGTTTACGAAGACCGCCAGGACATTGAACCATTCTGAAAATTTGGAAAAAGTAGCAGCATCTTTGTTATTTCAAATGTGACACCCTTTCTATTACCGCATTATTAAACTTGTCATTATTTTCTAATTATTTCTGCCACATACTCTGCTGTACCTATCTGTAATGGTTTTTGAGATATTGAAAATTTTCAATATGTTTTATCCAAAACATAGCTCGAATTGAATGTTTATTTCTGAGGTATTTGGATTCTTCGGAAGCTGCAATTTGTTTAGAATAGAACAAACTTCTCTACAGAATCAAAATACATGATCTTGATGAACTAAACACACAATTGCAGCTTCCTAAGAATCCAATTACCGCAGAAATAAATATTCAATTCGAGCTATATATTGGCATTTGAAACAGAATGTTCCTCAAAACGTGCATTACAAGGACTCACCCCCACTCCTGCATACAACTTCCCCTACATTCTCTCAAAAGTACCTCAAAACCTGCACGAAGGTACCTCAAAAGCTGTTTGTTCCTCAGAACCTGCATTATATACGAAAAAGTTCCTTGAAGCCTGCGTTACGGATATATATATATATATATATATATATATATATATATATATATATATAATAAATATAATATAAAATAAAAAAATATAAAAATAAAAATGTCGACCGTGATTCATGTATAACATGTATAACATACTGTTACATACATACAGTTATATACAGTTACAACGTATGGGAGTATAATTAATAAGATTTATTTATAGTAAGTATTGTACGACATACATGGTACAAGGTACCAATAACCTGTATCCTTAATAATAACATGATTTATCTAATGTGAGATTATAATCAGTTTATAATGTGGTATTGAGATATTCATCCAGGGAGTTAAAGCAGTTACTGCATAATAGTTTAAATAATTTAGATTTAAAATGCTTTACGACATTCATCTTTTTTACATCATGGGGCATTCGATTGTATAGATCACTGCCCGCACATATAGGGGATTTTTTATACAAAGTTAGTTTATAATTATTTATGTATAAATTATTTCGACTCCGTGTATTGTATTCATGTTTGTCGCGGTGTGTTGGCAGCCTATTTTTAATGACATGTATGTATACGAGTAACTTATATAAATAGATAGATGTTACAGTAAGCAGGTTATTATTTTTGAAGGTATTTCGGCAAGATTCCCTATATCCCTTATTGAATATAACTCTCAACACCCTTTTCTGCATGACAAATATTCTCTGTAGATCCACACATTGACCCCATGCTATTATGTTATAAGAAATTTTTGAATAAAAAAGTGCATAGTATACGTTTATCAAAGAGGCACGATCTAAACTGTTTTTTAGCATAGTTATCGCAAAACATGTTTGACTTAATTTGGAGAGTTGATCAATATGTTTATTCCAGTCTAGGTTTTCATCTAAATTAACTCCCAAAAAATTTGTCTCCTTTTGTATGGTCAGAAGATTAATATTCAAATAGATGTTTATGTTTCTATAGTTATTTTTTCCGCGAGTTTTAAACAAAACACATACAGTTTTCTCATAGTTGATGATGAGCCTGTTGTTGAAGCACCATGTGTTGAACTGATCTAGAACTGTATTAGCTAGGCCTTCTAGATCTTCCAGGCTCTTGGCTGAAATAATTATTGAGGTGTCGTCTACATACATAAAAATTTTCCCATGATCAATAAACTCAGGTAGGTCATTAATAAATATTAGGAATATCAGGGGTCCGAGAACATACTAGTGCGGCAGTCGATTAACACACAAGACGGTCATAAAAAAAAGGACGGTCGGTATTTTTTTTTTGGCGGCGGGCAGGAATGGTGATACAAGTCACCTTCCCTTTTACCCTCGGCAGCTTCATTCGGAACCGGCGGTTGGATGGCACATGGACCGGTCGGAGCAACTCGAGTGCCATCCGGAATTCCGGTGTCCACTCGACCTCTGACCGGAATGTCCGATACGTTTCTGCTACCCACCGCCGCATCTGCAGTATACCACTGTGGCTTTCCTTCCCGGGACTAGACGACCCAGGGGGAATCACATGAATCCCTTCCACAGTGATGGCGGCCGGAACGGCGGTGGGGGGTGCCAGTGTGGTGGAAGTGAGTGGTGCCGGTGAGAGGGAAATAGGGGAGGCGGTTAAATCAATAACCGGAAGGCGGGGCAGGTCGAAAGAGGGAGGCGGGGCGGCGACGACGGTCCAGACTGGCCGGGGTGGTGACGGGGATGTCAGTTCGATGGTCTCCGGCGGTGACACGGAATTGACCGAGATGGAAGGAACGGCGGGAGAGATAGGCATACCTTCCCACTGCCACGTGGGAGAAGCAGTGGTCAGGGGGGATAGTACGGTCTCGGGGAAAGTGGAGAGGACGGACAGAACCGGGGTGATATCAGGAGTCCTGGAGAAAAGGGGGGCTTGGCGGACAGGGGTTACGATGTCCTCCGATAACTCTAGGAGTTCCCTCTCGGGGGTCGACGATGTGGCCAACGGTTGATTCATGGCGACTGAAAACAAAGGAAATTAACACTACAGAGTCTTGCTATGGGGATTCTTCCGGGTTGAACGGTTTTAAGTCTTTAATATGAATTCGTGTCAGACGTTTACCACTACTGCCTCTCAAATCATATACCACCGGGCTCTGAACTTTAATAACGGTATATGGCCCAGAGTGTTTTGGAGCTAACTTAGCGGCATGTCCCTTGATACCAGATGAGAGGTTATGTTCCTTCTTCATCGCTAGATCTCCTATGTGACATCGCCAGTCTCGGCGGCGAAGGTTATAGTAACGGCTTTGAACTGTGAAGGCTCGAGCTAAATTAATCTTCACCATCTCGTGAACTTCTTTAACCTTCCGCTACACGTGTGGCAATTTTCCACAAGAGTACACGCGCCGAACTGCGAGTCCGCAACTTGTGAAATAGTAGTTTTTTAACCAATAAAACCTTGTATGT
Source organism: Chrysolina oricalcia (assembly GCA_944452925.2). Taxonomy (NCBI): domain Eukaryota; kingdom Metazoa; phylum Arthropoda; class Insecta; order Coleoptera; family Chrysomelidae; genus Chrysolina; species Chrysolina oricalcia. The sequence continues at coordinate 45,439,220 of OX101823.2, read as the reverse complement.
GAATGATCAAGAAAAAACAAGTATTATTGAACATTTTTATTTAATCAGTACCATTTTTAATACATTCCGAACATATAAAAGTACAATGTTCCAGACACATATATTTTTCAAACCTTATGCAAGAGTATTTGGTAGGTCAATTTTTTTATCGGTCGCAAAAACCACAACGGCCTCGTCTAAGAACATTGTTTTCATTTACTGCTGCTGGACGTTGTTTTGGTGCCTCATATTCAATTAGTTCACTGATTCTTGATGATATCTGTCTTGGCAAGCAAGTCAGTTGAGCCCGTTGACCTAAATGATTGTCTACTAATTGAAAAGACAAATTTCGCAAAAACTCTCTTCTTCTCCGATTATTGGGACTGTTAAACTTGTGAACCACCATTGTATTGATGCCAACAACATTTAGCAAACAATAAAATACGACCATTGTCCATTTTCAGGTGTTTCTTGCACAATCATATGTAGCGCAAAGTTTGTCAACTGTAACGACGCTACCCTTAGTATTATTATAGTTTTCCTGTAATCGGGTCAAAATTGTCGTCATGATGTAGGCTGTATACTAATAATACATTCTTTTTGGGTTTGGGTTTGTAGGAAACCATCGTTACATGTTCACGAAAAGCAAACATACTATATTGAACAGGTCGCGCTTTATCATGACTAGAAAATTCTATTGGTAACTCTCTTTTATTCTTGCGGATTGTACCCAGCAATGTTAGTTTCTTAGAGCGGAGCGACTCTAATAACGGTATACTGGTAAACCAGTTGTCGGTTGTTATATTTCGTCCAGAGCCATTTATAAATTCACAGAGTCTCTCAACTACAGCTTTTGCAGCAGTGTCGACAACATAAGGACCATCTGGCTGAGTCCCGACATAAACTTCCAGATTACACACAAAATAACACTTTGCGTCCACTACGGCAAAAATCTTTATACCATACTTGTTGGGCTTGCTGGGAATATATTGCCTAAAGCCACAGCGCCCTCGGAAGGCCGCCAATATTTCATCAATCGTAACATAATGGAAAGGTGTGTATGCCTCTTTGCATTTTTTGACAATAGCATCAAACACTTCTCTAATAGGAGCTAATTTAGCTATTTTTTTTCCGCTCATGCCGTGTTTGAATATCATCAAAACTCAGATGTTTCAGCAGGAATTGAAACCTGTTTACTGACATCACCAAATGAAATATCTCCACACCAGTGCCATTATTACTAAACAACTCTCTCACATGCAACCGACTAGATTTGAGAACTCCAGACATGTAGAGTAACCCAACTAATGCTTGAATCTCAGATACATTTGCAAGAGCAGCGTCTCTTTCTCGAGTATAACTCGCTGCAGTTGCACTGAGGGAAAATATTTACTTTCAGATTTGTTTGTGGTGGATCCACAATCAGTGAAAAATCCTGACGTTTCATGAGTTATAGTTGTTAAAGAAGCTGAATTGTGGGTGGAGGGACTACTTACATCATCAGTAACAAATATGATGGGTATATTTTAATGTATTTCCTCTTTAAATGATATTATCTCGTCAATAACATTAGATGGCGTGGGTGAGTAGGTATATTTTATCAGGCATGTTTTTATGATGTATACATATTAATTCGTCTTCTTCCTAAAAAAGAAAACAGCTCATTGGGGTACAACAAGAAATGCAAAAAAATTAAATTAAACAAATTATGCCATACTTCCGAGGAATTTTCTCCCTCTCATTTTATTTTTCTTTGAGATAATTAATTTCTTCATCCGTTAAAGATTTTAATATATTGGGTTGGTCAATAAATTGCGTATGGTATATAAACTCGGCACTTTTTATTGCAAGATTTTGTTTATTTGGGTTGTGAAAAATACATCAGATATATATCTGTACTTTTATACAGGGTGTTTATCAAATTTACCCTTTGCATTGATGTATACTTATTTAGTCAGTCAGTTGCAAGCTCTCTTACTTTAACATAGTCCCGTTTATCTGATAATTGTATTTTTGAGTCGAATAATTTTCTTTGAAAACGAATGTTGGGCAACCATTGATATTTTTGGAGCAGTCGGTAGGATTATCAGAATTGTATCAAATTGATCATGCAGTTTTTGTGTTTACGATTGATTGATTTTTTTAACCAAAGATCGAACTTTAGTGATTTGATATGTAACTTAGTACACCAAGTGTATCGCACACCTGTACCCATCGTCAACAATGAGATTTGGGACCAGCATTGCCCAATTCTGCAAGGAGCAACGACCTGGTGAAGATAGGATCGCCGATCCAGACGAAGCTCTTGTAGTGGATAAGAAGAACATGCCCAAAGTCATTTTGGTATTCCTTCAATTGCAATTTTATGTAGTTCGAAGATTTAACTGATTATTAGAAAAAGTTTAACTCAAATACACCTTCAACTTACTTACAAACTTTAACAATTCCAATTATTTGAAGTTAACTTCCAAGACAACCTAAATTGGATAATCAAACCAATAATCATTCAAATATGACTCAGTTCAAGGCCGAAAACTTGAATTGTAAGCCAGAATTTGACGGAAATCTAAATGATCTATCTTGATTTCTATCATTATATCATTTATCATTGCAATTGCAATGAGCTGTCATGTCAGGACATTTTGTCTCTCATCCATTATTATGCTCATTGTGAACAAATAGCATTGTGTAAGGCTGGTTGGAGGGCTGAGGGTTGAGATGGCGCTAGTGGTTTATATTCATCTACCCTGCAGGCAATTTCAACTTTCTACTATTTGGAAGCTGTAGTGTCGTCTTGCCTGAATATCCGGATTTTTCTGACTAGCTCCAAGTTTGTCCGAATACCAGCCCTGACGCAAGAAATATTCAGCAATTTTCAAAAAAATTGACATGAATCCGCAAGAGGATACAAAGTTTTCTTTCGACTCCAGGTAGGCCAAGCAAAACTTTGAGGAAGCGTTTCCACCTGACTATACGAGTAGCCAACTTTTTGAAAAGAATTGAAATTTATAATTTCTCTTTTAGGAAGAAGCATTTAAAAAAAATATATTTCTCAAATAAAATTAATCCGAAGTTTTGTCCGGCAAATTACATCTGCCGAATTCTTCCCAGAACACGGAAAATACTGTGAGAGTTAAACCTGATTTTTAGGAAGGATTATCCAAGCTTGTTTCGAGAAAAGGCAAGTTACGTATTCTGTGTTTCGGGGTTTTTGTTTCTTTGTTACAGTTTTTTTATTCGACGATCGAGATCAAGCCGGGGTTGGGAGACGGTGCACATAGTGCTACCTAAAGGAAGGGTATACACACAAATAGTCACAATACAATGAAACAATGCATGCAAATCCTAGCTCCTACTTAAATCCTTAATCCCGGTTAGAATGCAAAACAGGTTGTAAAGAGAAACATTCACAATTGAAAATTGAACCAATACATGAATCTGGAAATGGAAAAAACCTACTATAAAATTGAAGTTACTTTTTTGTAATATCTAACAGAAAATAACTACTTCCCCGGCTAAAGCCACGCCGGACATTGAACTACATCTGATAGATATTGAGAAAGACCCATATAAGAGAAAAAATCTCAAAGTGAAAATTTGCATTTTCATTCAGATAGTTGATTATTTATTAAATGTCCAGTTTCCAGCGGAGATTCTCATCTACAAATGAGATAAGGGAGATTGTTATTCAGAAGTATCACTCACAGAAAATCGCTAATTTCATTGATGCATGAATTGCATCTCTCTCGCTAGGCCTCCAATACATTTTGGTCGACAAAAATCTATTTCACTCTTCTGAGATCATCAGGGAGGTCGGAAGAATAGGAAAACATACTCTTTAGAAGCAATTTCACACTGTTATGAGGAATCGTTGAACTATTTCTTGTACGGTGAAACTGAAAATAGTTTTCTGACATAAAACCTGTCATGGGTATGGCATGTTGATTTTATTGAAAATTTGAACAGGATGTTCATAAAGTCAGTTGTGGAATCATCTGCGACTGAAAGTTGGAATTAGGTCGCTATTTTCCATCGTATAAGATAACATCTCTTGGAAGGGATTCATGTCGTAAAGAGAAACATTCTCAATTGAAATTTGAACCAATACATGAATCCTCTGGAAATGGAAAAAACCTACGATAAAATTGAAGTTACTTTTTTGTAATATCTAACAGAAAACATCTACTTCTCCGGCTAAAGCCGCGCTGGACATTGAACTATATCTGATAGATATTGAGAAAGACCCTATATAACCTGGGAGAATAAATCTGAAACTGAAAATTTGCATTTTCATTCAGACAGTTGATTATTTATTAAATGTCCAGTTTCCATTGGAGATTCTCATCTATAAATGAGATGAGGTAGAATGATATTCAGAAGTATCACTCACAGAAATTCGCTCATTTCATTGGAGGTCTAGCGAAAGAGATACAATTCACGCATCAATGAAATGAGCGATTTTTTGAGAGTGATACTTCTGAATAACATTCTCCCTTATCTCATTTATAGATGAGAATCTCCAATGGAAACTGGACATTTAATATATAATCAACTATCTGAATGAAAATGCAAATTTTCACTTTCAGATTTTTTCCGAAAGTTACATAGGGTCTTTATCAGTAACTATCAGATGTAGTTCAATGCCCAGCGTGGCTTTAGCCGGGGAAGTAGTTGTTTTCTGTTAGATATTACAAAAATCAACTTCAATTTTATCGTAGGTTTTTTCTATTTCCAGAGGATTCATGTATTGGTTCAATTTTCAATTGGGAATGTTTCTCTTTACAACTGGAATCCCTTCCAAGGATATCTTGTACGATGGAAAATAGCGACTTAATTCCAATTTTCAGTCGCAGATGATTCCACAATTGACTTTATGAAAATCCTGTTCATATTTTCAGTAAAATCAGCAAAACAGGTATTTTTACGACCCTATTCTCAAATGTCGACTATTATATGTCGCATGCGACAAAATATATCCATCGCCTTTCTCGAATATGCATTGAAAAGAGATTTGAGAATCGCACCCCAAAAGGGTCTTTCTCGATTTCCATGAAAAATAAGTGAGTCAGTGTGCTCTGCCTGTGCTCTGCGGCACTTCGTACTTGAAACTGGATAAAATTTTTCACAAAAAAATTAAATGTCAGAAAAACTAAAAAGTGAAATTTTTTATTCGAGAAAATTATCAAAGTGATTGAATAAACGTCACAATCAAAGTTACTTTCTAAAAGGTAAAACGAATTGAACTCTTATCAACATCAAGTTAAACAACAAGTCTTTTACAAAGAAAAATGCGAAATTTCCAAAGTCGAATTGCACTGAATGTCTATTCGCGATTGCAGAAAAAGCTGGAATTTGAAAAATACGAGAACACAATTCATTAAATGGCATCGCTCGACAAATTCTAAAGGTATTTATTTACAAGTTCTCAGTTTAGGTTACAGTTTCAAGTGTTTATTCAAAAATCGGCATCCCATTTCTGGCCACCGAGAGACGGCATGCAGTTATCTCCCTTTTCAGAGGGAGGCTTTCCACACCCCAACCGATGGTCTGGTTGTTATCTCAGATTCCCCTATTCTCTGTGTTGCAACGTATCGTGTTTCCAATCTCCTGCTTAGTTTATATTGGCATTTCGTGTAATATGACCGTGTAGTGTTGGAGTTTTGATTGTTGTGGTGTCTCATATAGTTCTTTGCAAGAAAAATAGGTAGAAAAAACTTGCTTTAATACTTGGCTTTTTCTGCAGAGGACTCCTCCCATCCCACATGGCGTTGATAGCTCTGCGGCAGACGATTTGCCCTCTGCACCACTTGCTGGGTTTCCTCACGGGCTGGGTCGGTATGCGTCCGAGCGTGTGATTTCACCCTGCTTGTGTTATCTTTTTTATGTGTGCGTATTTTGTGTTATGTGTTTTATGTTGTATGTGTTCTGTGTTTTGTGTCATGTTGTGTGGTGGCAAGCTCACTGTCCTCTTCGACAGCTGCCGCTAGCGGGGACGACGAGGGGTGGCATGGGGTGCACCAATGTTACCCCCCATGCCCCTCTTCCCCCTCCCCTTCCATTAAGGGCACCATTCCCGAAGACCCTCCCATCCCCATAATTAGGATGTGGAGCTCTGTGAGCTGGCCTTGTATCTGCCTCACAGCTGTGGCAAGGCGAGTTTGGAAGTTCTCCACCCTGCAACCGCAGTGGGAGTGGTTTATTTGTGGTGGTGGGTGTTGTCCCTCTGGGAAAAGAGTCTCGTTGTTTCCAACTGTTTCTTCTTCCCTTCTATGGCTGGAGTGAGATCTTGCACTGCTGTGGTTCTGGCTTATGTTGTTCCTTGCATTTTCCCCCTGGCCTCTCATGGAGGGAAGGTGTTCTGTGGTGTTTTCTCTCGTGTTCTTTGGAGGGCCATTGGGGTGTATGCCTCTTTAGGATCCTTGAGGTTCTGCTTGTTCAGCGAGTTCCACCTTGTCAGATTATCGAGTTGTCTTTGTTGAGTTTCTATCCTTTTCAATTGTTCTTTGACTCTTTACTTTTCTTTTCGTTTTCCTTTCTTTCCTCGAGTTCCTTTGCCTTTCCTCGTTCTTTGAGTATTTTTTGTTTTTGTAGCTCTATCTGCCTGGCTTCTTCTTTGGCTGTTTCTTCTACGATTTTTTTAGTTTCGGATTCTTCAGCTTTCAGTTTCTGCCTTTCTTTCGAGGCTTGTTTTGCTTGTTCTGTGTTTACTCTTAACTGTAATATTGAGTGAACCAAGGAATGTAGAATTTGACGTGCCTCAGGGAACTGTTTTAGGGCCACTAGTTTTTAACATTTATATAAATGACCTATTTGAACAAGAAATACAAGGAAATATAGTAGGCTTCGCAGACGATACTGCAATTTTTTACAAAGGAACATGTTGGGAACAACTCAAGGGTGTTGATGAGGAAGACTTCAAACAAATTATAAACTTCTTCAATTATAAACTATTAACGATCAGTTTAAAAAAAAAACATATACAGGGTCCTGCAACTGCGCTCCGGTGGACCATAGCTTCTAAACGGCGCAACTTAAAATTTTCCTTCGAATGCAAGCATGTTTCCTTCTTGAGAGAGTATCTTTGGAAAATATTCCGAAGTATACAAGGTGACCCAGAAAAGTGCACCAAACCAAACTTATGTTTTTAATGGAACACCCTATATTTCCAGAATCATTCGACGAATCATTGGTGTTGATAGGACTAGCATTTAATAATAACATACCTTGAGTTGGCGGAAGACAACCTATCGATCCAAAGAAAAAGCTCTTCGTGGCGTTATGGTTCATGTCCACACCAGACTCTTATATGTAATATAAGCATCAAATCACATGAACTCAAATTGTTAATTCTTAGGCCTGTTTGTTTGACATTTGGAATTGGGAAAGGAACAGCATTCAGAGTTTTACCACGAGTGACATATGCCCTTCAATTGCCTTGCTCAAAGAATTATAGAATGGCAACTAAAGTTATGGATTCGAGCAAAAAGTGGGATTTCCAAATGTTATAGGTGCTATTGAGAGATATCACATTGAAATACGAAAACCAAAAGTGGATCCTGTATCGTACAAGAATCAAAAGGTACATTATTCGATTATTCTTCAAGCAGTATGTCATTCTCGGCGATTGTTTATAAACTGCTTTGTTGGATATTCAGAGGCTGTTCGTGATGCAAGAGTGTTTCGGAATTCACCAGTACCAGCCACAAGAAAAATACCAATTATTGCATATCTGCTACGAGGGTAGTTATAGAACATTCCTCTGCACTCTTGAAAGGAGTATTCAGAATGTTGTTGGATTGTTTGTCACTTTGGGATATTTCGAAGCTATTTATTTGAATTTATCATAGTCTGTTGTGTCCTGCATAATATTTGTACTTTGAAGGATGATCTTATTGAATATTCATTGGTGCCTGGTTGAACAACAGGTTATCATACAACCAAACCATACATTGAATTTAATAGGATAGGCACAGAGAAATTACATAATGAATATCCTTTTTATTTCAAGTATAGAAGTTCAAAATTCTAAATGAAATATATTCATAGAGTTACTATTTTCTCTTCGACCCTACAGCTTTGGTTTAGTATGGTGACAAAATAATAGTATCTATATCTAAAACTATCAACAAGGGACAACACACTTCATGTAAGGGATTTATTCACAATATTTTTCTTAGAGCGACTAATCATTTTGCCCACTGACCATGCAAACTTTTAAATATTTCAGTTTTGAATCTGGTGCACAGTTTGGTTATGAAGAGGGCCTATATTGAATGTCACATAACACAATAATAAACTCTTCATATAGATAAATCTTATACTACTGGTTACACGACTAGTATTGTAACGTCACAAAAGTTCCGTTCCAACTTTCGTCTCATTCTGTTAACTCCGTGTCATCTGGCGATAATGTTTTTAAGTAAGTGCACAAGTTTACTGCTGATCCGCTGCGAGTCCAAACTCTTCAAGTAGTTAATCTAGGTAACTGATTAAGGCTGATAGGCTCTCAGGGGAATAGCCAATATCATAGCACACAAATTCTGTGGAAGGAAAGATCGAATCCGCCTGTCAATTTGAATACAATGTTTCAGCATGTTTATAGAGAGAGAAAGTAGATTCAAAAATATGATTGTTCTTATATTTCTGTCATTTATCTCCATCTGTCAGCAATATTTGGATGCAATGCAAACTACGTCAGAGTATACGTCATTTGTATAAACCAATGAGATTGTAAATATTTAAACTCATGATTGCCTATTTAAAAAAAAGTCAGAATATTAGACTGCGTAGATATTCCTACGAAAAGAAGGGCTTTTCGGCCATTTTGCATCAATCTCTGTAACCAGCGAAATCACTTGGCTGACCTCATGGGAAAAATTATTTTTTGAAAATTCTTTGGACTTTCCTTTGGTGAAAAATTGATCACTATCAGGTTGGTAGTATTTTTAAACTTATTGTTTTTTCAAAAACAAAATAAAGGATTAAGAATTTTAAGAACATGCTAAAATATTCTTTCTTTTGCGGTGTGTAGCATGCTGGTTCTAACAAAATAAATTATTGTTCTAACATAAAACTATTGTTATAACATAAAGCTATTATGATAAAGTTATTTTCTAAATGCTAGGCTAATTTGTTGAAGAGTAGAAGTAAAGTTACTTCAACAAAAGTTAGACGGTTTCTAGAAGATTTGTCTAGGCCTATACTTATATACAAGCTCAAATGTTCAAGTCAAATGGAACATAATCGAAGCTTCATGCATTGAAGTCTATTCAGACAAACTCTTTGACGTGCCTTTTCATTTTTGAGTTCAATACAGTTGAATGTATTGATGAAACCGTCTGGTTGAGTCACTAGAGGATCACTGCGAACCGACATAGAAGGATTGTTCGCACTCGAAGCAGTTGAGGACTTTCGATACCCTAGAAGAGGTTAAGTTCTGTACAAGAGTCCATTTTATTGAGAATACGCTGGACAGGCGCGAAGATTATGGTTATTAAACAAACAAACTATTCACTTACCAGTTTTTGAGCTACTATTTCTATACAACCAGCAAGTTACACCCTTCCACAAGTTTGGGGGCCTCTTTTGGTACATATGATTTTTGTGGACAGAGTATCACATGGGATGAGGACAGTGAATATGATCACATTTGCTGCAACTTGGTAACGTACAGCTTACAATATTTATCTTTTATCAATCGTCCTGTGGACTTGGTGAGAACGTTTTGTTGCTACGACGAGACTCAGGTGACACAAGTTAAATAGTGCCTTATTTATCATATACAAGCCATAACAACCCCCAAATGTTACTTTGTTGATATTCTTGCATGTACTTTGGTGTCAACATATCCTCATGACTTAGTGTACCATACGTAAAATAGGTTGAAATTTATAATTACAATATACCTCTGAATCCCTTACAAGGCCTTGTAGCAGGAACAAAAATATGTATGTATGTGAAACTAGCTTACTAGTAATTTCAAAAATTCTATCTACAACCATAAAATTCGTTTTTGATTTGTTGACAACTTTAGGTTAGGACACATTTTCAGGTACTGATACATCTGCCACGTTAGGCAACAAACGTTTCACATTTGTATGTTTGGCAGCGTTCAGTCATCCTTGCGTTAGTCTTACCCATATTTACAGAACCGTAATCAAAATTTTTGAGTACATTAACTGATACGTATTTATTCAATCTCTCTTCTCAGGTGACAAACCCACACAAGATTATTTTTTGTCAATTTTTCTACTGAAGGAGTTAAGTTTGATAAATGTTAGGCCGATCTTTATTTTTTTAACTTTCAGTGGCGTCCTCCTGACATCTTTTAATTATCCTAATTTTTTACCAAACTAAGTGATAAAAGTGAGTCTTGGTTTAAAAGATATACCACCTCTGATGCTTCTTACCCATCTGACCATTATTGCTTCAAATTAAAAAATGAGCTGCCGGAGCAATATAGAGTAACATCTCAAATTTAAGAGGAATAGCTTCAAATTTGACTTAGAGCGTTATAGTATATATTGAAACAAAATATATCCTTTCGAACATAACTCAAATAATTTTTTATCACAAACAATAAGTACCTACAAATTATTGCAGCTTTCATTCAAGAGCCAAAATTTCAAAGGTATACAGGGTCTTTCACGACGAGGGTTCGTTGGGAATATATGGAGAACGATTCAAAATAAAAACTTGATATTTTGTGGTAGTGGGTTTTACAAAATGGCCTTCTCAACTAAAATATTTACAACTCCCGTTCTCTTTCCGTCATACCGGAAGTTGAGAGCGACTTCCTTATTTCAAATGGGACACCCTGTATTTTATTACATTTTTGAATTTCTCAGCCCATTTTAGGCCCACTGTGTATAACAATGCCTATACCCAAATTTGTTAGTTTTCGAGATACTAATTTTTTTCTGAAAAATTTTACAGTTACAGCACCACTCCGAAAAAATCATAACTCATAGACAGTAACAGTTGAAAATATGAAACTTCACAGAATCACACCTTAAGCATCAAGTCATGGACAGGTCCTTCGAATTTTCGAAAATAATTTACAGGGTGGTCGAAATTTCCACCTAAAACATAACATCGAGAAAACTGATACTACGAAAAAAAAGATATCAAGTTCATGAAGAATGTTCTATACCTAAAATACACCCCTGGCAAGATATATCCGATTTTGGGAAATATTTGAAATGTAAATCATTCGAAGCACTACCAAACCAACAAAGCTTTGGAAACAAATGAACTAATATTAACTCTGTCGTTAGTAAAAGGTAACTCAACATGAAAATGGATGGATTGAAATAAAATACTATCAGAGAGATGAATTATATCTTTGTTTATTTATATCGAATACAGTAATTTTATTTTGTTTATACTTTTTAAGGCTAGATTTTACTTTAATTTAAGAATTTAACTTAATTTCTTTAAAATCAAATAATATTGTGGTTCATTACAACAGATGTTCAAAGACATTGCCGTTTTGTTCTAAACAAGAATATATTCTATTTTGCATACCACTATTTGTAGCTTTCTGTATCGAGTCAGGAATTAAATTATTGAAAGCTCTCAGAACCCTTCGTTTCATGTTTTCTTTATCACTCACAGGATCCGCATAAACATTTTCTTTGATATATTCCCAGATGAAGAAGTCCAGTGGCGTCAGGTCTGGAGAGCGAGGAGGAAATTTAAATGGCCCATTGTAGCAAAGCCACTGATCTTCGAACATCCCATACAACAACCCAGCAACGGTAGCAGGGATCACCTACAATTCGACGCGGTCAATTGGGCGCACGAAAATTGAATGCGGAGAATTGGCCGCGGCGACAATTGGACGTCGCGACAGTTGGACGCGGCAACAGTTGGACGCGGCAACAGTTGGACGCGGCGACAATTGGACGCAAGGACTACCGGGCGCAGGGACGACTGGGCGCCAAAAAAATATCTACTAATCATAATTATTATCATAAATTCATTTTGAGTGTAGATTAGTCTGATCTAACCCGACCGAACTAACCTAGCTCGCAAGTTGGGAGCTTGGAAGTTGAATAAAAATTCATTTTAAGTGTAGTATTTTATTATTCTGATCTAACCTGACCGAACTAACCTAGCTCGCAAGTTGGGAGCTTGGAACTTGTAGAAAAATTCATTTTATTATTATTAATTTTGTGTTTTTGGCGCCCAGTCGTCCCTGTGCTCAGTTGCCCCTGTGCTCAGTTGTCACTGCGCCCAGTTGTCCTTGCGTCCAAATGTCGCGCGTCCAATTGACTGCGACCAATAGTCGTGCGTCCAATTTTACACGTTCAATTGACGTGACACCTGGTAGCAGTACTATGTGCAGGGGCTCCATTCATCTGATACCATAACTTGGAACGGTATTGTTCAGAAACATTCTATGGATTCACCAACCACATTCCTAATTATATGCGAATATCTATCGCTATTCAAATTCTCATCATAAAGATATAAACATAAAATTCAGTCTTCCTTTATAGCGCAAAAAACATTAAAACTCCATGAATCCTGGAAGTTGCGCTGGCGAACGAGCTTTGGATTTTCTGCTGCCCAAAAATGACTATTATGGCGGTTGTACATATCATTCTTGGCAAATTTGACTTCATCTGTCCATATACTGTTCTTCATGAACTCAGGGTCCTCCTGTATCTTGATAAGAAACCATTCGCAGAATTTCACTCCTGCAGGTAAGTCGTAAGGTTTCCGATTTTGAACCTGTTGATATTTGAAGGGACGCCACTTATCTTTGATTAAAATCCGGTTCATTGACGAACATGAAATTCTGCGTCCTTGAAAGAATTTTCTGGATAGGCTGTGAAGTAAGCCAAAACTACAATTTCGATGTCCTCATTGTTTACGAGTGGTTTTTTTTGTTGATGACAGACGAAATCACGGCAGTTTCTTAGAAGTCTTCTCAAAATATTTTTATTGGATCTGAGTAGATTTGGAAATCTTTCTGCAAAAACACAACAAGTTATGTCCATTATCTTATTGCATTCGCCATAAATGATTATCAAATTCAGGAAATCTTCATTAGAATACCCCAAACGAGACATTTTGCACACAAATAGAAAACTCGCATCAAATTTTGATATATTTGTTGTAACTTCATTTGTTTTCAAAGCTTGATTGATTGGTTTGGTATTGCTTCAAATGATTTACATTTTCCAAAATCGGATATATCTTGCAGGGGCGTATTTTGGGTATAGGACATTCTTCATGAACTTGATATCTTTTTTTTTTCGTGGTATCCAAAAATAATAGTGTATGGTTTCCATTTGAAAAAAATCGCGTTTCATCAGTTTTCTCGATGTTATGTTTTAGGTGGAAATTTCGACCACCCTGTAAATTATTTTCGAAAATTCGATGGACCTGTTCATGACTTGATGCTTAAGGTGCGATTCTGTGAAATTTCACATTTTCAACTGTTACTGTCTATGAGTTATGATTTTTTCGGAAAGGTGCTGTAACTGTCAAATTTTTCAGAAAAAAATCTCGAAAACTAACAAATTTGGGTATAGCCATTGTTATACAAAGTGGGCCTAAAGTGTGCTGAGAAATTCAAAAATGTAATAAAATACGGGGTGTTCTATTTGAAATAAGGAAGTTGCCCTCAACTTCCGGTATAACGGAAAGAGACCAGAAGTTGAAAATATTTTAGTTGAGAAGGCCATTTTGTAAAACACACTACCACAAAATTTCAAGATTTTATTTTGAATCCTCCATATATTCCTAACGAACACTCGTCGTGAAAGACCCTGTATATTAGTGTGACTGCTTTTCTAGAAGATATAGTAATGCATTCTTGAACTGCATGTTCTCTTGATGCATTCTATCTTTCTGTTAGTTTTTAAATTTTCTCTTCTTGTAGTCTCATCTCTGTTATCAATCTTGATGTGTTCCATGAAATGTTCTAGTGCCACTACCTTTCTTGTTGATTTGGTCACCTATTGACAAAACGTATTGGAAATTCATTAAATAAATAGCCAAATTTCATCTCGAGGGTAATGTTTAAACAATGAATGCACTTATTCTCTTTGAATGATGAATTTCCAACGGTTTGATAGTATAAAATGCTGGAGTATTTCCAGATGATGATAGAATTCCTTCAGTTGTAGTATATGCTGTAGATTGTTTTGAGAGTCCTGCACTAACAATAGCTTCTGGTACCATGTACGCTTTTTCTCTGAGTGATAAATCTACATCAAATATATTTTGTAGTTACATTGTAAGTTGTTAATTCTAATTACACCATTTTTATTTAACAATACTTCGAGAATGAAAAGCCCAGGTAGATCTAGAAGAGTTCCCAGATTTCTTATTTTGATGTTTTAAATTTGTGTATGTTCTTTTTAAACCAGACATTTTTGTCGAACACTGTAATTCAGAAAAACAGTACGATTTTTTATGAATGTTCATTTCATCAGCTATTTCTTGCCAAATTTTGGTGTGCCTCCAAAAATAACAAAACTGCTGCCTCCGACCACTCTTAAATGTCAGAAATAATTGCTACATTCAATAACATCTTATCCAAACATTCCAAAATGAGATTGAGATCTACATCATTGATGTTTGTTGTAGGTAATTGTATTAAGGCGCGTTCACATTGGTATAGTGAATGGGTTAGTCGCTTGTACCAGTAACTTGCAAGAGAGACACTAATCCAATGTGATCAGGTAAGGTGAGTACTTATACAAGTAGCGAGGACAGGAAAGTGAATAGCCAGCACATCTATTTACTTGCCTACTAGCCTTCCCCTTCCACATAAATTCGCACTGACCAGGCGATAAACTTGTCAACTAGCCGTGTGTAGACGGGATCGAACAAGTTTAGTAGGTATAGTATTGAAGAACAGAACAGTGCCGTTGTTTCTTTATTTTGATTTGTTGAAATCAATGTGTGAAAAGTGTTATTAATATTAAATAATGAAGTGGACCGAGGAGGAAACCGTCAAGTTTGTGGAACCTTATCGTGAACACGAGTGCCTTTGGGATGTAACTATACCAAATTATAGGAATAACCAGATGAGAGTCGCGGCTTTGGAAAAACTAGTTCGAGATATGGGGTTGGATGCATTTACTGTTGCTGATGCTAGACAAAAAATAAAAAGTTTGAGAAACACATACAGCCAGGAGTTACAAAAAATAGAAAAATCTATTAAATCTGGAATGGGCGCTTATGATGTATACACCCCAACTTTAAAGTGGTTCCATATCATGAACGCATTTATGAAGAAGTCAAAAGAAAAAAGAATGACCCAAAGCAACTTGGTGAGAGTGTATATTAATATTAGGTCTTACCTAGGTTTTAATGGGGGTAAAAATAAACTCTTTGTGGCGTTTTTTTTTATCAATTCTTTAAAAATATTACAGTACAAGTCAGTATGTATCTAATTAATAAATTTTTGCGTCTTGCCATGGTACTGCTCCTTCGTTGTTCACGTATCGTTTAATGTGATCCCTAAACTCTCTGGCGAGCCGAGATGATTTGTAACCAGATATCGGTTTGGTGAGGTGTCTGAAATCCGCTATCTCAGACCTCCATGTTCCTGGAATTATTTCACCCGTTTCTAGATTTTGACCATCAACCAATCCTGGGGTAAAATAAATATTTGAATCCGTTTTACGTAGCCAATTATGTAATGCACAACAAGCTTTTACAATGTTGTCAACAGTTGACAATTTGCAGGAAATTTTCTTTTCAAAAATTCGAAACCTGCTAACCAGAATGCCAAATGCATTCTCAATTATACGTCTCGCACGACTCAGGCGATAGTTGAAAATTTTGTCTTCTTTTGATAATGGCAAAGTATTATACGGTTTCAGTAAATATGTTTTGAGGGAAAAAGCGTCATCACCAACTGAACAGTGTCCATCTGGAAGTGCGCCCCTTTCTAAAGCTTCATAGATCGAACAGTTTTGAAAAACCCCTCCATCTGACACAATTCCGTTACATCCGATATCAACGTAGGTGAAACAGTAGTTGTGGTCTGCAATTGCCATAAGTACAACGCTATTGTGTCCTTTGTAGTTGAAAAACTCGGTTCCACAGTTTGGTGGAGCTTGGATCAATATGTGCTTACCGTCGATGGCCCCGCAGCATTTGGGAAAGTGCCATCTTTCTTCGAAACCTCTAGGAATTATCTTCCAATCTTCTAAAGTAGAGGGGACCTGAAAACATAATAGTTATCAAAAATTAAAACATGTTTGCGGATGACAACAGCTGTTAATACCGAGCGTTCAAATAAATTCAACCTCAAGTAGGCTCTGCTTTGCTAAATATCAACTTATGATTGAATGCTGTAACAGTTGTTCAAAGTCGTCATTAGTACGCAGTATAACAAACGTCAATGTAAGCGATACGATTTCGTTGTTCTGCCTACTCGGGGAGCAATTTTTTCTGATCGCTCGTTAGTTATCTAAATTACGCCCAGCTGGGTATAAACTTGGCGTGATAAAAGTATACAATTTTTAATTTCTTAATACTTTATTTTCAGACTGCACAGCCAACTGGACAGAATGACGACAACAAAGAGAATGAACTGGACTCTGAACATGGTACTACTGAAGAAACATCAACTAAGATTTGTCAAAGTACTTCAACAACGGCAGGTCCTGCAGTGGGAGCTCTAGCATTAAAAAAAATGCTCAGAAATTAACTGTACGCAGTTCTGTAGCAGGATCAAAACGAAAATACCAAGATTTATCTGCAGCTGTTTCAGAGCTCCGACAGATGAATCAAGTTTTACAACAACCAGAAACGGAAGAAGATGAATTTGATAATTTTGGAAACTATACGGCAATTGCGTTAAAAAAACTGCCTTTGCACCTGGCACTAGAATGTCAAAATGATTTGCAGTGCACACTAACCCGATATCGCACTATGTCTCTTTCTACGGTTTCTTCTACATCACAGAGCTCCACTGTAATTTCTTCAGACGAAGCCTTTAGAGGACGCACACAGTATTTAGTTTACAAACTACCCTTAGCAACTCCTGGCTACCAACAACCATTAGCATCTCCTGGCTACCAACAACCGTTAGCATCATCTGCCCACCAACAACCATTGGCACCTCCTGGCTACCAACAACCATTGGCATCTCCTGACTACCAACAACCGTTGGCATCTCCTGGCTACCAACAACCGTTGGCATCTCTTAACTACCAACAACCGTTGGCATCTCCTGACTACCAACAACCGTTGACATCTCCTGACTATCACAGTCAACTTCTGGGCTGCGGTCACCTACACCGTCTGCTACACAGCAGGCACCATTGTCATGTCCTAACGACTTGTTAATGTTGTAATGTTTGAAAATTTGTTTTTTTCACATAGTACCGTGTTAAACACTTAATTTTCAAATAAATGGGTATAAAAAAATATTTTGTGTAACTCACCTTCATATATTCCTCCAGTACATCATATATTGCATCGCAAACCTCGGGTACAAACTTTGATATTGATGGTTTTGGAACTCGAAAAAGATGTTGGAGGGTTCTGAAGCTATTTCCTGTTGCTAAAAAGTTGAGTGTAATTTCTAGTTTAATTCGTGCCGGTAACGCGTCCCTGAGAAGTGTGTCATTTCTATGAATTTTAGGCAAGACCATGGCCAGCAAATTTTCAAATTTATTGGGTGTCAATCTAAGACAACCTATATTCATTAGGATCTTCTGAACGAAGTTCTTTTAAAAGAAGAGTGGATGCACCTCTGGTACTTCTTCTGTCAATCCATTTGCGAATCCATATTCTTTTTGGGCGGCAGTTTTCTTCCTCTATTAAGCTATTGATTTCTTCAGTCATAATGGCCAATATTTGCAACAAAACCCTTTTAACTCGATTTTTGTTCAGTATTTTGGATTTGAACAAAGCACGACTATGCCAAGATTTCATCTTTCCACGTCGATTGCACGATGGGAACTGGCAACCACTTTGAATGTAAACAAGTTCTAGCTTTTCATTTGAGCAAGTGGACTATCCCGGGTAGCCGCTTGTACAAGTAACTGGTACAAGTTGCTATACCAATGTAAACGCGCCTTTAGGATAGTGGTATGTATGATTATAACGCTAGTATTCCATTAAAAACTTACCACTTTTTTCACCACCTTTTCTTTTTCATCATCATTATTTTCATTCTCACAATTTCTTCATTTATACTCGTATCAGTTATTTCCCTTAAAGCTACATTTTCCTCTCTCTGCTCAGTGTGCTTGTTTATCAGCTGCCACAGACATGACATATCTGCAAATAAACAATTCTTGCAATCCTAAATCACTTATACCTCGGATATTCTAATTCCAGGGTACAATAGACTCTTGAAAATAAAATATTTATACGCACCATCGTTGACATTTTTTTCATGAAATTCAAACATTTCATTCGGTTTTTGGTTGGGCTCTTTACCACAGACAGAAAACTCGTCAGTTTGACTCTTGACGGACGACTGATATAACAGATAGCATTCATCGCTCCTAGAAGAACTGGAAGTAGTTCAGGCACTTTAATGTCTCAAGGCTAAAGAGGGGAGTAAAAAGTAAGCGTGTCAATGCGCTCCCAATGTAGGAAACGGAACGGTCTTATTATGTCATCAATGCATGAAACGAATCACGCCGATAGAGTATAACGGAACGGTCTTATTATGTCATCAATACATGAAACGAATCACGCCGATAGAGTATAGACAAACTACCTAAGTGTGACGTTAAAGTGAACTGAACCAAACATTGGAAACTGCATAGAAACTATCATAAGATTATTTTACAGCGAACGTTCAACAATGTCGGATGACAAATAAGCCTCTTCTATCACATTTTTACACTTGCAACTATATTTTTCACCTATACATACAAAACAAGAACGGTAAGTAATTTTTGGACAATTACGCATCTTTGGAGGCAGAAAATTACTTTCTGGAACAAGGAATAAAAGAACTATCAGAGAAACTGGAAAACTCAGCAACTCGTTTCAGTTATGAACATACCAAAAACAATGATGCTCATGTACTGTCATGATTTTAAAGAGCTACAAAAGAGCATTCCTAAAATCAGGAGGAAATTTTGGATAACAGATGGAAATTCTGAAAGTCAAAGATGGGAGAATCTTTCAAGTGCCCCGCATAATATGGGCAAAACCACAATCAGCATTTGACATAACAACTGTCAAACAGAATTCAGTAAAATTCAATCAGTAAATGTGAGAAACTTTCAATAGTATTTCAAAGAAAAATATACTTGATCAATCATAATCGAATGGGAATGATACTTATGCAAAAAGTGAATTATTTTTCAAATTAATTGAAATGAATGACAACACTGATGAAGTTTGATATTCAATTATTTCAGGACGTGAAATGACGCTTCAGAAAATTCCAAATAAAAAAAAAATAATTAAAACAGAGTCAATAGATAAAATAAGAATCCTGAAATTTTAAGCTTTCTAAAAATATCAAAATCATTTTCCTAGACATATCATTTAATTAACAATAAATTTCCAAACATTAGCATTTAAGAGATTTCACTTCTTGTTGCTAGGAAACGGGAACATTAGATTTTTTTGTCAAGAAGGGAACCCAAAAAAGTAACCAAAATTTTTATGGAACAACAAATTGTAAATAAACCATTCCATATCTACGAACAAAAATTTCCAAGACAATACTCGTATACTCCAAGAAAGACATCCAAGAAAGACATCCGGTAGTGAATGAAAAATTTTCAGTATCCAGTTCCCAACACAACTATTTTTCAGATATGTGCTGCGCTCACAAATTTGCAAATTCCACTAATGAAGGAAGATGAAGAGCATTATTGTTGATACATTTCTAATACATTGACTGTTTCGAACATTGTTCGTGGCTCATATAGTCCTAAGATGAGATTCTATCAATGAGCTTGTGGAAGATTGCATAAATGTTCCGTAATTGACATTCAATTCCATAAGTTTGAGGAAGAATGTAATTGTAAAGATCTACAGGAATAGCTGAAATCGCCAAAATGACTAGAAGTGGGGAGCTCAGTTCGTTTGAGGTGATTGCTTGGATCTTACAGCATTATAAACTCCACTAGTTACTAGTTCCAACTATGACTGTCTTGTACTTAATTTATAATAAATTGGACTATGAACAATCTTTTTTTAAATGTTATCACCACTGAAATGTATTTAGTTACGGTAAGTAAAATGTTGTAATTATTCGAATCTGTTTTCCTTGGATCTGATGGTAATAGTTGTGGTTTGTTTTCAAACTATTTCCTCATTATCACTGTAGAAATTCAGATATTTGTCATTATTTTTGAGATTCTGTAAGCAATTATCGTTTCATTATGAGTATGGACAACACACATGCTTTTCTACCAGGCATGTGGTCGTCTATACTTAAAAATATAACATGAAAAAAATTTCACAGCACGCCGCCAATGGTTTTAAGCTTACAACCTGATATCATAACAATAACAAAGGACCCCGCACTTTTGATAGGTAAAATGGTTCTTGGTGAAATTGTCTGAATTTTTAGTTTATTGTAGTATTCGATGTACTGACTGAACGTGCAGAATCGCAAAGTTCGTTGATAGATATATTTTGAAATACAGTGCGTTCAAGTTAAAAATCAGTAATTTTTATTAAATTATTGTCTCGGGATTTGAAAGTGCCAACTGCATTTATTTTCGCTCTTATCATCAACGTACCTTCATATTACTAAATATCATTCAGATGGTGCAGATTATATCATTATGTACAAAGTGAAAATTAAAAACATTTTTGTAATGTCTGAAAATTCGATGTAATAATGAAATATTGATAAAATTAATTTGGCATGCAATATACTATTCTTATTCCATCATTAATCACAGTTCATACATTTCGTATAGGGTGATTGGAACAATTGGTGAAATATATGGCCGGTTCTTTCGTACACATCCTGTATATTCAGGTGAATTATCATTCTCCGAAGATATCTGATACCATATGAAAATGATTTCGTTTGGATATATAGGGTGATCATGAAAATTTTCGATGATAAAAATGACAAAATATCAACGTTTCAGAAATCACCCTGTAATTTACGATTAACTCGGTGAAATTCCTTTATTATCATTTAATATATTGATCGTTCTCTCCTCAACACTGTCCCAAAAATTCAGTTTCCTACTATGACTTGTTTCACATTTATTAATTGAGAAACTTATTACCATTTGCATGACGAGTTGAAGGAACTTGTTCACGCGTACATTCTACTATTGGCCTAGATTTTTCACAAATGGTGAAACGTGAGAAAGTGGAAATCAAAATAAATGTAAAAGAGGGTGAAGATTAGAGATCACATTAGATATATGAATATAATAATGGGTACAGATGGTTAAATGAATTTTGCTGGTTTAAGCTTTGTCGGAATAAAAACGAACTACCTGAGAAAAGTGAGAATGAGTGATGGAACGCTTCTTTTTCTTATAGTAGAATTTGAATCTGACGATTTTTTCTAATTCGTGTTCCACTCGGATAGAGGTTTCCATGATTTTTATATTTGCTGGCTATCAATAGAAACATATAGACATCTATTATATTTCATCAATATAGGTATTTCAATACATAAAGGTAATAATAATTATCATTGATTGAACTAATAAAACAAAATATAAGTACTAAGGAAGGCATGAGAAATAATCATATTAAAGTGGGTGTTTTCAAAGAGAAGAAACAAATATACTAGAAGTGGACGAATTCACCGCTGAGCCTAATCTAGTACGATTACGGATTTTCTGAATATTCAGGAATGCTACCAAATATATGCTGTGGGTGGTATACAATGTCGAAGGATTCAGAGTCTCCAAGAACTGGACATTATTGTACTTGCTAGTCAGGAGCCTGAAATTAATCAAACACCACAAACAAGAATAGAAATTAATTCACCGCCCGAAATAATCTCCCACCCCATTCATAGTAACAGAAATATTTAATGGGATACACCCACAGCACCCGAAGCCCAAAGAACGCCTTGCAAACGTCATTTAACCTGTAAATTGTGTTGATTTTTCTTTTTCATTCACTTTCCGTCAACGACAGAATCGAAATGTAACCGATAGCCGATAGGGTTTTCTTGTTGTATGCAACGGGGGAGGTTGATTCGGTTAAGGCTGTTCCTTGTCACCTTCAGTGATTAGTGATATCCCGTACGGGGACCTCATATACGATTGGGCGGGTCAAACTTTGCATTAAGAATTTCATCTGACTCATGCCTGAGTTGTAACTGATGTATCGTATATTCATTCAGTTCCTGAATGGTAGATGGAATTGGATGGACCGTCATTGGTCATCACCCAGCATATAATGTTACATTTATTTTGATCTCCACATTCTCACGTTTCAATATTTGTGAAAAATCTTGACTTGGCCACTAGTAGAATGTACGCGTGAACAAGTTCTCAATTAACAACCATGAAACTAGTCGTAGTAGGAAACTGAATTTTTGAGACAGTGTTGAGGAGAGAATGATGAATATATTAATAGATACCCTCATCTCAAATTTGCCAAGTTGGCGCTTGGTACCTTTTAGTTAAACGCTATCTAATTTAGATCTAATATCTCCAAAACTATCTAAGATATGCACAGGAAACTCTTAACAATCTCAACCCCAAATTTTGTCTGGATGAGCGATTCTCAACCTGTGGGCGCGCCCCTTTGGGGGAGCGCGTAATATCAAAAGATGGGTGGGCGCATAGACGTGGGGAAATAAATCACAGAAAATGAAGTAAACATATATACATAGCAGTACCTAATGTAAAATGTATCCAAGAATTCAAACTAAAACCAACAATAAATAAAACAATCAGTGGATATCTTGAGGCTGTCTTGAAGACGATATAAATATTTGAAATAGCCACTCTCAGTTCTCGCTCAATGTCAAGCTGAGATCTATGTCATATTTAAGCAAGCATTGCTGAAATACCAATTTCTCAAAGACAAGATGTTGGAATCGGGGAAAGTATTCCTTCATTGTGAGAAATTCATCATCCACGTCAGCAAACTCTCGTCACATGACGAAAGTCTATGAATTGTTCTTCTTTTGCGACTGAGAGACCATCAGGAGTATTTTGAAAGGAGTCTCTGATCCATTCATAATTAGTTATCAAGTTGCCGTTGTTTATAAAATACATGTCGAGTGATTTTCCATGGTTGCAATTCATTCTGAAATCTTGACAGCAAAGGCGAAACGAAATGAATTCGATTAGATATTAATATTTAATAGCAGTACTAAAATAAAACTGTGGAATGGGGGAGGGGGTGGTTGAAATTGATTTGAAAAAAATTGGTCGCGAAATCTGAAAGGTTTATAATCGCTGGTCTAGATGATAAAAACAAATAACCGAGGTTGTGTTGAAGTTTTGTGACAAACTCGGTATGTGATATTTCATTACCTAAAAAAAATTTCATAACATTCAAATCACTCGGTTTGAAGTTTCCTCTCTGTCCATACCATGCGTTCTGGGTGGCTAGCTCATAAGTAAATATTTTAGACAAACATCTGTAGATATGGTCCCTTCTGTCCCTACCTCCTATGGCTTTCATATGAGTGACCTAAAATTAGTAGAATGCAATGAAATCAAATAAAATAGTATTAACATGAAAACTTACAAATGATTTTTCATTTCTCTATGTTCTCCGAGATCAATATATATTTTTTTAAATTTTCTAAATCATTCAAAGGGATTTTTCAATGAATTAAATTCATGTGAATATCAGTGACTTGTTCTCCCTCTTTTTGGAACATAGACTTAAGTCTTTTGTTAACATCCAGAATATATTTTTGAATAGCCAGACAAAACGTTCTCAACTGGGCTGAAATCTGATTATTCTTTAACAAACTTATACAGTAGCAGAATAGATAAGAGTATACCTATCATTTTTGGGACTAGCAAGGGAAATAAGGTGGATATTTAAATTTTCCTTGAGCACTTGGGAGTTGAAGAAATTGTTGTTCTTTTTATCATAATCTCACCCATTTGTGAAGATAACTGCTTCATAATGATACTCCCTGAAAATAAATTTAAATTGAAAACATTGAGAACTAAAAAAAATAAACAAAATATGAAAACACTCGAATAACTTGTGAAGTTCACATTTTATAAAAATAAAAATTTTGGTGCTCAGACACAATTTTCAGACATTTTCTTCTTGAAGTAATTAAACAGAAAATGTAATTATTGATAAATTTTAATTCAATTCCAAGAATGTGTATAGTTAACAAGACCCTATCATTGGGTACAAAACAGTCACTTCCTAGTTTCAAAGGGCCCTACAGCTATAATATTGCCTTCAGTAAATCTGCTACTTCCACTTGATAAAGCAGAAATTGACAAGTTTTCATCTATTATCATTTCAGTATTATTGTTATCGGTTTCTATGCTAGAAGTCATAAGCTCGTCTGAATTATAAAATAAGTTTTTGAACTAGACTTCATGATGATAAGTATTGCATATCATTTACAATTGAAGGAGTTTGGCTGCTAGTGTGGTTAGTTATGTGTTTTTTTTATTGTTTCGTGTCCATCACCTTCAGAAGATGGTTGCGTGGTGATATCTGATTCTAAATCACAAATAAAGTTCATGAAAAATGGGACAGCATTGTTGGAGGGTCGGTAAAATTGGTCATTTTGTGGTACAATGAGAGGGTGTGAGAAGATTGACATTCGTTTACGAGACAGATAAAATATCAAAATTGTCGAATTTTCTTTCAGTTCAGGAAATTTGAGCAGAATTCCAGAACTCCTGTTTTACAGTTTTGTGTTTACTTCAATTTTGTTCCATCGTACTTTTTTACAATATTTCGAGAATCAATCGTCAATTTCAAGTTCTTCTTTTAAATTTCTGACGTGTAATATTTTTCTCAGAAACTCGATAGTCTTCTCCATTCTGTTTCTGTCCTTGAGGACGATCATCATACAGTGTCTCTCACTGCTGAGAGAAACACCTCAGTAATTACAGTAATTTTTTACTTAGACTTGTGAAATTTGTGCAGAATCAATAAATTCATCAATGGAGGGAGCGGGTGTCGGAGGTTGGGAGCGGGTGCCGGAGATTGTTCGTTGCGGAGGGCGGGGTCGGGGTCGGGTGCCGGAGTTCGCATTCACCAGAAATTAAAATTGAGTATATGCAATAAACACAGCGGAAACAAGTTGGTAAGATAACAGTGTTAGTCAATGCAGGAAGAGCGTCAATCCATCGTTATCATCTGTTATCTTACCAACTTGTTTCCGCTGTGTTTATTGCATTTTAATTTCTGGTTCTGCCATACAGGGTGTACCAACTTGGCATTTAAGAGAAAAAAACATGGCATATATGGAGGAGGTCGTTCCAGCGCAGGCAATGAGAGAAAAGGAGGTCAAAATTGGAATTTGAATTATATAGAATTCTCATCATAGTATCTACTATATTAGCATGTGTATTTTTGAGAGTTGCACAGGAAATAAGTGTAGAAATCAGCAGAAAATGGTTTAAATGAAAATGTTTGTAAATTGAATTTGGTTTAATATTTTTGTTGGCAGATATATGAAAAAAAAACAATTCGTTATCTTCATTTGTTATTCGGCGTATTATCACCTGACATTGAATCGCGGTATTTGAGCCTTCGTTATCGGTTATTGAAAAACCATGAAGGCTAGATAGCTCATTATCAAGCTGCTGTCAAATTTGGTATACGGAGTGTACCAACATATCATTTAACAGAAAAAAAACATGAGGGTTATTTGTTGAAAATGTCACCGTATATACAGGACATCTCAAAATATAGCGTTTAAGAGAAAAAAAAAACATGTCGACTGTCAATGAGTTATACCAGGTGTACCAACATAACATTTAAGAAAAAAAACATTGCCAAATCACCGAGGATCGTATACAGGGTATCTCAAATAACATGTGTGTAGTGTTTCATCGTGCGTTTCCAATGGGGAACGTATACAGTGCGTTACCGAGAAATATATAGGGCGTTTGAATTCAATTAATGATAAAAAACATGGAGTTTGTCAACTGGCATTCAGTATACAGAAGGTTTGAATGTATGATCAATCAAGAAACATTACTGCCACCGTCATCAAGAAGGAATACATCAGCGCCATCTATTGTCGAGGTGACCAATATATGAATCAACACTATTTTATATCTTTACGAATGATAGATCAATCGATAACTTTAGCATCAATGGATTTATCTCGATGTCAGGTAACATATTCAAGCATTTTCCAAAGCCCAAAGGTTATAGGAGGCTAAGTTCGTATTATTGAAGGTACAATACGAACATTTAGACCGTTTATATGTGCAATCCCAGCAATTGTGCAGACGTTTCAGCCGTATTGCACGCGTCTCAAGCTTTTTGTGATGCTTTTGAAGCGTCTGAGTTAAAATTTCAAAAACAGGGTGTACCAACTCGGCATTTAAGAGAAAAAAAACATGGCAGCTATGAAAACTGGTATACCAGGTGAACCAACTTGACATTTAAGAGGAAAGAAAACATGACTTCCTGTCAGATGTCATGAGACAGAGAAAAAACGTAGCATTTAAGAGAAAAAACATGGCTGTCATGAAACAGAGAAAAAACACAGCATTTAAGAGAAAAAAAACATGGCTGCTGCTTGTCAAATGTCTGGTGGAAAATGAGTCAATGAAAAAACGCTTCATGCTAACGTTTTGCGTTCGCGTGCAACGTTTTCGAAAAACGTTGTCACCACCTTGCAACGTTTTCGAAAAACGTTGTCACCACCGTGCAACGTTTTCGAAAAACGTCGTTACCACCTGTCAACGTTTTCGAAGAACGTGGTAACCACCATTCCACGGTTTCGAAAACGTGGTTAGTAAGTCTTAATCTTTCGCCATAAAGTGAGGTTAGATAGATAAATCGAAAAAAAAAGGATGTTAGGTGTGGGATACGAACCCACGCTCCCTTACGGGAATCGAAACTTAAAGACGCCTTAGACCGCTCGGCCAACCTAACTTATAAGTATACATATCGAAAAGTTGGTATTGTAGGATAGGGTAAAAATTCAAACATCTTGAATACAAAATGAAAAACGTTGTTACCACCTGTCAACGTTTTCGAAAAACGTTGTAACCACCATTCCACGGTTTTGAAAACGTGGTTAGTGTTATGTTATCATTCTGTATAAAGTATGAGATTTGTTTATGTTGAGACGTCAGATTTGTCAATTGATCATTTTGAAAATACACTTTAATGAACTCAAATATCTATTATTTAACAAAGTACAACATGGCGCAGTCGTAAAAAGAAACTACGTACACCAATACGTGAGAATTATAGAACCGAAACATATAAAACCGAAGTTATGGAATTTTTGAAACAACCAAGTTCAATGAGCATGTATGAGGACCTGGGCTCTAACGGGCGAAAGTTCAAGAACAATTTTAGTCTCTATTTAAAAGCAACAGGATGCAAAGATAAACCTAAGGAAATACAAGCGGCAGTTCTATTACATTGTTTGGGGGAGGAAGCTCATGAGGTTTTGGAAACACTTGATCTGACAGCTGAAGAAAAAGCAGATCCAGATAAGATAATAGTACAATTAGATGGTTATTTTCTACCCAAATCCAATACCAGTGTGGAAACTCACAAATTCAATTCAAGAATTCTACTCTACGGTGAGTCATTTGACAATTATTTGGGAGAATTGAAGAAAATGTCAAGCAATTGTGAATTCGGTACATTCAGAGACAGACTGATAAAAGATAGAATAGTAAGTGGTATCAGAGAGCAGAAAGTGAAAGATCGTTTGTTGCGTGAACCAAATTTGGACTTGACAAAAGCTATTGAAATTTGTCGTGCAGCGGAACAGACATATAAAAATATTAAAGAATTGACACATAAAATGGAAAGTCACGAAGTTAGTGAAATTCATAAACCACACCAATTCACCGACAGTGAAAATAGTAGGTATGGTTCAGGAAAGCAGGTGGTTGAAAATTTGCAGAAAAGTAGCATGCAGTTTGATTATAAGATGCGCTTCAATACTAATGGTAGTAGAGAAGATAAACGGGATAGTGCAAGCACGTCATCTGTACAAGCTGGATCCAAAAGGGGTGACAGGGTCATTCAAGCGACAAGAAACGAACAAATGAATTCTGCAAGATTAGGTTGTGAAAATTCATATCAGTCATGCTGTGGTAGGTGTGGATTTAAACATTATCGAAGTACATGTCCAGCTATTGGTAAACAATGTAGAAGGTGTTTTGGGTTCAATCATTTTGATTATTTATGTAGAAATAAAATACAATCCAGTGTAAACAGTATCGCTGAATACAATGATAATGATTATGTTCTAGGATCAATTCAGATGTTTGCGATAGAAAATTCGAAATTTGATTGGTTTGAAACACTGTATATTCCAGATTGTAACATGAACGTAAAATTCAAGTTAGACACAGGTGCTCATGTTAATGTCATACCAGAATGTATTTGGAATGATTTGAAAATAGGTTCACTGACAGCAGCCAACCTGAATATCACAAACTATGGTGGTCAGACGTTAGATGTTGTTGGTTTCTGTGATTTACGGGTTGTTTTTAATGGTAAGAATTATTTTCTCAATTTTATTGTTCTAAAGACCAAAGGAAATTCACCTGCAATTTTGGGTATACAAAGTGTGCAAGAGCTAGAATTAGACGAAATATATTTCAAATTTAAATGAATACTCTAATTTTAAATGGTAATGCTGCATTATTTGAAGGAATTGGTGAAATTTCTGGTAGTCCTGTAAATTTTCAGTTGAGACGTGATTACCAACCAAAGGTTGTGCCTTGTCGAAAAGTGCCATTTCAGCTTATGGATAAACTCAAAGCTGAACTGGATAGAATGGTGTCTGATAATATTATCACAAGTATAAAGAAACCGACAGAATTTGTAAATCCAATAGTAATAGTTAAAAAACCAGA
This sequence comes from Chrysolina oricalcia, assembly GCA_944452925.2. Lineage (NCBI taxonomy): Eukaryota > Metazoa > Arthropoda > Insecta > Coleoptera > Chrysomelidae > Chrysolina > Chrysolina oricalcia. Next base: position 45,410,295 of record OX101823.2, on the reverse strand, counting down.
CAATAGTATTCGTATTTGTTTGGACCCTCAAAACCATAATGATGCATTACGAAATTCCTACTTTTGAAGAAATAACCCGAGATATGTGTGGTGCAAAAATATTTTCAACCCTTTATGCCAACAAAGGGTTTTGGCAAATAGTTTTAACAAGGGAAGCTTCTGAATTAACAACATTCGCAACACCTTTTGGTAGATTCATGTTTTTGCGTTTGCCGTACGGTTTATGTAATGCTCCAGAAATTTTTCATAGAACTTTCACTGAAATTTTTGAGGGAATCAAGGGCGTGAAAGTTTATATTGACGATATCGTTATTTACGCGAAGACTTTAAACGAACATGATGAAATTTTAGGTGAAGTGTTATTAACCCATTTGATCCCAAGCAATTTTTTTTTCAATTCGACAAACCTCATTTATTTTGGATTATTTGTGATACCGAAAGGCATTAATAAATTAGTTTCAATGACATGAAAAATATTACAAGAAAAAATCAAGCGTACTCACATGAGTACACTGGGCACAAATCGTAGTAAAAGTTCGTATACCATGGAGTAATATTTTGGAATTCTGAAAGGAAGAAAACTACAACCTCAGATGGTAAAAAACCTATATCTCAGTACTTATACATATGAACATGTTAATATACTGAAAAACGTCAAAATTATCGGTTACTATGGAATTGTATGGAACATTCTCTTTCAATGCACAACGTTATGTTACATTTTATACATTTCCAGCGTGATCTTAGATGGCATTGCTTGCATCGTAACTGCTTTTCAATTTTCCCCGGAAAGTAGCCACCTTCATTCAAAACAATACTGCTGCAAACAGAGGCAGATGGCCTTGCTTTTGAATAAGATGCTTTGGTGAAGCACCTGAGGTAATGGCGTGTGATGGTACGAATGAATACTAGCAGATCAACCTTATTTTCACTGTCAAGTGTATGGATTCTCCAAGCATTGACAAGTGCAACATTCACCATATGGGTGAAAATCACCCACCACCATTTCTCCTCCTGAATAGTGATCCTATAATTATTTACTGCTTGATCTAGAAGATCTACTCCTTCCATCGATGTATGCATTTTTTCAAATCATTCAGACGATCAGTATATCCGTGAGTCTCGTTCATTTCAAGATTTATAATTTCCTCACTCCATATTGGTTCAGGTTCCTTTGGTTTTCTTTTCTTTTTTTGTGAGTTTCTGAAACTCTGAATGGATTGTGCTACAAACTCTTATAATGGGATATTCTCATCATCACTGTCATAATGGACCTCAACTTCCCCGGGTACGTCAGTTGGTAAATGCGACACATTACATTCATCTTCGTCCATATCTTCTTCGTCAGTTTGCGTGTCAACATCGGGAGGAATACAACGATATTTACATTTTCACGGCTGTTACTTGTAACGTCATCAAGCGCAGTTCCAAGTCTTTTGTAACGCTTTCCATAGAAACGTGAAGAATCTATTACTGGCAATTCATCAACGTCAACGTCCATCATAGCAATCGACCTGCAAAGAAATCAAAACACATTTTAGAAGTCGTATGTGCCCAGTGTACTCATTTGAGTACATCGACCAAGTGTGTTTGTGAGTATGAATTTTCGTTTTTCGAATGGACTGTAACTTTTATGATGCTGGAAAACTGCTATCGCTCTTGAATTTGTAATAAAACCAGGATGCTGATTTCTAGTATTTTTATTACGTCTAGCTAACAAATCGTGATAATAAGAGTCAAAATGCGTACAATGAAGTTTTTTGGGTGTTGTTGATAATATTGTTTTTCGAGTCGTTATGAACGACGGTACTTATATGACATTGTCATTTACTAGTTAAAGGGTAATGCACATAAATGTGGAAAAATACGTAAAACGCAACATCGCCCCCGGCATTGAAAGTATCACTTTCAAAAAGAAATATAAAAAAAACAAAGAAGATTACTTAAACTATAAAAAGATATTTGCAATGAACAAGAAAAAAAAATGATTCATTTGTTTTCCTCAAACGGTAAAAGCACGTTTGACAGTTCCTGTTTAAGTTCTTATGGTTGCTACTCTAGCAACGTTGTCCTTGCCTGGATGAAGTTGGACTATTCTTCCTAACGCCCACTTCAATGGAGGCTGGTTATCTTCAGTTTTCCATGTTCTTGAGACCACTTGCTCCTCTGCTGTAACTCGGATACGTACTCTAAAGACCATCTGTTCCAAAAATGGCGTTGAATTTGCTGTATGTGTTGGAAGTGGGATAACCGGATCACAGGTAAATGTGTCAAGTCCAGGTCCAATTAAAAAATGCCCTGGAGTCGACGGGGAAAGATCGGAAGGGTCGGAGGATAAGGGAGACATTGGACGGGAATTCAAAATACATTCAATCTGTTCCTACAAGGTATAAAATTGTTCGAAAGTTAACGTAGCATTGACAGCTACTCTTTTCAAATGGTGTTTCATAGACTTTACTCCGGCCTCCCAAAGGCCACCAAAATGTGGAGAATGAGCTGGAATAAATGACCAAGGTATGCCTTGACTTTCAATAGAGGTAGACAGGTCATTGGAATTGGATTCTAAAAACGTGCTGAGATCTTTGAGCTCATTATTTGCACCGATAAAAGATGAACCATTATCAGAATAGACTTGAGCAGGTTTTCCTCGTCTTTCAATAAAACGTCTAAAAGCTGCTAAAAATGCTTCTTTCGTTAAGTCTTATACAAGTTCTAAGTGAATAGTACGCGTAGTGAAGCAAACAAACAGACTTACATATGATTTAGTGATTTTACAGCCCCGTCCTTTTTTGTCTTCAATTAAAAACGGACCTGCATAATCGACCCCAGTAGTGTTGAAAGGTGGAGCAGGAATAACTCTTCTACTAGGTAAATTTCCCATAATTGGATTTATCATACGAGGTTTAACCTTGAAGCACATTACACATTCATGTATTATTCTTTTAGCAAGATTTCGCCCTGAAAGTGGCCAGAATTTCTCACGAATGGAGCTCAATAAATGCTGTGGCCCAGCATGTAGCAAAATCTTGTGCTCTCTTTCAAATAAGAGCTTGGTGTACCAATGTTTTGATGATAATATGACTGGAAATTTTTTTGTCAAAACTGAAGTCTGAGTTAGCCAATCTACCTCCAACACGTAAAATGTTTTGAGTATCTAAAAAGGGATTCAGTTTTGAAGAGGTTCATTATTTTTCAGTGCCTGTATTTCTGCGCTGAAACCTTCTGACTGCACTATTTTTATGATATGAACAAAAGCCTTTCGGATTTCATTACAATGCAAATATGTGAAATTTCTTTCAGAAATTGGTTTACAACAGTTTTCTTTGAATCGCAAACAATAGGCTACCACTTTTTCCAATCGGGTCAAGTTTGAAATTTTTTCGAAAGGAATGATTCCAGAGTTTTCAGGGATTGCTAAAGAACAAATTCTGTGAGATTTCAAATCCCTTTTCAACTCAGGTAAATTTTTCTCTGGAGAATGCCTGGAGGGCCATGAATTCTCGTCATACATTAACCAATTTGGACCGTGCCAATACATTTCAAGTTTTTGTAACATACTGGGTTTCACACCACGTGACACGTAGTCAGCTGGGTTATCTGTAGTAGAGACATGTCTCCAGTCATTAACATTTGACAACTCTTGGATACTAGCTATGCGATTTGCAACGAAAATTTGAAGGTTGATTGGAGAAATATTTAGCCAATCTAAGACTATTGTGGAGTCACACAAATACGTGACGTCTGCAGAAATTTCTAAGGCAGATTTCACTTTATCCACTAATTTTGCTAACATCAAAGCAGCGACCAACTCTAAACGAGGAATGGTTTGCACTTTCAAAGGTGCAACTTTGGATTTCGCGCATATTAATCTAATAAAAGTATCGCCATTCTCATTGTTTTACTTCATATACAAGCAAACACCATAAGCTCGCGAAAAACTATCTGAAAACCCGTGTAATTCTATTTTAATGGGGTCCAGACAAGTAATCTGTCTGGGTATTTTGATATCGTTCAAATGAATCAGTTCATCTCTAAAAGATAACCAATTTGTGTGCAAGTAATTAGGAAGTACATCGTCCCATCCTAATTTTTCAGACCACAACTCTTGTAACAGAATTTTCGCTGAGATTATAACACAGCTGAGTAATCCGAGTGGGTCGAATATTTGCGAATTTCCGACAGTATAGATCGTTTAGTAACACGTTTCTGAAACCTATCACTAATCATGTATGTGAAACAATCTAGTTTTCCATTCCATAATAAACCTAATGTTCTGGTATTTTCTTTAACCCTCAAATCAAGAATATCGGTACTATCTAGACTATCAATGCCCGCAAGAATATCTGGGCCATTAGAAACCCATTTCCTCAATTTGAAACCACCTGTCCGAAGCACATTAGATACTGAGTTCGCAATGAAAATCACTTCATTTATTGTGTTACCACCAGTCAACATGTCATCAACATAAAAATGATTTTTGATAACGTTTGATATCAGTGAGTTACTGCATTCAACCCCTAATTGATAGAGACATCTAATGGCAAGGTAACTACCGGATGAAGTACCATAAACTACTCGAGTGATTTCATAAACATCAATAGGATCCTGGAGATTGTCTCTCCATAGAATTCGTTGCAATGATGTCTGACTAGGGTTTACTACACACATTCTGTACATTTTTTCGATATCACTTGATATCACATAATCATATTTTCTGTAACGAATCAAAGCATTGAAAAGATCAGGTTGAATAGTTGGACCTAGCATCTGGATGTCATTCAGAGATAGACCTGTATTTGTTGGACAAGAAGCATCAAAAACAACACGCAATCATGTAGTCAAACTGCTTTTTTTGATAACACTATGATGAGGCATATAATGAGCAAATTTTGCTTCATCTTTATTTTCTACCCTATACATGTGACCTAGCCTTCGAAATTCATCTATAAATTTTAAATATTCCAGTTTATGTTCAGGATACCTTTCGAATTTACGTTCTAGAGTGAGAAACCTTTTCTTAGCAGTTTCATAGGAGTCACCTAATATTTCAGGAGGATCTTTCAGTGGTATGGTGACTACGAAATGACCATTTTCATTGCGTAAAGAAGTTTCTAAAAAATGTGATTCACATGCCTTTTCTATTCGGGAAAGAGGTTTAACATTTGCGAAAGTTTCGAGTTCCCAAAATCGGCTGAGCTGTTTGTCAATTTGACTATCTGAATTATGAATGAAGTTACAATGAACTACTGAGGGAGGTAATGATTGTATAGGACCGGACACCAGCCATCCAAACCTAGTATTTTGTAGAATAGGATCTTGGTGTCCTAATTTTATTTGGCCAATACACAAAAATTGCCAGAAACAGTCAGCTCCCAATAGTAGGTCTATTTTATTAGGAATATCAAAGTGAGGGTCAGCCAATTTTATATGTGATGTGAACTCAGGTCAACTTTAAAGTTAGGCAGATTACTAGTTATTTGTGGAACAACAAGACATGAAAGTTTTATCGAAAATGTGTTTTGACTGTATGCATATGATACAAGAAGATTTTATATTGGTTAGATTTTCATTTATGCACGATACATTTACATCAACTCTTTTTCCAGTAAGATTCAACATATCACTAAATTCTGAAGTAACAAAACTACTCTGACTACCAGGATCTAATGAAGCACGAGCTGTGTGATATTTATTTTCATTATCAATGACACGCAGAAGAACTGTTGAAAGAAGGACGTGCTGATTTTTTGTTATATTACTAGCAGCTAAATTAATGCTTTCCTGTACACTATTTACCAGAGGTTGATCTGAAATTATTCTATTCTCATTTTCGATATGAAGAAGGGTATGATGTCTAGATTTACATCGTCTACAAGAACTGAAACGGCATTGTTTTATCTAAGACCATTTATGCACAGCTTTAAGATTTGGTTTTTTCAATACGATCATTTACAGATAACTTCATGAATTCAGGACAATCCTGTATAAAATGTTGATTATTTTTACAAAATGAACACCAAACTCTCTGTGAAATATTGTTTGACTGATTTGAGGTTAACAAAGTTTTGCTTCTAATCTCCTGCTTATTTTTACTGAAGTATTTTTTGCTGCCCTGACTATGCTCTATAGATTCTAGAAGATTTGCACGATCTTTCATGAATGTCAATAAATCTTCCAAACTAGGTGATGAATAAGAAGCTTTCTTTTCCTCCCATACCCTGTTTGTGTTGGAATCTAATTTCAAAAAAATAAGATGGATAACCATCGTATCCCAATTGTCAGTAGGTTGGTTCAATGATTTCAATGCACGCATATGTTTTTTAACGTTATCCATAAGGGTTCTAAGAGAGACAGAAGATTATTCAAGAATTTTTGCCAAATTGAAGTAACAAAACTACTCTGACTACCAGGATCTAACGAAGCACGAGCTGTGTGATATTTATTTAACGTGGTTTTGTATCAAAATTCTAGAATTGTTATATCGGTTGGAGACTAAATCCCAGGCAATTGGATAATTTGCACAAGAAATTTCTAAGCTAGCTATAACTTGCCTGGCACCACCTTCCAACGCAGACCGAAGGTAATGAAATTTTTGTATCTCATTGATTGAAGTGTTTTTATGGATAAGCGATTCAAAAATGTCTCTGAATTCTGTCCATACGTCAAAACTGCCGTCAAATTTTGGCAAGTCAATTATTGGCAATCTAATATTCTGATCATTTGGGCTCAGGGCCGCTAAGTTACCAGTAGGGCTCGTAACTGAATTATTCGTCAGGCTCGAGTTGCCTACGCTACTATTTTGATCCGATCTAGCAAAATTTAAAACATTCTTTGCCTTTGTGGTGGAGGAATAAAAAAATTGCTCGAATGTTTCGCGTTCTACAATCTGTGACTCTACCTCGGTAGACAATAATTCAATATCCAACTGAACTACTTCAAAGTCATCAAGAAGAGAGGCAGAGCGCTCTAAACGTTGTTCTAATTCAAGTAATAAGTTTTCATCAGTTTCTTTTCCATTCATGGCAAACCAGATTTTTTCTTCAGTGACAATGCCCCCCAATTCACAAATTCAGAATTTCAGCAGTTTCTCAAAGAGTGGGAGGTAGTTCATCAAACTAATTCGCCAACATACTCACAATCTAATGGTTTTATCGAAAGACACGTACAGACTATCAAGAAAATGTTTAAAAAAGCTATATTTGACGGTAAAGATATACATTTAACCCTACTTGAATACAGAAATACTCCAATTAGTCACGAGATTCCGTCTCCGGCACAGCTTTTGTTTGGTCGCACGCTCAAAGGTCATATACATGTGAAAGAAAATCTTTGGAAACCTAATAGTTGTTATCACAGAAATGTCAATAAGATTTTTAATAATGTAAATTATAGGCAAAAAACATATTATGACACAAATGCAAGAAATTTACCTGAACTGAATGCTTCAGATCGTGTTATGGTTCAGTTTGGTAAGATTTGGGAACCAGCAACAATCTTAAAAGTTGACCATAATAGACCTAGATCTTTTATCATTAAACTGGACAGAAATGGTAGAGTTTTTGTTAGAAATAGAAGATTCTTAAGAAAAGTTCCATCGAGTGCTCCAAATAATTCTACCGATACAGAATATGATTTACCTTTAGATCATCATGATAATAATGAAAGTCATGTGGATATCAATGACAATGTAGAGATGAATGACAATGTCGAGATGAATGAAAATGATGATATTGGGGTTACTGAAAATGAAAGTAACATTAGTGAAACTTCGAATATTGAAGAAAGAGTCAATATACAGGGTGTTTCTTAAGTACGTGTAGAAAATTTAGGAGCGTATTGTTGACATCAAAATAAGAAGAAAAGTCCCTATAAACATATGTCCGAAAGTTATTCGTTTTTGAGATACAGAGTGTCAAAGTTGAATTCTTGTTTTTATTTTTTGTAAATAATTTCAAAATAATTTTGATATTTGGGTATCTGGGAATATTCATTATTTAGTTTGTGAAAATATATTCTTGGTAGAGGTCACTGCGAGCAACTGTTTTCGAGTTATTCAGATTTGAAATAATCGATGCAAGTGATTTTGAATGACAAGATTTTTTAAATAAAAATAAATTCAGTAAGAAATTCGTTTTTTCACAATTAATACAAAATTTGATTTTGTCATTGAAAAATCATCCCAGATACCAAACTTTACTCGAATATCACAAATATTTTGGCATTTATTCACAAAAAACAAATATAATAATTAAACTTTGACACTCTGTATCTTAGAAACGAATAACTTGCGAACATGTGTTTATTGGAACTTTTTTCTCATTTCGTCATCAGCAACATGCTCCTAAAGTTTCTACACGTACTTTAGAAACACCCTGTATATAAAACGCGTTTTGGTCGCATATCTAAGAAACCTACCTATTTTCAGGAGTATACATAGTTTCAAATTATAATTATTTCCTGTTGTTATAATTTAGCTTAGAAAAAAAAAGGGAGGAGATGTTATGTTATCATTCTGTATAAAGTATGAGATTTGTTTATGTAGTGACCTGAGACGTCAGATTTGTCAATTAATTGATCATTTTGAAAATACACTTTAATGAACTCAAATATCTATTATTTAACAAAGTACAACAGTTAGTAAGTCTTAATGTTTCGCCATAAAGTGAGGTTAGATAGATAAATCGAAAATCGTAACTTGAGTACAACGCCTTAGACCGCTCGGCCAACCTAACTTATACGTATACATAATAAAATGTTGGTATTGTAGGATAGGGTAAAAATTCAAACATCTTGAATACAAAATTTATTAAGCATTTTTATTTCGGTAATATATCACATAGCCATTTGTAAAGAATATCTACGTTTCGGAGGCTGCAATTGTAGTTGGTTTGATTGCGAATGTGATGCATACAAGGTGATATGCCATCATTACTGCTGAATGTGGGGACCATCCATGACGTATTATAATAATCCTCCAAGTTCACAACACGTGTAAGTAGGCCCAACTGGTGAAATTTCGCAGTAAGATAGTCTCGTTTTTGAAGTCCTCGCACATAAACGATATCCACATTTTGTAGATTTTCGTTGAGGATGGCATCCAATTGATGATATTTCACAAAGCCTGAGGAATACCTCAAACCGTGAACGTTTCGCTCCAAGAAACATGCGGTACGTCGATCCTCTTTACTCAAAGAGGAAAATGGTATGTTTGGCAGCAGTGAAAAGTTACTGCATTGAATTCCAATCCTAATGGCTATCTCCTTAGGATGAAATTGCTGCTCGATGGTGAAGCCTTGAATATCTACAACCGCTATTATTATGTTGACTCTGTGATTGTTACTGAAGTAATATCACACATTCAGTTCCATTTCTTAATAATTTCGCTGAGTGGGAGGTGCTCAATGATAGTATCGTGCACAATGATGCAATGGGCTCTCGTATTTTGGGAAAATACCTCAGATGCTTCGATTTCAAGTTTACATCAACACTGGAACTTTTGATGCTCTCATTCCTTCTGGAACAATCGATGACAAAAAGAGATTTGTCTATAAAGTTGGTGGAATATCTCTTATCATATTCGGGTGAGAGAGCAATCTTCTCCTGAACGATGGATGATTTTTGGAACGAATATGGTGTTGTGTCACAGTTTTTTGGTTCCACACACACACACACACACGTTGATTTGATATGAATAAAAAAAATATATATTGAAATTTGGCATTTTATTACATCATACATTTCTTAAAAGTACAATTTTTTCATCTATTACATAAATCACACACGGGTTTTTGTTTATAATAAAATAAATATTCACTTAAAGCATTAGCATACATACTATCCAAAGATGAAGCTTGGCAAAAACCTTGTATAATTTCTTCCAAACTTAAATTGATTTTATTTTCACGTAACCATGTCTGGATAATGTCAAAAACACCATGTTAATATTCACAAAAGTTCAAAGCATCCAGCATAGCAATACGGTCGGACAGCACCCCAGTGTGTGTATTGAGAATGTCGTTTACATCTTGTTCAGACAGCTCCATGTTTGTGGTATCCTTGGAAATGGAAATTTGTTTGGTATGGCTTTCGATGTACTGCGTAACGCAAATATATTCCTCGCAACGTGTTGTGGTTGGATTATATTCGTCTACAAAGTCGTCGATTTGTGATTCAAAAAAAAATTCTTTCGATGTTCGCAAGATACCAATGAGGGTTGTCCATTCATCGCATGCAAAATTAATGGAACGAATGGAGAACTGTTGTTTCAAGATGATGCATGGGGTAAATTCTCTGACTGGACTTAGACCACATCAGATTTCATAGGATGGCATGAAAAACCATCAACAGCAACTGGTTTTCATTTCGAGCGGCCCTCTCGTATCGCTCCAATGCTCTATCGACGGCATTTAGAGTTTCGTTGCAATCTTCGCCATCACTATCACACATCACTTCAACTTCGCTACCGTATCGAGAGACATTTTCGTTTTCAAACTAAATGTTCAACTGTGTTTGAATAAGCTTTTATATCCTTAGATCACATGGTTAATTTTTGGTGCATGTTTGTTGACTGAAAAAAAATTATTGAAAGGCCTTCCAATGAAAGATTCAGTGAGCTCGTTTTCCATAAGATTCTATACAAAATCAACGTTTTCTATCCAGCTGTTATGTTTGGCATCCAAGCCAAACCATTTAACGTACATTTTTTTGCCTTTTTTCCTCAACACTTTTTCCACGAGATATATATCTGGATTGGCAGTTTTTTTTTGCAGTTCCTTCCCTTAGAAAGCACCCTTGACAGGAGCACCTTGCATATCCTCAAGCATAAAGGTGGCGGGGTTGGTAATGTTGACTTTGATAATTTTGAATAATTCTGTAGTCCAATTGGGTGTGTAACCCTTTTCAAAAACGTGTTTTGCCTTACTGATTCACACAACATCACCCTTGGCGAATTTTCTTGGCCCAGCTATTTTCAAATGACTGTATGTTGATTTGAGAATTTGCTTTTCATTGGCCCTGTTGATTTCCGATGGTTTCATGCCCGTCTTTGAGTGTTGCGTCTCATTGTAGGATTCTGTAATCTCAGGCAATATATTCAACCATTTGTAGGTGCCATTCAAACTGAAAAACTTGAAAAGTATTTCTTTCAAAGTTCTTATCACGCGTTCAGCCATAGAGGCCTTCATGATGCTGTACGTATTGTAGTGATTTATTCCATGTTTTTTCATCAACCCTTGGAATTTGCTGTTCCAAAATTCTTTTCCCTGGTCCGTTTGTAGATTCATGGGGCAACGTTTCGTATGTGCCAAAATGCCTGCAAACGTTTTGGTGATTTCCTCGCCCGTTTTAGATTTCAGCGGTCGAGTCCACACGAATTTAGAAAAACAATCTATAACGACTAGAATGAGTTTTAAATTTCGATTTTGGTGAGCGTACGGTCTCATCTCAGCCAAGTCCATCTGTCATAAATCATCCAATCCTTTGATGATGGTGCGACGTCGAGCATAGTTTTTTCTAATCGGTTTATGCAACTCGTTGACAAGTTGAATCTTGTCTTTGGAAGTCGACATGACTGATGACGTAAATGTGAAACCTGCTCTTTTATTATGGCGATGGATAATTTTGTTTTTTGTTAATTTTTTCGATGACCGATATTGTCTTCGCTATATCCGAATTTATTTTGGTGATTTGTTTGGAGATATCAACTTGAAAGTAGGCCAACTTCTCTTCTATTTGTTTGTCTAATGCAGTATTAACTAATTTCATCTCTGCTACTTTTCTCGAAAGATCCTCACGAATAATCCCAACATCAGCTTTAAAATCCTTACCAAGTTTATCTAACAGAGCAATAAGCTTGTCATATCGTTCAGCATTCATTTGAGTCAATTGAGCTAAGTTGCTCTTGAGCATTTTTATTTTTGTATCGAATTCTTTCGCAGCTGTAGTTACCTCATTTTGATTATTTTTCATATCCGTCCGCACTCCAGTCAAGTTGGAACTAGTTTGCGAATGGAGCCCTCCAATTGTTCAGTAGATTGATGCTCTCTCTCATCTAATACCCTAATTCAATTTTGAGTAATTTGTAGTTCAATTTGCATCCCATGAACTGAATTATTTATCATTTCACAGATTTTATCCACATACTGTTTGTTAACAGCATCTGTATCGTTAGTAGGGCCTTTGACAATTTCAAATTTTCGAAATCAACGTCGCCATCTGGGGTGTGTACCAAACCGCCACCAGAGGGCGTAGGTAATTTTCGCTTTCTATCACCGGTGTCGCTACGTACAAACTTATCGATAACCATTTTGAAAATGTGGATGTTTGGGGAAATGCACGACTTCTTATAGAATTATATTTGCCTCTTTGAGTTCACTCAAAATGTCAATAATCTCGTTGTCGTGTGAAGTATTTCCAGCATCTCGAGAGGCAATCAATAATTTGAGCCTGTCACACAGTTCGTTGGGATCGTCCCAGTAAATGAATTCCATCGGTTTGGTATTGAATGTTATTGCAGGAGGTAAACCACTACCTGTCGTTGTACTAGGTGTTTTAGGTAAACCGGTACGTGATGATGCTTTTTGTTGATTTGCTGGACGAAACAACGTTTTAATTATTTCAGCCCACTTGTATCTCTGAGTACCTTTTGCATGACCCTTAATATTTTTGTGAACGCTCGATAAATCCAAAATTGTTTTGTATACCTGCAAGTCGTCGGGAGTATAGTTTTCAGGTGTGCTGCCATATAAACCGGGTGTCCCTTTCCAATGAAATCTGTCCATTTTAATGTATCCATTTCGCTTTTCGAAATCTATTTCTTTAACTCCTAGGATCCATTTTGAAGTTACCTCATCATAGTCAGGGTCGTATACTTTATCGATTTCTTTGTTATTTTCCCAATGTTTTATAATATAAGGTTGAGCCATTATAGGATATTGCTCAATATATTCCTTTACAACATGTTCATTCATGTCTGATGTAACTCCTCTTGTACGTCTACATTAAAGACGTCCTCATCATCATCATCCTGTGTACTTGCAACATGTTCGAGGGACTGAAATGGAATTATTTCAGGCTCTTCTTGTTTTGGTTCGGTTTTTACCTCAGCTTTGATTGTGGTAGTAGAGTGTGAAGTTTTATTCGCTATTTTCCTCAATGGCGCAGATAGAGGTTTGAAAAATATCTGTAGCGACTCATCTTCTTCAGATTTGCCTAATTTCAATGCAAAATATTTTTTTTCGAATCACGTTGGCAATTTCGTTGATTTTATTCTTTCGAATAACATCAATTTCTTTGCTCAACGGTTTCATGAAGGGGAATGATGCTACATCACACCTTGTGTATACTTATATATTTGTCAAAACCTTGTCGATACCGTCCAACATTCGTATCAAAATCTTTGCAAATCACAATGGTTCCATATCGATCTTGCTGACTCCAACATTCCACACACATTCTCTTGAATTCATCGAACGACATGTCAGGGGAGACGTGTTCATCGAATACATGTTTCAAATTTATTTCATCCTGCTTGAAAAGTATGATCATATTGCAATTATCGTGTATCAGCTGTTTAGGTATTTTTGAATATGTCTGGCACAGGTAGGCAGCATCAATGTGCTTGTGTCTACATAACGAATAATACTCTCGAATTTTCTGTTGACCATCGCAAGCAACATCATCGAAAATGAAAATGGAATTCGACTTGGCTTCGTGGGGGCTTATGATCTCCTCGTTTTCCCTGAACGGGTAATATCCCAGCCCCTTAACTTTGCCCAAAATCTCTTGAACCGCTTGATATTTGAGTTGGTACAATGACTTTGAATACACGTAAATGTTTTCAAATTTAGCGCCATTCGGATAAAATAACAGTGTTAACATAGCGTTTGTTTTTCCACAACCACTCGGCCCACAAATGATTGCACGAAACGAATTGGGTAATAATTTTCCATTCTTCCCAACCAAGCTGCTACTACCATCTCCATTCAAACAATCTACATTTTCAATGGTTAATGTCTTGTCTTGTTGAATGACCTCCATGGTGTGACTGTAAAAAATGAGCGCGCCACGGTTATAAATAAAACTATCTTAATCATTTACCATAATTCTCAATGCTGACTTACTCCGGTGCAGGTGTGGTCTATTCGTTAATCAATAAGCTCCCATTCGAAGTGCATATACCAGGCTATTCGTTTTGCGGTCCAGGTACTAAATTGAAGAAAAGATTGGAGCGTGGAGACCCTAGCGTGAACCCTCTCGATAAAAGCTGTAGAGATCACGATATTTCATACTCTCAATGCAACTCCTTAGAAGACCTTCATAAAGCAGACCAAGTGTTGGAAAATAAAGCTTGGGAACGTGTGAAATCGAAAGACGCTAAACTTGGTGAACGAGCTGCAGCTTGGTTCGTCACTTCCACCATGAAAGCGAAACGTAAGCTTGGCATGGGTGTGTCCTTTCGACGTAACATGCTTCAAAAAATCATTAAAAATTGGAAGCCACATCCTAGCAACATTAAGAAATCTAGTGCTTCGGCTTTGCGAGCTGCTAAACTGGCATTGAGTCAAGCTGGAGGACGTAAGAAAATACGGATACCTAGGGTAATTCCATTTGATGCCAAATCTGGAGGAATCTCACCACTTATACCTATATTTGCTGCCCTTTCAGCTTTGGGTGCGTAAGCGGGGGATGCGAGCTCCATCGCTGAGACGATGGTGGATACAAAAAATGCTAAAAAGAAACTTGAAGAAGATCAACGTCACAATAAAGCAATGGAGCATTTGGGTTCCGGCTTGTACCTGCGCAAAACACCTCGAGGATTTGGATTGTTCCTCAAGAAGCAGCATCAACAACGCAGCAAAGGACGAGGTTTTTATTTGAAAAAGCAAAAAAACTGTTAGATAAGCTACCCCATAGAGCATTATATGATTCGGAAATTCGACAATGTGCCCGTCAACTGAAAATACCGCATTTTCGTGGAGTATTTATGCGGGATACATTACCATCAACTTGTGGTCCTTGGTTACGAGAATGTGCCGTAATGAATTTGGATTCTCAGTTGAATGTGGGAACTCATTGGCTAGCTTAAAATAAAAACGGTAATATCGTACGACATTTCGACAGTTTTGGTAATCTCAAACCTCCTATGGAATTGGTGCAATATTTTGGAGGGGGTATAACAATCACATATAATAATGATCAGCATCAAAATTATAATCAAAGTAACTGTGGTCATCTCTGCCTAAAGTTTCTACTTCATACTGCCTGCAGAAATGACACCTCGAAATGAATCTTTGCGGGATTTCACCGATGCTGAATTGAAAGCTTTATCGATTGACTATTTGATCAAGAATGCAGGACCTTGGGAACTATTGGATGTTTGGCATAAATTACCCAAGGACTACCAACATCGATTCACTTTGTTACAGATTTGCCTACTATGTTTCATTCATTATCAAAATGAGTTTGAACTGTCTGCCGCATCACTTCAAGAAGCAGAGTATCATGGACACAATTTGAATGTTATTACTGTAGGAATGAATGATTTTTCTGCTCAAAGCATTTTTTTTTATTTAAGGTGTGTGACTGTTTGATGTGTGTCAGTCATGTCTATGATATTAACGCTGACGAGACGTTCTTCGACGCTTTCCACCGATTTCAATCCACCCATTCAATTGGATTCCGATTCAGAATACAGTTTGGCTTTGCTCAGTTTCCATTCTTATAACAGTATTCCAAACATTGAAGAGTATACAAAATTCTATTACTACGAAAACGGTGTTAAAAATAAGCGAAAAACTATTGATATCCTTGCCGGATCTTACGGAATTGGTGATATTGAAGAACTGATAACCAAACACATCTTACCCAAAACGTTTAAGGAATATCCCGAGGAATTTTTCTATCTCAAACCGAATAATAATACGCTGAGAAGAGAAATATTTTGCCTCAAACACTCAATCGATTTTCGACCTGCAAATAGTTTGGCTCACATTTTGGGGTTTTCGTCTAGTCTTCTCAAACCCAACCTGCATTACGCATCCGATCTGCCTGTGGATATCATTAATGTACGCACCATACATATAGATAGCAACATTACGTTTGGACCCTTCTACAACGACGCACCGTCTCATACGATATACGAATTTGCTATTGGTGTTGATCCTGGTTACGCAATTGACGAAACACCCAATCATCTTATCTATCTACCTATTTCTCAGAGAAACGAAATAAACAACATAACGTTGCGAGTACTTGTCCAACATTCCCAACTGATTTATTTTCGAAACGAGGAAATAATAATTCGTTTGGAATTGAAGAGAAAGTATGGTGTTAACTATCTATAAAAATAACTCAAAGCCATACTCTAAGTCAGTCTTCACCAAGACCTTCAAGCATCATCAGCGCAAACTACTGACACCTGAAAATAAATTGTTTTTGGAATCTCTTGGTTATCATGTTGTCCAATCAAGTGTTCAACATTTTTCTAAAACCGCACAACGATGAATCCATACAAAAAGTGGAATGGCGGACCTACTACCCATATGTCAAGTCTTTTCGCAACAATGATGTTATTGAGATCAACATTAATCAATCTGATGGCTATGACGCCCTGTATGACAGCCTACTGTTCATCAGCGGAAAAGTTGTGAAAACTAAAGGAGATGGTCGGGTGACATTCGTAAACAATGCTGGTGCTTTCATGTTTCAATCTGCTAGTTATGAACAAAGTGGCAAGGAATTGGAAACAGTTCGTAAAGTTGGAATTGTTAGTACGGTTAGAGGCTTCCTCACCTACACCGATGAAGATATCAAACACTTGGCCACCTCAGGTTGGACTTTTCCAGGAGTCATCAGCCCAACCACTTTAACATTCTACATGCTCATCCCGCTGAAAGATTTTTTGAATATTTTCAACGATTATCAATGTGTTTCCTATGGCAAACATACCATCAGGTTGGTGAGAGCTGGAAATGATAACAACTGCTTCAAGATTGAGGAAATCGCTGGAGCGCTAACACCAAAGACGGAAGTTATACTGGAAATTGAAAATATTGAAATCAAAGTTAAACGAATCTTTCCACACGATCAAATTAAATTGCAACTTCTGAAAGCCATTCAAGCTGACACTCCTATTCTCATGCCGTTCAGAAAATGGGAACTTCACATGTTGCCTGCTCTCACGCAAGGTGCAAAAAATAAAATATGGGCCGTCAAGACTTCATCGTTTCTCGAAAGTCCCCGCTATGTGATTGTATGTTTCCAAAAAAATCGTGATCATACCCAATTCAACAATGATCCAACAGTAATCACTAATTTGTACATAACCAATATAACACTCAAAGAAAATATGAACCTGAATTTTGCAAAGGGGAATTTTTCGCAAGCCTATTTCAACTACTCACAATTCGGTCTCAGCTACAAAATTACTAATCAACATAATCCACTTCTCACTTCCACAAACATTTTGTCATCGATTGATCCAGAAGGGATGAGATCATCAAAAGTTCCAGTGTTGATGTAAAACTTGAAATCGAAGCATCTGAGGGATTTCCCCAAAATACGAGAGCCTATGGCATCATTGTGCACGATACTATCATTGAGCACCTCCCACTCAGCGAAATTATTAAGAAATGGAACTGAATGTGTGATATTACTTCAGTATCAATCACAGAGTCAACATGAGAATAGCGGTTGTAGATATTCAATGCTTCACCATCGAGCAGCAATTTCATCCTAAGGAGATAGCCATTAGGATTGGAATTCAATGCAGTAACTTTTTACTGCTGCCAAACATACCATTTTCCTCTTTAAGTAAAGAGGACCGACGTACCGCATGTTTCTTGGAGCGAAACGTTCACGGTTTGAGGTATTCCTCTGGCTTTGTGGAATATCATCAATTGGATGCCATCCTCAACGAAAATCTACAAAATGTGGATATCGTTTATGTGCGAGGACTTCAAAAACGAGACTTCTTCTTCTTCTTACTGCGAAATTTCACCAGTTGGGCCTACTTACACGTGTTGTGAACTTGGAGGATTATGATAATACGTCATGGATGGTCCCCACATTCAGAAGCAATGATGGCATATCACCTTGTAAGCATCACATTCGCAATCAAAACAACTACAATTGCAGCCGCCGAAACGTAGGTATTCTTCACAAATGTATATGTGATATATAACCGAAATAAAAATGCTTAATAAATTTTGTATTCAAGATGTTTGAATTTTTACCCTATCCTACAATTTCAACATTTCATTATGTATACTTATAAGTTAGGTTGGCCGAGCGGTCTAAGGCGTTGTCTTTAAGTTGCGATTCCCGAAAGGGAGCGTGGGTTCGAATCCCACATCTTTTTTTTTTCGATTTATCTATCTAACCTCACTTTATGGCGAAACATTAAGACTTACTAACCACGTTTTCAAAACCGTGGAATGGTGGTTACAACGTTCTTCGAAAACGTTGACAGGTGGTAACAACGTTTTTCGAAAACGTTGCATGGTAGTGACAACGTTTTTCGAAAACGTTGCACGGTGATGACAACGTTTTTCGAAAACGTTGCATGCGAACGCAAAACGTTAGCATACCCCCAACGAAGCATGTTTTCATTGACTCATTTTCCACCAGATATTTGACAAGCAGCAGCCATGTTTTTTTCCTCTTAAATGCTGTGGTTTTTCTCTGTTTCATGACATTTGACAGGCAGCCATGTTTTTTTCTCTTAAATGCTACGTTTTTCTTCTGTCTCATGACATTTGACAGGAAGCCATGTTTTTTTTCCTCTTAAATGTCAAGTTGGTTCACCTGTTATACCAATTTTCATAGCTGTCATGTTTTTTTCTCTTAAATGCCGAGTTGGTACTCCCTGTATTTGAAATTTTAACTCAGACGGTTCATCACAAGCACCACAAAAACGCTTGAGACGCGTGCAATACGGCTGAAACGTCTGCAAAATTGCTGGGATATAAACGGTCTAAATGTTCGTATTGTACCTTCAATTATTACGAACTCAGCCTCCTATAACATTTGGGCTTTGGAAGTTGGAAGTCGACCGAATGTTATCAGAAGGAATAATAGAGCCATCTGACAGCCCATGGAGTTCACCGGTAGTCATAGTTCGGAAGAAAGATGGTAAGCCCCGCTTCTAAATAGATTTCCAGAAGGTGAACGCCGTATTGCTGAAGGATGCTTACCCTCTACCGTTTATTAATTCCGTTTTGGACAAACTACGAAGGGCTAAATACATTTCCAGTATCGGCCTTAAACAGGGATACTGGCAGGTTCCGCTAACCGATGATAGTAAGCCGATCACCGCCTTCACCGTACCTGGGCGGGGTCTGTTTCAGTTTCGCGTCATGCCTTTTGGTCTGCACGCAGCCCTCGCTACGTTTCAAAGACTCATGGACCGCATTATCGGACCCGAAATGGACCCTCACTGTTTTGCATACTTGGACGACATCATTGTCCTAGAGAACACTTTCGAGGAACACTTGGAAAACCTCCAGGAAGTGTTCCGCCGCCAACGCATTTCTAACCTGCGCGTCAATCCCGACAAGTGCTCCTTTGGCAGAAAATCCCTTCGATACTTGGGTCATTTGGTAACGTCAGATGGAATACGGACGAATCCCGAAAAAGTAGCCTCGATTGTGGGATTGACACCACCCACCAATGTGCGCGGATTACGCCGTTTCTTAGGTATGGCATCATGGTACCGGCGATTTGTGCCATCGTTTGCTGAAATTGGGAATAGAGAAAATGCGATCGTACCTGAAAGGTTATCATTTTAAAGTCGTGACTGACCATCAAGCACTTGGCTCCATTCCATCAAGAGCCCTACCGGATGACTCGCAAGATGGTGCATGTTCTTGCAACAATATGATTTTGACATCCAGTATCGACGAGGAGCCTTAAACAAGGTGGCAGATGCGCTCTCACGTGAACCCATCGATGTAGCTATCGAAGACTTGGCTACTATGAAAGTCCCAGCCGGATTTTCATGGTATGCTTACAAGCTGGAAGAAGTGTCCCGAAATCCAGAAAATCTTCCGGACTATTGCATTCAGGAAGGACAATTGTACCGTCATTTTTGGTACTCGCATGATTTGACCGAACCCGATCTCTCGGATTCTGTAAATTGTTTTGTTTTCAGATGAATACTCCCGTGTTTAGCACACCGCCCCGTCCGACCAGACCTTCTTCTGAGGATAAATCGACAACCACGGCGATGGTAAAACCCTGCTCACCCCAAGTAACAATAGACTTGATCACCCCTCCCACCGTCCAGGCAGGTTCCAGTTACTACGAAACGCCCTCGCCCGTCTACTTTGTACCGCTACCTCTACCCGACGTGCAGCCTGTCACTTTCCCTACTATCGAACACTCCATCGTGGTTCCCAAGTATTCTCCCGGGCCAATTGCGCCAATGAACACCACCGACCGGGTGCAGGGAACAAAAAGGCGAGCCCCTTTATCATCCGCACAAGAAGAAGGAGTCGAGGATCTGATGGGAGACTTGCCCTCCTCATTACGTGAAATTTTGCTGATGAGGCTGTCCATGGAGTCCAACCACCCTGAGGCTTTGTCCAAAGAAGTAGTCCAGGAAAAGGTCTGCCCAGGCCTGCCCAATATTTCAAGAAAAATAATGGTTCTACATTTGAAAGGTTATTGAAAAATTATTTATTTCAAACAAAACAGTAGAAACAGATTAGTGTGTTCTTTTTTTGTATTTTTTGTATGTCTTTTCGTGTGGATCTTTTTAATTTGCTAATTTTAATTTATCAATATAAACTGAAATATTATTTTCAGTATATGGTCAGGTTGAGGTCTATTATAAATATACATAAACTTCTAATAGATATGTAGACATGCTAGAAGATGAGCGGAAGAACAATTCATTCAGTGAAGTCTTCTGGTCTGAATTGAACTTCGCCCATTATTTTTAACAGTCTCAAAATATTTTGTATTTTTTTGTTGTTGTTCGTCGTTGAAAATAAAAAAGGCGTTTATCATTATTATTATTTAAAAAAAATCTATTGAAATCTGTCCAAAATTTGCCTTTGAGATGGAGTTACAAACAGTGTGACAGGGTCATTATTATTATTATCGATAATAATACTGTAACAGGGTTACACAAATATCTTTCATTTTCATTCAACTCTCTTCATGCATTCATGCACTGTATAACACTGTACACACACTGTATATGTTTGTTACTGCATCATAAGTCGAAATACTTGAAATAAACCCCAGTTAGATTTTCGTAAGATCACTCAAGTCAGTACATATCAATACATTTTTCAATATCTCACATCATTATAAAGTGTGATCAATTTTAAAGAGACACGAACTGTTTGAGAATGTTTTGGTAGAAAGTTGTTGCACCTATTTATTTTTCAGAATTTCAGAAAAAATTATATAGAAAATTGTTACATTTTGAGGAACAAAACAAAGTAATATTGGATAGTTTAGACAATTTTTTAGACCAAATGGCAGGCAGAATAATAAATTCCCAGTGAATTTTCCAATATCAAACCAGAAAAACTTACATGAATCGGAAAACTTTTTGCAAGTCTGAAACAATACATGTCCAACAAACCGCATAAGTGAGAATATAAGTTCTTTATATTATGCGGCATATCTGCGCCTATAAATTTTAAGTATACAGGTATTTTAAGTATTCGAACCCCACCAATGGGATCTCCTAAACTACAGGAGATACGTCGAAGCTTAAATTGGGACAAAGTTGCGTATTCTGGTGCTCAACAGAATATTGTTTTGAAACTTGAAAAATTCTGAGTATTTCCGGAAATATCGAGAAAAAACTGAAAATCGTAATTTTCGTTTTTATTTTTTTCTATCGTTATTTGACAACATAGCTCAAAACCAAAAGTATATTTTCATTGATACTTTTTTTCAGCTACACGTTTTCATGTTCAGATTTACTGTCCGACGTTTCGTCTTCTGGCATTCATCATCAACTTTTTTTTCTGTTATGGGCGCCATATTGTTTTTTAATACAGAAAAATAGAGATTCTCGTTCTGATTTCATTGATGTATAATTTGTTATGATTTGCACTTCTGAAACCACAGATATTAAAAAAAACAACTTCATCTGAGATGTTCATGACTCCATCGAAAAATTTTGTTCAATAAACACTAGTTGTCAGAACTCATTAAACATCATAAGTTTGCACAAATACTTCAGTCGAAATGTCCTCATTCTCAAATGAAGAAAAATGAGATATGTTGAAACTTTATTATAAATTTGATAGGAATAGTACGAAACTAACACAAAATTATTTTGAATTATATCCGGAAAGACAACAGCCGGATAGAACATTATTCGAAATTTTGGGCAAACACTTGACTGAGTACGGTGCGTTTCAGAAAACAAAAATGAAATCATGAGCTTGCACAAAAAGTATTACAACAAGTTTTCGAAATGATGGCCTTCCTCTTGAATACATAACCGAGCTCGTCGCATAAATTAGGAACAGCTTTAACTATATCCCTTCTTCTGATAGACCTGAATTGCGTGACGATATTGTCTCTAAGTTCATCTTCTGTGTCATATTCTTGCTCTCCATAGATTCTGTTCTTTAAAGTGCCCCACAAGGAAGTATCCAAAACTGTAAGGTCAGGTGACCTTGCCGGCCACTGGTCCAGAATTTCCTAACCACCTATTAAGAAATCTTTGGTGTAAATATTCGCAAACTGCTCTTTCATTGTGTGGAGGAGCCCCGCCATGCTGAAACCAGCAGCTGTTATAATTAACAAGGGGAAACTTATCCATATATTCTTCGAATTCGTTTCTTAAGAACCGAAGATAGGTTTCCCCGTTCAAAGTATTAGAGAAGAAATGAGGTCCAAGTATTCGGTCGTCATAAATTCCAGCCCACACATTCAAACGAAACCGAACTTGTGGTCTGACTTCTCTGAAGTGTCGTGGATTATTTTCACTCCAAATGTGCTCATTATTTCTATTAAAAACATCACAGTTCGAAAAAGTACTTTCGTCGGTCCAAACAATGTTTTTCAAGAAGTGTGTAGGGTCTACCCTATTCGAGAGCCAGCTACAAAATTCCATCCTTCTCTCAGGATCACCTGGATGTAATTTTTGTAAAATATGTATCTTATAACATTTCAAACCACTTTTTTTGAATTCCCTCCAAACGCTCGTCTGTGGCAAATCCATTTCTGCCGAGACTTGATGTGTTGATTTGGAAGGATCTGCATTTATCTAAAAAAGTACCAAAAATAATTATACTTCTTCGAATATGGAATGAACAATTATTTTACCTCGGCTAATAAGTTACGTCTAATATTTTGTTCCATTCTGCTTCTATATTTCATTCTTGGTTTTTGAAACGCACCGTACTCAGCCAAGTGTTTGTCCAAAATTCCGAATAATGTTCTATCCGGTTGTTGTCTTTCCGGATATAATTCAAAATAAATCTGTGCTGTTTTCGTACTATTCCTATCAAATTTATAATAAAGTTTCAACATATCTCGTTTTTCTTCATTTGAGAATGAGGACATTTCGACTGAAGTATTTGTGCAAACTTATGATGTTTAATGAGTTCTGACAACTAGTGTTTATCAAACAAAATTTTTCGATGGAGTCATGACCATCTCAGATGAAGTTGTTTTTTTTTTAAATATCTGTGGTTTCAGAAGTGCAAATCATACATCAATGAAATCAGAATGAGAATCACAATTTTTCTGTATAGAAAAACAATATGGCGCCCATAACAAAAAAAAAAGTTGATGATGAATGCCAGAAGACGAAACGTCGGATAGTAAATCTGAACATGAAAACGTGTAGCTAAATAAAAGTATCAATGAAAATGTACTTTTGGTTTTGAGCTATGTTGTCAAATAACGATAGAAAAAAATAAAAACGAAAATTACGATTTTCAGTTTTTTTTCGATATTTCCGGAAATACTCGGAATTTTCCAAGTTTCAAAACAGTATTTTGTTAAGCACCAGAATACGCAACTTTGCCCCAATTTAAGCTTCGACGTATCTCCTGTAGTTTAGGAGATCCCAATGGTGGGGGTCGAATTTGAATTGCCCTGTATACCGGACAAGAAAACGATTCTGCACTGAGACGTGAAAATGGGCCAGATTTGGGAGCATGTTCCAATATTGTATTTCGACTAAGGGCCCGTTTTTATAGTTTAGATAGTGAATGACATTCTTCAAATGATGTTTGAAGGATCACATTCTAACTGTTAGTTAATCAATCTGGAGGTTAACTGGAACTTGAAAAACTGACCCTAAGTAGGGAAATACCTAGAAATCAAAACCATTACTTATATCGAGGAATAGAAAACCGAACTGCAAGCAACCTAATGAGAACGATTTTCAGAAGGAACAACGAGTAATTTCTGTTGAATTCACAGCCAATGTTGACTCCGTTGATGTAACTTCAGTTTCTTGAAGGGACAACAAAACTGTTACCACATTTTGTGGAAAAGAACCAGAAGTAATCGTAAGGAAATTCGAATAGGGAAAATTTACAAAGATGTGGAATATCCTGACATAGTGACTATCTACAATAAACATATGGGAAGTGTTGATCTCCTAGATAGTCACATTGGAAGGCATAGACTAACATTAACATAAAAAAGTGATACTTTCAGTTATCTTACCATTTAGCCAATACCAATACCAATAATAAATGCTTGGCTTCTCTACAAAGGATACCTAAACCAGAAGAAGTTCAGAAAGGAAGTTAAGCAATGTTCAAATCTGATGTGCAGATCAGAAAGCAAAAGGGAAAGACCAAGTTCAGGAGTACAAGAAGCCCTAGATACGAAAGAAAGAGATGTCCAGCAGTAGTAATTCTACCTGTTGATGTAGATACCACTGACTATTTGCCTATATGTAATGAAAAAATAAGGAGATGTAAATTTCCTGGATGCAAAGGACTCAGCTTTGTTACTTTTGACAATTGCAGAAGTACATTATGCTTCATCAGAAATTCTAATTGTTTCAAAAACTTTCATGTACAATAATGTTCAAATCGCTGACTATTCTTGCACAATGTAAAACATACTCAACAACATTTTATTTTTCATAAAAAATAATTGAACTGATAGTAGATTTTTTATTATTTTTCTCTTATACTAATGCACTCAGAGAAATGTAAACAATTAAAAAATCGTGCATTTAAGGGATAAGTATAAATTATCATTCAAAATGTGTTCCAATATTTTCTCAAGATACAAATGAATGCACCCCTTCCTAATGACTAAACCTGATGCGAAGAACTAGGAGTTTGAGTTGGAAAATTAACTGTTTCCTTATGATTAAAAGAGAAAATACGAATTGTTTTTATTTGACAACAACTTGGAGTATCTTTTTATTGAAAAAACATTCGTAACCATGGGTGTAGTGAATAAAATCTAGCAAATGTAAAAGTATAAGCATTTACTTAAAATTTGTTTTATTCTCATCCACCCATGTATGAAGAACCAACAAAATATCCAAAGGTAGAATGTACGTTATAATTTCAACACTTCCACTAGAACTACATTCCAAGTCCAATTTCTTCCGTACACTTGAAATGTTTCGCTGCATTCACTGGTTTTGTCAAAGTGTCCGCTAAAATTTCTTCCGTCTTTAAATAGCGTAAATCAAGGAAACCTTCAGCGACTTTCTCCCTGATAAAATGATGCCTAACATCAATATGCTTTGATAGAGCATGATAAGTATTTTTCGCAGCTAGATCATAGAAATATATATTATATACTTACTCTAGAATGCTAATCCCGCCAATTTTCACGGCGAAAAGCATGCCGCGTATGCGACCCGTTTGCGATGTGCGCATGCGCGTCATCAGTGTAGTTTATGTAGCTTGTTGCCAAGTTTGAAAATAATTTGGTGTTCCAATTCAGAGTTTTTTGTTATGAGGCAATAAAACACATGTCATTTGAAAGAGAGAAATTTGACAGCTCATTTAGGACTTTTTAAAACCAGAAAGAACCATTTAGAGATAGATTGATCCGAATTTTAGGCGCGAAAGAAATTTATTTAAAAATTTTATGAACCCTATGCTACTGTAATTATAATGACCGTGCAACAGTGCTTTTTCATCAATAGGAAGACTTGTCACTAAGATCTGTCACTCTTGACAGAGACGGGTTTAAGAATTTCAGATTTTCTCTTGTCGTTTTGTGTGGTGTTTGTTGTCGTTGGTTATTTTTTCATCATTCGTGAATTTGCATTAATCTTGTTCCTTCAAAGACAATTTCTAATAAAGCCGTTTCTTCCTAAAAATAAACAATGAACTGTTTAGTGTTATGTAAAGGAAAAATACCTGAAATAAATCATTTTTGGTAGATACTGTTGTGAATTATATTCAGAGCAAGGCAACTTTTGAATTAGGATCCGTTTAATTAAAATATATGACAGTGACAAAAATTATAGTATGAATAAAGAACTTTTTTTTTTATCTCATAAAATAGAGAATTGCCTACTTAACTAAATGTAATCAACACACAGTGTGTTCAGCTTTGATTACCATCAATGTAATAATTACAACACTCGGCCCTAATCTAAGCAGACACACAAGTGAATCAATTAAATTATTTCATACTAAGTAAGGCAGGAAAAAAAAAATAGGTATTTCTGAAACATACATATCTCAAATTGTTACGACATAACTAATCCCTCAATACATTTCCAATGTTTCCCTTTAGCTAAACATTTTGTTAACATATCCGCTAACATATTTTCGGTGCACAAATATCTAATATCAATTCTACCATATTCTACCTGTTCCCTAACATAATGGTATTTTGTTTCAATGTGTTTCGTTTTGTTCCTGAAAGCAGAATTTACTACCAACTTTTGGGAACTTTGGTTGTCATTATAAATAACAATTGATTTTTCCTCACCTATGCCCAAATCATCCAGTAAGTTTTGAAGATGAACAGCTTCTTTTGATGCTTCGGAAAGAGCTATGTATTCAGCTTCAGTGGAAGACAAAGCAACACATCTCTGTTTTCGACTTTCCCAAGAAATAGGACCACCTGCCAATGTAAATACGTACCCTGTATAACATTTCCTTGAAGATAAATCATTTGCGAAATCTGCATCAGCGTATCCAATGATGTTGTTACCAACTGGCTGATACACAATTTCCATGTATTTTGTTCCTTTCAAATATCGAAGCACCCTTTTAGCCATCTTCCAATGAATTTCTCTATAGCATGTGTTGAACTGACTCAAGAAACTCGTTATATGTGCTATATCCGGCCTTGTTACAACAGCAAGGTACATAAGACTTCCAATTAGAGATTGATAAGGAACATCTGTTGTCTTACCGTCATCTGGTATAAGTACATTTTGAACATTTGAACTACCTGGAGTTGATACTGATTTACAATCAGACATATTGAACTTCTCTAGCAGATTAGCAATATATCTCTCCTGACAGATTTTAATGATTCCTTTACTTCTGTCTCTTCTGAACGAAATACCAAGACTATGCTGTATTTCTCCTAGATCTTTCAATTTGAAGTGGTTTGAAGGCTTTAATTTCAAATTCAACATTTCTTCCTTCCAATTGGTGAAAACAAAGAAATCATCGACCCATAAAGCTATGAAAATCAATTTGTCTTCATCAATTTTACGGTAAACACAGTTTTCATGACTAGATTGCGTGTAACCAATATCTGCAAGCGTTTTATGAACAGTTTGATTCCAGGCTCGTGATGCCTGTTTCAACCCATACAATGCCTTTTATCAATTTGCATACCATTCCTTCCTTTCCTTTGATTTCATACCCTTCTGGCTGTTCCATAAACAACGTTTCTTCTAAAATCCCATTCAGAAATGCTGTTTCAACATCCAAATGGTGTATATCCATATCCATGTCAGAAGCAAGATCTATCAGAGTTCTCATTGTAGAGTATCTCACAACGGGCGAGAAAGTTTCCTCATAATCAACTCCTTGAGTTTGACCATACCCTTTAGCAACTAACCTATCTTTATATCTTATGACATCACCTTGTTCATTCCTTTTCTTTTTAAAAACCCATTCACAAGGAATAACCTTCTGGTCATCAGGTCTGTCTACGAAAATCCAGGTTTCATTAGCCATTAAGGACTTATACTCTTCTTTTATCGCATCTCTCCATTTTTCGGATTCTTCCCCTGATAATGCTTGTCTTGCAGTTTCTGGCTCAGACTGGAAAATACAGTTAGTTTTGTATAGTTTAAATCCAGGAAACTCTTTTATTTTTCTTTCTCTCTCAGGATACCGTCTATTCCATTTCTCTTCGTTTTCATCTGAAGAATGTTGATTATTCACTGTTCACTTCCTGCATTTTCTTCTGGATATATTTGAGATCACACTGATTCCATTTCTTCAGCACCAAGATCCCTGGAATCAGTAAAAGAACTGTTATTATGCATATAGTCATTTTCGGGTGTAAGACTTAGTTCAATTTTATTTTCATTCTCATTTTCAATTCCCTCACACTGTTTCGGAAAACTGTCTTCTAAGAAAATAACATCTCTAGCTTCAATTATTTTTCTACAATTTGAAACCTCTCTTAGACGGTATGCTTTAGAAGTTTCACTATACCCCACAAATACATACATCTTAGATTTAGCATCCCACTTATCCCTTTCGTGCTTAGGAGTATGAACATAAGCCTTACATCCAAAGATTTTTAAATGATCCAAATTTGGTTTATATCCCGACCACTTCTCTTCTGGGGTCATTTCAGTTATAGACCTGTGAGGTGATCTATTTTTCAAATAGACAGCTGTTTTCACAGCATCTTCCCAGTAACCCTTTGGTAAACCAGCTTCTAGTAACATGCATCTGGCCTTTTCAACCACAGAACGATTAGTACGCTCTGCAACACCATTTTGCTCAGGTGTATAGGGAACTGATGTTTCATGCTTGATACCTCGTATTTTCAGATAGTCACTAAATTCCTTATTAATAAATTCAGTACCATTGTCGGTCCTCAAAGTGTTGATTTTATTGCCAGTTTCATTCTCTACTCGAGCTTGAAACTCTACAAACTTTGACTTCACCGCAGTCTTAGAACTGATACAAAAAACAAATATTTTTCTTGTGAAATCATCAACAAATATCAACATATATTTATTTCCATATAAAGAATCCACACTGAATGGACCGCAAACATCTGAATGAACAATATCAAGGATTTTTGTCACCTCTTCTATGTTTGATCTTCTTGAATGGTAATCGGTGTTGCTTTCCACCGACGCAGACTTCGGCAAATTTTATCATTTTCCTTCGTAAAATTCACACCATGTTATGACTAGACTTGCAATTATTACCCGACTATAACTATTTATTTACTATATACATCGACTAGGCTAAGGTACGTCACATTGACAGACAGCTTTTTAATAAATGTATGACAGGAAATAAAAGTTCATCAATACGCGAGCATTTTCAATTAATATCCACTACAAAATTGGCGACGAGGATTAAAAACTGAAATATCAATTCGAGAAGAACACAAGGAAGATTGAAAAGCAAGATTTCGTGGTCTATCAAGATTTTTTCGCCTGTCCTGCTGAACCGTCATTCAAACGAGCCGACTGTCAATCTGCCGTAGACGAAAAATTCCATCGACAGCAGTAGCAGATAACAACAAAATCCGGTAACTTCCTTCCATTTATAGTTTTTAGTCAAGGAATTTTCAAATTCGTGTTGAGTATACTCGAAATTTAGAATCGAAATCAACGTTTTTCAAAATGAATGCTGAACAATTCGCACAGTTGCTTGAAGCATTCAACCAAAATCAACAAGCATTGCTTCGACAATTAGCTACCTCTTCAACGACAACCGCTGCCAATAGTTCAGTTCAAGGTAAAGCTACCATACCATCCACCTTGATTCCAAATTTCGAAAATTTCGTTGCATCAAAGGACAGTTTCAAAATGTACCGTCAACGATTTGAAAATAATTTGACAATGAAGGGCGTATTCGCTGACAAAACTCTGTGTAGTCAAATGCTTTTGAATTCAGTTGGATCTAATACATACCAACTTATTGTTTCACTTGTTGCCCCTGAAATTCCCACCAATCTTTCTTATGATGAACTTGTGAAGGCATTTGAAAATCATTCGTGTCCTAAGAAAAATGTTCTAGTAGCTCAACATAAATTTCTTTCAATTTATCAACAAGAAAATCAATCGATAGCTAATTTTGTGGCACTACTTCGACGTGATATCACTGATTGTGAATTTATATCACCTTGTGTCTGTAAAGTCAATATCGCAGATGTTGTTCTACGTGCACAGTTCATCAGAAGACTTCGAGAAAATTCAATAAGGGAACAAATTCTACAATGTGATAAATCAACTTTTGATGATATCGTTAAAAAAGCTCTTGCAATTGAAGCTTCTAAAATACATAGCCGTTTACTAGGTTCTAAACAGCCTCTAGAATCAGAACCATCTGCTTCAGAAGTGAACAAACTTTCACGTCACTCTCGTTCTGATAATACATTGTCTTTTCGAAGACACCGTTCAAAAAACAGAAGTAATGATTCGAGAAAATTTCAACCACGTTCAAAATCTCGTATAGATTATCGACAGCTTGGAATCAATGATATGTGTTTTAGATGTGCTTCTAATTCACATAGAGCTAAGAATTGTCATGTTGACCCCAAAAGGCTTCACTGCAAATCGTGCTCAGCTACAGGTCATGTACAAAAAGTTTGTATCAAGACACTCGTGGCTTCAAAACACAAGGTAGAAAATTCAAATAGTACTACCCACTCAGTTGAAAATGATTTTTCTAACGCTGATAATGCGTACGGCATAAATAATATTGTTGATATTTTCGAGCAACAATATGCATCTCATGATTCTTCGAAATATTACGTAACCGTGAATATTCAAGACCGTCCACAAAAATTTGAAGTGGATTCTGGTGCAGCTTTCACATTATTGCCCATTTCATGTTACAAAAAACTCAATCTTGACATGTCTCTTCTTCATAAAACCGAAATAATCTTTCGATCTCACACCGGAAATATGTTTGTACCCGATGGTAAACTTCAAGTAAAGGTTCAATATAAACAACAGGTATCAAATGAAGATTTGTATGTTGTTCCGGACGATTTTTCTCCATTGCTTGGTCGATCATGGATACGTCATCTCGGCATTGATCTCAAGGAGTTGGATAGGTCAGGTTCATCAAACAACATTCATTCTGTAGAGAACATCTTCAACAAGTACGCTTCAATCTTCGAACAAAAAGTTGGCTGTATTCCTGGCATCACATGTTCTCTTCACCTTCGAGAAGGAGCTAAACCAGTTTTCATTCGAGAACGTAATGTACCGTACGCTTTACGAGAGGAGGTCGAAAAGGAACTCGATGCACTCGAGGCTAATGGCATCATTTCCAAAGTTAATCACAGCGACTGGGGTTCACCTTTAGTCTGTGTACCAAAGGCAGGAAATAAAGTATGCTTGTGCGTTGATTACAAAGTGGGAGTTAATCCACAACTGCAGTCTGTACATTATCCTATCAGACGAATTGAAGATATTCTCAACAGTCTTCGAAATTCTTCGTTCTTCTGTCGTCTAGATCTCTTCAAGGCCTATTTACATTTTAAAATGGACCAAGACAGCGCCAAAATTCAAACCATATCAACCCACAGAGGTACCTACACCATGAATCGACTTTCCTTCGGAATCAAAACAGCACCGAGTGAATTCAATAGAATTCTTGATCAAATAATTCAAGGACTAGAAGGAACTCTATCTTATTTCGATGACATTATCATTTACGGGAGTTCAAGAAACGAATGTCAGGTCCGGCTTGAAAAATGTCTTGCACAGCTACAAAAGTATGACCTTCACCTCAATAAAGATAAGTGTGAGTTCTTCAAAACTGAAATACAATATCTTAGTCACACAATTCGACATAATCAAATTCTCAAAAGCAAAAACAAGGTCAGAGCAATCATGGACATGCCTAGACCTACCAATGCTGATGAAGTTAGGAGATTCTTGGGTATGGTCACATATTACTCGAGATTCATTCCAGACTGTTCAACAAAAACGTATCCTCTTAGGAAACTCATCCAGAAAAATTCAACATTTCATTGGAGAACTGCTTGTGAAGTTGCATTCATGAGGTTGAAATAGGAAATTTCTAGTGATCGGGTACTCGTACCATTCAATTCTGATTTACCAATTGTCCTCACCTGTGACGCAAGTCCTACAGGTATAGCTGAAGTCCTTTCTCACTTCGTTGATGGACATGACAGACCAATTGCATTCGTATCCCGTTCTCTAACTTCTGCTGAACAAAATTATAGCCAGCTTGATAGAGAAGCACTGGCAATTGTTTTTTCGGTCAGTCATTTCTACATGTACCTCTATGGAAATCATTTCCAACTTATCACCGACAATCAACCACTTATTCGAATTTTTCATCAATCAAACAAACTCCCAGCTATGACTTCTGCTCGTCTTCTTCGATACGCTTCATTCTTGTCTGGATTCGACTATGAAACCAAATTCAAAAAAGGTTCTGATAACCAATAGAATCAAAAATTCAGTCAATGGATACTGCAATAAATCAAGAAGTTCACGAAATATGTTCCTATTCAATTTGTCAAATTTCATCAGAAGCAGTTACAGCAGAAATAATTGCCAAGGAAACGGATCGGGATGGAGATCTTTCAAAAATTAAAAATGATCTTATCAATGGTGTTGCTGAAAACCTTGAGTACACACTCGACAGTAGCGTACTTTTCAAAAGTCAAAGAGTTGTGATTCCACGCTCACTTCAACGAACAATATTGCTGGAATTTCACAGCACCCATATAGGAATAACCAAAATGAAACAGTTGGCACGCCGCTACTGTACTTGGATTGGTATAGACAAAGCAATAGAAAATATCGCTAAGTCTTGTGAAACATGTGCTGTAACCAAGTCAAGTCCACCCAAATCACCACTTCACCCTTGGGAGGAACCACAAGAGAACTGGGATCATGTCAACATGGATTATGCAGGTCCATATGAAGGAAAACATTTTTTAATCATCGTGGATGCCAAGTCAAAATGGGCTGAAGTTCGAGTTTCAAACAAGTCTCCATCATCTGAAAAAACTATCGATTTATTGGAAAATATTTTTGCAACCCATGGACTGCCTAGAGTATTGGTTTCCGACAATGCTACGATCTTTACCAGCGAAACTTTCAAAAAATGGTGTAGATCAAATGGAATTTTTCAAAAGTTTTCTGCCCCTGGTCATCCGGCAACAAACGGCCTCGCAGAAAAGAACGTACGTACTATAAAAAACCGTTTGAAAGCCATGGAAGATGAACCACTAACACTCCATCAGAAATTGCAGAAGATCATGCATCATTACAGAGCAACTCCTCTTGCTGAAGGAAAAACGCCTGCTGAACTGTATCTGAAAAGGAGTCTACGAATTCGCCTAGATGCTATCATACCATTTCACGAACCAGAACACCCACCTCCACCAGTTCCAGGCGCACGGTCATTCAAGGTTGGAGATCGAGTTCAGTCTCGTTACTACCACAATAAAAATCCAACCTGGCGTTTTGGTGTGGTATTGAAAAAGTTTGGATATCTACACTACCTCATCAAACTTGACAATGGATTCATATATAAACGACATATTGACCAGCTCAGGAGCACCAACGTTGCAAATAAATCAGTATCTTTTGCACCTGGGACAAAGTCAGAAGACGAAGACCACACTATTCCACCTTATCCGCAGAATGTTCAGATTGTACCATATGGAACCTTCACCCCTCCGGATCCCTTCGTTCCAGCTCTGGAAGACCAACCAGTTGACCATCGTTCTGAAGAACAACCACAGCAACCTCGACGTTCTAGACGTGACCACCGACTTCCAGATTACCTGAAGGACTACGTTTTGGATAGACATTGATCTAGTGATGGTTCATTTGTTGTTTTTCAAGTTTCCAAAATTAGTCTTTTGTTCTATATTCAATGCAATGTTGAAAATTCTTTATTTTGTTTATTGAAATCAAGCCTAGTTTTCTGATAGTGGGGGAGAATTGTTATGACTAGACTTGCAATTATTACCCGACTATAACTATTTATTTACTATATACATCGACTAGGCTAAGGTACGTCACATTGACAGACAGCTTTTTAATAAATGTATGACAGGAAATAAAAGTTCATCAATACGCGAGCATTTTCAATTAATATCCACTACACACCATAAGCCATTTTTGTTTTGGGAAGGTTCATACCATATCGGCACAAGTGTCCCAGTCTTGAATGCCACAGATCTGCATTGTTCCTCCCATCGACTCTGAATACATGCTCTCCCGAAACAGATGATAAATCCAATTTATACATACCATTCTGTAAAGAAGCAGATAACATTACATCACCATCTATTTTACATTGATCCTGTCTATAAAAAGAACAGCCCATAGAATCAAATACTACAGTGAAGCCTTTTTCTACTGTGTTTGAAACAGAAATGAGATTAGCATTCAAATTTGGCACATAAACGACATTTGTAATTGAATTTATCTGACAAGAAGGGTTAGAAAAATGAATAGTCCCCGAACCTTCACTATAAATTTTCTCATTGAGATTAGCATTCAAATTTGGCACATAAACGACATTTGTAATTGAATTTATCTGACAAGAAGGGTTAGAAAAATGAATAGTCCCCGAACCTTCACTATAAAGTTTCTCATTATTTGCAACAGTTACTTCTAAACCTTCTTGTGCCTTAGAATAATTCTGCAACATACCTTTGCAAGAAGTCATGTGTGCTGAAGCACCTGGATCAACATACCAACTATCAGAATTAATATTAGCCGAAAGAACTGTTAAAAGGTTAAAGTCCTACTTGACTTTGAAATCTTCATCGGGATTCTTCAGCTTCGGGCATCTGGGTTTGATGTGTCCTGGTTCCTTGCAGTTGAAACAAATGACTTATCTCCTCATGAATCCTCCAGCTTTCTTCTTTTTACTTTTTTCTTGTTTCTTCCAAGACTTCTTTTCTGTTACTGCCATTGCTGATTCTGTTGCAGAACTTGATGTCATCTCGTTAAGCAGTTTTGACTTTACCATCTCAGAAGTAATTTGGACATTTGAATTTTCCAGTGCCATGACGAGGGGGTCATATCGGGACGTTAAACCACTAAGCATAATTTCTCCTATAGACTCATCATCGATTTCCTTTCCAATATCTGCCAGATGATGTGCTAACTCGGTAATTTCAGTGAGATATTCCTCCATGGTACGGAAGTCAGACAAACGTAATCGATAAAGCTTTCTTTGAAGATTCAAGCGTCTACCAAGTCCTCTATCTTCATATGCCTTAGCAAGCATGCCCCAAGCTTCTTCAGCTGACTCACACCTTTTGACTAGGACTAGAGCAGCTCCTTCTAAAGTTAAAGAAATCTTGGTGAAAGCTCTCATACTTTTTATTTGTCTTGTTTCTTTGCTCGTTTTATCACTTTCTGGATATCCTCCTACAGCTTCCCATAGACCTTCATGCATCAAATACATTTTCATTTTGAATTTCCATGCACTATAACCATTTCTATCATACAGTGGTTTGATAACAGCCAAAGACACACCACTTGACTGAATATTCATTACTTCGGATCCACTTTCCATGACTGGTTCAATACTTATAAAAAATTCCACCAGTGGAACGTTTTACATACGAAGACGCTCAACAATGCTCTGGGCCCATAACCTGTTGTGAATTATATTCAGAGCAAGGCAATTTTTGAATTAGGATTCGTTTAATAAAAATATATGACAGACAGTGACAAAAATTATAGTATGAATAAACAACTTTTTTTTATCTCATAAAATAGAGAATTGCCTACTTAACTAAATGTAATCAACACACAGTGTGTTCAGCTTTGATTACCATCAATGTAATAATTACAACAGATACCGAAATTTTTTATGTACCGATATGCTTTGCTCAAAATAGCTTAAATATTATTTTAGCTTGACAAAACGGCATGATTTTTGGTTACTGTTTTTAAGAGGAGACCCCAGCAGAACATTTGAGTGAGAAAATTGTAATTTGTGGCAGAAATTTTCCTCATGAAGATTCATGTGAAAACGACAATAGAATAATTTGAAAATTAGTGCAGTTCCAATACTGTCTCTGCGTAAGCATGCATGGCGAGTGATACAACTTTCTGCCACACCGCTTATATTATGAGTTCTAGATTCCTACAAAAAGTACTAAACATACACAGAATCGCCTCAGAAAATTAATGTCAATATGGAAGTGCTTTTCTTAAATGGTAAGGAAAATGCTTCTGGCCTCACTTTTTCATGCACCCCCATTGTGGAAATTGCACTAAGGTAATACAACCAGAAGTATTCGTAGAAATAGCATGTTAATCTCTTCAAATGATTTAAATTGAATGCAGTTGTGTATTTTGACATGAATCGTTCTAGAAAAAAAAACTCGAGCTTCCAAGAATCCAATTTGAGTTGAAATTATTCAGATATTAGCTGAAATAAATATTCATAGTTTTTTAAACTTTCAATTTATTTTCCAATCCAGTGCTTCCTTGAAGTTCGCACCGACGATTTGGGGTGGTTCCGTGTTTTTGTTGGTTAACTACAGCTAAAGAGTGAACGTGATACCAAAAAATCAGTCGCTTCAGAGCGGTAAATAATAATAATAACCGTACTCTAATTTCTGATGGCCTTTGCTGAATATTCGGGATCATAAATATGTGAAAATTTGTATTCAAATCGGCTAAATACAAATAACAGGTATAAGCACAATGAGGTTTCCATCCTTATTCTCCGAGATTCAGAATTAACGTTTGTTAATCTTCACAAGTACCATAATATTTTACTAAAACCGGGCCTGTTACAAAAATCACTATTGACGCGCTTGCGCATTGCGGACTAACCGGAACTTTTCACAACACTTTTGACATGGGGATTAGCATTCTAATATAATACATATATTTCTATGAGCTAGATGTAAGGCACTTTTATTACCACAATGAATAACGACATTCTCGGCTTCACGTAATATTTCTTTTTTAAATTTTTCAGCCACAGCTTCCTGAGCAGCCGATACTAGAGAAATATACTCAGATTCGGTTGTAGATAATGCTACGGTTGGTTGCTTTCGCGAATTCCATGATTTAGATCCACCTTGAAGCATGAAACTATAGCCAGATGTCGATTTTCTGTCACAACTGTCACTAGCCCAATCCGCATCGCAAAAACCAACTGAATTTTCGTTTCCATCTCTGCTGTACTCAAGTTTGTAGTCGATAGTACCTTTTAAATACCTCAGAACACGTTTGGCTGCCAACCAATGGGGTTTTCCTGGATTATTATTGAATCGACTCAGAAAACTTGCGACAAAACAAATATCTGGACGTGATACTTGGGTTGCGAATAGAATTGAACCAACTACTTCTTGATAGGGAGCACTTTTCATTTCTTCTTTCTCCGAAGGAGTTGTTGGAGACATTTCCTTTGATAGCCTTTGGTCCATAGGAGTTGACACGGGATTACAATCACTCATGTTGAATCTGGTCAGAATTTCTTTTAAATAGGCACTCTGGTCGATGGAAATTCTGTTTTTAACTTTGTTTCGGATCAGCTGCATTCCCAAAATGAATCTGGCTTCTCCAATATCTTTCATTTTGAATATTTCCATCAAATGTTGCTTCAAATTATTTTTCAAAACACTGTCATTCCAAAAATTCATTAGATCATCCACATAAATTTCAACTATTAAAATGTTATTCATATCAATGCTGTAATGTATGCATGGATCCACGTTCGACTTTTGTCAATCCAAATTCTGTCAAAGCGGTGTCTAACTTCAAATTCCAGATTCTGCTGTCTTGCTTCAGGCCATACAAGGACTTTTTAAACGACATACCTTGTGACTACCATCACTGAAACCCTTTGGTTGAAGCATGTAAACTTCTTCGGATAAATCACCTTGCAAAAAAGCTGTAACTGCATCCATTTGATCCATTTGGAGATCATATTTTGCAGATAAAGCCACCAGAAAACGACTTGATGAGTATCGAACTACAGAGGGATATGTTTCTTCGTAGTATATCTCCTTTCTTTGTGCACAACCTTTTATTACTAGGCGTGCTTTGTATCTCATTATTTTTCCTTGGGAATCTCTTTTGGTTTTGAAAACCCATTTACAGTCTATCGGCTTTTTATCTCCTGGCAAATCGGTCAAAAACCACGTTTCATTCTCAATTAGTGCTTTATATTCTTCCATCATGGCATTTTCCCAATGTTCAGAAACTCCTGTAGCTGAAAAAGTTACGAAATCTTTCATTACGACGGATTTTCTAACTCTTGAAGATTTCTTACTTCATTCTCCCTTGAAGGACCTGCTTCTCCCACATTTTCATTTCTTTCGGTTATATTATTATTGGAATTCGTGCTTTAGATTTGGAGCACCAATTTCAAGAAAACTTTCAGAATTTTCGTTCTTTGAAACATTGACATTTACTCCAGTATTGTCATTTGATTTCAAATAAGCTGACGTCTGCTGTGCGACTTGATTTGATTGAAAATTTTCAAAAAATGTAACGTCTTTGCTAATGATAATTTTTCCAGTTTTCTGCTCAAATTAACGATATGCTTTCGAATTATCAGTGTCCCAAAAATATACATTCGACGGACTTCAGTTCTAATTTATTTCGTTTCTGTTTTGGAATATGGACCATCGCTTTGTACCCAAAAACTTTTAAATGTTTCAAGTCCGGTATAGTTTTTGTCCAGAGTTCTTCGGGTGTTTTATCAATTGCCTGGCTTGGTGAACGATTCAAAACATACACTGCCGAAGCGACTGCTTCTGCCCAAAATTTAATGTCCAGTTCAGCGTCGAATAACATACATCGAGCATTCTCCACTATGGATCGATTTTTGCGTTCAGTGACTCCATTCTGCTCTGGTGTATAAGGTGCTGTAGTTTGACGCTGAATACCACAATTCTGCAAGTATGTTTTCAGGGTTAAATTACAAAATTCTGTTCCATTATCACTGCGGAGAATTTTCAGTTTCTTCCCAGTCTGAGTTTCAGCAAAGTCTTTGAATTCTTCGATTTTATTGGGAACTTGATTTTTGTTCTTGATGAAATACACAAAAACTTTTCGACTGAAATCGTCCACCAATATCAAAAAATATCGAGTCTACGGACATGGGTCCACACAAATTAGTATGAACCAATTCTAAAATGTCAGATGCCCGAGTTCCTTCGTGTTTAAAAGGTTGACGAGTCTGTTTGCCTTTTAAACATATAACACAAAGTTCATTGGATGCACTCGATTTGAAATCAACACCGGTTACTAGTCCACTGCTCAGTAACTTCAAACTTTGAATGTTGATATGTCCCATTCTTCTGTGCCATAAGTCTTTTTCCATAACAATGTCTGTGTGAAAACTGACACTTTTTCTGGATATCTAGTTTATACATATTTCCAACAAGAGAGGCATTGTGTGCATAAATTAGGGACATAGAGAACATCTTTCACGTAAACATCAGTAACAGTTCCATTGGAAAAAAGGGCCAATTTTGTATTGCCAATACAATCCACAGGTAAACAAGTATTATCAGCAATTTTTATTTCTGAAGCATATGGTTTCATCATACATTCGAGCCAGATGCTCCTGAGTCGATGAATCATTCTTCGGTACTTGTTTCACTGACGACAAGGGAAGTATAAATAATATTTTCTTGCGTTTTCCTTTTATTCATGCACTGGGACGCCAAATGTCCAAATTTGTTACATGAATAACATAGCACCCCTTTACTTCGTAAGTCCTTCTTCTTATGGTGGAATTTTCTACTGATGAGGGCTAATACATAGTTTATTGGTGTTGTTCAGAGTGTCGCATACAAGTCAAACTATAATTTACAATACAATAGTGTGTGTGAACAAGCTAAAATGTATATAATAAACTTATTTAACTGAAATAACTTAACTTAACTGAGCTTGCAATACATATACATATATAACCTATTTGAAGGCACCTAGAAGCTGAAGCTTCTGTATGTGCCTAGTTTTGTATCAACATGATAGCACTATTTAACTAAAGTTACTAAAATAACTGAAATAACTAAAATAAGTAAAATATAAAATATATAATATGATATAACATACAGTATTTTGACAGTATTAAAGAATTGATAAGTGGCATTACTTTTTATCACATTTTGTTACGAAGTATTAAATAAGAATGTTTTTAAATGTTTCCAAGGTTCCGACAACATATGTCAATTCGCTTATATTTCTGATATCAACAGGTAATAGATTATAAAATTTAGGTGCTAGGTAGTTCATAAATTTTAAGTTCATAGTTTTATTGCTTCGTGGAATTTTCAATAGTTTGTTGCTGTTTGATCTGGTATGATATTGATGATCGACGATTTTTTTTAAATTTATCTGATTTATGAAAATAATAATAGGAAAATAGGATATAAAGACAACTCACATCACATATATTCTCATTGTATAATAAGCGGGTGTGATACAATCTGTTTTGTTGAAAATCACCTTTAATATATAAAATTGTATTATTTGTATTGATTTTATGTTACTTTTGTATGTTCTTCCCCAAATTATTATACCATACCTAATAAGTGACTCTACCAATGTTTCATAGACTGTTATTATTAGTGTTTAGTGCTCAAAAACTCTCGAAGAATGTAAAACTTTCTAATTAATTTTCGAATTTTACCTGTCAGATATCCTACGTGGTCTGTCCATTTGAGATTTTGATCGATTATCACCCCTAAGTATTTAGTCTTAGATATTGAAGTTATTTCAAAATGTGTGTTCTCTTCTACTAATATTTTATTATAAATTGGTCTGTTGGCATGTGTTAATGAGAAAGCTATGTAATTTGTCTTTGTTTTATTCAGTGATAACTTGAAAGTTTGAAGCCAGTTTTTTACCTCCTTCATACCGTTTTTAACACGTATTTTGATTTCTTCCCAGTTTTCACCAGAGAATATAACAGCTGTATCATCTGCATATGATAATATTTTTCCTTTTTCTTTAATGAATCGGAAAGATGAATCGGAAGATTCTTCTTCTGCTTGACATCTTGTAATAACTCAGTTTTAATGGCATCTGCTGTTATAGGAGTTCCTGAACTTTTCAAACCCATCAACATAGGTTTGTATATTTCTGGTAAACCAGCTAGTAACTGAGTACCAACCCATTCGTCGCTGACATTCATTCCGATTCCGGATAACTTATGGGCGGTGGACACAATTTTGTTCACATAACTCTCCACTGAATCACTTTCTTCCAGCTTGGTGGTGATTAGAGTTCTGAGCAAATCTACTCTTCTGGTGAGTCCGGAATCTTAGAAAGCTTTTTCCAAATTATCCAAACTTCTTTCGCAGTTTTGGCTGATTGCACATGAACGAAATTGATTGGTTCAATGAGTGAAATGATCTTGGATTTTGCTTTCACATTTTTCTTATCGTCTTTGTTTTGGCAGGTGACACATTCCCACAGTTCTTCGTGTTCTAGTAATATCTGAGTGGCAAACTTCCAAGTATCGTAATTTTCACGGCCTTTCAGCTTCTCCACAGATAAAAACGAACTGCTTAAAGACATTTTGATCCCACTCGATCAGATAGTTCACCAGAGTTTTCAAAATTATGAACTATTTACTGCGTATTTCTCATTTACGCAATAACTGGGCCCATAGCCAGTTGGAAAATTAACTGTTTCCTTATGATTAAAAGAGAAAATACGAATTGTGGAAGTTTTTATTCGACATTAACTTGAAGTATCTTTTTATTGAAAATACATTCGTAACCATATATGAAGAAACAACAAAATATCCAAAGATGACTTGGTAGAATGTACGTTCTAATTTCAACAGTTTGTCTATAAGGATAGGGAAACGATGCGAATGTTTATGGAACTGTAACTAGTACTATGAACTTTTGCAGTGTTTCATTATTCTTTCTAGTTACTTAGTTTTAGGTTTAGTTCTTTGGCAGGTGTGCTTGTATCGGCCATAGGTTTCCTATTCGTTCTTAATGGCAATTCACAAATTTTTATGTCGTCTACTTTTATCTTCACAGAAGAAACAATAGCAGAATTGTTGATCTCTTTTCTTCCTTCACGTCCACTACTTTGGGACCATAGGCTCCCTTATTTCAACGAACAAAACCAATGAAAGATCAGTTGTGGGCGAATTTGGAGATAATTAATTTAATATACAATTTACATCAATTCTAATAATTTATTGAAAAAATTGCAACAACAAATAATATGCTATAAACAAATTCTAATCAACAGGTGACACAGATTCAACACCTGACATACTGCAAAAAAATTGAAAAATCCAAGAGATGAATATGTAAAGACAAAAGCAGAGTTGGATACCTACATCCCATCAGGAAGTGCAGCAAAAAAAAGAAGAAAATCTGGAAACATTTTGATGTCATGGCATTCCTAAGCGACAAAGTTTCACCTAGAAGGTAACATTTTATATTATAAAAAAAATGTATAAGTAAGTCTTGGTGTTTTAGTACCATTAGTAGCCACTCCAGTGAAAGTGTCTGCCTTCTTTCTCCATCTTCAACTTCAAATAATAATGAAGTATTTGAAATTACTACTTCTAAACGTAAGTAATTCATGCTGAGGGTTTTGCTTCTAATCTTATGCATTTCAGTACTCACCTTGTAAAATCCTCTCAATGTTTGCATGTTATAGGTAAAAATAATACTGGAAACGAAGAACAAAGTGCCAGTTCCATATCGCATGCTGCGGAAAGAGTTTGTTCAACTGACAGTACCAACATTCTGCTGAACCAATATGCCAGAGAATATCGAAAATCTCAGAAAATATGCCAGTGAGGGAAAAAACAGAACTAGGAATTGAACTTCCGACATATGATTCTTCAATGCAATGTATGTAATAAGTTTTTAAGAATAATTGTTTTTGTACTTAGTGCATTTTATTATAGAAACAATATTACTGCAGTTTAACACTTTTTAATTAATAAACATTAGTGGTAATTTTGTAAGCTATATGTTAAAATTTACCATGTGTTAAAAATAAAAGTTATGTTTAAACCATAAAGCAAATCTATAACTTTCTGTTTAATTTTAACATCTCTAGATTAACATATTAGTTCAAATATTCCCCAAAAACGAATTGTGTAAGTTAGAACTATGTTTAAAATTTAGCAGATATATGTTAAATGATACTGTTAAAATGAAGATAATAACGGGTGCAAATTTATATTTGAGAAAATTATGGCTTTCGGCGGTCTAATTCATCTTGTTTTGTAATCCAAGAAAATGATGAAAATAGAAGAAGGAAGTAAGAACAATATTGTCAGTTAACAAAAAAACATTAATGTTATTATTTCAGAATACGAAATGGACAGATAACTCGACAATTACGAGATGCCAGTAACGCATTTGAACTTCCAGAGGAGGTGTTCTTAAAACTATTTGGGCTTGATAAAGGTTCTTGCCAATATCTCATTAATAAAATAGGAGAACATATGAACCACTCAAGGAGAAACAGTAGAGTTCCTGTTGTTGTACGAGTTCTTGTCGCTTTAAACTTTTTCGGGCAAGGTAGTTACCAAACTTGTGTGGGTAATGACTATTCATTAGCTGTAAGTCAGCCCGTGATGAGTAGATGCATAACAGAAGTTTCAAAAGTTATTAATCAGCAGCTTTCTAATGAGTGGACACAATTTCCTGTTACTGAACATGATAGAAATAGGATAAAGCAATGATTTGCAAGATTTCATTTTGAAAATTGTATTGGTATAATAGATGGAATTTTAATTCGAAAAGTTTCACCTCCTTCAACTCACCCTGTGTATCCAGGACCAGCTTTCTATTGCAGAAAACATTTTTATGCCATTAATATTCAAGTTATTAATGATCACAATAAAGTGATCTTGAATTTTAATGCAAGATATCCTGGATCTGTTCACGATTCAGCAATTTGGATGCAATCAGAGATAAGAAGAATGTTGGAAAGGCAATATGTAAATGAAGTTAGTTCAGATTATCTAATTGGTGACAGTGGTTATCTAATTGGTGACAGTGGTTATCCATTGGAACCATGGTTGTTGGTGCCATTTGAAGATCCTGCACCAGAATCCTGAATCCAGATTTGATACTGCGCTATCTTCCAGACGAGTTTATGTAGAACATACA
Organism: Chrysolina oricalcia; assembly: GCA_944452925.2. NCBI lineage: Eukaryota > Metazoa > Arthropoda > Insecta > Coleoptera > Chrysomelidae > Chrysolina > Chrysolina oricalcia. Next base: position 45,366,072 of record OX101823.2, on the reverse strand, counting down.
ATAGGTTTATTGAAAAACTGATTCCAGTGTATGGATTTGTGTATGGAGAAAGAGATTTGAACTATAATCCAGTGTCTAGAATAGTACAGGCTTGTGTTATTTTACACAATATATGTAGAAGGTGACAAGTTGAGATGCCGCAGGACATCGATCATTATGAAAATAATATATTGATACCAAATAAATCAGTACTAGGACCAGTACCACTTGATAATTGGTTTGACCAGGGTAACAGGCGTAGAATAGAAATTGTCTATAGATATTTTCAGCCTGCTACAGCCTGCTACAGTATCCGCGAAAAACTTGGAACCAAATGGGAAACTTTTTTATTATTGATTTCAAAAAAAAAATTATTTTTGACAAAAGTTGGTGCTCATCGAGAAACTCATAATGGGTTGTCGAAAAGTTATGTTAGGTTCTTGGTTTTGAAAAATATCTTTTTTTGAAAAGTCGTCAGGAGTAAAGTACCTCTATTTTTCAAATACAGAAAAAATTCATAAAGAATATTTCATTGCCATCTCATGAACCATTCGGACTCAAATATTCATCGATGTGCTACAGTATTTAGATATCGTGAGACAACGTTAATAAAAAAAAACACATAAAGGAATCGAAAGTAATTTATATCCAGGTATTGTTGGTATTGTTACGAATTCATGATATGATGCCAATATTTCAATAATTGTTTCCATATTTTAATAAATAGAGGTACCTTATTTTCGATGACTTTTCAAAATAAATGATTTTTTCAAAAAACCAATAACCTAACAGTACTTTTCGAGAAAACCCCATATGAGTTTTTTGTTAAGAACCAACTGTTATCACGACATTTTTTTTTAAATCAATAGTAAAAAAGTTTTCCATATTGCTCCAAGTTTTTGACAGACAACTGTATATTGTTGAAGTTTATTATTTTAACTGAAATTGTTTGCCATTTGACAATATTATAATAAATAACATATGAAAAAGTTCTACTTCATAATCAGACTAGAAACCAAAAAATATATCCACAATATAACGAACTACAACTCGAACCTAAAAAGATAAAGAAAAGACAACACTTTGTCGTCTATATTTGAGTTTTGCCCTAGTGTAAGTGGCTTGTGCCAAATTATTATTCGATTGAACCAATAAATTTTTCATATCTTGCAAGGCGTTCTGTCACAGTTTCAACCTTCTTTCTCTTTTTAGTTTGTCGTGATGTTGTGAGCTGAAAAAGAAATCGAAAATTGTTCAAGAAACCTCTTTACCATGTGTGCAAATCAATAACTTGGATATTTAAATTAGCATCAGTGTGAAAAGTAAATGTGTGCTGAAGGAGTTTGTTGGTAATTTTCCATCGATTCATCACAAAAATATGATTCATAGATAAATTCATATGTCGGTGGTTTGGGTGAACTTTTTCTCATAACTTCTTGCACAACTTCATCATCATCCAGTCCAACCATATTTTCTTCATTTTCATTTTCTACTATAATTTCAATATTTTCTACCTAAAATTCAAAAACTTATTCACCAGGCAGAACAAACAGAAAAATATTTACTGATTCTATAGGATATCCGTAGCCTGTGAATTTAGCAACAAATATTCTTCATTTTCCCCAATATCGACCCCCCAACTCTTCAACTCCTGGAGGACCCGTTATTACAACTCTTGACAGAAGCGCTAAGAGTCTTTCTTCAAGTTCAGAAGATCTTTCAATTTCTTGGGACCTCCCCCTGAACCCTTTGCTTCAATAGTCAAGAGTCTTCTCTCTTTCTAGCTGCCACTTTAAATTCATTCAAAGCCTGAAAATATTGTAACATTATTCCTCTGGTTTGTAACTTCAATTTATAATAATGTATTGTAAGTTAGAAGTCAATGTTTGTGTACTGAAATTCTGACTGTTTCCAATCTACGTATGTCTTTCCACCCTTTCACACTTTTTTGTGCTCCAGGAAGCTCATTCAATGCTGTAGCAATTTGTGACCAACAATTTTTTGATTTTGGTATATCTGCAGGTTTAAGCTTTTCTAATAAAAATTTATGTTGTTCAAGTAAACTTATAAAGCGTTCCTTTTGAATTTTTGTCATTCTAGCTTGTCTTTTTTCCATTTTGTTGTGAATGGATTTGCAAACATTGGAAACTGAACAACACATAACCTCTTCTTCCTCCTCTTCTTCCTTCCTCTTCTTTTTTTTTGTATTTTTGAACTACTTTTACAAAATTTTAACGTTGCGTTATTATGTTTTCTTATTTAACTTATACGTTTATATAATTTTTACAGAATAACCAGATATGTTAATATGTGTTAAAATTAACATCCTTTAAAAATTTACATAAAGCTTACAGAATTACCCCTATACTTTGACATTTTCATAATATGCTAAAAACAGTAATATAACATTCAAAAAAAATTAGACTGTATACCTAGTTATTTTACAGTTATAAATTTAGTAAAATAACTGTATCCGCTGCATAAAATCAATTTGAGTTAGAAGACGAACAGATTTTCCAAGACATTTAAGTGTTACAGGAAGAAATAAGCAAGACCACTTAGAAACTCTAGAGCAGGCATTCAAGGAACTAAAGGATGCTGAACTGACAGTAAACCATGCAGAGTGCAAATTTATGCAGGACGAAATTGAATACCGAAACATAGTTTAAAAAGGATTAAGGTGAAGTTAAAGCTATAACGGATGCGCCATGTCTCAAATCGATCACGGAGGTGTGCTCTTTTGCAGGAATTCCTATAGCAAGTTTGTACCTAACCTAGCAGCAAGAATAAAACCCATTTATAATTTGTTGAAGAAAGATTATCGCACAAATGGACAGATCAGTGTGAGGCAGATTTCAATATTGTTAAGGCAGCCGTAGCGGAGGACATCACGCTAACTGACGATCCTAATCTGCCTTTAGTCCTGTCAACAAATGCAAATGTCAACAAATATTGGCATTGCCAATTGCCTGTACTTCACTAGCTTTCATTTGCTGATAAGCACCTTTCAAATCAATCACCGTAACATATTTATGTCAACTGAGACATGCAAAAATATCTTTGAGTAATGGCAACACACAATGTTCACTATCCAGAACTTGTTCCAGAGTTTTTTTAAAATCAACACAAATTCTGATGTCATTTGTATTTTTTTTAGGGACTACAACTGTGGGACTAGGCCAGTTGCTAAAATTAACTTTGTTCAAAATACCAGACTTAACCATCTTTGACAACTCCATCTCAACTTTTTCTTTGAGTGCATATGGCATGTCATATGCCCTATGAAAAATGGGTTGTGCACCATCTTTTAGCTCTAATTCAATTTGGAATTTTTTTATACAAGACTCAGGTTGGTCCCTGAAAACATTGTTGAAATCAGTTTTGATTTTTGACACTAAATTTGACACTTCTTGACTCTCAGTTCGACTTTCTGATGCAATGCCTTCTTTCGATGGACTAGTATTCATCTTCGAAATTTGACATTCAGACACTGACTGACAAGAATTACTTGGTTTTTGACAAGACTTGACTTTTAGATTCAACTCACTAAAATTAATTTTCATTCTCCAGTCAGGATTCAAAACATTTAGCCAGTTTCTACCTAATAATGGCACAAATCTGTGGCTACTTTTCAAAATAACCAAAGGCAAATTTACAATTTCATCCTTGTGTTTTACAAAAACATCAGTTTCTCCAAAAATTGTGAGAAGTCTCAAATCATACTTAACAGAATACAATTATAATTCTGAGAAAAACTGTTTGAAATCATCGATGTGCATCACTGACCGACATGCACCACTATCACGATATCAAAAGTAATGTTTTTACCTTCGAAGTTCAATGACACTTTCTCTGGGTTACCTAACCCTCGTTCCAGTGAAGACAAAAATCCTAAGATCAGGTTATCGTCATCTTCATCTGGCTGGTTTTCTTCTTCGACGCTGTGGACATTTGAGTTACTTTTGCAGACACGACTGGAATGGCCAATTTTCCTACACCGAAAGCATTTCCAACCTTTCGCAGGACACCTCTCAGGATCATGCTTCCTGGTACAACGGAAACAGGGCTTAAATTCCTTTTTATGATTAGGACTTTGACAACTTGACAGTTTTTTGACGAATTTCTTGTTGACTGACAACTTATCCAAGCTTTCTGTGACATATTACTTTCAGTACCCATAGACTTCACTTGACCCTCTGCTAATTCCATTGAAAGAGCAGTCTCGTAGGCTCTTTCAAATGTTAAGTTGTCTTCTGACAATAACTTTCTTTTGATGGCATTTGATCGGACTCCACAAACTAGTCTATCTCTCAAACACTCTGTCAAAAACTGACCAAAACTGCAATATTGTGAGCAGTTTTTCAATTTCGTGACAAAGGTTTTTATGCCTTCATTTTGTTCCTATACAGCATTGTAAAATTTGTATCGTTCTGCTATCACTAACATTTTTGGACTATAATGCTCGATGAGGGACTTTTTCAGAGCATCATATGACTTGGTGCTAGGTAAATCAGGTGCTAGCAAATCTTTCAAGACATTGTAGGCTTCACCTCCTATCAGAGTTAAGAGAAGCGGAACCTTTTTATCATCCTTCACTCCATTAAATAACAACAATTGTTCCAATCTCTCCATTTACGAGGAAATTTCTGACTCCTTTTAACTGAACTGTTCAATCGAACCAATTAGCGACATTTTGCTAATTTTTGAGACAATCGGACACTGACAACTTCTTCAATCCAAAAATGGCACGCCAACTGGTTAAAAGACAGTAAACCAATTTTCGCACATACGACTTTGGATTCTTTTCGACGCTCGTCGCCAAATTAACTGTTGTGTACTTGAATAAAAGTCGGACTCTCTTATTCAACAGTATTTAATAAATAAAACGAGTTTCATTCAGACAGGGACATGACATGTAAACAAACTTATTTGATTGTTGCTGATCTCCTTTTGTTACTGCCTCACAGGGCGCTTTCCTAACTAAAGCTGATTAAAAACTCTACAATCACGTGGAGTACTGTAACTATAATAATGTTGAGATCATCAATCTTTAGAATAAATGATAAGTCTTGTATCTGTGTATTACTAGATAATATATGTGTATTACTGGATAATGTATGTTAAAGTGCATGAACACAAAAGGATAAACGTAAATTTTTATAAACCAACTCAACACTGAATCCAATTAAGTTTCCGAAAACCTACAGCCTATCGAGAATCAAGTTCCAGATCTTCCGTGTCCTTCAAACTAACCAACTGTCGAAGCCGAAGCGTATCAATATCATCAATCCCAGAAACTATGAAAACCAACGTGGGCTACTGACATTGCTATTGATTTTGATGTTAGTAATATTTATATTTCTGTTTGTTTGTTAGCCAGATTTTGTGATTTTTATTATTTTTTTCTTCTTCAACTTCACTTAGGTTTTATCAGTCATGCCAAACTTAAAACCAACAATCATGTCAAACTCTAATCCAACAGCATCATCCACTCATACCAACACGTTTGATTCTTTAGATACAACCATGAAATACAAACTAGCAAGTCTTTGTATAACAGGAGCAACAGCAGCTATAGAGGTCATTCTGGACCTCACTCCTCTCCATATCATGGTGAGGAGAACTGCTTGGGGAGCAAACCTCAGGTTGGCTAAAGTCAGAATCAAAGGTACAGCACACAGTGTAAGAGGCTCAACCCACATCGAAAGTGCACACCTTACCGATCTCCCAACTGGCGAAATTACCAGGAAATTTAATTTCGAGAATTTTTTTCGAACGGAATTGAATACCAAGAAAGAATAGAGCACAGAATCCATTCGAGCCCTGGGAAAGAATACCATAACAAGGTACACGGACGAGTCCAAAACTCCCAACGGAACTGGAGCAGGAGTCTTTGGGCCTCGCAACAAATACTCCGAACCCATGGGCCAGTTCCCCAGCATTATTCAAGCGGAAATTCACGCCATATAAAGGTGCATTCAGTTCAACCTCGACAGGAAATACCGGAACAAGGAAATCTCAATCCTCTCCGATAGTCAAGCCGCCATCAAAGCATTGAGCTAATATAACATCAACACGAAAATGGTCTGGGAATGCCTAGACAAACTTAATGATCTATGCAGGAACAACAAGGTGATTCTCCTTTGGGTGCCGGGGCACGTTGGAGTGGAGGGCAATGAACAAGCAGATACCCTGGCACGAGAAGGAGCATCAACGCCACTGATTGGGCCAGAACCGTTCTGCGGACTTGGAAAATCTTACTTTCAAGAAAAACTCAATAAAACTGAAGAAGCAATGAGAGCAACATACTGGCATAGACTTCCAGGGTTGAGGCAGGCGAAAGATCTTCTCGGCAATTTCAACCGAGTAAGATCGAAGACACTGATACACCTCAGCAAAACTAGTCTGAAGACAATCACGGGATTTCTGACGGGGCACCGCAGACTCAAAGAACACCTAAGGAAGCTAGGCTTAGAGGAGGACAGCACCTTCAGATTATGTGGGGAACATCCAGAAACACCCCATCATATATTGATGGAGTGTTATGTTGTACATCACAAGAGATTGAATAAATATACTGGGATCACACCATCTGACTGTGGGAGAAATAACACGAATAGACCCCTTCAAAATCTTTTAATTCCTCAAGGAATTGAGGCTGAGGGGCTACGAGAACACCTTGAGACAGCAGAAGAAGATGAGGCATAATAGATCTAATCAGGACGCAGCGCATCAGTTACCATCCACACTTACCATTACCCCAGATTTACAAACGAAACAATGCTTCTCAGCTTAAAAATTGCATCTGAGTATGGAAAGAAATGCTTCAGTGTTACTTATGATTTGCAGAAGAAGAATTTAAATGTTTATTCATCCATTTAGGATCATTTCACATTATGCTTTATTTTTTTTAAAGCTGTCGGGAAATTTATTTATGGGTGTAGTCTGATATGCTTTATTTTTTTTAAAGCTGTCGGGAAATTTATTTATGGGTGTAGTCTGATATGCTTGTAAATACTGGCAAATTCTAAAACTTAGTTGAGAGTATCAATTGAAGTAATTGTTCAAAATGGCCAAAATAGACATAGGAATTCAACTTGACACCCTGTATCTCAGAAACGAATAACTCGCGGACATATGTTTATAGGAATATATCTTCTTATTTTGACGTCAGCAACTTGGGGCCAGGTAGCCAAGTGGTTGAAGCGACATGGTTTCAATCACTTTTGGCTGGTAGTCAAAGGTTCAAACCATAGCGACTGCAGAACTTTTTCTGATGGCCCGAGAAAGTGCTAGGAATCGCACGTAAAAAGGTAAGACCTCGTTAATCCTTAGCTCGTACAAGTTTCGACTTCTGAGGGCTGCCGTTGGTAAGGGAACGACAGTTGGTTAACGGAAAAAACAACAACAACAACATGCTGCTAAATTTTCTACACGTGCTCAAGAAACACCCTGTCTATCTAATATATACACAGTTCATTTACTATGACCAAGAATAATTTTATTAGCATGAATCATCAAAATTATGCTAGATATCTGACGGAATATTTGAATAACCTGGAAAATATTGAAGATGCTCATCCAGGTTTATTGAAAGACTGTAGATCTTGGTTTGCGAAGGACCTCAAGACCCGAATTCCTATAGACACTTTTGTCCAGTTTATCGTCAGGATAGTCTGTTTCCAAAGATATGTATGATTTTTATCAGCGGTTGAACGTAATGGAGAACAACAGCGGATTAAATTTGTAATTGAAGTCATAATGATCCGGAAAATTTCGCTTTGAAATGTTTCAAAAAAATAAAAATTAGTGGTAAAATGAAAGGAGTTTCTATTCGAAGACGACTCTTCAGACGTCTACTTTACGCATCGTTGAAAATCCTTGAAGACATTGAAAAAGCCTCAAGCTATCCACCAACTCCAACGAAATCGTCCATGTTTTCCTTCTTTCCGGAAGTTAGGGTACCAAAATACAGAAAAATTAACTTCATAAAATGATTCAGTAGCAATCACGACTCAGACACCGTACCAACAGGACGTATTCATTGGTCTCATTACTCCGTTCTATTATCTTTTTGTAATACAACTTAGTCATGGATAGAAGAAAGGGTACAATAAGTCTGAATTTCAGTGAAGTGAAGATGAAAGTATCGAAATACACAAACTAATACAGAGTGAGTTGAAATATGAAGTTGGAGAAGTTTTAGCTATATAAATAATTGGAAACAAAGTTTTAGCTATATAAATAATTGGAAACAAAGTTTTTGTGTAATTGGGGCCCGGAGAATTAGTGAAAATTACATTGGAAGATCATGGTGAGTTCATTATTTTTATGAAAGACTGCGAAATTACTAATTGAAGATAATATTTGAAAACGCCATTACAACAGTACGCGTCCACCATATCCCAGTGCACATGGGGAATGAAGGAATTGTAACAGCACTTTCCCATCATGGAAAAATAGTCAACTTACGGAATGATCTATGGGAGGAGAACATGACATACCCAGTACCTAAAGGAGTAACATCTGTTTAAATGATTTTGAATCAGCCAGTTCCATTCTATGTAACGATTAACAGCAGAAAAACATTGGTAACATACGCAGGGTAAAAACGAACATGTAAATTCTGTGGAACTGAAGAAAACCTATTAGAATTTTGACCAATAAAAATCTTGAGAAACCAACCGTAATGCACGTGCCCTCGTATGCAAATCGAAAATACTCACAAGCCATATTAGAACACAAGAATGCCAACATTCTTCCGCTTAATGAACCCACACAGACGAAGGGTATCCTTGTATCAGAAATACCGATTCTTCAGCAACGTAGAACTCGATAGTGAAAATTTCGTCATCGTCACAACTATAACTATAAATGGGAGAAGGAGAGTTTGTAAATTGAATGTTGGAGGTAGGTTTACTAAAGAATCAAACATAGTAGAAAAAGATAAAAGAGGCAACCACAATGGACACAAGAAACTAGATGACAGCGTAAAAGATTCAGTAAGGGATCACATCAATAGTTTTCAGGGTATTGATTCACATTATCTTAAAGCAAATACCTCAGGGAAATTTATAAATGGATCTCCAACTTAGGCTAAAATGTAAAGATATTACAAACAGCAAGAAAAAAAAAGGCCATTTGCTAAAAAACGTACTAACGAAACCATATTCAACAAAGAGTTTAACATCTCAACCAAAAAAAAAACAATGTTCTATTTGCGAAACCTGCAAAAACTCGAATACAGAAGAGGCAAAAAACCAAGAAAACTATGATCGCCATATAGCCAATAAAATAAAAAGTCGCGAAGAAAAATCTAAAGATACTGAGATTGTTAGGAATAACCTGATTGTTATTGTGGCATGTGTCGACCTGCAAGCGGTTTTGCCAACACCGTATGGTGACATTTCAGCTTTTTATTGCAAGTGCCTTTCAAATTGCTTCAACTTTACAATATATGAAATTTCAACTAAACATGGTCTACGCTATTTTTGGCATGAAGCTATTGCCTCCCTAATGAGATAGCATCGTTCCTCTTTAGTTGTATATCCAGTTTACCCCCTAATACAGATATTTTGTTCTCGAATAATTGCACAGGACTGAACAAAAATTAAATGGTTGTTTCCATGTACCTTTATGCAGTGTGTAACACTAAAGTGAATACCATTATACATAAATTTCTGACAATGGGTCATATCCAAAATGCATTCTGTCATAGAAAGGCAAAAAAGAGAGTATTAAAAAGTGGACCAATCTTTATGCCCTCTCAATGGCCACCATTAATAAGAAATGCTATTAGAGAAGGGAAGCCCTACGAAATTAAGGAGCAGGCTACAGAAGAATTTTCTGACTTTAAAGAAATTGCAAAAAAAATTGGACAGAAATTTTAAAAGAATTCTTAAAAGGAAAAGGTTGTATGGAACGAAATTCAGGAACTCAAAGTTGAGAAGGAAAGCCCTAACAAAATATTTTACAAAATGAACTTTGAAGACGAATATAAAGAAATTGATTTATCTTCATGATGCAATACATGTTTAAAAAATACCAAGGCCTATGAAACGCCACCTAGTTTAAAAGAAAAAACACCTCCTGGATTTATGCACATAAAAACCTAATTGAACAAATTCACCAAACTTTCTACTTAATTATTTGTTCTTAGTTTTCTATATTATTATATTTTTATAAATTTCTCGGCATCTAATGGCCACTGACACGGGATCTATAATACATTTGATTACATAATAAAAATCAAATTGAATTAAACAGTTGACAGTCTTTGAGGAACTGTATTACAGCCTTAAACTGGTTAGGTGATCCAAAAATGTTTTTGAGAGTTCCACTGAGATTATGTTTGCGGCGAGTCTGGCTGTAGTGCAGGCAATCTGAAAGTATGTGCTGAATTGTGAGTCTTACACTGTCACAGAATTCACAGGTAGGGGGATTCTGTGAAGACATCAGGTAACCATGGGTGAGCCGGGAGTGACCTATTCTGAGTCTTCTGATAACACTTGTGTCCTTTCTTGTCAATGTGGGCATCTCCTGCACGGAAACTGTAGGTTGAATTGTACGTAGTTTTGTGTAACTTGTATTCCAATGTGTTTGCCAGGTTTGTGTCATCATTTGTCGAGCTACTGATTTTAGGTCTTGGTGGAGTTGGATTTGCTGTACTGGCAAGTCGGAGGAACAAGTTTGTTTCGCTGCTTGGTCTGCACGTTCGTTGCCCGTAATTCCTATATTGGAAGGAATCCAGATGATATTCACGTTGATACCTCTAGTACGATGGTGGTGGCAGGTGTCGAGGATATCTTGAACTAAGGGATGTTGTGAGTTGCTGTTTCTGATGGAGTGTATTGATGAGAGGGAGTCTGTACAAATTGCAAGTTTACTGTTATCCTGTATTGGGGTCCTCAAAGCTTGTAGTATTCCATATAGTTCGGCTGTGTGTATGCTACATAAGTCTGGTAGTTTGTGTGTTGCTATTGTTGTATCTAGTGTAGTAACAGCACATCCGGTACCATTAATTTCGAACTGCTGATTATTTATCAGTTCTCTGAATTTTTGTAGGAAGACTATGTTAGGCGTATCGCGCTTATTGTAGTTACTTAGGCATGTGTTCAATAGTGGCGGTTTTTTGGTCCACGGAGGAGTTTTTGAAATATTCGTGGGAGTTGTGACTGTGAGGTTAGTGTTTCTTGAAATAGAGTATAGTGATTGTGGAGATGAGAGTGGCGTTCTGGGTCTATTGTCGGGAGCTGGTTGTATAGAATCAATTAGTTTGAAAACTGGATTTTGTGGGTGGGCAGATATCCTGGAAAAGTAGGATAGTAGTTGGTATTCTCGTCGTATGAAAAGAGGTGGTTCAGAAGATTCAATATAAATGCTTTCCGTCGGACTGGATCTAAAAGCACCTAGACATATTCGTAATGCTGTGGTTTGGATTGTGTCAAGATATTTGAGGTATGTTTTGCAGGCACTCATGTAAAGAATACTTCCATAATCCAGTTTGGAGCAGACTAATGATCTATAAGTCCTTATTAGTACTTCCTCTTCTGCTCCCCATTGGTGATGTGCTAATGATTTTAAAATTTTAATCCGATTTAAACAATTGGCTTTTGTCTCCTGAATATGGTGTCTCCATGTGAACCTTCTATCAAAGATTACTCCCAAAAATCTATGTTGATCAACCACAACCAGCTGATCCCCATTGAGAACTAGTTGTGGAGAAATAGGATTGAGTCTTCTGCTGAACTGGATTACTTTGGATTTGGTTGTTGAAAAGTGGAAACCGGATTTAAGAGACCAATTGTGGATGTTATCTAGAGCCTTCTGTAGTAAGGTGCAGGTACTGACCGTAACTTTGCCTTGACAGTATAGGATGATGTCGTCAGCGTATAGTGCATATTTGACAGGTGGAATTATTGATGAACAGATATCATTGATACTCATCAGGAATAAAGTGGTGCTAAGAACCGAGCCTTGTGGTACTCCATTTTCTGGGAAATGTTGTATAGATATCTGCCCATTTGTGACAACCTTAAAGGATCTGTTGGTTAAACAGTTTTGTAGAAAGGAGAGAATGTTTCCAGTTAGGTTAAAGTCTACGAGTTTTTCGAAGATGGTAGTTTTACAAATCGTGTCGAATGCGCTATCGATATCAAGACTCACGGCGATTATTTCATTTTTGCTTCCAATAGCTTGTGAGATATCTGTGTGTAGAGTAACCAGGTTGTCCAATGTGTTTCAGTTTGATCGAAAGCCTGCCTGCGCTGTAATTAAGATGTTGTGCGATTCTAAGTACCAGTGTAACCGTCTATTGACCATTTTCTCAAGAATTTTGCACAGTGTGCATGTGAGGGAAATTGGCCTGAAGGAATTTGGAAGATTGGTATTCGAGTGGTTATTTTTTATTGGTATTATAATTGATTCTCTCCATAGAGCCGGAAATTGTTGGCTGCACCAAATTTTGTTATAGAGTTCAAGCAGTTTAGTTTTTGTCTCTAACTGTAAATATTTCAGGAAGATCATCGGTATATCGTCAGGTCCTGCAGCTGTGTTCTTGACAGAGAGTAGGACTGAATTTAATTCGGAAACAGTGAAAGGAACATTGAGAGAGTGACATATATTATGGGTTTGTTTAGGTTGTGGATCGTTTGTTAGGTTTGGAGGTTCGGGATTGGATTTTGTTTTGTTTTGAAAGTGTTCGGCAAGAATGTTGGCAATTGGTCATGGTCATTGGTAATGACTTGTTCCTCGTGTGTTAGGCCAGGGATTTTAAAGTTGGTGTTTTTTCCTTTCATCTGTCTTATCTTGTTCCAGATTAGAGAAGGAGAGGTGTCAGAGGTTATTGTACTTGAGAATTTGTTCCACGACTCTCGTTTACTCTGTTTGAGAACCCTTTTTGATTTTGCTCTCATTTTTTTAAGGTTAATCAAATCTGACTCATTTCTAGTTCTTCGGTATTTGTTGAGCGACTTTTTGAACTCCTTCACTGCCGTGCTACAGGATTCATTCCACCAGGGAACGGTTCGTTTAGATGGGCTGATGGAGTACTTTCCTATAGATATATTGGCTGCAGAAATTATGGCGTTATTCAGTTGGCCAACAGCTTCATCTATGTCATTCGTATATTTGATAGTTTCTGTATTTTCTTTCTGCGTTTGACTGTAAAGGTCCCAATTCGCTTTTGCGATTTTCCACTTTTCTTTGATGATAACTTGTTTTGAAATGTTGTCTGAGATTAGGATGGGAAAGTGGTTAATATCATAGAGGCTATCAAGGGTGTGCTATGTTAATAGGGGTGCTGTTCCTGGATCTGAAATGCTGAGGTCTATTGAGGAGAAGGATCCGGATTGTACGTGAAAATATGTACTGCTCCCAGTGTTTAGAATATTTATGTTGCAATTGTTGATCACATTTTCAATCATCTTGCCTCGGCCAAACGTACGTTCTGATCCCCACATTATGTTGTGAGCATTAAAGTCACCTACCAAGATAAAAGGTGTAGGAAGTTGGTTTATGAGATCCGTTATTTCTGTGTCTCTGACAGAGTAGTTTGGAGGGATGTATACACTGCAAATTACGATTTAATTGGGGCACCACGCTGTGATGGCGTCTGATTCTAAGCTTGTATTCAAGAGTATTTTTCGATGGAAAATATCACTAGAGACAAAAACTGAGGATCCACCACTGGCGCGTTGATGAGTAGTTCTGATAAAGTGGTGACCAACATAATTTTATAAGTATGGGTTGTGAGAATTAGTGAAATTGGTTTCTTGTAAACACATGAAGTCTGGTGAGGAATCTGAGTCGAGCTGTTGTAATCATTCCAAACGAGGGTAAAAACCGTCGCAGTTCCACTGTATTAAAGAGATGGGCATGGTGGTTGTTAATGTTGAAGATATTTGAACCTGCTGTATACATATACAGAAATCAAGTTGTGAGTTGAGTTTGTGAAACAGATTGATGTCAAGTATTGTCACTGTTCGTCAAATATAAAAGTTTACCAAAAAAGGTCTTTATTTAATTAGATTTGAGTCTTTATCTATTATAAGATTCATTACAAGTGGTCCTTCAAACCTTTAGAAACAGCACTATGCAAACAGATCCATCTGCAACGCCTTCAAAAATGGTTCTTAAAAGTGTACCTGGTCTCCAGCCGAGATTGAAAAACACAAACAAGAAAACGTTAGAAGATCTACATTTTGCTCTATATGGAAGTAATGCTACAAATAAAATGACGAAAAACAATATATTATCCTTTCATGGATTCAGTTTCCACATAAACTCAGAAGAATATAGACAACATGTTAAGTTAGTTGGAAAATCATTAGTTTACAACAATTATGTGAACTTTTTGAAACCCACTGTTCAGATTCAGCTGATACCACGGAGCTAACAGAAATATTCATGAAAACTGTTATGGATAAGTTGAATACAACCGATGAACTCACAAATATGGATCAAATTCAAACTTGTGCTAAAACAAAAAGTTGTGTCAACGGCTCAATACCTATTTCAACAAGTACGTTTAGAGGTTTCAAAAGAAAATCGAAACTACTAGAAATTCAAGATCAAATTTCAATTCTTCAAGACAATTTGTTTTTAAAACAGGAAGAACTATTGTGTTTAGAAGCAGAATTATCCAAACTGAATAGTGATGGAAAAGCTTCTACACAAGATATAAATTCCTTACAAAGTGACATTGAACAAAGAAGAAAGCTCATCAAAATTTATGAAAATCGTCTTTCTTCAAAAGAAAAGTCAATACAAAAATATGAAGAATATTTTCAAATGGATTCTGATTCCAGTTCTGGGGAAAATATTTCACATCAAGATGACGTTAGAAGTGACATTGCGAGAAATCAAAAACTTCAAGATGTTCAAGATTGGACAAATACATTGAATGAACCTAATCATCAACAGAATATATCAGAAGATGTATCACAAAACCAAATAAGTGATCTTGCAAGATCCATTTCTAGTATGTTAGCCAGACAAACTATTGGAAGTCAATTGATTCCATTTGATGGATCATCCTGCCTAAAGTGGCCTATTTTCTATTCAGAATACAAACTTTCTAACGAAACTTGCATGTTTTCGCCAAAGGAAAATGTTCTCAGATTGAACAAAAATCTAACAGGTGACGCAAGAAAAACGGTAGAAATGCTTTTGGTTACTGCACAAAAGCCAGATGAAATTCTAGACATCCTACAGAAGAAATATGGCCGTTCAGAGCTGATAGTCGATGAATTATTAGAAAAAATACGCTATTTACCATCTGTGGACAGTTTGGAATCATTTATAGATTATAGCACTTCAGTCAGAAACATATCCGCAGTATTAGAGGGAGAAATGGCAAAAACGATCAACCAAAGTAGTCTGCTAGCTAATTTAGTAACCAAGTTACCACCTCACCTACTTACCCAATGGGGTAGTTATTTAATGCAGAAAAATATCATGAGTAATCATGAATCGTTGAAAGATTTTTCTTTATGGGTTCAAGAAATGTCTCAGGTCGTATCCAGAATCACATTCATTTCCAAGAATTCCGGAAGAAATCTTGAGTCAAATCACACTTCAAATGAGAAGGAAATGGAAAGAGATCAGCACAATAGTTCCTCGATTGATGGCACCAAGAAATTATGCAAAATCTGTAAGAAAGGGGAACACTCTGTGGAACATTGTAGTGAGTTCAAGTCTGCAGCCGTGACTCAGCGATGGAAGATGATCCAGAAGAAAAATCTTTGTTACTGCTGTTTGAAATTGCATAGTGGCAAATGTAGGAGAAGAAAGATATGTGGTGTGAATAACTGCGATAGATTCCACCACAATTTATTACACAAAAATTCAGAATTTATACCTAGACAACCTGAAATCACAACCCACCTTTCCGATTGTAACAATAATACCCTGTTGAAAATCATACCTGTCCAAATTAAAGGTCCGAATGGTATTTTTCACATATTTGCATTGTTAGATGAAGGAAGCACTACAACTCTAATAGATTCAACAGTAGCTAACAAATTAGGTTTATCTGGACCTGTATCCCCTCTGTGCTGTAAATGGACTGGGGAAATTTACAGATACGATTACAACTCTCAAGTTGTTGAATCCGAAATTGCAGGAAAATGTTCTGCTGTATTCTACAAGTTAAATAATATTAGAACAGTAGATAATCTCAACCTGCCACGGCAAAATTATAATTTAGAAGAAATGATTATAAAATTTCCATTCATAGAGCAAGTTGCTGCTAATTTTGAAGTAATTGAAAAGCCTTGTTTGCTTATTGGACAGAATAACGCAAATTTAATAGTATCAAGACAAGTTATCCAGCCAACCCTTCATTCACCAATTCTATCAAAAACTCGAATAGGCTGGACAATCCACGGTAATGTTGAGTTCTCATCACAAACAAAGAACAAAACAGAAATATCCTTCAAATGCTGTGAAACTGCTGATGAAAACCTTCATGAATTAGTTAAGGAATTCATGAGAGTCGAAAATTTTGGAGTGGCAATTCCAAGAGTGGACAAAAAGAAGACCAAAGAAGAAGAAAGAGCCATCGCTATTTCGGAGACTTCAATTCGTCTGGTAGATTCTCAATATGAAGTAAAATTACCATGGAAAGAAGATAATATGACATTACCTTCCTCCAAAGTCATGGCTATGCAGAGACTAATATGTCTTGAGAAGAAATTGTGCAAAGACAGACTGTTTGCTAAGGCTTACTGTGAAGAAATCGAAAAATTATTCGAAAAGAAATATGCTGTCCCAGTTAATGACCGAGAATTGACCGAAGCTGAACGTGTTTGGTTCTTACCACATTTTCCAGTAAGAAACCCAAACAAACCAGGAAAGGTCAGAGTGGTATTCGACGCTGCAGCCAAATCAAACGGATTTTCCTTGAACGATTACTTGCTAGTTGGCCCAGATTATTTGAAATCTCTCTTTGGAATCCTACTAAGATTTCGAATAAATAAAATTGCATTCGCAGGAGACATAAGAGAAATGTTTAACAGGGTGAATATTTGTTACGAAGACACATTTTCGCAATGTTTCCTATGGAGAAATCTCAACATGAAAGCTACAGCACAAGTTTACAGAATGACCGCAATGCTATTTGGAATAACGTCTTCACCATTCTTGGCCCAATTTGTGAAGAATTACAATTCAAGGTTTACTACGAACGAAAGAGTGGTAGAAGCAATCGTAGAAAACCATTACGTTGATGATTTTCTTGATGGCACAGAGACGGCAGAAGACGCAATCCAGTTGATCAATGAGGTTATTCTTGTGCACAGCAGAGGAGGATTCGAGATTCGAAATTTTATTTGCAACTCGTCAGAAGTCTTGAGAAATATACCGCAACATCTAGTAAATCAACAAAAAACATCTGAATTGGATAGACAAATCGTTGAAGACAGAATTCTTGGTATGTCATGGAATTCTGAAATAGATTGCTTTAATTTCAAACTGAAATTCCATAAAGTTCCTCTGAAAATAATGAATGGCTCCAAAATTCCAACAAAAAGGGAAGTGTTAAAGACCACGATGTCTGTATATGATCCTATTGGTTTGTTGACTCCTATCACAATCAAATCAAGAATTTTATTGCAAACAATTTGGCGTTCCGGTATTGGGTGGGACGACTCAATAACAGACAATATGTTCAAGAAATGGTTGATGTGGCTGAATGAATTGAAGGAGTCTATGAATTTGGAAATACCACGCTGTTACTCAGAAAATTTGAAGCAAGCCACAAATCTACAGCTCCATACATTCGCAGATGCCAGTGAATGTGCTTATGCTTCGGCAGTATACCTGCGAATAACATCCAAAGATTGCATACAGACTGTTCTTGTTGCATCGAGAGCACGGGTTGCCCCATTAAAGACATTGACAATTCCGAGAATGGAATTATTAGCAGCTGTGCTGGGTATTCGATTATGCAGAGAAGTAATGAAACACTTGAAAATAAATATAGATTCAAAATTATTCTGGTCAGATTCCCGCACAGTCATACATTGGCTCCAAAGTGAGAAAAAACTTCCAACTTATGTAGCATCTAGAGTTGGAGAGATGCTAGAACTCAGTGAGCTCAGTGAATGGAGATGGGTACCAACCTTGGATAATGTTGCAGATGATTGCACTAGAGACACTCCAAAAACTTTGACATCAGAAGAATGTAGATGGTTCAAGGGTCCGCAGTTCCTTTATAAGAATGAAGAAGATTGGCCAACTATTCCACATAGATTAAATGAAGATCATTCAGATAACACATTTCAAATAGAGCATATCCACATCGTAACGATGGCAGTTAATCTCTCTGAATCTTTACCACAAATAAAATCACACTACTCTTGGATAAAGTTGTTGAGGATAACAGCGAGGGTGAAACGATTCATCGCAAATTTGAAACATAAAGGACAGAACAAAGAAACTGGACCATTAACGACTGAAGAATTAAATTGGAGTCAAAAACAATGGTGGAAAGAAATTCAGAGGACTTGTTTTCCTAAAGACTTCGAAAATTTGAAACATAAAATTGAAAACAAAGACTATGCAAATTGTCACTTGTTTTGGATCCAGAAGATATTCTCAGAATATCAAGTAGAATTGTGAAAATCGGGTGTTTTGAGGAAATCGAGAAGGAACCCATAGTCCTGGATGGTAATCACCTATTCACCAAAAAAATGATACTTCATTTCCATAGTAAATATGGACACCAAGGAACTTATACGGTAATAAACGAATTACGTCGAAAGTTTTGTATTCCACATTTAAATACGACAGTAAAGAAAACAATTCGAGAATGTGTGCAATGTAGAAGACAGAAGGCACCTCAAGTTGAACCGAAAATGGGACTACTACCTCAGGAGAGATTACAAGTGTATGAAAAACCATTCTCCTCATGTGGTATTGACTATTTTGGCCCTTTCTACGTAAAAATTGGCCGAAGAGTAGAAAAGAGGTATGGCGTACTCTTCACGTGCTTAACCATTAGAGCAATTCATGTAGAGATAGCTCATTCCCTCAATACGGATGCATGTATCATGGCTATACGAAGATTTTTTGCTAGACGAGGAGCAGTACGAGTGATCTGGTCTGATAATGGTACAAACTTTCATGGCGCGAACCGAGAACTTTTGGAGGCACTTGATGAACTAGAAGTTGGCACTATTATGGAAAACATGACTAATCGAGGCATCCAATGGAAATTCATTCCACCCCTTGCTCCATTTATGGGTGGTAGCTGGGAGCGTCTGATAGGATGCTTCAAGAGAGCTTTGGCCAGGATTATGAAGGATAGACATCAAACGGAGGAAGTACTTCAAACTCTTTTTGCAGAAGCTGAGTACATAATAAACAGTAGACCTCTTACCCAAGTATCCGATAATCCTGTTGATCTGGTGAGCATATGTCCAAATGACATTTTAATTGGAAGATCAACTACTATCACCACACCAGGGCAATTTACAGAAAAGGATTTGCTATTAAGAAAACAATGGCGAACATCGCAGTATTTGGTGGACATGTTCTGGAAACGTTTTCTTTGCGAGTATATACCTACCCTAGTTGAAAGAAAAAAATGGAAGAAAGATGATCTAAATATTCAAGTTGGTGATTTGGTTATCATTAACGATACTCAGCTGCCAAGAGGCAATTGGCCATTAGGGACCATTGCCAAAGTCTACGAGGGCTCAGATGGTATTGTACGAGTAGCAGATGTTAGAGTATCAAACGGAATTCTAAAAAGACCAGTTAGAAAACTTCATCGTCTGAATGTCAACTGTGCTAACAAAGAAGTTAGCACCGAGGGGGAGAATGTTAATGTTGAAGATATTTGAACCTGCTGTATACATATACAGAAATCAAGTTGTGAGTTGAGTTTGTGAAAAAGATTGATGTCAAGTATTGTCACTGTTCGTCAAATATAAAAGTTTACCAAAAAAGGTCTTTATTTAATTAGATTTGAGTCTTTATCTATTATAAGATTCATTACAGTGGTGGAAAATTTAGTATGAAGATTTGTGCGACTGCTGTGAGCAATCGGAGCTATATTCCTCGTCACTAGGTTCATTAGACATATCCAGACTCGCAGTATCTATAGCGTTGGATTTGAGCTTCTTTTTTTATCTTGTTTGTCATGCGGGTTATTCTGTTCTTTAAGGATCTATCTGTGAGGTCGGGGTAAATAAGATTTAGGTTTGAGACTAGACCAATAAGGTCATCAGTGTGTCTGCGGGCTTCCTGATACGGATCAGAGTTACCAAAGGTATTTTCTAAGAAGTGATAAAGGTCTTCTATGGGAAGTATGAAGGCATCTGTTGTTTTCTGGTAGGATTTTGCTATGCATTCTTTTATGGTTGTTGTGAGATTAGATTCAGTAACATCACTTATCTTCCGCTTCTTCTTTACTGCTTTATGAACTGTTGTGGGAAGAGTAGATGATGCAGGGGGAGGCATGGCGTCCTTGATGATCTTTTCTGTTTCTACGGGTAAACTTGGGGTTTCACTTTGAGTTGAAAGCTGGGAATATCCACGTTTTTGGGCTGGTGTCATATCTGCAGGAGGATGGTTTTCTTGTGAGGTGATCGGGTCTTCATTTGGAATTGTATCGTTGTTCTCTGTTAGGTTTGTAGAATTTGTATTTGGAAGTACCTGTTCAGTTTGCTCGGGCAGAGTGGATTGTGACAGTAAAATATTGGTTGGAGGATTTGGGCAATTTGAAGCGATGTGTCCGGATTGCTCGCAAATAAAGCACTCCATTTTGTCTGTAGACAGAAAGATTCTGTTTTCATTCCCGTCAAAAGGAATAATCATGGATGTCTGCAATTCAAAGTTGTCTGATGTGGGGAGAACGTAGACTTGTCGTCTGAAACTTAGAATGTGGGAATATTCGTCCCCTGGGATACCAGCTCTCAGAAACGAAACAGGAGAGGTTATCTGTGAACCAAGGCTCTTTATATAATTTTCAGCGAGGTCATGGGGTATATATGGTGATATGTTTGAGATGATTATTCGTTTTGTCGGAGAAACAAGTCTACGGATGTTTATGGCATTATTGTTGATAGTTACGAATGGATGGGATTTTAAAAGGTCATCAACGAGTTTAGAAGTGGCTAAATAGATGCAGATTCTATTATTCGAGATCCTTGACGCAAAAGATATGTGTTTGGGGCCTACAATATCGCATATAGCCTTAACATAGTCGAATAACTTTAGGTTGTCATCTGCGTGCATCACTATGGCTTGGTCCTTTTTCGGGAAAGATGGTTAAGGTGTTGTATTGACGGCTGATACGTAACTGGTACTAGGGACTGGATTGTTGCTGCTTATGTTGTGCGACATTTTGGTTTCTGTAGGTTGAGGTATATACCACTTGGTTTATTGTTGCCCTTGTACTCAAAAGCAAGATGTTAGGTTGTCGTAATAAATTCACTTGATGATTTTAATTCAGTGTGCAGCAATATATCCATTTTGATTTACTGCCTACGCCTCTGGTAAGGAGGAGCAGGCAAGGAACTGATATTTTTCAGATCTCAGTTGATGACTTGGCTGATATCAGTTCTTTTAGTGAAGTAGGAACGAAAGAAAATGAAAATAAAAACAAACAGTTCAGCGCGGCGGCAAAAAGTCGATTTAGAAGTACATAAAAATGTTCAGTACATACGTCGGTTTTTGTAACACTGAATAACTAACTTTAACTTAGTCAATCACTGATGAAACAAGTAAACTGCGGAGCAGAATGTAAACGATGTTGACTCGTTCAAGCACTCGATCTCTCTTATTTTTATATTAGGTAAATGCTAATAAAAGTCTTTCGTAGATTCTTGTGTTATGATTTTGTTGTTAAACTTCTACTAGATGGTGCTGATATGGTGCTCAAAAATACTAATATTACGTGTTAATTGCCTGAGAAAACATGTCTGACTTCGAAATTAATCAACACAAGGGCTCCTACTCTTCTCCGTCATATTATATATTTATTACGGGAAATATAGTAAGGAGTACTTTATATGAATTAAGCTTTAATCATGTGCTATAATTGTATATGTATATTTACGTTTTTGCTAATAAAGTTTGAGAAAAGCAGAACTCATTGAAAAATTATTGTTCTACAAAATACTGATTTGTGGAGGGAGTGTTGTAGATGTAAATGTTTTATTAAGGAAAAGGTTGAAAAAAAAGAAACAGTGTAATGAATGGGTGGGTTAATTTAAAAAATAGGGTCCCAAACTTTACAGGCATACTCGAGATAAGTCACAACAACAAGAACCTTGTCGAAACACAATTTCCAAGTAAGTGAATAACTAACTAATGGTCAATGTTATTAGTTTTTTTTTAACTATTTTCCATGATGCCCGAAAAGTTGTTATGTTTGATGCTTTTTGTGATGGAGGTCCATTTGCACATCTCTAGTAAAGCACTCAATAATTGGCATTAACCCTTTCGCTCACGCATTTTCAATTTTTGACCTAAAATTTTTATATTCAGAATTGATTTTTTAGTGCCACCGGTTTTGAAAAACAATTATGTGTACCACAGTACACACTGTGAGTCAGTGGTTCTAACATAATGGTACTAATGGCTAATTAAATTCAGTGCACTAAATAATACAACTTATTGGTTGAACTGTTATTTGATATTAAATCAATAATTCTACTGAACACTGTGATATTCGAAGAAACAATTTGATCTGCCGATGAACGTTACATTTAACGCAGAGGTGATGGGTTTTGCATAGACACTGAGGATATTTGCAGTGTGTTGGAATCTTCTTATCGTCAAAGAGCGGTAAATGTCCTATGGTGTCCAATCTAACTTCATTTATTGGTCTAACTTCTTCTCGAAGCCTTTTCACGGAAGATGGTGACTCAGTTGACGAACTAGGGGATGATGATGATGATGATACTTGAGGTATAAGAATTTTTTTGTACTCTTTGTCTTTTTTGTCCCACCTACGGCAAAAATCGGCGTTGCCAATGCTGACAAGATTTGAGGCCATGATAACTGGCTTATTATAGAACCACTTTGTCATGATCACCTGACCGTCTCCACTTGTAACCTCTCCATAACTGCCTCTCGTTTTAGTTTTCATTACTCTGTCAGATAAAAAAGGTGGGTTATTGAATCTATTGATTTTTGCAGTACATGCTGCGTTAATATGTCTATTCTGGAGCCACGGAAGTAGATTGTACTTGTAAAAAAATTTATCGAAATATAGTTGATGATTTGGTTCATCGATTATTTCTGATAACTTTAGTATTATCGAGGCACCCACGCCGAATACCCCCAACTGCTCCTCGTTGAGTTCTGTCGTCGATCCTTGATACATAATGAAATCGTATAATAGACAACTAGCTCCACATAAGGCAAACATTTTTATTCCCCAGGGACAAGACTTTCCTTTTATATACTGTTTCACACTGATTTTACCTTTGAAAGGTATTATCTGTTCATCTATCAAGTTCAGATTCGAGTGATTGTTCCAAACATCTTTCCCTGATTGTTTCATATAAGATCCTTACCTTCCAAAAACGATCCATGGTATTCGGATTCTTCTCTTCTGAAAAATGGGATCATAAAGCGTGATAATATTTTCCTGATTTCCTGTGTGCCAATTTATGAAAGAATTGGTTGTATACGTAACATTCTTTCGCCAAGTTATTTCTTCTTTTTGTGTCAATAAATTGGTCTGAAAGGATTCTTTTTTTACTTCCTTTGCAGTGGGTATTTGCACTACAGCAGATGTACTTGGTATGGCATTGTCCACAGCATCTTCTGTTCCTAGTGCACTAGCACTTTCCATAAAATCTTCATCACGTGCATCAATGCCATCAATATATTCACTAATGGGATCCGTAATATATTCTTTTTCCCAGCCGTCATCGCTGCTGTCATCAGGAAGTTCTTCAATATTTGATAAGCTGTACTCAATAAGTGCATATAATTCGCTCTCCTTGAGTGGTGTATTGTTGCAACTCATTTCTAATAATTCTAATTATAAATTCTAAAATAAATACAGACTTACATAAAAAGTGAAAAAAGTTTGGTTACAACTCAATTTATAAATATTTTTATGTTGACTCGCAGTATGTACTGTAGTACACTAGACTTTATGTGTAATAATTAGCAAATATATAACGAATTATCAAACTTTGTTACTTCTTCGATAAAAACCACACTTTGATTAGCACTAGAAAAAATATCCACTAATTTTCATTTCCAAGTAATTCACAGAATTTTGGAGCCGAATGCGGACACCGCCTATGATTTCTGTTACTCATCAAAATCCTTATGGAAAATGGCTATCTGCTAAATTCGCTAAAACTTTGCAGAAAGATAGTATTCGGTATGCTGATCAAAAATCTCAATGGGCACAAGCCTCCATTTCCAACCCCAGACCCCCTATAGCCCCCCAAAGCCTCCAATATACACTTTCCGGTGTGTTAATGCATAAGTTTCAATTCATCTTCAAGGCGTTTCTTTTCACTGCCGACCCCTTTTTCCAACCGAGTCCTACATTCTACCCTCACCACACCTGGCCAACACCTCTGCACCCCTACCCCTTCATTAATTCGAAAATTGAACTATTTTTCAATTTTGGGAAAAAACAACACAAAACTGACACTTTCGTAAAATCTGTCAGGTTTTCTGACAGATCGATGAAGACTCGTATTACTGCATTTATTTTGACGCTTTCATGGCCCTATTTATGAAATGCAATAAAGTTGCTGTATTTCATCAGTATTCAAGGGAAACCATGAGTGTGCTATACGCCTGAATTCAGAATTTTATGCAGAATTCAAAAAAGCATTAAAAAGTCTGGGATGCCATTTAAAAAATTGGCGTCGGTGTCGCGACGCCCTTACGGATGACGCCCAGTGATGGATATCTACCTGAATAACAGGATCCTTTGACATCAATATCATCTGCTTTCACAAAATATGGATATCATTTTTCATTTCCCAGATATTTGCCCGCGGAGTTTTATATGGGACACCCTGTATATATCAGAAGACAAAAATATCAGAGTTCTTTAAAAGTTCTTGTAATAACCCTGAAAATATTTAAAAGGGAGGAAGCAGATAAATTTATTGAAGATGAAGATTTTGTATCATCGAATAAACTTCAAGCTACAATTCCATATAACCTTATGTCTACCAAAGTGAGTGTTAAGGATATAGACGTGAATTTCACAGAAAAGGAATCGAAAGAAAATATTAAGACTCTAAAGTGAAGTGAAGTGTTACATGTAAGAAGACTTAACAAAATGTTTATCAAATGATGGACTTCACAATTCAAGGACATTCCGGTTATATTAATAACATTCAGAGGTAGGAAACCTTCGACTTAATTTACTATTTATTCATGTGCATTCTAAATTAATTCTTATAATGCTCCGATTATACATTGTCACAATTGCCTAGATACGGCCACACAAAAGTCCAATGCAGAGGCAAAGTTAGGTGTCCAATTTGTGCGGGCAATCATAAGATAGATATATTTTACATCCTCGTAGCCCTTGTGAACTTAAAAAAATAATTGTATCTTATTAAACTACGCCATTGCAAAATTGTTGCAAGGTTATAAGGAAACTCTGTCTTCGCAGACCTTGAATTTATTCGAGGAAAGCGATAAGATATTATTATTGCGCACTGTCTTGAGATGATTTTCACAGACAGTCTAATTCAGAGGCTGAATCGAGAAACACAATTCAAAATGAACACCAAAATTACAAACCAGGTTAGAAGAGTTTCAAGTTGAGTGCTGTTAACAAATAAAATTATTTCTTAAAAACCTAACCTTTGCTTTTCCGACGTAAAAGTGGCGCAGTCGGAAACGGATTAATAAATTTTGAAAATCACGAAAAAGTGACATTTTCGAAACGGGTCCAAGAACACGGTGGTTCAACGATAAGCTCAAATGTTTGAGTCCCAGCGGCACCTTTCCTGATTTTTCGAAGCGGAGAAAAGAAGAAAGCAGAAGCACACGTTCAAGTCCCAGCGGCACCTTTCCTGATTGTTCGAAGCGGAGAAAAGAAGAGAGAAAAAAACACAGCTGAAGTGTACGAGTCCCAGCGGCACCTTTCCTGCAAAGGAAAAACAAGGACGATCAAAGAAGTGAGGCGAGCCTGCATGAAGTTCCTTCTCCTCGTCATTGCTTTCTAAGTTATTGTTTCTATAACAAGGTTTGATTGATGCATATTTTCCTTATTATTCTTAATCCCCTACCAAACAAATAAAGATGACAGTGGAAGCAGGATTTTCACTAAAAGAGTTACGAGATATGACAACAATTCATGAAACAACAAAAAAAAAACAACAATTCATGAAATATGCATTTATTTTCAATTAGCAACTTTATGACTCACCTCGGTATATATTGAATCAATACAATCTATATCTAGGTGTTCGGGAGTTTACGGCAATTCATCGGTTTAAAAATAAATCAGCTTAAAGAAACTAAATTTAATTACATCTGATGGAGATTTGAAAACTTTCTCAAGTTATCGTGATACGTTCGATGTTCTAGTGCATAATAATGACAGTTATTCTCCTATTGAGAAATTTTCTTATTTATTATCCTCTCGTACCGGTTCAGACGCTGCCTATGACTGCTGCAAATTATGAAACCGCATATATACTACAATAAACGCCTTAAAACCAATCTTTTTAAGTCAAATAGTCAAAAGTAGAATCGGTCTAATGCCCAGGAATTACGAAAACTGTTTCAGAAAATTTGAGCGCATTGGAGAATCTGGTACTTGAAACAGACTCGTGGAATTTTATTCTTTCGCATACGTTTCGAATAGATTAGACTCTGAGTCTGCGCGCACTTTTGAATTGCAACACAAGGATGCAACTGAAATTCCCGATTTTCACGTTTTAGAAGACTTTCTACTCTTGCTTTAGAGACGCTTTCATTTTCAGCGCCAAATCGGTCTCAAGAAAATGTAAAAAATTATATTGATAAGAATAAGTCGACTGAAATTAAAACACCACGACAATATTCATTCTTTTCCAAACCTGAAAATCAGAATAATACAGGCTGACGTCATTGTAGTCTCTGTGAAGGTAATCATCGGCTTTCCTCTTGTAATGCATTCTTAAGAAAATCTCCGCAGGATAGATTCAAATTTGTACAAAGTGTACACTTATGTTTTAATTGTTTGAGATCGATTCACGATTACATTGCCAATCGACTCATAATTGTAGAAAATGCAATGGACGTCATAATCCCTTTTTCATTTTAACAAAAATTTGAGTACTCCTCCGTCCAATCAAATCTCGCAAGAGAATCCGTCCACTTCCGAAGGTCATAATGTTATACAGACTGTAACACCCTGTAGAGCACTACATACGAAACCGATACTCAGACGATACAGCGCACATTTATTTCGCCAAGAGGCTGCCCTGATGACAGAATGAAAGCCCTGAAACGTCTCGGCATCGAAAACCAATACTCGAGCGCTGAGTAATGATTTAATTGATTGTAAGGTACTAACGAAACTTGTATATAATGCTTGGTAATTCAGGACAGTAAAAGAAAATCAGAAAATCTTTACTTAAACTTAATTTAATTTGATCTAAAAAAATTGGTATATATGATTGTTGACCACAGTAAGCCATAATGAAATTCATAAGAACAAAAATGAGCTGCGACAGCTATAAATTATGGTTCACACTGTATTAATTTATAAGTTTACTAAAATAGTAATCAAGAAATTTTCTTATTGATTCTAAAAATAAACCGGCAACTGTTTAACTGAAAATTCGTTTCGCACAACCCTATACATTATAGAGTCATAAAAAACTTGTGGGCTAAATTCTGTTTTTTTTTTCACTAATAGAAAAGAATCTTCAGTTACAGTTATTAAAAGTATTCAAGAATGCTTTCATAATTGATTCATGAAACAGAAAACAATAGGTCCAAAAATAAGCTGTTCAACACAAAAATGTAACTTTAAACTTTCTACGGCAGACCAGAATGTCAACTGAAATGAGAGGATAGTTTATCACTTACATAAGAGAAACATCTCGAGATATACCCTCTTTCAGCTGTTAAAATGCTGACGAGTGACTTGTTGACAAACGAAAATACACATTGGTTCTCGATGAGAGGGAAATTTGTGGCGAAACTGAGGGTTCGGAGACTTTCTTCGTGACTTTTGAAGCGTATTTTCTAGACTTGATAAAAAAATGGAGTATTGGCACAAAATAAAACTAGAGGATTCGACTACAATCGCTGATTCGTTGCAGACTTTCCAACGAATGTTTGGCAATGCTGAGTTATCTCTCAACGACTAGCACACGGCTGCTTTTAATTGGACACACGAAAATGGACATCGCGAAACGTCGAGTCTGATTGTTGTTCTTGAACTCGAATTAAAAACTCTCTAACTCGGGGCTGAACATCACGAACTATGGATAAGGACCACAAACTATATGAACTGTCGATTTATTTCTACAACTAAGAATTGAAACTCCGGAACTGTCGAATCTGACTTGCGAACTGAGAATTGAAACTCGCGAAACGTTTTGTTCTTTGCTCGTTGAACCTTAAGGGTAAAAACATAGTGGAGCATCGCATCAAGCATCGCCTCAGGCATCAAAAACAAATACACGTACTAAATATAAACCATGCATAGTAGAGCATCGAGCATCGACTGAAGCATCGCATCGATCATCGCCGTTCCCGAGGAATCAAATCACTTTGATTTTTAAGAATCTTCACAGAACTGATGCCTGAAAAGTGATATACGATTGGTGCGCTCAAGGTCGTGTCAACACTAGCCGTAATTTGTTTTCTGCCAGTATCGTAGTTGAGTTAGAAGTGAGAAGAGGTTCAAAATGGACGAAGAAAAATTAATAACTGAAGTATTTGTTCGCCCGGCAATATGGGATAAAAGAGATAGGAGACATCACAACAGATATGTGTTGGATAAAGCTTGGGCAGAAATATACAATATTACAAAATATGTCAGGTAAGCTGCAAAAAAGCAAATAAAACAGAAAAATGGTATTATAGCATACTGATTTATATTTTGGACAGATTACAAATTATTATATATTAATTGGGTGCAACGAAAAATAAGTTTTGAAAGTATCTCGTATTTTATTCGACGTCTTTGATGTCGCATTATGTTCTCTCCCTCGCCGTATAGATGTTGCCGAGACATTTGCATTAGGCGACATTGGCATACCTGCTAATTCACCTTCTTGGTCAATTAGTGTATTATGTAAAATACAAACAGCTTTTATAATACTATTAGCAGTATCTGGATTGGTTTCTATACATTTTCCTAGAATTCGCCATTTCGCGAAAATAATTCCAAAGCTACATTCAACCGTTTTTCTCGCTCTGGACAGACGTTTGTTAAACACTTCCTTCTCTGCATCAAGGTTTTGACGTGCATAAGGTTTCAGAAGGTGTGTCATCAAGGGATAAGCTTCATCAGCTATACAAACAAAAGGCACTTTGAAAGTTGAACCTGGAAGGAAGTCATCAGGTGGAATATTTAGGTTATTGGTCTGCATTAAACGATACATTTCTGAAGCACGAAAAGTCCCTCCGTCACTTTGCTTGCCATAGCCTCCGACACCAATAATAAGAAACTTGTAGTTTGCGTCTGTAAGTGCTTGAAGAATGATAGAAAAATAGTGCTTATAATTATAAAACATAGATCCACTATGTGCTGGGCATTTTACTCTAATATGTTTGCCGTCCAAACTACCAATACAGTTAGGAAAATTCCATTTTTCCTGAAAATCTTTGGCAGTCTTCCAAAATACATTAGTTGTTGGTGGTGGCATGTGCAGCGGTTGTAAACTTAACCACAAATATACGGTTATTTCTCTCACAATTGCAAACACTGTTGATGCTCCAATACGAAAAGAGAATCCTAGGCTCTTGAAGGAATTTCCTGTAGCAAGATACCTAAAACATTAAATACAATGAACCTTACTGCAAAAACCGATTTTCGTTTGAATTTATTTCAGTTACCGGGGTGAAAAACAAGTGAAAAGTATTACGACAAGATTTTAAAAAGCATTTTGACAAAGCTCGGGAGTGTAGGAGTGGTAATCCAGCGCCGGATGATTTGGTATCAGAGTGGCCTTATTTTGAAAGCCTTTTATTTCTCTCGGATCAATTCACTCCGC
Source organism: Chrysolina oricalcia (assembly GCA_944452925.2). Classification (NCBI taxonomy): domain Eukaryota; kingdom Metazoa; phylum Arthropoda; class Insecta; order Coleoptera; family Chrysomelidae; genus Chrysolina; species Chrysolina oricalcia. The sequence continues at coordinate 45,335,926 of OX101823.2, read as the reverse complement.
GGGAATCTGATACTAATTTAGAAACACATCATCAAGCTCAGGTGGTGGACACACGGAAGATGTGGCTGATGATAGTAGGGAAGATAACCAAGAGGAGGAAGCAGAATCTGTATCATCCCTTCCTTCTACATTACGTTCTTCCACTTCCACAACTAGTAAAAAAAGACATGAAAATCAACAGCATTCTCAAATATCAGCAAGTACTGTTCGCAAACGCCCTCGTCCTAATGAACTAATTGGAAGGGAATTAGTAGAAATTGAAAAAAAGAAGCTGGAAGTGATTCAGTCAGAAGCGACAACTACAGCTACATCGCAGGCTACAATTGACGAGGATATCAGCTTTTTTAATTCCCTTTTACCGCAAGTAAAGACCCTTGATCCCAGAAAAAAAAATGTTATTTCGCATGAACGTGCAGAAACTGCTTTTTGATGAGTGCTTCGGTGATGAGTCAAATACTTTTCAATCCTCTAACTCAAGATTTATCGAAAATATAGTACACAACGGTAATGCTCAAATCACAGGACAGAACTATGGCAATGTACCAGGGAGTGAATACACTTTATATCAATTTCCTCAGGTTCACCGACAAATGTAATTAATATAAGTAAATAAATAATGATAGTTCCCATCTATCATCCGTCTCGTTATATTATTTATACCTGAACAAAAATATATGAGGCACCCAAAAGGTAGTTGTTAGAAAAAATAGTATCATTTATAGCGTTAATCATGCTAGTGATCAGTATTCTTACCGTATTGTAATCACAAGCCGTTCCTCTATCTCAATGGGTTGTTGGTGTAAATTGCAGTATGTATTTACATGCCGTACTTGAATTAACTCTAAAATATATGTAAATGTTTTTAAAGACATTTTCATGTATTCTCGAAATTTGTCCGGAAAACGTTTTAGTTCAATAAAAAGTCGATGATATTCACCAAATTGCCTCCGCAATTGGTTTACCGGGTGGACATTAAATGCTCGTCCATTACTGTTATCAGTTATCCACCATTTTACTGCTGCACTTACATATATATCACAATCACTATCAGAAGACATGTTTTATTTATAAACGACTAGGTACTTCTTATCCAACACCTCACTACGACTGTGGTTTCATACATCTACAACTGCTTTTATAGATGCCTCACTATGTGCCCTCTGATGCCTGGTATGAGTCGATGCTCGAGGCGAGGCTTGGTGCGATGCTTGATGCGATACTTGATGCGATGCTCCACTATGTTTTTACCCTAATTGTTTGAAACGGAACTCGTTGAATCGGAACTGACTGACTGACTCAAACATACTCTTATGGGTCATTTTATATTTTCGAGAAGCTGTAAATTTTATTTTAATGAGTAATAAACTAAAACAATAGCGACACTAATTACGGCTGTTAATAACAATCTAATAGTCTTTTCATCATATTTCATAATGTTAATAATCAGTTTTCAGTCGTTCTTAATGCGTTATAATCATGATTCATCACCAGGAAGTATCAAGAATCGCGTATTGTAATTATATTTATTACACCTATAAATATATCATTATGACTTTTATAGTCTACAAATTACTAAGACACTAATTTCCATCTGGTTGCCAGCTACGGATCGGTGACTGATCAACTGATATCTTTTGTGCATCTGAGATACAAGAATTTACGTTAGATTGACGTTATCTTGCATCTAATTGAATGAATAAATGATTCTATAGGGGGTTTGCTGGGGACCTATTACAAGACCAATCACTCCGCTATCACTGCGATGACTAGAAAACACGCAGAAGTCTTACTTGCTACTTGCCTCGTAGAAGTACGCGATAGTACCGAGAATTATAAAACCTTCAGGGCTTTATTGGATTCAGGGTCAATGACATCATTGGTCACGCAAATCTAGTTCCTCAATAATTGTTCAAGGATTGGGTGAATCGCAATCTCTTTCTTGTTCGGGGGAAGTTACATTTTATTTAAAACCTATAGTTAAACTGGAACCTATACTTACTGTAGATGCACTAATCCTGCCAAAACTTTGAGATGAATTGCCTGGCGAACCCATCTCTAAAGGAAATTGGTCCCATATCGAGGACTTACCCTTAGCAGATCCCACATTTTCAACACCTGCAGATATTGATATCCTACTTGGGGCGAGTACATATTCAATTATCGTGTTGAATAATAAAATATCTGGAAGACCTGGTGAGCCTGATGCGTTCACGACTAGTTTTGGATATGTTTTGCTCGGTTCAACTTTTAGATCTGACGTACCGGTCTATAGATCATTTTTACTACAACTTTCGAAACTCCTCCATTAGAGGATATATTCAAAAAAATCTGGCAAATTGAGAATGTACCCGAAGTGAACTATTTGTGGCCAGAAGACGAATACTGTAAAAATATTTCAAGGACACAATCAAACGCATTGAAGAAGGAGATTTACAGTATCTTTACCTTCGTAACGATACTTTCATGGAAGACATTTGCAAGGGTTCTATCTTTCTAGTTTGCAATTGAGCTCAGAGATGAATTGATTACCTTGTTACGCAACGGTTGCTTTGAACCCTAAATTATTATAAGTTTTTCCTGAATCCGAGCTTTGTACAAACCCATTATCTCTTGACAATAATTCTGATTCCTTGAAAATACTAGGGATGGAATGACATCCATCTGAAGACTATTTTTCCTTCTCGATGCAACTCCTGGATTGCGCATGCAGAAAAAGTTCAATATTACCTGAAATTTCAATAGTTTTCGATCCAACAGGTTGGCAAGTCCAGTCACATTTTTCAAAAAGTATTTAATGCAAAGACTTTGGAAATGCAGATTGGGGTGGGATGATACTCCCGATGATGACGTCGTTCGCATCTGGAAGCATTGACACTTTTATCAAATATTCGCATTTCTCGCTTACTATTTTCCTAGAACTCCACGGCTTTTGCAATGGTAGTGAAAGGGGCTATGCATGTTGTATTTATATTCGCGCTCTCTACTCTAATGGTAAATATTCTACTTCATTTTTAATTTCAAATACTAAAGTCGACCCTATAAACAGTAAACGTTCAACCATTCCTAGATTGGAACTGCTTGGTTGCACACTCCAGACCAAACTGATATCCTATGTTCTTGGTATTTTTCATAATAACATTATTTTTGATATAATTTACGCATGGTCCGATTCGCAAGTTGCACTTGCCTGGATCAAATCCTCTCCCTACCGTTGGAAAACTTTTATTTCCAACTGCGTATCCTATGTCCAGGAGAGAGTACCTCCCTCCTCTTGGCATTACATCAGTGCTTATAGCAATCCTGCGGATGTCGCTTCTAGGGGTGTGTTCCCGCAAGAATTGTTGGATCACCCTATATGGTTTCAAGGTCCCGATTTTTTGCGAACACCAATTTCCGGGTAGCCAGATCTCACACGACATTACAAAATTCCTGATCTCGATCAGGAGGAACGCAATTCAAAAAAAATCAAGCATTATTTTGATGCCAATATCTCACGCATTTTCTTAATAAAAGCAGACGAATCCTACTTTCTAAGTACCCTCTGCGCAAATATTCCTCGTTGGATAGAATTCGGCGCATTTTATCTTATGTTCTACGCTTTATTTTCAACATTCGTAAAAGCAATAGCGATCTTAAAATTTCAGGAGCTCTGAAATTTGCCGAACTAAAGGCATCCATCCTAACTCTCTCCAAATATACACAGTCTATCGCTTTCTCGCAGGAAGTAAAGTCAAAAAAATTATCCAAACCCTTACGCAAACTGAACGCATTTGTTGACAATGCGGGTATTCTAAGAGTCGGAGGACGTCGTAATTATTCAATTCTTACTTACGATCGCAAACACCCTATACTATTGCCCCGTCACATAATATTTACTGCACTTTTAATTGACCTTGCTCATATAACCTATTTACACCTTGGCCTACGTACTATGCAATTTATTTTATCGCAAAACTCCTGGATTTTGTCACCACGACGTGCTATCAAGTCAGTCATCTCCAAATAACTCAAATATTGGCGCACTAAACCTGTTTCTTTTCAACCCCCTATGGGTAATTTGCCTGCAGCAAGAATAACACAGGTTAAATCATTTTTACATACGGGAATAGATTTTATGGGTCCAGTCTCGCTTTCGATGAATAAACACCGGGGTTCGAGAACTTACAAAGGGTATGTGTGCCTGTTTGCTTTTTTCGCAGTCAAAGCGATCCAATTGGAATTGACATCAGATCTCTCAACAGATTAATTTCTCGCTGCTTTATGCAGATTTGTTGCTCGTCGTGGTACAGTGGCGCATATTCACTCGGATAATGGTGGAAATTTTGTTGAGGCTTCTCGCTATTTCGCCAAATCACATAAAGCGATGAAGGCTGCATGTCATAGAGAGACCATTCAATGGCATTTTATTCCGCCATCATCCACCAAATTTTGGTAGTTTGTGGGAGAGTGGTGTACGCTCAACTAAAAGTCATACGATTAAGGTAATTGGTAACCAAATACTCTCTTATGAAGAGATGAACACGGTTTTGATAAAAATTGAATCGGTACTAAACTCACGATACCTAACACCAATGAGCGCCGACCCCAATGATTACTCCGCTCTCACTCCAGGGCATTTTTTAAAGCTTTACCCGCTCAGTGCATTACCTGAAGATGATTTATCTAATATCAAAATAGGCAGGCTCGACAGGTGGACATTGTTACAACGCCTCCACCAGGATTTCTGGTGGCGTTGGTCACTACAATATTTATTTACTATTTATGATTGTTATGTCGTTAATTAGTTCACTCAATAATCATTTGGTTTGACCTGTCCGAATGAATTCAGTTTAATTTTTTTTTCTCGAAAATTCTCAGTATTTTTTTGCATTTGCCGAGGGAGAATGTTCAGAATTCATGAAATTGTACATTTATTTTCAATTAGCAACTTTAGTATATATTGAATCAATCCAATCTATATCTAGGTATTCGGGAGTTTACGGCGATTCATCGGTTTAAAAATAAATCAGTGCCAATCAGTCAGTTCAGTAAAAAGACTCATAAATGTTAGTTTTCGATACATTTTTCGCATTTTCTAAAGAAACGCGCAGTTTCTATTGTTAGGTAATATTGCCTTACCTAGTATCAAACATTGTGTCGGTGGTGACTATTTGTTCAAAGTCAAACTCCTAAGGTCATAGAAGAACGAAGAAAGAAGAACCGGTAATAAAGCTCTTGAGAAGAGGCACCCACGCCGTTTGGAGTTTTCCATCTTACCCAACGCCGGTACAATTCCTGTGAGTCAGATTCGTTTATAATTCAATTTACTCAAAATTGCAACCAGAATTGACATCTCTCAACATTTTAATGTTGATCTAACTGGTGAACGTCCATTATTCGAAACCACGTTGCTATCAAGGAAATCTCTTTATTTATTATAGAATTTTTTGTCTCTTACACGCACTTACACTTATTACACGCATTAAAAGAGTTCTTTTTGTTTGAATTTCTCTCAGCTATTCATTAACAAAGTATGTGAAGGACTCATAAGCGTGTCTGATTGTGATTATTGTGGCGTTTTCAATTTACTTATCAGGTATGATTAGGAGAATTGAGTGTCTGGTTTTTATTAGTATTATTTTTGTATTTTTTATGTTTACCATTTTTTGTATACCTCTTTTTATATAATGTTGTTGCTTTCCAATATTTTCTGTATCTTCGACATGGAATTTGTGTAGATTTTTGTCTGAGTGTTCTGCAAGACTTGTTTTGTTGTTCTTATGAGGTTTTCGGGATTTATGCTGCGCTCATGTTCTGATATTCTAGTTTTGAGATATCGTCCAATATACACTTTGTCGCATTCTACTCACGGAATATTATAGATTATGCCACTCTTGAGTTATTTTGCTATTTTAGATTTCAACTTAGTGAATTTTTACGGTGTTTTCATTTTCGAATGCAATATTGAGAGGCACATCAGTAAATAATAATAATAATATAATAATAATAATATAACTTTATTCAGATAAATAATACAATAATTCGAACTAAATTTAAAATATGCAGTGAATAAAGCATTTAGGGATAAGTGCAAAGCACTTGTTTCCCAAAATTTATAGACATAAAAAAATTAGTACCTTCTTTAACTTCTCCGAAAGGCCCGAAATATATGAGATTTTGTAGAATTTTTTTTTTCATTGGGTAGATCGATGTTTCCGTTTTGCTATGTAACAAGGAGTTTGTTTATTAATTTAGCTTGATAATTGTTTTTTAATATGTGTATTTTGATTGCTTCGAAATTTTTATTGTGAAGAGATAGATGTGATAGCTGTAGAGTCCTATATTTTAGATTCAAAATAATGTTAGTTTTTTTGATTGAAATAATGTTCAGTATTGATACCAATAACCCAATAACTCTATCGATAGAAGGGTGTTGATAATCTAGTTATTTTTGAAAATTAACTATTGTTATGGAAATGTTTTTCTAAATAGAGATTTTCACTTGAACACCAATACAAATTCAGAATAAGTGCAATATAAGGTTTTGTTGAATTTTTTCAGATAAAAAAATAAACTCTATGGAAATATTTCAACCTTTTAGTGATGATGACCTGAAGGAACTTATTCCCACTCTCGGGGACAGAAAACTCATCAGACTAAAATTGGCAAATTATCTGGTAAATTTATAGTTATTTGTATTCACCAAAAGTAGAGTATGATGAGCATCAAGTTGTGAAGTCAGTCAGCCAGTCATAACATCTCACATTTATATTATATAATATACCCATACTACACAATTATTATACAATTATTATTGGCTATCAAAATCTTATTTATTGAAATAACATCAATCGGACGTTTCAAATCAATTTTACCGAACTTCTTTAAAATATTGAAAGTCAGTACGTAATCATTTCTATTCCAAAAATAATAGATCATTCAATTGAAAAATAATTTGCAGTGAGGTGAATTCTGATACTAGCTGTAACTGACGCTTGAAAAATATTTTCAAGTTAAAATATACAGTGACCGCTAAAAAGTATGTTCCATATGGGAAAAAAGTTTATTATTAGAGTATTGGAAAAACACTTCTGGGGAAAAAGTTTGTGCATGTCCGATATCCTAAAAAACGATTTTGACACATGTTACGTGACCACTGGTATGGTGGCAAATTAAAAAAAAATATACCAAGAACATTTTCTGATCTCTTTACAAAAATCAAAAGTTTTTTCATCTGAATGGCTGGACTACGGTGGAACATTTGTGTTACGATGATGATGACACTAAATTGAAGAAATTGGTTTTGTCAGAACCCGCGCTGTTACATTGGTTCGTATTTAACAGTTATATCATGTTTCACCACAATCAAGACATTCAGAAGATAAAACTTTGATTTTTGCAAAGAGAAAATATTTTTAAAAAAATGTTCAATTGCTTGAAACTCTGTATCTGAGTATAAAATTGAAATCCAAGAAACTTCTTCAAATTACTTTTGTCGATATCTGGCCATCTTACACCACTTTTGGCCTCTTCGAGGTATTTTTTTCCATTTTGATGCCATACAAGTGGTTACGTGACATGTTTCGAAATCGATTTTCAGGTTATCGGACATGCACAAACTTTTCACCAGAAATGATTTTCGACTACTCTGATAATAAACTTTTTTTCCATATGGTACATACTTTTTGGAGGTCACTGTATACTTGCGCCGGTCACAGCCAACTTCGACAATCTTCTTGTTCTCTTTGTTTAATAAATAAAAAAATTCTTTAAATTTCTCATTTTTTGTGTATGTGCATCAGTTTTTTAATTATTCAAAATTCTTTTGACCTACGTTGATATACTAATGAAATTATAGATTAGGTTAAGAAGTTTTTTACAGAATATTGAGTACTCACAGGTCAGGTACAGGAAGATAATACAATTGGTGAAGCCATAATAAGGTGTGTATTGTAGTGTTGGACTTCTCAACATGATCTATAATTTCATAAGTCTACTAATTCCTACATGAGTATTTACTTGCAGGAAACACTAAAGATGGCGAACGTCGAAATATCTTTGCATAATCAATAAGTAGATGCACAGACACAAATAATCCTTCATTCAATTTTCAAATAAAGTTTTGGCTTGATATTGTATTACTTGAAATTAGGCAGATGGCACTATACATTATTAATTCAAATGGCAAGTTGTTATTTCGAAAATTCAACTTGACATTGACGAATTAACTTATTGAGTGTTATCCAATTTCATTCATTACTTGTCATTGCTATTTTTTTGTTTGGTATGTTGGCATCGACTGCTATGGCCAATAGCCACATGTGTTCTGGGTAGGCTTAGTTACTAACTCCTTACGCCATTTTAGGAGCAGCACTGTTAATTTTTGACGCAAGAGTGAATCGTGGAGGATTATTCCTAGTTGGCAACGAGATTTAATCATTCAGATTTTCACATCTAAAAATGAAAATAGCTCGCACCGGCTGAGAACCGAACCTGGGACCTTTTGGTCACCAGGCGGCCGCTTTACCACAGTGCTAATTCCTACTCCTATAATTGCTATTATTTTTATCGAAATAATCAAAATAACTGAAGGATCACTGACCTCTCTGTCATTGCTGCATGGGTCCAAACCAACATCTTTCAAAATTCAAGAGAGTGAAGTCACAACGTACCTAAAGTAATTGATGTTTTCTTGTAATTACATTATCTTAATTAAAAGATAGCGAAACGGATGAGACTGTAGACACACACTGTATTCAGTCATAAAATTCCACATAACATAAATATTTTAAGGTTCTTATTTTTTATAATGTTTCATTAATGTTACTGGTAACTTTAACGAACTTTCATTTCTTTTGTAAATTCTGTGAAAAATTATAGATAATTAGTTTTATCATTCCCTTGTTATGCTTATATTTTATCTATTTATGCAATGAAATGTAATACATTTTTAGGAGAGAACCAATGAATCGGCTAGGCAGCTCATAGAAGTTAAAACGCCACTTGTTCTTAATGAAAATGATTTGGAGAATGATCCACCCACCAAATTATTGAGATTGGACAAAAGCGAACAACTTGGTCGACATCATCTGTTTTTTCCGCATCGGTAAAATCAATCCCAAACAGTTTGTCTGTCATAAGTGAGGCTTCCTCCTCTGCAACAACCTTGGGGAGAGCAATTCTAACTAAATATGAGTCAAAATATACACTTGAAAACAAAGACAGGAATACGTTATGTGAAATTATATTATTTGCTGATCGTTTAGTAGAAATCTTCAAAACGGAAAAGAAAGCTACGTATTTTGTCAGCCCCATATAAAAAAAAATGCTGGAATATCAAATTTGATGAAATTATGACAAAATTACAAACTGAAAGATCGTAATGTTTTTATGTTAGAGAAAATATATACTTCGTCTTATTTGTTGACGACGCCCTAATAATAGAAGAAGAAAAACTTGTAATATCATTGATTCAAAGTCTTTATAATAAATTGAAAATCAAAATAATGTTACCAGTTCAAACATTCTCAGGCATGCAAATGGAATTTACAAAAAATGTTGAAAATACATCAAACAAAAATGATAAATAGACTTTCGAAAGAATTCAACATGGAAGAAACCGAATCCACAGCAACTCCAAGGGAAGTTAACTTCAATGTATCTACAGATGAGGAAATCATTGAAAATGTTCCATATAGGAGATTGTCTGATGTATATCTTACTAACAACGAGACCTGATATCTGTCAAGGCAGATATCTTGATAAACCAACTACCAGTACTTGGAATGCAGCGAAGAGAATGTTACATTATCTCAACACTTCCAAAGAATTTGGTCTGACTGACACGAAAGGAAGCACAGGATTGGTCGCTATGTGTGATATAGATTGGGCTGGAAACAAAACAAAAATTCCAAAAATTTTGTTCACATCAAACAACTGGTATAAAAAGTGTACACATATTGCGAAGGTATAAATAAAAACAACTAAAACTCCGGGGTTGGGATTCGCTCCAGTACTTCTGGGGCTTCCAGCGGGCGGGCAAACCTGTCCTATGACAGGTCCCACGATGTCGCTATATGCGGTTTATCTCAGCTTGGTTTTTCCTGCCTGCTTCGTGTTATGCAGGTGAATGGATATATTACGTGGGAGACATAAAGTGATGAGAGTTTTCTTCATAGAGTTTTGATTAGTTCCCGGATGAAAACAACGAAAAACCGGGTTGTGTTCATGTTGTCATCGTGTCAACAAACAAACCAGAAAGAGTGTGAGTGGGTTCATAGCATTCCACAACAATAACTCCATGGAAGCCGAATATGTGGCAGCACAAGAGCTGGTAAACCTTGAAGGATTTTTGAGCGAGATTAGAAATTTCAGTGAAGTTATTTTGCAGTGTGATAATCTAAGCGCCATTTGAAAATTCGAAAAGGGGAAAACATATTGAAATAAAATACCATTTGTTACGGTTTGAAATCTCCAGTTTGGTAGCTCAGATAACGCAACGATAATAGTACAGGACTCAGCCATTAAATTACAGTTCAGAATAAATAAGATGCATCTGCTGTAAAACTCATTGTGCTTTACGGATCACTTTGGCACACGAGTCCAGGTTACGGATTTTCCCGGGCGCCACCTCTGTTTATAGTGGGAATGGCCACTTGCTCCGGGCAGCCTAAGTGGAGAAAATAATACTCCAGGGGTCACTATGGTATTGACCAAAAACTCTGTGGCCAGTAAGGCAGACTTTACTTGCCGTTCCTGGGTTCGGTTCCTGGGTACCTGCTGCTCTTAGTTGGAATATTCGCAAAGCACTTATCAATTGGGAGGAGAAAGAAATAATCAATAAAAATATAATGAAACACTAATGAGAATACCATGCGTTTATTATTATTATTACCTAAGGGGAAACGGTTATGCAAACAAAATATCACCTATTCTAAATACTAAAGCGGAAGCAACAACGGGGAAAATAAAATAAGCGATTAATGGCGGACTAAGCGGAAGGCAACGGATCAACGGGGGTGACAGCAAGCGATGTGCAGGGTACAACAGGCAAAAAAAAGCTCTAAGTTCAACGTCAAAGTTCTACAATGGGGCTTGCAATTCTCAGTTCAAGCTATTCACGGTTTAGGCACGGATGACGGAGTCTGATACCTCTATACTCAGAGACCCCACCCTGTATGAATTCCAGCTTGCGACTGCCAGCAAAAGATGTTACAGGCACATTGCTTTCAGTGACAGTGGCTCACCCTGTATAAAAATTGTAGCCTTCGACTATCAGTCGAAGATGTTATAGGCACATTGCTTCCACTGACAGGGGCTCACTCGGTATGGGGAATCTAGTTTGCGACTATCAATGAAAGATGTTACAGGCACATTGCATCCATTGACAGTAGCTCACCCGGTATAGAGAATCTAGTTTGCGACTATCAGTGGAAGATGTAACAGGCACATTGCATCCACTGACAGCGGCTCACTCGGTATGCGGGAATCTGGTTTGCGACTATCAATGAAAGATGTTACAGGCACATTGCATCCATTGACAGTAGCTCACCCGGTTTTGGAACTTAGAATAATTTCTACTTACTCTGTGACGTAGGCGGCTGGACTGGCTCTGCACGGCGTGGCGATCAGACTGCTCTCAACGGAACGACTGCCTGTCGCTGTGAATTCCGTTCAGGTAGCCGTGGAGATCCGAATCGAGGCGGAGGGGGCTGATGTAGCGCGCTTAGTGAGCTTCAGGGATGTGACTTACATAACTGAGGCGCGTATATACTGGGGGTTCTATTTACACAAGGATAGTTCACGGATTTTACTCGAAAATGAATGACATTTTTATGAATACTAATAACGGAGATAGAATTACAAGATAATTGTTGCTTCTGCCTGTCTTACAAAACTCGGGAATTTAGTAACTTCGTTACACTGCTATGCGGCTTCTGCAGACTAGCTTCAGCTTAACGTGAAAACTGAAACCATATCAGGTTCAGTTCATCAACTATCAACTGATGATCGAATTTAGCGCTTAGTGCTTAGGAGCCCTACAATTTTATTATCATGAATGTGAAGCTATTCTCACATTTAACCAGGTTGGGAAATAGCTGAGTACGATATATGAGCAACTTCCATGATGAAAATAAGCATCTCAACTTTTTATTCATAATTTATTCGGTTATTCATTCTAACCTAAATTAGTGTAAACAATGAACCTCAACATAGAACGATTTAAATTACAAGTGAACTACTTGATCATGATTTGCACTAATCACTGATCCAAGTGAAATCACTAGCAAAAGAACATCAAAAGGACAATGGACAAGTTGTCAGAACTCTACAGAGGAAAACCCTTTTTTGTGGAAATCGTTTCTAACCTTGGAGAGGCACATGGCCAGAGGTAGCTCTTAAAAGACAGAAGTACTCTTGCCTTTGGTGGATTTGGCTATTTCAATTAGTAGCAACTGAATCTGTAATCGAGAAGATTATGAGAAACACTTAGGTGGATCTGTAATATTCCGTTCTCTAAAAGGTGCTTCACTCCGAGACATTACTTTAGGCCACCCACCACCTGCAGGCCTGTTAGTTCCGGTCCCCTCGTATAACTGGACAATTTGAGACCAAGCTTTATCAGCCCATTCAAGCCTATGGTAACTCTGGAAGGCTTTCTGATTATCCGCTACCTCCTCGAGGTCCCCTCATCAGATGCTGAGTCATGCTGAAGACGAGCGAACAAGAAGACATCTATAGATATTCAGGCGAGCTCTTTCCATTTATTTGCTTATCCGCTATCATACCATTGACAATTATTGCTACCTAGCTTCTCACAATATATTGCTCACTGCTATATCAACAGCTTTGCTAACGAGTATCAGACCCATTCTAGGACTTGATTTTGATCCGAGACCCAGAGATTATATTAGGACAATTGATACAAACAATTTCATTTCGCAACTACAAGCAACTAGAGAGGATTCAATGTTTTTGACAATTGTGCATCTAAATTATAAAGATTTTTTCTATTCTGACGAGGAAACCAACTTAATCAGATTGCAATGCCCGCAGTACTTGGAAAATATAAGGGATTTTACACTGAAGCGAGAGTCGATGCCATTTGTTGTTCCTGAAACAGAGCAAGGATCTGAAGAGTGGTCGAGATGGAGAACATTCTACACCAACGAGCGCAAAGATTACAGCATTCCAGTTGATTCTAATGACGCCAAAAATAATTTCAATTTTGAAATATTAAAAAAAAAAGAAAAAAAGGGGTTTATTGTCTAACAAGAGTAATCCCAATTACAAAACAAACATAAAATGATTTACAGCAATTAATAAGTATAAGTATAAGATAGTATATAAAATTAGTAGAATAATGGAATAATATATAATACACATATAAACAATAATAAAATAATATAATTGTAGAATGCTAATTGATTGGCAGTGTGCAGAGAGTTGAACACAGTGTAGATATTTCACCTTTATAGGATGAGGAGAGGTTGTAATTAGATTTGCATATTATTTAACTTGTTACGAATTATATACTTGAAGCATCCAAATGGAACAACAAAAATATCACATTCAGAATAGAAACTATTATAAATTTTACAGATGTTATGAACTGGGGATATTATTAAAACATTGATTCTTGGTAGAGGCAAATACAAACAAATTTCATTTCTACTAATTAGTCTTGGTACGAGGAGAGGGGTATACAGGGCATACCGAAATCGCTGTGGTAGCGGAGAAAGAAATCCCACTATCGGCTATCAAAGTGATACAGGCAGAGGATAAAATTAGGTGAAAAAGGACGATCTCGATAGAGATACCAGACAGGAGAGAGTGGGAAGAGGAAAGGGTGATATTTCCCCCAGAAAGCCTGGTCTGTTTTACAGACGGGTCCAAACTGGAGGAAGGGCAAGCCGGAGCAAGAGTTTACCTGGAAAACGGAGAGAAAAGAGCATATGCGCTAGGTTCTCTGACAGCAGTTTTCCAATCAGAGGTGCATGCCATCCTGGAGGCAACCAGAATGGAAGAGGTGAGGTCCGGCCCAGAGAGACATGTATATGTCTGCTCGGACAGTCAGGCCGCCATCAGAGCTCTGAATGCAACCAGAACCAGATCAGTACTGGTTCAGGAGTGCAGAGATGCCCTGGAGAGTCTTGCGACTGAAAAGGAAATAACGCTGATGTGGGTCCCGGGCCATGCAGGGATTGAAGGCAACGAGCAGGCGGACCATCTAGCCAAGCAATGAGCCGGACAACCCTACTACGGGCCCGAACCCGAACTCGGCATAACAAGGAGACAAGTAACAACGGCACTAAATGAGTGGGCCGTTGATACATTAGGAAAAGAGTGAAGAATGATAGACGGATGCAGGCAGTCAAAGCAGATGATATCGGGGCCCGACATAGCAAGGACGGCCAAGATACTGAAGCTAAGCCGCAAAGAACTCCGACTGTTGGTGGGAGTTCTTACCGGCCACTGCGGCCTCAGGAGGCACCTGGCTCTCATCAGAGTTGAGGTAGACCCACTATGCACGGAATGTGGGGAAGAGGAGGACTCCTTCCACTTCCTGTGCGAATGTGGTATTTATGGCAGGCTCAGACAAAACGTCTTCGGAGCTGCCACTATTGAGGAGGAAGAATTGCACTCGTTGCAATGGAAGGACATTTCGACTTTCATAAAAAGGTCGAAGAGGTTCGAGCAGGTATCCGACATGGGATGAGTGAAGATGCCGGGGATTGCGAAAAGGGCCCACTGGGGCCTAGTCACTGACGCTTGCGTCCCCCACCCATTACCATTACCATTAGTCTTGGTACGTGAAAATATAGTTGAGATAAAAAATCTGGGCAGTCTATCAGATTATGAATCAATTTATATATGAAGATACAAGCATATGTTCTTCTGTTTTCTAAGGATAAGAGAGAGAATCTATTTAGCAGCACTCTATTATCAATTCCTTGGGATGGGAATACTCCATCCAGTTTGTATGCCATGTATTTCATAAAAACTCGTTGACAAGATTCGAGTTGTTGTATATGCACATTGTATATAGGTGACCAGATTAGGGAGCCATATTGCAGACGGGATCGGACATATGCATTAAAAAGTGTTATGAAACATTCTTGATTTTGAAAGTCTTTACACGTCCTGAAGATAAGTCCTAGCATTTTCTTGCAGAAGAAGTGATTTGATTAATTAGAGACGTGAAGCTGAGTTTCTGATCGAATATGATGCCTAAATCTTTAGTTTCTGAACTTTGTTCTAATATGATATCATTTATTGCATAGTCAAACTGTATATTGTTGTGTTTAAGAGTCTATTTCATGAATTTACGTTTTTGAATATTCAGTGGAAGCTTGTTTAGTATGCACCATTTATGTATCGAATTTACTTCCTTCTGCAGAATAAGACAGTCCCCTGTTGTTTCAATAGGTCTGTAAATCTTCAAATCGTCAGCAAAGAGCAATATGTTACAGAAATATTTGAATTGATATCATTTATAACAAAGAGAATAGAAGAGGAGCTAGATTACTTCCTTGACGAGCGCCACTAGTTGGAGTAAATTCGAGCGATTTGTATCCTTTGTATTCAACAAATAGCGTACGGTTCTGAAGATAAGACTGTAATAGATTCAACAGTGGACTATCGAAACCAACAGAAGAAAGTTTATTCAATAGAATTTGATGGTTCAATTTATCAAAGGTCTTTGAGAAGTCTGTATAGATTGTATCAATCTGTAGCTGTTTATCTAACGCAGTGCTGACAGTTTGAGTGAAACACATGAGATTCGTTATTGTTGAACGTTTGTTGATAATCCATGTTCTCACATTAGGAAAAATGTTACTATAAAGACACATCTCAAAGACTTTTGCAAAGTTGTACAAAATTGTTATGGGTCGATAGTTCAGAATGTTATTTGAAGCTCCTGACTTCAATATTGGACATATTTTTGATACTTTCCGTCTATCGGGAAAACATTCTGTCTTTAAGGCAATGTTAAAAATTAATTGAAGTGGCTTTGCAAGAATGTATGCACAATCTTTTACTAGAAAGCTTGGAATTTTGTCATCTCCAGCTGTGAATTTAGGTTTCAGTTTTTTGAGTGAATGCAAAACTTCTTCAGAAAATGGAGTTATTGTTATTTTAGGAAAATTTGTTGGTTTTATTGAAAGGTTAAAATTATTAGTATCAGAAGGAACACACACACTTTCAAAGAATTCAGCAAATGCGTTCACTATTGTAGCCGGGTTTTTTAGTTCTCTATCATTTAGGAATAAAACATTCGGAATTCTTGACTTGCCTTTTTTACTATGCATGTAGGTCCAAAATGTGGAGGGATCAGTCTGATCGAGTTTTCAGCTTTCTGTTTATACTTCATGTAGGCTTGTGATATCTGGGTTTTTATTGACCTAGGAAGATTTCTAAATTGATCACGTGAAGTTTCTGAATAGTTTGATTTCAATCTTTCAAATAATATATCTTTACGTTTAATCTCTTTAATGATGTTTTTGTTGAACCAGGGTGGATACTTACTGGTTTTCGGTCTGAGAGGAACACATTGGTCCAGAATCGAATAAATTATCGCATAAAAAGTGTAGTTAGGGGCGAAATTTAGGAAAGGAGAGCAGTGAATGTGCAATGATGTGTCACGCCTCTAACATACCCAGCAGCTCAGTAGGCGCGGATTCGACAATAAAAATTGATTTCGATAAGATTGAAATATGGGGTTAATTTTCCGGAGCGCCACGGATTTATCGCTAGTGAAAAATCCGAAACCACCCTGATGGAATGGGACAACCCACTGCACTAATATTACTAAAATATTAAACAATAGATACCTGTGAATGGTATAATAATAATATATAAATATGTAGAGGTTTTGTCTTCCCTTACGCTTAGATAACTTGGACCAGAATAAAAGAAATAGTCATGTCCCTTACTAATAAAATATATTGATCGTTACACACCCTGTATGTGCACAGTTCAGCTCACCGTACAAAAGAAAATGAAATTAATGTAAATATCAACCACCAAGATGAATTCAAGTGAGTGCTGTGATTGAGAGTATGGTATTGTTTGAATATATAATATGAAACCTCCAGTGAGGGCTATGCCTGTGACGTCACGATGATAGCTTACAATAATCGATACTTACGCCTTAGGGGCAGTCTTATTCCAAACTTATCTGATACTATGTAGATATTCTCAAGCATGCAAGTTCACCAATTATTGTGGTTGTAGTTCATCAGTGCCTTGGTGTATACAGGTGCACAGTGAGTATGACACAATCAATTAACGTACATGTACAGCTGGGACGAATAGCGAAGGAATGCTGAACAACAGATATACAGCGGGACAACCACAGTCGAGCAGGATCAATCACAGTAGTGGAATAGTGGAAAGACAATCGTGTAGCAACGAAACAGTGGAACAATCACATTAGTGGAACTCCAATAAACCGTAGCAGAGTAGTAGCAATAAACCGTAGTGGAGCACTACCAGCGGCGAAGAGGTAACAGTAGCAAAGTAGTAGCAAAGTGGTAGTCGCAGCAGAGAACCCTAGAATATACAATACCAGTCTGACTTCTGATTACACTTGTATGGGGCCATAAGTAGAGCCCAAATGCAAATACTAACCTCTATTAAATGGGAGGGTTCTGATAACAGCTTTGATGGTCTGTTTGCTGTCTGATAGCGAGTTTCTCGTTCCAGTGGTTTCACACAATGATGAAGTGACTTCTAACCTCAAAAATCCGCAAAGCGAACGGAGATTTCTCAAAAATATAAAGCGTCAAAAATCGCAAACAATATGAGAAACTCTCCTGATATGAATTTTCCAAAGATCCATCAACGATGATCAAACTTTAATTGGAAATCTTCAAAGTAGGTCAGTCACTCATCAAGATCAAATAAGGAAGAAGAGAATATCTCTCAGACGTCAAAGTCAAAACTGTCAATATCTGACAAGGCGCTTTCTTGTTCATACGTGTTCGGTGGGAACAGTCCAGGAACTAACTCGAGCTACTAGGAGCTATGAAAAGAACACCTTAAGATTCAGTGTTGCCAACTGAACCAAGACGAAAACGCCAGCCTCTCAATCTCAGAACCAAACACAAACAAACAAACAAAAGGTCAAGTATTCGAATGTGGAGTATGTACCTCAATGACACAAGATAGAGATAGAGTAGGAATGTTACGGTTTTGTGTTCCAAGCACAAAACAATAGACTAACCATAAGTATGTTTACAAAACAACGCTGTCATACCGCAAAATAGAACAACTGATAACTGTCATTAGCTTAAGGCCGGTTCATGTCCGCTCGAACTAGTACGGCAAAGGTAAGTACTAATATTCGGAACAAGCTATACATGACAACGATCAAGTTGTCATTTTGAGGAATCTGAAGAAGAAGAAGAAGAATACAGTGGCGTACAGAGTGGAAAGTGTATATCAATGACAGAGAATTTCTGATGTAATTGTATTAAAATAGAAAGGGTTTTCTAGTGCAAAATAAACCCGTAACAAATCCCCCCTCTACTCGGAGAGGCATTAAAGTTCCCAGAACTTCAATGACGATTAGCCATAAAGCTAACAATAACATTATTTAACCAACAATAAGAAATTCAAGGAAGTGTAAATCAGACTTTTAGATAACAAATAACATTATAAGAAAGTAAAGAAGATGAAGCATCAGTGGAACAATACCACTATCTCGACTCCGCATATAATAATAGTAATAATCACCAACAACGCATATGAAAATGAGCATGTCATTCAAAAGATTGACATTTCAATGTAATTAAGATAGAAAAGGTGACTTCATTCAATAAATACTTGTTAGGAAAGAGTCGAAAGTTAGTTCATATGTCCACCTGGTACAATCAACTGTGAGAAAAACACAAAAACATTCAATATCTACACAATTAAACAACCGAAATTATAATGATTAAATACAATATCTACAAAGCAATCAGTGATTGAGTAAATTGATGTAAAGTGGTCAAATGTTTATATTATCAATCTGGGTTCTACAATACTCAATAATATTTGCCGGTGTTGGTCATTCCAACAAAAATAAAAATCCAGCATATCCAAATACCCAGTGATATATGAATAAAAATATGTCTTTCAGAAAGGTGATCATTTAATCAAACAAATCCCTCAAATGAGGACATCAGTACGAGTGCCACAAAAACAGCTCAAATATGCAACAATGCAAAGCTCGTTACCAAAATACACGAGTACTGAAATATGCTGCAAGAAAACAAATCCCGAAATCACAAATACTAACCCGGACAATAAAGTAATCTCTTGACAGCAGATTAAATTAATACCAATCCTCAGAAAAGGACATATTTTTGACTCCAAGTGTCGGTGTGGCATGACATTGTCAAACAGAGGTTTTTCTGTCGTGAAAAAAAAATCACTAGTTGGGAACTAGCCTAGTTCAAGTAGCTTTAACCCATTCAGTGCTCATGACGCACCAGTGCGTCAAACCGTTTTAACAGACATGCGCATGACGCACGGGTGCGTCGGTTACCTTCTTGAATATAACAGGCAGTTGTATCTTAGCACTTGAGGTATATGCATCGTGGTTGTAACAGCACGTGCGGAACGGTTCGTTATTCGTTAAATCGACGTAGTTCGAGGTTTGAATGTTTGTGAATGGTATTTCAAGATGGATGACGCACGGTCATGCGAGGCAAGCACTTCGACAGGTATAAAGCGTAAAGTAGTAGTACGAAACCATAGAAATATAAATGATGAAGAACTTTCACGTTTCCTTGAAGATTCAGATTTAGAAGAGGAGTTCAATATCAACAGTGATTCTGATTCTGATTACGTTCCCACTGATTCTGATGGAGATGATGGTGAGAATATGTATTTTTTTTATATAAACGTGAAATATTCTGTGAAAAAAATGTTCATTTAGTGTTACGGAGCTTGGACTGGGGTAATTACCAGGGCCGGACTGGGGAAATTTTGAAAATCTGTAGGTTTTGTTAGATCACGAAATTTTGTTATTCAGTATGGATGCGACTCAGTTTATAAAGAACTTCTATAACTAAAACCCAATTTATTGTTGTTGCAGGTATGTCTGCTGATCAAACTGCTATATCGGTTGATATTGATAACATAGTGTTGGCAGATACCAGTGCTTGTGATGATGTAGATATCAGTGCTAGTGATGCAGAAACATTTTGGAGTGATAACTGTACAGGCCTGAAAGATATCAATTTCCAGAAATCACCAGGTTTGCTTGTTGATATGGATGAAAATGCCGGTCCTTACGATTATTTTCGATTGCTGTTAGGAGACGACCTGTTGGAACTGATTGTTGATGAAACAAATAAATATGCTGAGCATGTGTTTATTTCCCAGGGTGCTTTGGTACATTCAAGAATATCTCGTTGGAAAACTCTAACAAAGGAAGAGCTTATTCATTTCATTGGACTTTTGTTTCATACAGGAACAATAAAATGCCACAATTTGAAAGATTATTGGAAAACACATTGGCTTTTTGGCATGACCTGTTTTTCAAAGTACATGAGCCGCGATCGCTTCTTTCTCATTTTGAGATGTTTACATTTTGCTGAAAATCCTGGCGAAGGAAATATTATACAGGAAGAACGCTTATATAAAATTCGTCCATTGCTGAATTATTTTCGAAACAAAATGGCAGAAGTATATTACCCTGACAAACACCTGTCATTGGATGAGTCAATGATGCTCTGGAGGGGAAGACTCATTTTCAGGCAGTACATGAAAAATAAAAGGCATAAGTATGGTATAAAGCTATACATGCTTACTGAGTCGGATGGTCTTATTATGAATTTATTGGTATATACAGGCCAATCTGATGAATATGGCGGTGTTGGACATGCGGAAAAAGTTGTCATGTATTTAATGAAAGATTATCTGAATGCAGGGCATGCTATCTTTATGGACAACTTTTACAATAGCTTTTATTTAGCAAAAAAGCTACTTACAGCAGATACTTCTGCACAGGTACACTTAGAGCGAAAAGAAAGGAAAATCCCAAAGATGTGGAGACTGCCAAACTAAAAAAGGGTGAAACAAAAGCTGCTTACAGGGAACGTGTGATGATCGGCAAGTGGCGGGATAAGAGGGACGTGTTGTATATATCTACAGAGTTTCAGAACGATATAGTTGATGTGGAAAACAGAAGAGGAGTATTGAAGAAAAAGCCATTACCTATCGCAGAGTATAATAGGTACATGGGTGGTATAGATCATGTGGATCAAATGGTATCATATTATCCGAGTGTTCGAAAATCACTCAGATGGTACAAGAAACTGGGTATACACATTCTCCAGTTGATCCTATATAATTCTTTCGTTTTATATAATAAGAACTCCAAAAAACGACTGACGTTTTACGATTATCGTCTGGCGATTCTCGAAAAAATGCTACCTGAAAAGAGTACTACTAAACCCAAAACCACAGGACAAAATATACAACACTTACCTGAGAAAATTGAAACGAGAAATGAAATCGGAAGGGTTATGCGAAAAAGATGCAAAGTTTGCTGGAGGAATAAAATTCGGAAAGACTCTCCATACCATTGCATCCAGTGTCCCGATCAGCCTGGGTTATGTGTTGGGAAATGCTTCGAGCAATACCACAAAAATTGATTGAGTTTTTCTGATATATTTTCAGTTTTAGAATACTTTTCTGTTTGTTCAAAGTTTATGCAGTGGAATCAAACCAAAATAATGTTTTTTATACTGATGTATATCTCTAATAAAGTTTGCGTTCCATTTCAAGTGTTCACCTTTTTTATATTATAATCATTATTCGATATTTCCAGTGCTTGTTATATTACATATTAGTAATATCAGAATATTATCATTTATGACGCACCAGTGCGTCGTGCGCACATCAAACTCAAGTTAGTTCTCCAGTGCTCATGACGCACCGGTGCGTTATACAAAAATTACCCCGAATGGTTGTTTCATTTTCACATTTTACATTTATATAAGACATATAAAGCTAGTCGAAAAGCTACTTTTTAGAAATTCGTATCAGGCCATACGAATGTCTACAAGAAAACCGAGCACTGAATGGGTTAAGCCGAAGCTAGGGATAGCCAACTTCTATCCAGAACCACCGAGACAGCGCTCGCATTCAACATCAACAACGCAAATAATAAAAAATTTAATCAATCACCGATAACGCAAATCTTTAGTCTGTGGACAATCACTATCGTCAACTTATCACAGACAAGAACAAAAAAAATCAAAAATTCTACTGAAGAACATCTTAAATGATACAAAATTAAATTCATAACGAATTTACTGGAACATAACATCCAATGATGTTAGTATTATGGACAATAATTTTTGAATGGCCTCAAAATTATAGAACAACACACCAAACAAAAATTATAAATGCAGCAGTGTTGCTGTCGTGAGATTTTATAATCGCAACCCTTTTCCCTAGATATTATGGGTACAAAATCTCACTAGTTGGGAACTAAGTCCAAGTTCTAGTTGCTTTAGGCATACGCCAGGGACAGCCAACTTCGGCCCCAAATGAAATTACCGAATGTAATTTGATCTGGGCGAGTCCATTTTTTTTTACTATTATTATTATTTTTCTAATGCAAACATTTTTTTTTATTATTATTTTTTTATGCAAAGAAAAGTAGTTCAAGACACCTAGACAACAAAACACTTTAAAAAAACATTATAAACTGGGAACAGAAAACAAAAATACAACAAATCAGTCACTAAGAAAAGCGACTCCGGACGTTTGCAAGCTATAAAAGTGTCAAGAAAACCAAATTATACCAGAAATAGACACTTTTAGACAAACGACGCCGGACGTCAGTAATCGTCGGAGCGCGTAGGTACGTTAAAATTCTATAAAAGTGCAAAGCAGACCAAAATATACCAGAAATAAGCACTTTTAGAAAAACGACGCCTAGCGTCCGTCGTAAGCGTCGGTACTCTAAAACTATAAGAAAGTGCTAATAAAACCAAAATATACCAGAAATAGCAACTTTCCAATAACCGACGCTGGGTGACGGTGAGCGTCGCGACGACTGATACAAAAAAAAAACAAATAATTCACACTGTACCACTTGACAACAACTCTAAACGATACTGAAAGATAGAAAATAATTTCAGTTATCAAATTATGAGACAATGCTACTCTCAAAATGACTATTCTCTATCCCGATCCAAGATACCGAGAAGGAAAAACACCTTTATAAGTACACCAACTGCTACGCTTCAATTCTAGATAAAAATAATAAATAATACATGAAAAGCATTCAAAATAAGCAGTTAGCAGTGTATACTTATCAAGTGCACTTCTATTAGTATTCAATATAACGAACTGAAGGAAATACAAATACCTCTACCTGATTTTATTCGGAATCTATAAAATCAAAAAAATTCAAAAACGTTGGGCGCCATTTTGTTAGGGGCGAAATTTAGGAAAGGAGAGCAGTGAATGTGCAATGATGTGTCACGCCTCTAACATACCCAGCAGCTCAGTAGGCGCGGATTCGACAATAAAAATTGATTTCGATAAGATTGAAATATGGGGTTAATTTTCCGGAGCGCCACGGATTTATCGCTAGTGAAAAATCCGAAACCACCCTGATGGAATGGGACAACCCACTGCACTAATATTACTAAAATATTAAACAATAGATACCTGTGAATGGTATAATAATAATATATAAATATGTAGAGGTTTTGTCTTCCCTTACGCTTAGATAACTTGGACCAGAATAAAAGAAATAGTCATGTCCCTTACTAATAAAATATATTGATCGTTACACACCCTGTATGTGCACAGTTCAGCTCACCGTACAAAAGAAAATGAAATTAATGTAAATATCAACCACCAAGATGAATTCAAGTGAGTGCTGTGATTGAGAGTATGGTATTGTTTGAATATATAATATGAAACCTCCAGTGAGGGCTATGCCTGTGACGTCACGATGATAGCTTACAATAATCGATACTTACGCCTTAGGGGCAGTCTTATTCCAAACTTATCTGATACTATGTAGATATTCTCAAGCATGCAAGTTCACCAATTATTGTGGTTGTAGTTCATCAGTACAGTACAGTACAGTAGTTCATCATGTACAGCTGGGACGAATAGCGAAGGAATGCTGAACAACAGATTTACAGCGGGACAACCACAGTCGAGCAGGATCAATCGCAGTAGTGGAATAGTGGAAAGACAATCGTGTAGCAACGAAATAGTGGAACAATCACATTAGTGGAACTCCAATAAACCGTAGCAGAGTAGTAGCAATAAACCGTAGTGGAGCACTACCAGCGGCGAAGAGGTAACAGTAGCAAAGTAGTAGCAAAGTGGTAGTCGCAGCAGAGAACCCTAGAATATACAATACCAGTCTGACTTCTGATTACACTTGTATGGGGCCATAAGTAGAGCCCAAATGCAAATACTAACCTCTATTAAATGGGAGGGTTCTGATAACAGCTTTGATGGTCTGTTTGCTGTCTGATAGCGAGTTTCTCGTTCCAGTGGTTTCACACAATGATGAAGTGACTTCTAACCTCAAAAATCCGCAAAGCGAACGGAGATTTCTCAAAAATATAAAGCGTCAAAAATCGCAAACAATATGAGAAACTCTCCTGATATGAATTTTCCAAAGATCCATCAACGATGATCAAACTTTAATTGGAAATCTTCAAAGTAGGTCAGTCACTCATCAAGATCAAATAAGGAAGAAGAGAATATCTCTCAGACGTCAAAGTCAAAACTGTCAATATCTGACAAGGCGCTTTCTTGTTCATACGTGTTCGGTGGGAACAGTCCAGGAACTAACTCGAGCTACTAGGAGCTATGAAAAGAACACCTTAAGATTCAGTGTTGCCAACTGAACCAAGACAAAAACGCCAGCCTCTCAATCTCAGAACCAAACACAAACAAACAAACAAAAGGTCAAGTATTCGAATGTGGAGTATGTACCTCAATGACACAAGATAGAGATAGAGTAGGAATGTTACGGTTTTGTGTTCCAAGCACAAAACAATAGACTAACCATAAGTATGTTTACAAAACAACGCTGTCATACCGCAAAATAGAACAACTGATAACTGTCATTAGCTTAAGGCCGGTTCATGTCCGCTCGAACTAGTACGGCAAAGGTAAGTACTAATATTCGGAACAAGCTATACATGACAACGATCAAGTTGTCATTTTGAGGAATCTGAAGAAGAAGAAGAAGAATACAGTGGCGTACAGAGTGGAAAGTGTATATCAATGACAGAGAATTTCTGATGTAATTGTATTAAAACAGAAAGGGTTTTCTAGTGCAAAATAAATCCGTAACAGTGTCTACTGCCAAGTTCACTTCGGTACAGTTTTCAATCACTGACCAATATGTATTCATAAACAAAGAATAGAGTAACGGGAAATTTGCTTTACGAAAATTAAAAAAAAGCGCTTTGTCATCATACGGAATTCCACTTTCCTGTTTCTTGAATACTAGAGAAATATTCAAAGCTGGATGATAATCATCTTCGGGAATGAATGGTAGGTCATCGTGATTGACATTACAGTAATAATTGTTAGATAGTAGGAGATCTAGAAGCCGATCTTATTTATTGAGCACATTGTTGTGTTGTTTTAGGTCATAGAAATTGATAAATTGTTGAAGGTTTTGCAAGTTAAGATTTCTCTCCTCTGATGCCATATTTATAAAAAGTGGTTGGTTGAAATCACCAAATATTAGTATATTTTGATCATATAATAATTCAAGCGATTCTAGTGTTTCAAATAGATTTTGCACATGCAAGTTATTAGCAGTAGGTGGTATGTATACAACAAACACCAAAATAATATAGTGATTGTATGATATTTTACAACCGACAATATAAATACTAATGAACTGGTGGCGGTGATCCGATATGTCTATTTCCGTATCACCACAGTCATTTCTAACCGCCAATAAGACACCACCGCCTCTTGACACTGAGTTAGCATTGAGGTTTCTATCTGATCTGAAAACTTGATATTGCTCACCAAATAGTTCCGAGTTGTTTATATTGGATTATATCCAAGTTTCTGAGATTCCTATGAGATGGTGTTCAGCAGCCGATGCAGCTTCATAAAATATTTGAGTTTTGGTATTTAGGCACTGTTAGCGGTTTTTTGTTATTTTTGGTTCACCATTCACGTATTTGATTCTTATATTTTACTCACCTTTCGCTAATCGGTTAGTTAACTCTTGTTCCACGGATTTGTATTGCTTGACTTGGTGAGGGGTTTTGTCCGATGTGATAGTAAGGTTTCTGAACTTAGCTATCCCTTTCACAATTTTCGCTTTACGAATAATTGACATTGCATCTTCAGGGGATTGCAGAATTATTTTTAGGGGCCTAGGTGCATTAGCGTTTTCGTTCAGGTGTCCTAACCTAAATACGTTTATATTGAAATTTCCCTGTTGGTCTATATCACGATCAGCAGCGATTATTATTTCTGAGGCAGTATTTCTATCAGCTGTATTATCAGATTCAGGCAAGCCAAATATCATTACATTATTTTTCCGAATTTCGCGTTCCGTCATTTCTGCAATTATCTCGTTGAAGTTGATAGCTGTCTCTTGAGAAGATATATTTGCGGGTTCGAGCTTGTTGTGCTTCAACGTTTCAATTTCGGACTTCAGTGCTTCACTAAATTGAACAATAGAGGGAATTTGAAGTAATCCGCTACAGCAGTCCTTGCATGAAAGCCAAAGTACACGCTTCCTGAGTGACATGCATTTCATTTCTGATGCTGATAGTTTGGAGCAATGAAACTGACTGTGTATTGGTCTCTTGCATGAGTCACATTCTAAATACTCATCGTTACCAATATCCAATTTGCATTTGCAGCAATTCATGGTGAATTTATAAAGCCGGTCCTGTATCGAAAATATAAATAAAGGAACTAATGACTAGTCCCGATTATCTGGGTTTTTCTGGGAGCGCCAAAAAAAAGATAGCACAAGAAAAACAGCCGAATTTTTAATGATGCCGTTCGTATAGGTATCCGATGTTGATGATTTACATGCATCTAAGTGTAATTATTTAGAAAAGTATTCGTGATGCAACAAACTTTTCAACTTGAAAGTATTCACTGCACTTAGATTCACACAATGATATCAAACTCGATATATAAAACCTATTTGTGACCAGAGTAAAATCGATTATGTTGTGGAGCTCACTTTCTCACTCACTACGAAAATTTTTGTAGGATAAATAAAGCAGTCACAACGAGAGCTATGTACTATGGCATAAGATGTCCGGAGGACTGCTCACTGCTAAAATCCTATACAATAGGAAAGTTGGGTCGAAAATCCATCAGAAAACAACTACTTTCCTGGCTAATACCACGACGAACATTGAATTACATCTGATGAAATTTCCGTGCAGAGTTCCTACAAGGTTATCTCTGCAATTGCTTGTTGCATGGGAATGTTCATCGAAACATTCGGACCACCTATATATCGATTTCGGAGTGTTGCTCCTCATCAGTATAGGGTAGGTCTAGCAGTCAATAACTAATGACTGCAACGAATGAATCGACGACCAAACCCATTTACAGACCGAAACTGAGATCGCGCCCGCACAGTGGATTAATTCCAAACTGCGAGCGCCATCTCAGTGCCGGAAGCCCAACCAAAGCAATACCCATGACCACGATCGTCAAGACCGTATATGAACAGAAAAGAAAACTGTAGGTCACAATGAGCTTATGACAAGAGGCATAAGATGTCCGGAGGACTGCTCACTGCTAAAATCCTATACAATAGGAAAGTTGGGTCGAAAATCCATCAGAAAACAACTACTTTCCTGGCTAATACCACGACGAACATTGAATTACATCTGATCTGATCTGATCTGATCTGATCTGATCTGATGGATTTTCGACCCAACTTTCCTATTGTATAGGATTTTAGCAGTGAGCAGTCCTCCGGACATCTTATGCCTCTTGTCATAAGCTCATTGTGACCTACAGTTTTCTTTTCTGCTATGTACTATGTTAAAAAAATCAACACAAAGCGAGAGAGACAGTATCGTTCTAATTTGTAAAAGGATCTGAGTGTGCATGAAACTGGGCTGGTGGTTAATTCTAATTATCCTCATTTTGCCACAAGCGTTGATGGAATTGTCATGGAAGGAGACAGAATTCATCATCTCATTGATATTAAATGCCCAAAGATATTGGAAGAATGTCTGGATATTAGGGATTTCAAAAGGTTTCTATCTAAATTCCAACTACAGAATTTTTTCTTGAAAGAAGATGATATCCAGTTGAAAAAAAAACATCTATATTTATACCAAATTTTGATATCCCTTATTATTTTAAATGTTGATGTCTGTAAACTCATTGTGTGGAATCCAAGTAGTACATAAAAAATTATTATAAACAAAATTATTTGGGTGTTTTTGAAAATATCAAGAAAAATGTACCAAAATTCTATCGTAATAAATATGTCCAGAAATGTTCACAATGCGAACTGTTAGAGATATGTGTCCCATAAACCTTGATAATGTTTGACCAATATATCGTTTATCAGCCATTATTACATCATTCTCTTCCAGGAAGTGTTTAATATCACTCTGCTCAAATAGGTTTCGATCTGATATAACTCCTACAAAGCATTCGCTAACATACACTACTGTCCCACTTGCACGGATACCAATAAAAAAAATTCACGGCACTGGAATGCTAATAATTGGAAAAAGTATTTCCTTGTTGTCTAAATTTGGATGGCATCTTTATGGCTACTTCTGTGACGTCAATGATTAATGTTATAGTAAGCACTTCAAAAAAATTTGAAAATAAGGGTATGTTTTTAATTTTTTGACTACCTCTGAATATTTCACCTCTCATTCCATTTATTTGGTGATAGACAAATTGAATTCATTTATAAAATATAATAGAAACATTGCTTTTGCTATAATTTGAAAGAGCTGCTAGTTCATCCAACGTAAATCCTCTTTGAATGCATTTTCTACTCATAATAAGCTATGATTTGTGCAGATTCTTAATTTTTTTAAATTCATAATTGGTGAAGATTTTGAAGGGGTAGTGGGTGTTTTTTCTCCAACTTCTACGCCACTGGAAAAAGTGTGATTGAACCGCCAATGTTTTCTACACAAAAAAGGTACTCTTGGTCATAAGCTCTAAAGTTGACCGTTTTCAAGAAAAATCAACTTTCATGTTGAAAAACATGGTAAATTTTTTTAAATAATTGTTTTCCTAATTATACAAAATTTATTTAAACGTTACAACAAATAACAAAACCAAACGTTGACTTCTTAATTGCAAAATAAAAAAAAACAATAACAATCGTACTCAGTTGAATTGTTGGAAATGTCCGCTGTTAGCTTCAATGCACGCAGCAATTTTTCGAGAAAAAAACATTATTTAAACAACATGAAAGTTGATTTTTCTTGAAAATGGTCAACTTTAGAGCTTATGACTAAGAATACCTTTTCTGAGTAGAAAACATTGGCGGTTCACATTGGAGGCTCAAAACTGTACTTTTTCCAGTGGCGTATAAGTTGGAGAAAAAAACACCCACTACCCCTTCAAAATTTTCACCAGTTATCAATTTGAAAAAATAAAAAATCCGCACAAAACATAGCTTATTATGAGTAGAAAATGCCTACGAAATCTGTTTTCTGTGCGATGAATGGTTCCAGAGATATTCGCAAAAAACGATTCTTTTTTTTTTAATTTAAACACCCTGTATCTCGAAAATGGTGCATTTTAGAGGGTAAGTTAAATGAAACTTTTTTCATATTTTTGGACGAGCTATCACGTTCTGAAGTCCTGCGCATTTATTATGAAACACCCTGAATAATATTATCAATCATTTAACGTTTCGAGGTCACCTACGATGAACATGTTTCAACTTGCAAATCAATTCAACACATTAATGGATCTAAAATGGACAGTTCCCCCCAGAGTTTTTCGATAAACTTGGAGAACCTAATCTAAATATCTATGTGAAGATCCTCAAAGGTTGTGTCAAGCCTCATACATTTCAATTATTATAGGAAACAGTATACGAATAGAATTACAATAATTCTTTTAAGTGTCTATATTTCATAAACTTTGTGAATTATGTATATCTTATTCTATTATGTGAAAAGTTAGTAATGTGCACAATGTGTCTAATTACATATTTATTCATGTCGCACTTTCGGTGCAACAAAGTCACTACAGCTCATTTCCTAATTTTACAGGAGAGGACTTTAAAGTTTTTTTTCGCAGTTATTGCCTTATTACAGGATTACTATTTGTAGTAGGTTTGAAATATTTATACCATTAATTGTTTATTATTTTTGCTATAGTTTCAAGTGAAAGGCTAATTATGACTTACTGAAAAAATGTTAATAAAAGACATGACAAAAAAAAGTATCCTGAATTGTGACTTTGTTGCAACAGAAATTATTTAGTTTAATAACTTATGCATTATTATTCAAGATGAGGTTTTAAATGAAATAAAGTTTGTTAATCAAATATATCGTATATTTTCTTCTCAAAAAAGCAACTACTACTACAGAAAAGTAACTCAAAACAATTAATTTCTTATAAACTACGAAATAATGTTGCATAATTTTCATACTTTGAAATCAAATTATAGGAAAAGCAGGCTTAGGTACTGAATACTCAGTGTAATAAACTTAGAAACTTATGAACAGTCTTATAATGAGTCTTATGAATTGTTTCATAATAATGTTCAAACATACAAACAATAACATTCTTAGAAAAGACGAACTTTTACAAAACTTATAGTTCATCTTACTTAGGATTAATTCAAATCAAACTTTAATTATTAAAATCAAGCTTTTGTAAATAATTAATCAAATAAACCATTGAACACGTTTTCATAATACGTTGGAACAATATTAGCAGAAATTAATTCACGAATATCTTGCTTTTTATTGTTTGCAATTGGCAACTTAGAGCTATAAGCCGCACTCAAATTAATATCTGCGATATTTTTTCTTTTGCCTGCGCGACTAATTTTAATGTTAGCTTCGTTCCATTGTTCGGTTTTATATGTGGTTTTGTACAAATAGGTATCAGAATCTTTAATGAATTTCACGACTTTAACATCAGAAATTCTGATTGCTTCGCCATCAATATTTCTGCTTGTGTTCAAGTTAATATTGTTAGAAAGAAGCTTTAAATCGTAGAAACTATTAAAGTTCATTTCATTAACATTAAAACTATTACCAGTCTCTTTGGCATTACGGATTAGAGCCACATATTGATCTGGGGTGTAAATAGGTCCTGATTTTTTTGCTCGACGAATATTTTTCTCTATTACCGAGTGGACGCTATCCCCTTCGTTTTGCGTGTGCCCACGAATTAGGAACTTGTGTGTTATAGATCTAATTGGCAAGATTGAAACTGCATAATAATACAAACTAAGAATGAATTTGTTTTTTTGTTGACCACAACAGTTATCCGAGAAAAAAGTAATGTCTGAATTTGGTTTAGTCAAAGAACATTCTTTTAAAAAATTGTACACACAAGAACCTATTTCATTTGCTCCTCGCTTACCCAGACCTTCATGCCAAAAGTAACAAAATGTTCTCTCATCCTTAATATTGGAGACTGTGAAGTTATAACAATTCAATTTACTTTTATAGAAAAATGCCGACGATTGACCGATAGGACAAGGCAATACTGCTTGAAGATCGTATATAGCCACAATATTGTTGCTATCAGGCTTTTAACACTCTTCTACATCTTGTATTTTTTTTATTCTACTTAGACTTTTCTCCTCCTGATGTAGATTATAGCTGGACCTTAACGGTTCTTTATCTACAGCATTCTTATAGGCTTCGCACACGTCACATTGGTCTTTACGAGGAATGAAAAAGCTAATATTAAATTGTGTATTGAAAATCCGATGGTATGCGTCATAATTTGCTGGTTCCTTGTTGTCAGATATACGTTTTTGACGATAATTACGGTGTAGTTCGGCTACAGTCAAACCTCCATCTATGTATTCTCTTGATGAATTGGCTCTGATGTAGTGGCTTTCCATCCTAGGGATCGAATTTATGTGATCTCGTACAGATTGTATTATTTCAGCATCCAGCTTTGACTGTTTTCCGTGCTTACCACGTTTATCTGTTGGAAGTACACTTACGCTTGCAAATTTATTTTCAATAACAGTACGTAGTGGTTTATTACTTATAGCCAATGTATTCAATAGGAACGTTTTACACACCCTTATTTCACTACCTTCATTTACAAGAAAGTAGGATGTGTTTGGTTTTCTACATTTTCTATTCACGTCTCCACCTTTTTGAATCTTGATAGTACGGAATTCAGGTTGAACTTGCTTCACACAAGAAGCCAGGAAGTCACGCTGTCTTTGAAAAGATCCAAGGCCCCAGTATGTATTAAATATTATATTCCTATCGTCTGTGGAAAATTTATTTGAACAAGACAATCGGCAGGTACTCATACAAGGGGGACGAATAGTTTTTCCCGGCATGGCTTTACCTCTAGCTGACGTATATGCTTGACCGGTGTTTTTTAAATGCTTTCTCTGGTGTTTTTTCCATTGACTTGGGTTTTTGGTCCTTTTCTTAGACTTTGTTACAATACTTGCTCGTTCAGTACTTGCTTGTTCAGTACTTGCTTGCTCAGTACTTTTAGAGTGAGATGTAGATTTGGAGTACTTAGAACGATTGCCAGAGCTAGATGAAGTACTACTTGAGCTGGATGTTCTGCTACTTGAGCTGGATGAGTCACTGCTAGAGCTGGATGTACTACGGACTGACTGAAAAACTGCTTTCTTTAGTCGCTTCTTTTGCGGTGGTTCATATTCAGATCCATCACTCGCGGAAATATCTTCATTACTATCTGGGTTTATTTCTTCGGCATTCGAAATGGTTTGTTGCCTTAGCATATTTTTTGCTAAAGTGTTTTCTGGCACTAAATCTGTGGTAACATTGGAAGAAACTATTTCGTTGTCATCTAGAAAGTTAAGTCTTTCGCTATCTGTAGTGATCGTCGCGTTTTCAATATCCGTCTTAACGACATTCACTATAACGTATTAGGTAAAAATGAATCAACATTTACTTGTTGTATTAAAACTGTGTCCACGCCATTATTACAATTTGTGCTCCCGTCAGTAACTGGAAAATCATTTTTTCTATCATCTGAAGTGCTGGAGATTTCGTTTGGAAAACGAGAGGATTCTACATTGTAATCGTGATCATTGTCCTGATCTTCTGGATGAAAGTCCGCTAACCAGATTTCAACTGAAACTTTGTTTTCCATTAAACTATTTTCTTGAATCGGAACCATAGACATGATTTTTTTGGTTCGGGAACCCATTGCTCCCTGAAACAAAATTGATTTTTAAAGATATTTGTTAATCATATTTAAAATGTAGTTTTAATACGTACTGCAAAGGCACACGCCTGAAGGGAGAAACAACATTAGATATACCTGTATACAACCACTCTTTTGACACCAAGAAAATCATAAAAGGTTCAATAATTAAATTAGACGAACAGCCTCTCTATAAATAAATACGAATTATAACAAATTCCTAAAATTAAATTTAACGGGCTGTGGTTACTTCGATTAAAGTTGCTTTTTTTGAGTTATGGTAGCTCAAAACATAGTGGTATATCCAACTTTTAGGTGCAACTTTGACACAAACATTATTTATTCAATAAATGATTATGGAGTAACAAAGTCTCAATTTCGTTTTTAAACTCAACAGTCAGTACTTATGATACAAAAAATGGAATTAAATAGTCACAAGTCTTTTTAGTATCACGTCATAAATAATAATGTTGGACCTATACAACACTTTTATTGCTTACGACTTTGTAATTCCAACAGCATAGTTGAAATAATAATATAAATGGATCTAAAAAAACGCTTTTTAGATAGTGACTTTGTAGTTTCAATTAGTGTGGTTAAATATAGTAATGTTGGATCAACAAAAACGCTTCTATAACCAATGCCTTTGTGGTGTTAAAAATAGATACGTTTTTGTCGCTCCAATAGATGAGAATAAAAATGGTCAAAAATACCTTTGTGTGGCTGTAGCTCCAACGCACGTCTTACTCTCGCAGGCGCGGGGGCACTACTGTCCAATCAAACTTTGTCGTCCCAAAACGCACAGAAAAAGCGCCAATAACCACAAAGGCACCTTGCGCCATCTAGTACTATTTTGAGATACTTTCGCGGATGTCTTTGTTGCCCCAAATAAAGGCATGGTTCAGAGATAATGTGGCATACTTAACTCAATTTTGCAGTTTTTGGCTATTTGTGCCTTTGTTGCACCGAAGGTGCGATGTAATAAAACCGTAACGTTTATATGAATAATAAATTTACTGGTACTAACCATAAAATGAAATAATCCTTACCAAAAATTTATATTTTATGATGGACTATATTTCTTATCCAGAGAAATTTTCATTGAAAATCTGGATTATAATAAAAGTATAAAGAGTACAATCATAGTTTTCTAGTTTTCATACAAAAAAAATTGAAGTTGGCAACCATGAGAGAAATCCCTCATTGAAGATTTTGCTTATAAATTATTAGTAAATCTACTTGTGGGATTCAATAATGTAGGTGTGTTAACAAATTGACAAAAACCTATTACATAAATTTTTCCCAATGTCGGGTTGTTATTGAAAATGCTTTTGCATGTTTGGAGGGGGTGTTCCCGCGTCTTAAATTTATGTAGACTGTTAGACTTGACCTGACTGTGTTGTTAGTTATGTCTGCATGTGTTCTGCACAACATTTGCATGTTGAAAGGTGATTTGCCAGAAGGAATCGGGGATGAAAAAGAAAGTACAAATAATCAATGAACAGATTGGTGATGATGAATCTGTGAACTATAGAGATGAGGATGATGTCATTATTGAAAGATTAGACATTATGAACGGGCTTCAAAAGGCCAATCATTTGTAAATTTCTGAATAAAAGTTAGTTGATATTTTTTTCATTGTCATTTTTGAACTAGTTGAAAATTTTAATGTGTTACAACTTATGTGTAACAACCTGTATTTGTATTACTATCTTGATTTTTTCAAGCAGCATTCACCATTCAGTTATTCCATTAAATATAAATTACTGCATTCATAGGTAATACACAAAAATGTATATTCATCTAGTGGTTATTGTATTGACAGCTTCTATGAATCATCTTATTTACTAACGCAAGAATATCAAAATATTATTTTGATCAAACTAGCAAAAAGGTTATTTTTCAGGTTATTGCGTAAAATTTTTATATACTCGAAAACCTCCAAAAAACGGTCCTGTCTTTCCATCTTTTATTTATGTCTACGCTCAATTGCGACTATTGCAGGTCTATGTTTTTTAGAAAAAGATAAGATTGTCGCTCCTTCTTGATGTTTTATACGAATTGTTGCTTGTTGTTGTTGAAAATTACTTTTACTTGGCTGAAGCACCAATCCTGAAGATCTGCTGCACGTTGCTACTGGTTCTATCTCTGTTTTTTAGCCATTAGGTTATTTATTTTTTCGTATTATTCCCTGTGACGTCTCTTTTGAACACAAGTAGTAATATGGTCTTTCATGTCTTTGCATGTTTTCATTAGACCTTTCCAGTTTGTGTCTACTTGTTGCCAAGTAAAATTTAAGTCTTAATTGCTATTGATTGTATTGGTAATTTTGAGTCAAATATGATTTCTCTAATATTTTTTAAAGTTCTGTTCACTTTCCTTGTAGAGGTCTAGAAACATCAGAGTAGGGTCAGGAGTTTTTATTTTTCTTCAAATTTCTCTGTTCATCAATCGTAAAATAGGTGGCAGTAAATATTACAATGTTTTGATGACAAGTGTCATGTCATGAATATCATACCATTGTTTATATTGTAACAAAACGTAATCTTGAAATATATTAAAAGTTCTCGAAGAGGACAACCATTGAATCTACATCCGGAAGCCATTAAATTCAGCATTTAGTTTACGATACCGAGAAGGGCACCAAAACATTCGCCCATATGATTGCTTTAAAAATCGTTCCAACACAGTTTCGAGAGTTTTACGAGGGGTATTTATAAATTCGAACCAAATATTTTGTGTCCAATAATCAGTTTTCATTATGAATTCAACGTCATATTTCCGTTAATAGAATTGATTCAAACCATAACCGAGTGTTACAGAAAGATCCATGACATAGAATAAGTAGAAATAAGATCAATTGTTTAGATATAAAGAGTTTTTTTCATAATGCGACAAATTTGCATTATGTTTTTTTTCTCGTAACGTCGGAATATCTGAGTTATAAAATATTTAATGCACAAGCAGATTGTAGAAAAACCAAAAAGAAAGTCAATTCACTATTTAAATATCGAACAACCCTTATATTTAATGCCTAAATGGACAATGGGGATTTCGAAACCCAAGCTAACTTGAAGGACATATATTTTATGCTTCTAAACGTCAGTCCTGTTCTAAATCTTGAGAGTGTTAGATGTTTGTTAGTAACGTGACCTTTTCTGGTGAATGATCTATTTCAAACTATCAGTTCAATACTTTAGTAAGAATTATAGCTTTAAAAACGTTTAAACGTAAATGTCATAAAATTTTATTCAATTCACTGGTTTTTAATTGGGTTTGATTTAATAACTCATAAATTTAAAACTTCTTAGTTATTCCGGCGTTCTATTTTTTTCTTTCGGCATAATAAATGTTTTTGGCCGATTTCTTTGTTTTATTCAGTTAAATTTAATCTTCCACCTGGGCCTTCAGCCCGGATAATATTGATTAACAATTTGAGAAGAATTTGAATAGATTGAAATCCAGAAAAGTGATGAAAATAATAATAAATAAAGTAACTTAAATAATTAAAACTAGTGTGTGTGCAAAGCTGGTAGCAGCTTCCTGATGGTTGCCGGAGATGAGATTTGATAGGTAAGTAAATGTATAATTTTCCTGATGTGTTCCTATATAAACGCTCCTATAAAATATTGAAAAAGGCACCGCTCGGCCTAACAATTGATAGTATCAACGGAATAGCGTTTTATTATAATGGTGTCAGGTGTGGGGTATTTTCTTGAAAATATATATTATTATAATGGCGTCGAAAGTGTGGGGTATTTTCTTGCAACTATATTTTTTTTATATTGGTTTCTCAATGTGTGTATGGTGTTATCTTAAAATTGTAGGTAGATAAGTAGTTGGTTTAGAAAATCCATTTTAATTCATAAAAAAAATAATAAAACAATATGTAGAGTAAAAGTAATATACTAATAATTTTGAATTTCTGCTACTCTTAGAGGATTTATGTCTTGCTGCATATTTATTTCGTATTTTCATGAAACAAAATTTTCGATTTCCAATCTGAAATAGAAAAATGTGTGTTGTATTCTGTTATTCGAGAATTTTAGTACGAAACGTTTAAGAATTTTCATTTATTTTGAATTTTGTACTGACTAACTAGAAGAGTTTTGATATTTTATTGTTTACAAATTTCCTGACAATTATTTGTCCAGGACCAAACCTAGAGAGCTTTCTGCTGTTTTGAAATCAACAAGTAACTATATAAAAAAAAGATATAAGCTGCTTGATAAATTTTTTATTAATTTTGATTTCATTGTGATTTACTCGAGTCAGAAAAAAAAATGCACACAAATATCTCCATATGGTTTTTATGATTCCAAGTTTCAGAATTGTATTTTAATTGTCACTACAATCTCAGTCATTGTATATTTAGAAAAACTCACGAGCACGGCAAGGAGATAAGGCTATGTTTACAATAATCCATGGGAAACGAAATTTTACTTTACTAATGAACTTACAAAATTAGAAGAAAACAAATGGACAAATTTTGAATTTTTCCTTTAAAATTGTGTATACAGCCTTTCATCCGATTATTTACTTAAACAAATAAAGAGTAGACTCTCCAAATGCAGGAGTTAACGTTGAATACA
Organism: Chrysolina oricalcia; assembly: GCA_944452925.2. NCBI lineage: Eukaryota > Metazoa > Arthropoda > Insecta > Coleoptera > Chrysomelidae > Chrysolina > Chrysolina oricalcia. The sequence continues at coordinate 45,297,986 of OX101823.2, read as the reverse complement.
GAAAAACTCTTAGATCAGTCTGATTATTTAAATCTATTAGTCACAACGAAAACAATTGGTGTTTTCATATTCAAATATCAATCTTTATTGTAAAAAAAAAACAGTTAAATTAAACAGATATTCGAATTTCAAGAAAAAAATTAACCTGAACACAGAAGGAAAATTTCATTTCGGCATCTGTAAACTGACAAAGTAGGCAATTGAAATGAAATAAAACAGATGTTAAGGTAGGACTCCGGCATAGTCGTAAAAAGGGATAGTTGATAAACCTCAAGTAGAAATAGAATTTTGTGAAAATAGAAAACAGAACTAAGAATGAGTGTAATTGTGAAAAGAAAGACGTTAATGAGCTTAATCAATTTATCCCAGTCGCCTCAGTGGATATGTTGATTTAGGATTACTCTGCTCTCTTTACCTACTAGAGTTTTAGCATAAGCGGAAGAATTTTACGAAACAGTCAAACATATGGTCTTGAATGGTTGGGTGATACAATATAATCTCTATGGGTGGTCGAGAGGTTGAAATAATGAAAACTTGGTCCTATCAGCAGCAATAAATATACTGTACCTTAAGTAGGTATATATAAGAAGGTTAGAAATATTATATGACCTTACTTCCCAATTCGAACCTATTGTCCAGCGATATTCTGAGATTATTCATATGTTTCCCGAAATAAAATAAATGCCATTGTTTGATTTGATTGCTTGACACATGTGTTTGTACCACTCAATTTATTTTTTAAGTAAAGTGTTATAATTTAATCAATATGACCATAAATAAACTAGCGGCTAGAAATTTAATTTTTTTTTATCATTTTTATTTTTGTACTGTTGATTCAGCATTTGTTGAATATTTGAAATAAAATTAATTGAACTTGAATAAATTACTTCCATAGGCCTCAATTCAGATTTACAGTCAGATAAGTTTTGAAATTATCGAATATTCTGAGATAGTTTGTTCTTAATCACGTCTACAAAATGAAGTTAGACAATGATTCACAAAATAAAGTAAGACAATGATTCTCATGTATTTCATGTAGAAAAACTAAAGTTATAATATAGTATTGGATGATCTCAGAGGAGTGTTGACAATAAAGTTCACATCTCAACTCCCATTTTTGTATTAATTTGAAAGCAAGCATATTGCATTTTGGTATTAAGTTGAAAGTAAGCATTTTAAAGAATTGAATCAAAATTTTATGTAATTGAAGTTGATAAGTAGCAATTTCTGTTGAATATGAATTGTTAATTATGAATGAACTTTTCTGAAAAAGTTTTGTTGAAGAATACGAATGACAATTAGTGTATTGAGAGCGGGCCGCTGTAACAAAAATTGAAACAAATAAAAATGAAAATTGAATAGGATATCGGATATTGTAACACCTCAATTCAACACTGAACTCGAGATATAGTAATAAATACAGGTAGTTACGGGTATAATGCAATGTCCTGAAATTCTGAGAAAGGGACTGATATGAAATTATTTTATGAACTCCATATCCACTGCAGGTGTGAATGTAATTAGATGTATCGATTAGTTAAAAGTGATGAGGTAGATAGACAGTAGATAAAAAAAAATGAATGAAAAATACAAATACTAAGTTGAAAGTAACATAGTTGATCGAGTTGATAATAATTATTTTTGAGTTATTCGTTTATTATTCTAAAGGGGATATTTTATGGCGTGAGTACAATTGGAAAGATAGAAAAGGACATATGAACAAGGAAAAAGGGTTAATAACATGAAAGGACCTAAAAAAAAAACTTTATTTAAATTCAGAATTTAATATTGAAAATAAAATATGCTGCTAGTTTTAATAGAAGGAAAATTAAACACATTTAAGTCGTTCATATTTAATTAGAATTTTTTTTAGTAAAGCAGTAATTTTTGCGATAAATGAGTCAACCTCTTTAAACGGGTAGTAAAATTGTACTGAGTATAGGCCACTTTCGTTTACAGAATCTTTTTATAGAATTTGGTGTGAATTTTTATTTTATTACAAAACAGTATCTAGGAACTTCTTGAATAGATTAACGCACAAGTCGATAAAACATAAATAAATCAGTTTTGTGTCATACAAGGTATCTTCGTGCACGATAACCGTTTTGCGAAGTTTTTCTCGCTGTAAAATTTAGTCCCATAAAATGTCTCTTGAATAATGGGGTTTCTAAATATGTATACTTATTTTGCAATAATCTAAGATTGTTTTTAACAGGTGTATTGGTTAGATAAATTAATTGATTGAAAAGCTTGAAAGTCGAATATGAGAAAAATTTTTGATAAAATAAAGCAGATTGACAAATGGTAGCGAGGAATTTTATAAAAATTGAGATATCGAGAGAAAGAAACAACAGATACAATAGAGTGATATACCAACCCCGTGAAAATAAGAAAATGAAGAGATATCAAGAAAATGGAATTATGTGAAATACAGGGGTAACGAAAATATCATTGTAAATAGAGAAAAATGAAAGTAATATGAAAAAAGTGACACACGCGGAAAATGAGAAAGAAAAAGAGAAACCTGACAATGAAAATAGTAAAATAAGACGTCACATGAATGGTGAAGGAATTCCCAGAGACGCACGTGTAAGAAATAGTGAAAAATGTAGCGAGCCTTTATGATCTATAGAAATAGAAATAGAAGTATAGAATATGAAACTCGGATAAAGCGAGTATAGAAATTTGCGAAAAGTTATCTATCTTGATGAGTTGATATAACGAACGTGAGTGTGACAGATGTAGGAGGGTCGTGTTAGCAGAATGGAGGCGTGATTAACTACGTGATGTTGAATGGAAATGTCACGCCTTGGGAACGTATTCGGAACTTGTCGAATGGAGACATTGAATTCTAGGTTGTCCGAATAGGTGAATAAATGAGCCCATGGACGAATGGAGTCCATCTGGTGAAACACCCCGCGGAAGCATATTGTGTATCCCCAAGTCATACTACGTTAAAGTGAAAGAAAATGGTGAAAAAGCTCGCAAGAACCTACAGAGAAAGAGTTGAAGAAATTGAGTAGACTCGTAGGGACCTGGTATGGTAGTGATGTCGACATAGCTTTTTATACACTGTCAGAGCATGCCACTAGCGTTTTACTAATATCAATTGGGAACTATAACATCTTCCACGATTTGTGATATACTGAGCGATTTTTTTTTCTGAGTATAATAATATATTTTTTTAAGATTAAATATTTTTTCATAATGACATAAGTATATGAGCATTTCTAGTGTCGTGGAAGTACACGTATTCAACTATTTGGTGAATGAATTCGGTATGAGTATATTGAAGGAAAGGATAACTTGAGAGAAAGAATTATGCCTAAGAATATGAGAAAATGTTGAATGAAAATAGGTGACAGAACTAACAAATGTGTGAGATGATAGTTGAATACGTCAATCGGGTTTTATTGTCAAGCTTAAAGAATTAATTGGCCATTAATCACTTGGAGATCACATATGACTTAGTTTTCAGTAATTAGTTTAGTCGTTTCAAGTATATCACATAGAAAAAGATAGACTGATAACTTTTAATACTGTCAGAGGTGCGTGTTGAAGTAAAATGAATAGAAATATATCACTTATGTATCTATATGCTGTGGAAATATGCGAAAACTTAATGAATGTTGAATTCAAAAAGTTGAAAAAGAAATAAACAAACAGTAATCCGATTCGTTGAACCAAATATTTGTCAATTTGTAAGTCTAACGCTAACCAATATTCAAGAAAATTTCAGGAAAGAAGTGTAGCACTTGCATCCTCAAAGCAAGAAGCTGGGTGATTGTAAAATGTTTTGATATGATTTGATATAGGTAACGAGTCTGTTTCAGAGTTATATAGTTAGGTCTCAGCTTGCCATTCGCCATCAGTGAACGAGGCGACATTGCCACCATAGGCGTAGTTCTTTTCATAATCTAGGGGCAACTATCATCTCCTGAATTGCATTCGTTGAAAATGCATTTGGTGCAGCAGCAATCCCATGAAACCATTTCTTTGGGTTGACCATCACCGCAGGAACCACATTCGCGCGTAATCGATATACGGTATACCAACAGGAAAGTGAGGGTAAGTGCGCGGGTTGGTAGTTCGCGGAATATCTATGCGTCGCGGAATTTCATCAGTGCGCGGTACAGTATTATACAGGGTGCACCATTAAGACTTGACGAAATCGTAACTTGTTAGAATTAGATATTTGAATGGATCTGAAGTAACAATTTATTTATGGAAAAAAAAATTGTAACTTTTTTAGGGGGGGCAATTGTAACAAAACGTAATCTTGAAATATATTAAAAGTTCTCGAAGAGGACAACCATTGAATCTACATCCGAAAGCCATTAAATTCAGCATTTAGTTTACGATACCGAGAAGGGCACCAAAACATTCGCCCATATGATTGCTATAAAAATCGTTCCAACACAGTTTCGAGAGTTTTACGAGGGGTATTTATAAATTCGAACCAAATATTTTGTGTCCAATAATCAGTTTTCATTATGAATTCAACGTCATATTTCCGTTAATAGAATTGATTCAAACCATAACCGAGTGTTACAGAAAGATCCATGACATAGAATAAGTAGAAATAAGATCAATTGTTTAGATATAAAGAGTTTTTTTCATAATGCGACAAATTTGCATTATGTTTTTTTTCTCGTAACGTCGGAATATCTGAGTTATAAAATATTTAATGCACAAGCAGATTGTAGAAAAACCAAAAAGAAAGTCAATTCACTATTTAAATATCGAACAACCCTTATATTTAATGCCTAAATGGACAATGGGGATTTCGAAACCCAAGCTAACTTGAAGGACATATATTTTATGCTTCTAAACGTCAGTCCTGTTCTAAATCTTGAGAGTGTTAGATGTTTGTTAGTAACGTGACCTTTTCTGGTGAATGATCTATTTCAAACTATCAGTTCAATACTTTAGTAAGAATTATATCTTTAAAAACGTTTAAACGTAAATGTCATAAAATTTTATTCAATTCACTGGTTTTTAATTGGGTTTGATTTAATAACTCATAAATTTAAAACTTCTTAGTTATTCCGGCGTTCTATTTTTTCTTTCGGCATAATAAATGTTTTTGGCCGATTTCTTTGTTTTATTCAGTTAAATTTAATCTTCCACCTGGGCCTTCGGCCCGGATAATATTGATTAACAATTTGAGAAGAATTTGAATAGATTGAAATCCAGAAAAGTGATGAAAATAATAATAAATAAAGTAACTTAAATAATTAAAACTAGTGTGTGTGCAAAGCTGGTAGCAGCTTCCTGATGGTTGCCGGAGATGAGATTTGATAGGTAAGTAAATGTATAATTTTCCTGATGTGTTCCTATATAAACGCTCCTATAAAATATTGAAAAAGGCACCGCTCGGCCTAACAATTGATAGTATCAGCTGTGATGAAACTCTATTTCAACGGAATAGCGTTTTATTATAATATAGAAGATAGTTAGTCAACCTTATGGGATTATAATTGGATAAAAATGGATGCGACATGTAGATGGCGATAGTGAGCTCGCATCCAAGTCATGTCGTAACTTCAGTGATCTGGCCTCCAAGTCATGTCGTAACTTGATTGAAACAATGGGACAGCATTAAAATCAGGGTTTTTTGAAGGAACCTGCATTAAAATGACGTCAAATATTCATGTTTGTAACTAATCACGCTAGATGACACTCGCGTTTGCGTCCAACACCAATTACACAGGCATTGACTAATTGTCTTACTTCTATATAAACAATGATCATACCAATTTATTCAAAATTGTCATAGAATAAGGTCAAGCAAAAACATGTTTAATGCGCTTGTTGGATTTATTACATCAATAATCATGATAGAAATTTCAATGGGAAATGTACTGTCAAGTTCATGTGCAACACTTTTCATCATGATTTCGCAAAACAAGGATTCTATCTATGACTTCAAAGATGAGTAGATACTATTACTAAAATCATATTGAATACTAGCTCATGAACCATAATTTTATTCTCAAAGAAAACACTTCAAATATCTTAAACAAAGATAAAATATATGGATTATATCGGCTTTTTCGATACTGCCCCAGCAAGTCGATGAACAGATCTTCAGTTGGGGTAACAAACATAAATAAACACTCGATTTATAAACGCCAGACACTAAACAGATCTATAGTGAAGGAGAATTTCTTATCTTCCTTAAATCAAACCAATTACGGAACGGATACCGGAATGACTAGACAACACCTTCTGATCATAGTACGAGAGCACACCCAAAAACTAAAAAGTTGTTTACACATTGAATTGAAGTATTACTCTGAGGAGACTGAGGTTTACACATGTTTGATATTTATGGTAGAATACGTAAAAGTTTTTGAAAATGCTTGAGAAAATTTATTTTTTGATATTGATATTTTTTCGAAATTCTGAAATTCTGCAGCGCGTAAGGTTCATTGAAATGTATTATCTTCAATTTTAATTCTCTGGAGTGGTACTGAAGGAACATTATTGTTACGGAAAGTTGACATCTTTTTGTATTCTCTATTTGCTAAAATAACATTTTCTAGATTTTGGGTTGAGTTGATTCATACTGTAAAATTGATTTTGTTTAAAAAATATTTGGACATTTTGGGACAAGTAGTATGAATGAATGGTGAATTATATTTCGGCGCCTCGTTCTTCAAAGATCCCAATATTACTTGTACGGTTAAGTTCCTAGTTCATATTGGGCTGTCATTGTGTTTTTTGTGCTGGTAAGATCCACATGGTAACATTCGACTTAATTTTTTATTGTTTTCAGGGTTTTATAGGCTTTTCAGAAATGGAAAAGTCGGCAACAAGAAAGCGATCAACATCCAGATCGAGGGCTCGAACAGCAAGCATGGACAAGACGATAAAAAGACTTGAGAGAGACTTTTTGCGAAAAGGCCGAAATTCTCCAAGCGAAGGGGTTGTCATGAAACGGTAATACGCGATTACCCCAGTGGTAGCTCAAAATATGTTACTTTTGAAACGGCCAAACTCGAGAGGGTTGTTACGGGATGATTTTGTCTCAGCAACATACCACAAACTCAATGAAAATTAGATAAATCTGTACTAACCTTCCAGACTACCGAATAAAAATATTACATCTTTCCTCTAACCAGATCTAGAAGTGATTTATTCATTCTCAGGAAATCTGTCTTCAGTATAGGTTGGTTTTAGTGAAATCAGTATAAATTGATACTTCCATGTGGAAAGTGCATATTATAGATTGTTCAGCATACAGTGTATCTCTTGTTAACAGTAGGTATAGGATCCCCTGTATTTCTATGAAGAGTAATGTGACTTGGTGGATCTCGTACCAAGCATGGCTGGCACATTTTCTTTCGTTGGTGTACCTAGGATACAGTACAGTTTGCTCATTTTCAACCTTGTTGGAAGTAGGCATAGGAGTGCAATTCGATGCGGTGGAATTCTATGACGAGTTATGTGATTTAGTGGATTTAGTACCAAGCTTGACTGGCAGATTTATTCTCGTAAATTAACTTCAGGAGAAGAATGAACTACTGGAACTTTGATTGCTACCTATAAGAGACACCGTTATGTAAGGAGTGATATAATACAGCTAATAGTACTAACCCCTTTTCAGCAGGACGTCAGTTGTTATTCATTTGTTTTGAAGTGTTCATAACCTCTAATTGTTAGAATAGGAATACAGTGACAGCAGTGGAATTCTAAGATAGGTATCGTATCGTTTGACACGACAGGATGAATTCTAAGTAGTAATTGGTATCGTTTCGTGTCTCAAATTTTCGTAATTTCATCCGATAGGTGTAGATGTATCGTTTAGTGATTTTGTTATGTGTTTTTCTTTTCAATACTAAACGTTTCTCTTTTTAATGTATCAAATTCCTAACCTAAAAACGTTAATAAATAAAATAATGCTACCCACTGTTCATCAAGGAATCATTCAAAATCAACCACCTATTGGACGATTGAGGAGACAGATTCCAATTAAGGAAAAGATATAATCCATTCGATCTTCCTGAACGAAGGTTTATTGAATTGTATCGATCGAATAAACATTTGACAAGACGATTGATAACCGTATTACCCCCCATTTAAGATCACCACGCATAAGAGCAGGTATTTCAATAGAAAGTAAGATATTATGCACCCTCCGTTTCTATGCCACAGGAACTTACAGGAGGGGCGTTAGTGAAGAAACTTATTGTAGTTTGAGTCAAACTGCAGTTCATTGAGCAGTACATGAAGTATCAACTTGTATAGTTTAAGTGATGAGTGCAGAATTTATAGCATTCCCTCAGAATACTCGGGAAAGGAATGTAGTGAAAATTGCTTTCATGGAGAAATGGCATTTTCCGGGTGTCATAGGGGCTATTGATTGTACTCATGTTGCCATCCTAAAACCACCTGGCGATGAACATAATTTCATCAATAGAAAGGGTTGCCATTCTCTAAATTGCCGAGTTATCTGTGATCACCGTATGAAAATAAATACTATTTTTGCCAACTATGGAGGATCCACTCATGACTCGTTTATATGGAACTACTCATTGATGAAGGAGTATATGCAAGAAATTTATGAATCTGGGGGACAAGCTTGGTTAATTGAAGATTCTGGCTACCCACTTCAGCCATTTCTAATGACACCGTTTCAAAACCCCCCGAAAATAGCCATGAATTTAGGTTTAATCATGCCCATATTAGAGCAAGGAATTGCATCGAACGCTGTTTTGGCATCCTAAAAATGAGATTTTGCTGTCTTTTGAAGGAGCGTACTTTGAGATACAATCCTGATTTTGTAGCCAATTTGCTAAAGGCATGTGTTGTTTTACACAATATGTGTATTAATGAAAACATACCCATTGATGAAAACTTAGGTGACCTAGACAATGATAACGGTGATGTGCTGATAGCAGAACCACTTAATAATCAAAGACAACTTGCTGTAGAAGGATTAGGAGTTAGAGATAGAATTGTCCAGCAGTATTTCCAATAAATATTGAATAACCATGAACACTGACTGCAAAATTTTGTGACACCAAAAAATGTGTTAGATGAAGAAGTTAGTGACCTAGTTGGAATAAAAAATTAATTTTGTAGTTTTTGAATTTTTTAACAACCCTGTTCAATCATTTGAATGGGGACCAAACCACCTAGTTGGGAAATAAAAAGAAGATTGAAAAATATTTGTATTATACTCCAGTACAAAGTCGCACATTCAAACTAAAAATAAACAATGCTTTCTATAACAAACAAATACAAACAATCTCTGATATTTGACGAAAGTATTACATAAATGGAAGGCTGCTATTTTTAATTCGAGTTCTTGAGTGGTAGTTTCTTCAAAAATTACCTGCCCAACTAGAAGCAGATTTTTTTTTGTTAAATTCACTCATTTAAATCATTGAATTTGTTGTTACCTGTAGCAAATAAGTTTTAAGTTTACTAGCAACATCCTTCAAACTGGAAGAAATCTCACTCAAGGAAGATATTATTGTATTTTTTATCTTCCTCAACTCCTCAATGGTTTCCTTATATTCATTGTGGAAGTCCATTTTCGGTCTCTTATGGGGTGGTTCCATATTATCCTTCTGGGGAATAGTCTTTGATGTTGATGGTTTGTTTGATGTTGATGGTTCATCAAGACTATTTTCGCAGGAATTCCCGTCAAGGGATACATTTACACCTAAAGGTACACCACATTCAGGATTATTTAATCCCACAAAGTTCTCCCCTAATAAATCTAATATTTTCAGTTCTAATTCACTCAGTGGTTTTACATCAACAAGTCCACCCCCAGTGCGAGATAATGATACTCTCATTGCCGCACCCTTTTTTTAAAAAAATATTTAAGATCCGACCAAGTCTACAAAAAGCAAAGCTCAGATTAGTTGAAAAACCTGAGTATGTGATATTTTGGTTTACCTTCTGCCATTTTTTAGTAGGTTTCGCTCCATAGCCTAGAGCATTCAGATTATGCGCCAATTCGTCCAAGTGTTTTTTATATAGGTCCCTGCCTCGAGGACCAACGAATTTACCTGTAGCCAGGAAAGAATACGTCTCCATGGCCTCTAACATAATCTGCCAGTGGGCCTCTCTTACTTTGAACGGCATTATACTTATAAAATACTTAAATCACGCCGATACCCAAAAAATAAAAAATTGCTGATTTGAATATTTGAATATTCCTAACAATTATCTGTACTTCCCTTGTTCTTGACTTGACACAAACCCATAGAAGTACAATATTTCTATGCATAAAACGTACAAAACACAAAATCCCATTTGAATGGACGATCCCCTTAAGACATATTCCGATAATACCCGATCGTTGTTCCGTTAGAGAGTTAGGCCGGGTTTCACCAAAAGTTTAATCCCGATTTAGGATATAACCGACAATTTAAATCGGGCGTATTGCTGAATTGGCTGATTTTGGTCAGTTAGAAGTAATCTTAGATCGCTTTTTTAACTCACCAATGATGGCCAGTTAAGCAATACGCCCTACTAAAATTGTTGGATTTATCCTAAATCGGGATTAAAGTTTTGGTGAAACCCGGCCTTAGAATAGCAACGTACTATCGTTTCGATTCGCGAATTATTTCAAACGATTGGCCGAAGGACTTTTTAAAAAAGATTTATTTGAACTAACGTGACAAAGGACAGAAATTGAATAATGAATAATTACATTTGAGGTAAATAAATAACATCGGTTCAAGTGACGTATGTTGCTGAGTCGGCAGACTGGCTTCGGGGAACGACCTGGGAACATGCATGCGTAATGTTATACCATCGTATGATATCTTGATATAACTCCTCCCTCCTTAAATTTCGGCTTCGGGCTGGAACAGGGCTGAAGGCGAACTTCTGCTTCCCTTTTCTTCAAGTTTAATTTCAATTTTGGAATTGGGTCTGTTTTTTGTGCAGTATATTTTTCGAATGCTGAAAAATACTACAACAATAACAGAGTCGCAAATGATTAACCATAAGGTCCAGTTATTTGATTGGAAATTATCGATATCATTTATCGATAATTGATTGGTTGCGTCGATGTGTTTTTGAAGTTGGTGGATATCTTCTAATGGGATGTTCTCTATTGTTAATGGTTTTCTTCGGAGTGTTTCCATTTCCAAAACTTCGTTGTTGATTTTTGGCCTTACAGGGTTGGTTTTTTGGTGGTTCTCGAATTTATTATGTTTATTTTCGAGACTGCAGTTTATTGGTATTCTTAAAAGGGTGTTGCCTTTGACTGTGAAGAATTGTTCCTCCGGGCAACTGGACTTCATTTTGGTTTCTCCCGAGGTGATTGTTATGAGGTATTCTTCATTGATTTTGTTGAATATTTGTATAGGTGGTTTTGTCGGCACTTGAGGGCACCTAACATCTTTGTCCTGGATGAGGGCTGCCACGCAGTCTTCTTCTGGGTGGAATCTCAACTGTTCTTGGCTGCAAATGTATACATCTAACATTCGCATACAGGGTTGGTCCATATATTCTTCGAGAGCCAAATAAGGTTTTTTGGGAATGATTATGGTATTTTTTTCGGTTGGTATTGGGAATAGATGGAAATATTGAAAGGTTTTAGGATAAATTATAGGAAATTCAATGGCAAAAATGATTTTTGATTCCGAAAAATAACAATTCGTCTCAATTATCGAGTACCCTGAGTGTATATCTAATTTTAAGATTTCTTTAGAATTATAGTGATTGTGCAGTTCAATGAGGATATCTTTCAAATTTTGACTACTCAAAATATCAGGGTGAACTGTGTGTAATTTTGCAAAAGTTATTGCATTTTCTATGTTGTCTAAAAATGTGATGATAACATTTGCGTTCAAAAATATTTGATCCAACATACTCGAATACACAGTGTATTTATAAAATTGATCTGTTAAATTAATGAGATTTGGTTTATAGTTTTCGATATATTTGGACATTTCCTTTTGATTTTTGATAATTGATTCAATATGTTTTGAAAATTTGTCAATTATTTGTTTAGAAATTGAAATTTGTGAATTAACTTCTTTTACTATTTGCTGTTGATTATTTTTCAAAATTTCAATTGCTTTGTTATATCGTTCGCCATCTGATGAATCTAAAGTACCAAAAAGCCATTTCTGCACTGTTCCTCCAATATTTATTAGACCTCGTCTGTGTCTGATTTTAGGGTTGTTTCGGATATTGTCAAATTTATGTAAAATTTCGTAAATCAATGGTTTCAAGTGCTCATATTTATTGGTTAAGGTTCTGAAATAAATTGGTTTGTCATTTGGTATGTCTCTTAATTTTTGAAAATTTTTTGATAAGTTGTGTATTTCAAACTCTAGTGTACCTAAGTCAATGTCTTTCAAAAAAATGTGTGTATTCGTTATGATTTTTGCATTTCCAAATTTAAATGGGAGGATTCCTGGGGAAGGGTTTATCGATTTTATTTCAATTTCTGGGTTGGCCTTGGTCAATGCCATTGCCATTAGGAGGTTCAGGATTTTCAGTTTCATTCTTAATTCTTTTATGTGAATTGTTTCAACTTTGCCTTTAGTATTTTTTAATTTTACCTTATTATGTTCCAATAATTATTTCAAGAGTTCTTTGACCGTTTCGTTGTTGAACTCAAGGCCGCTGTCGGCAGTTATATTTCGGGGGGTGCCAAAGGAAGCAAAGCATTTTACTAAAGCATCACAATTGTTTATGGCTGATTTTCCAGCGATTGGTATTGCTTGAGCAAATTTTGAGAAAGAATCGATAATTGTCAGGTATATTTTTTAATCAATGTGAATCAGTTGAAAAGGTTTGGATGGGGTTTCTGTCAAAAGTAATGAGACATATGGGTTCTTTCGAGAATATTTAGCTCTATTACAAATTTCACAGGAATTTATGTAATTTGTTATAGATTTTTTCATATTTAACCAGTAATAATTTCGTTTTATATATTGCAAAGTTTCTTCGATTCCACGATGATTTGTTTTTCCTTCGTGATGATTTTTCATCATCAAGATTTGTTCTTCTAGATCCCTAACTGTATTTACTCGTTTTGTACATCTGAACAATTTCAAGGTTTGTTTACTGAAATTTTCTGAGTAAACATTTGTGAAATTATTGATTAATTGTGGATTTTCAAAGTGAATGAAGTAATTAATGTTGGGTTTCAGATAATCTTTCATGAAATTAAATATGAGAGGTTCATTTTCTTCTAAAGGAACTTTTAGAGTTATTATTTTGTGTATCCCGTATGTTTCTTGTTCGATTGAAATTTTATTTTGTTTGTTTTTGAAAACGTGAATTTGATATAATTTGTTATTGATAATATCGTCTCGGATCGGGATTCCATCATTTATTACTACTTTTGATAAAGAATGGGGTGTTTCGTCCGATTGAGAGTGGTCAATTTGATCGATTGCGGTTATTGGGTTCATAGGGGGGTTGATTTGTATATCAGAAAGTATATTGATTTTGGGTTGTTTTTTAAATTATTTTTACTTGTGCTTGGCATTTGATAATCGAGTGGATTTTCTGCGAGATCTTTCAGAAATTCTAGGGTTTCTTCATTGACATTACCTGGGTTGTTAAATACCGAATCAGTTTCGTGCATATTGAGTTGTATACGGGAGAGTGCATCTGCATTAGAATTTAATTGTCCCTTTTTATAAATGATTTTGTACTCATACTCTTCTAACTTTAAGCGCCAGCGAAATAACTTAGAATTAGGTTCTCGGATGATGAAGAGCCAAGTGAGTGGGCGGTGGTCACAAACAATTGTGAAGGGTCGTCCAAAAAGATATGGCCTGAACTGTTTGCAAGCCCAAACTATCGCAAGAAGTTCCCTTTCGATGGTACTGTATCTCTGTTCGGTTTCGTTCAGAGTACGTGAGGCATAAGCGATGGGTTTGTCTTGTCCGATTGTACCTTGGGATAGGACGGCACCAAGGGCCACATTAGAAGCGTCAGTGGATAATATGAATTCTTTCTGAAAGTCGGGGTATTGAAGTATGGGGTCATTGCACAAAATCTTCTTACAGGTTTCGAAACTTTGGATAAAATGTTGATCATGAATGATTTTTGCGTTTCGTTTTAAACAGGAAGTCATGGGTTTAGTAATTTTGGCAAAATCCTTAATGAATTTTCGATAATATCCCATCAGACCTAAGAATGAATTGATTTCTCTTTGGGTTCTTGGGATAGGAAACTTTTGAATTGCTGAAATCTTATCCGGATTAGGTTTAACTCCATCAGGGGTGATGACATGGCCCAGATAAGCAACTGATTTTTGGAAAAATTCGGATTTATTCAATTGGATTTTGAAATTGGAATTCCTCAGTCTGTCAAATACCCTTTTAATTCTGAGAATGTGTTCTTCTAATGAAGTACTAAATATCATTATATCATCCAGGTACACTAAACAAGTTTCGTTGTTCAGACCCCTTAGGACATTGTCCATGACCCTTTGGAAGGTGGAGGAGCAATTTTTAAGACCAAATGGCATGCGTTTGAACTCATAGTGACCATTCTGTGTTGAGAAAGCAGTTTTTGGAATGTCATTTTTGTCCATCTCTATTTGGTGATAACCTGATGCCAAGTCGAGAGTTGTGAAATAGTTTGCTCTGCCAAGTTTGTCTAAGATGTCTGTAATATTTGGGAGTGGGTATTTATCATTGATAGTCTTTTCGTTCAATTTGCGGTAGTCGATAACTATCCGCCACTTTTGTTTGCCTGTTTTATCTAACTTTTTGGGAACCACCCAAATTGGGCTACTCCAAGGTGAAGTGGACGGTTGAATTATCCCTTGGTCCAACATTTTATTAATTTGAGAAGAGACCTCATTTTTGTGAATTTCGGGAAAACGGTAAGATTTTGTGAAAACTGGGATTTCATCTTTCATTTTTATTTGATGAGTTATTTCACTAGAGAAACTAAGAGGGATGTTTTCGCAGTGGAAAATATCTCTGTACTCATAACATAACTTCCTAATAGCATCTTTTTCTTCCTTATTACAATGTTCCAATCTAAGATTTTTGAGGTTACTTTTCAGAAGGGTTTCCTGGTTTTCGTTAAAATTTTTATTCGATTTGATATTTCCAATGAAATTTATTTCATTTGGATTCAAAAGTTCAACCTGAAAAGGTTCCGTGATAGTAATTTTGACCGGTTTCGTATTGGACTTCGTTACAGTTGTAAATGCAAAATAGTTTTCTATGTTTACAATAGCTTGAGGGGATTCTAATTTTTTTTCCGAAATCTATATAATCTAGTAAACCTAGCCCGTTTTTTTGACAAACAGGAAGTTTGACCACTTGTTGTGTCCTACTTGGGATAATCAAGGTGTGAAAATTTTTATCTGGAACTCTGTTGGTTGTCATTTCTAACTGTTCAAAAATAATTGGAATGTGGTTCATTGGAGTAATCAGCAATTTTCTATAAATGTCTACTACAGCTTGTAATTGTTTTAAAAGATCCATTCCTATAAGGCCATCGTATTTTTTATTGAAATCAAAAATATAAAATTTATGGAATTCTTCAACGTTAAAAATCTCTAATATGGGAATGACAGCCACTTCATTGTGAAATGAAATACTGTGAGAAGTTTGAATATTAAATTTTTCATTGGATATGCAATTTCTGAAAAATGTGTATGCTAATTTTGGACTCGTGAGACTTCGTGAACTACCTGTGTCAACCAAAAATTTTGCTTTCATTTTAGGAACATAGATATACGGTAAATTGTTTTGTAAGTGATTAAGGTCTATATTTGTTATGTGGTATTGTCGTTGGTCAAGATTTGTGGAAAATTTTCATCAGAAGTGAAATTGTCTGTTTCAGTCATGGTTTCAGTACTCGGTTGATAATAAGAATTGTCAGTGTTGTATTGGTAATCGATATTTTCATGAGAATATGATTCGCCATACGGTTCTGCAGTGATTCCTGAAGACATATTTTCGTAACCTTGACTTTCAGCTGGGATAATTGAGCACTCATTTGGATAATAATTGGTTTCTATGTTGTGAAGTTCTTCTGCATTGAAATTACGCGGTCCAGAACTTTGAAAGTGGTTTTTATTTGAATTAAAAAATTTGTTTTGTATTGTTGGATTACGAAAGGAGGTCGACATTGGTTCTGGTTTATTTTTTTGTACTTGTCCAGTAGGTTTGAAAATGTTACGAGGTGTACCAAAAACTTGTTCATTTGTAAAATATTTCTGAGTAGGGGCGTTTTGTCTTGGTTGGATATTGATAGGTTGAGATGGAAATTGATACCTTAAATTTTGAGGAGATAAAATATTTCTATTTTCAAAATTTTGGTTACTGAAATTTTGTCTCTGGAAATTTTGAGGTGGTAACTGCGGTCGAAAATTTGAGATTGATTGTGGCGGATTAAATTGATTATAGTTGAAAGACTGTGGTCTTGGAGGCATCATTCTATTTTGTTGAGTTGAATTCGGAAAATATCCAGTTTGTTTTTGATTGTGAACAAAATTTTCATCTTCTAAGACAAAAGATATTGCAAGTTCTAAAGAATTTGGATTCCTTAATGTAACCATATCTTGAATTCCACCACTCAAACCACGAATAAATGTTTTCAAAGAGAGTTCGTCATAATTTTGTATTTTAAAGGTACGTACTTGAGTAGTTAGGTTCATTGAAATTAATTTGGAAGCTATAGTACTTCTGCTTTTCTGAATTCTTTGACCGAAAGAGAAAAACGATTCATTTTTGTAAGGTTTCATGATGATTAATTCTTGTACAAGACAATCCAAATTTCTCTGATCTCCAAAACTCAGTCTAAGGAGACTTTTCAAATTAGCCCAATCTCTAATTTCCGGTCTACTACAATTAATATTAAAGCATTTCCGGACAATTTTCCAATTACGGCTCTGATTAAAAATTTATTTAGTGGATCATCAGCATTTTGTGCATTCGTATAGGTTGAAATAAAAAAATCGCAATGTTCCAAAAATACTTCTGAAGTGCCATCATTATTTCCACTGAAATTAGGGATAGTATCGATATAAAGTCTAAGTAATTAATAATTCACTGTTCTTTCTTCTGAATTTGGCATGGTATTATCAGTTTCTAAAGCTAAACTATTCAACTGTCCTATTAATTCGTCAATTTTGATTTTTCAATAAAGAACTTGAGGAAAAATTTTATCAATTATCTTTACTATTACTATTATTTACTTGAAAATGTTAAATTCTAAATTATCTTGAGCCTACAGTATAACTATGCTTCAGATTATTATTTTCACTAATAATCGAAACACCATTGATTTTCACCAATTCAATCACTAGCATCTAAATTTTTAAAAAATCATATGCATTGATTTGTAATTGATTCAATTCAGTCACTTTTGCCACAGAATACAAATGAAATGATAGGAAAAATGGATGGCTCACCTATTCCTGGTCTTCTCCACTCTTCCTGGCTCGATTTCTTGTTTTCTTGGAACTCCCTGGCCTCTGGCTCGTTCTACGAAATTTTTCAGGTTTCTTGTTCGTCAAGAGTTGAAACTCACAAACGAATTCACGATGAGACGTTTTCGAACAATCCTATCACGACTGCGCCAATTATTTCAAACGATTGGCCGAAGGACTTTTTAAAAAAGATTTATTTGAACTAACGTGACAAAGGACAGAAATTGAATAATGAATAATTACATTTGAGGTATATAAATAACATCGGTTCAAGTGACGTATGTTGCTTAGTCGGCAGACTGGCTTCGGGGAACAACCTGGGAATATGCATCCGTAATGTTATACCATCGTATGATATCTTGATATAACTCGCGTCTTGTCTCGCGCCAATACGATACGATCCATTGTTAGAATCCCACCGCAGGTTTGACTATATTCTTCTTTTCACAATCGAATTGTTATAAGCCTTGAAGGGTTGGTGTTGCCAACTTTGACACCGAAAATTATTATTGGTAATTCGTGCTTACGTCATGGTCAGTTATTTATTGGATCTTGAGACAGATGAGAATTATGGTAAAAGATATCGAGTAATTGATTGAAAGATGGTTGTCATTCAGTTTATTTTGGTAGTATCATTGTTGGTAGAGTAATGGGTTCGTTCGGAAGTACTCGGGAGTTATCGAGTGTTGTTATAATCTCTTCGCATTATTGAGTGCTGTTTACGAAGTAGAGGTATCAGATATGCGCACGACATCTTCCCTTCCACTTACATTTCGTCTCCTAGAACAATGGCGTCTTGGCATTGTTTACCTTTTTGGAAAGTAATGCAAATTTCATATATCTGTATGGTTATAGAGGTTCCTTGAGGCGAAAATTGTTTCACGAGGGTATGTTGATGTCCTTCGATTTCGGATGACGACCCAAGAGGGGGTAGAGTTTATGGAGATCCTCTGAGGCATCTGGCAATAGCTATTTGTATTACTAGGGAGGAAAGTGCCACCTTTCCTCCCGCAGGATGTACTTTACAGTAAACATCCAAGGGAGGAAAAGGCACTTTACTCCCATGCAATAGATATGATTTTTCCTCCTACTCACTCAATAAAACCTTTTTGTGACTTTGTTTGCAAAATGGACCTATTCTTACTTGATGGAAAGTATAGACAACACAGTCATGTGTATCTGAGAATCTGCGGTGGTGTAGGGTTACCAACCCCAAAGAATATAATTGAGGTGGTTTACTTATATTTTCTTCTGATAAGCATTTGATGCAAGTATTGTTTTGTTAAATAATTCAACATCGATTTGTGCAACATGCTTAATCGGTATTTTAAAATGGAACAATAGGTGCCCTGGTAAAAACGATGATTGTAATAACAGAGATATAATAAATCAGTACTATAGAACACACGACTTTTTCTGAGCTCTACGAATGCTCCTTTTACATGGCGATCCTGCTAAAACGATGTTAGACTGGAGGTGTTAGGTGGTTGCCAGGAAGTTTATTCAGCACAGTTGGTAATAAGAGGAAAATTATGTGTAGCAGCAAACAAACTTCGCAAAGGGTCCAAGAAAACGGAGTCGTCAATTCCAACTTTATTGTACAAGAACAAGAATACAATATCACGAAGGACGTTAAGGTGCTGTTAAATCACGTTCAGGGGCAAATGCGAAGAAATATGAATGGCTATTCCATGGGTAACATCACCGCCGCCGCAGCCGGCTCACAGGTGTTAACACACTGAAATAATCAAGAGAGGCAAGGTTATGAAGAATCACTGGCTTTGTGAGGTAGCTAAAAGACTGTTTGGTGGATTCGAGGCACTAATGTATAATGGTTGAAGTGCGAAACTGAAAATAGGTATAGGTATAGGTATATTCATACTATTCTGAGTGGCATTTTATATCTATCTATTAGACATTGATTAATCGGTTATTCACATATTTTTCTATTTATGGACTCGTAAACGGTTTAGTAATTGATTGTAATGCGTAAATTGTGGGATAATATTTGTACTTCATCTGCTTCAATTGAACCTATATATGTCGGTAACTTGGGAAAGGTTCTTACAGAGAATAATCAAATCTAGGGAGGATATTTCTGCCATTGCAAAACCTGTAATAAACTCGCAAGGTATTAGGCAAATTAAGGAAAACGAAGAAATTCGAGATAATCTTGTGTTGTCCTATAATACAATCGTTAAATACATAGCAAGTTTTTGGAAATGTTTCAACGAGGATCAGAGATTAGCTGTTAATGACATATTTTTCAACATAAGAGACACAATTTTAAGAGCGTTTTATGCTTTAAGAGTTAATTATAAAGTACCTAAAAGTTGTTTAGAATTGATAGATCCATTACTAGTGGACGACATTTATGATAATAAGTTGAATAATACATTCAAATCAAACACGATGCCGATGTCAAACATTGAATTTTTCAATATAGCAAGTAAAATAGTCGCTCACGAGTTCGATGGTTCCCCTGAAAAGTTACAATCATTTTTAGACTCTCTAACATTGTTAAACGAAAATGTTGAGACACACACTGCAAATGCAGTTGCATTCGTCAAAACCAGACTGACCGGAAAGGCAAGAGGTTTAATCTCTAATGAGGCCGATCTAGGACAAATAATAACAACACTGCGAGGAAAAATCAAAGGAGAAAGTTCTGAATTAGTTTTAACCAAACTGTTAAATTTAGGACGAAACTCTAAAGAAGTCAGCAGTTACGCATCAGAAATAGAATCACTCGCGGAAAACTTAAAAAACGCGTATATAAGTGAAGGAGTCCCTAATGCAGTAGCAGAAAAATACTCGACCCAACAAACGGTAAAATCCCTTATACAAAATACAAATTCGGATAGAACGAAATTAATTATGGAAGCAGGTAGTTTCGGGACAGTCCAAGAGGCTATTTCCAAATTTGTAAGTGTAAGTAATGTAAGCCAACCTAGTACTTCCAATATTTTTTACGCTAGGCAAAATCATAGCTATAATAATCGTGGCCGATACCCCAGTAATCATTCAAATCGTTTCAATTGGAATAACTCTCGAAGAGCAAGGGGTAGGTCAAATTTTAGAGGTAACCGGACATACAGTAATAATAATAATAGATCGGGCCGCGTTCCGAATAACAATTATAATAATAATAATTACAGGTCTGTTAGAGTCACAGCCGCTGAGTTTGATCCGGGAAACGGATCAGACCCCCAACCATGTCGATTGGGGGATGCACTGTGAAAATTTTCAATTTCGATCTGTCATACTCAAATTTTATTACATTACCAACAAAAATGACCAATACCGAAAATACATTTTTAATTGACACTGGAGCTGATATATCTATTTTTAAAAGAACACACATTAACCCAGATCAGTTATTAAATACTGCAAACCCGAGTAAAATAAAAGGGGTCACGGATGGTGTAATCAAATCCTTAGGTATAACAACAACAGATATTTTTGTGGACGACTGCATAATCCAGCACGAGTTTCATGTTGTTGACGCAAACTTTCCGATACGGACAGATGCTATATTAGGTAGAGATTTCATTGCAAAATTTCGGTGTAATTTAGATTATTCAGATTGGACAATGACAATGCGATTAAGTGACAGAAATATCGTGGTGCCGATACAAAATGGTCTTCAGGACAATTCTATTATTATTCCCGCTAGATGTGAGGTAGTAAGGGAGTTGAAAAGCTTAAAAAGTCTTGAAAAGGATAGCATCATAGACTCTCAAGAAGTTCACCCCGGTGTTTTTATCGCAAGAGCTATAATTTCGAAAAATACCCCAGTCATTAAAATTATCAACACCACTTGCAACGTAGTAACATTGAAAGAAATTAATTTTAAAATTTTGAATTTGAACGATTTTAATGTTTTTGTTATAGAAAATGAGAAACAAGACCGCATTTCAAATTTATTGAAACAACTTAATACGAATGGTATTCCCCAGTATCTTAAAGACGATGTGATAAATTTATGTAAACAATTCAATGATATTTTTGGTCTAAAGGGTGACAAACTAACCGTCAATAACTTCTATACTCAAGAGTTAAAACTAGTGGATAAGGAATCAGTTTTTGTCAAAAATTATAGAACTCCTTATGCCCAAAAAAAGGAAATAAATAGACAGGTACAAAAAATGCTTGATGACAAGATAATAGAACCATCAGTTTCTCAGTATAATAGTCCAGCCTTGCTGGTCCCTAAAAAATCTACAGACGGAGACAAGGCATGGCGATTAGTAATCGATTTCAGGCAAATTAATAAAAAAAAATTAATCCCTGATAAATACCCACTTCCGCGTATTGACGATATATTAGACCAGTTAGGGCGAGCAAAATGGTTCTCAGTTGTTGACCTAATATCCGGATTTCATCAAATCCCTTTACATGAAAATTCAAGAGATGTTACACAGTTTAGTGTGGACACAGGGTCTTTCAGGTTCACAAGATTACCCTTCGGACTTTCAGTAAGTCCCCCTAGCTTTCAGCGAATGATGTCAATGGCATTCGCAGGTATCACTCCTGAAAAAGCTTTTCTGTATATGGATGACCTCATCGTAATAGGCTGTTCGGAAAATCATCACTTACAAAATTTAAAACGAGTTTTTGAAACGTGCAGGAAGTATAATTTGAAATTAAACCCAGAGAAGTGTCAGTTTTTTAGAAACGATGTGACTTTCCTGGGATATAAAGTTACGAGTAAAGGTATTCTACCAGACGATTCGAAATACGGTATTATAAACAAATGGAATACGCCGTCATCCGCTGACGAGGTTA
This sequence comes from Chrysolina oricalcia, assembly GCA_944452925.2. NCBI lineage: Eukaryota > Metazoa > Arthropoda > Insecta > Coleoptera > Chrysomelidae > Chrysolina > Chrysolina oricalcia. Next base: position 45,275,806 of record OX101823.2, on the reverse strand, counting down.
AAAGAATGGTGGCCTTCGCGAATTACTACAGGCGCCATATATCACATTTCGCGGAAATAACTGCACCGTTGAACAAATTAACTAGAAAAAATGCAAAGTTTGAATGGACGGCAGAATGTCAAAATTCTTTCAATACCTTGAAAAAAGCATTAACATCGCCCAAAATTTTGCAGTACCCCGATTTCTCAAAAACCTTCATTATCACGACAGATGCCTCAAAAATTGCTTGTGGAGCTGTTCTTTCTCAGAATTTTCATGGTGAGGATTTGCCAATTGCATATGCTTCCAAAGCATTCACAAAAGCTGAAGCGAACAAACCCACTATTTTGCAAGAATTGCTGGCCATACACTTTGCCATTAAACATTTTAAATGTTATATTTATGGTACCAAATTTGTCGTCCGCACCGACCACAGACCTCTTGTTTATCTCTTTTCCATGAAAGATCCTACATCTAAATTGACTCGTATCCGTCTTGAGCTTGAATCATATGACTTTGATGTAGAATACGTAAAAGGTACCGACAATGTCTGTGCAGACGCACTCTCTAGAATAAACATTAAAAAACTGAAAGAAATTCATCAAAATATTTCACAAGTTATGGCCGTTACACGCTCTATGACTAGAGCGAGTCCACTTAATAATACAGAAACTGAAAAATATTATCTAAAAAATGAAGTGGCGTGTCCAAAAATTTACGAAACTCTAGATAACTCGGAAGTACTAAAATTACCTTATTTGCAATTTGATATAAGACCTACATCTCTTAGGATGATGATTAGGCATAAAAAGCAGTTATTAGTTCAAAATAAAGTACAGATCACTAATGGAAACATTGCCTTAGGGCCGGTGTTTTCTCAGCTGGAAAAATTGGCTGGTGATAAGAAAATGGAAAAGTTGAGGATGAGTTTGAATGATTTTTGAAACGTGCACGATAAATGAATTCAAGGAATTAGGCCTAAAATTTCTGAAGAAACTCAACATTGTACTTTGTTTTGCACGAAGACTCATCACTAATAAATCTGAAAAAGTTGAGCTAATTGATAGATATCACAACAATCCCCTATTTGGTGGTCATTGTAGTCAGAAAAGGTTATTAAAGAAACTTAAAGCATCCTTCAGATGGAAAAATATGTCTCACGATGTTGCTAATTTTGTCAAAAAGTGTCATAAGTGCCAAATAAATAAAATAGTAGTTAAGCATCCGGAACCTCTTGTTTTAACTCCGACTCCTCAAAAACCCTTCGACATAGTATGCATAGATACGATTGGCAGGTTTATAAGATCAAATGGTGGTTATGAATATGCAATCACCCTTCAATGCGAATTAACAAAATACATAGTAATCATCCCAATTCCGAATAAAGAAGCTTCAACTGTAGCATCATATATTGTCAAAAACTTTATTCTCGTCTATGGCCCAATGAAAGAAGTACGAACAGATATGGGTACAGAATACAAAAATCAAGTTTTTGAGAACTTAGCAAAACTACTGAAAATAAATCATAAAATCTCTACTGCGTATCACAGCCAAAGTATTGGAGGTTGTGAACGCAACCATAGAGTTTTGAATGAGTATTTACGTATGTATATTGACAACTCAAAACTTGATTGGTGTACTTAGACTCAATACTATGCATTTTGTTATAACACTACATCAAGTTCGTACCACAATTATACGCCATTTGAACTGGTTTTTGGCAAAAAAGCAGATCTACATCAACTTTTACAGGATTCAAAGGTGGATCCCTTGTATAATATAGATGCTTATGATAAAGAATTTCGGTATCGCCTACAAGTGGCACACAAAAGAGCGCAAGAATATATCGAAAAAGCAAAAGTAATGCGTAAAACACATTTTGATAAAAACTCAGAAGCAATTATTCTCACTCCTGGAGAGTTGGTTATGGTAACTAATGAAAGTCGCCATAAATTTGATTCTTGGTATGACGGACCTTTCTCAGTTATTAGCGTTGAGGGTTCAAATTGTGTCGTAGCAGATAAAAATGGAAAAGAATTAAAAGTACATAAGAACCGCATACGAAAATATAGGTAGAAAATAAGTACTTTATTTATGTTAAGGATTTCATCTTTAGACAGGCCTGTCGAAAACGTTTTATTGTAGTTTAGTATATTTAATTTTAGTATTTGGTAGTTGTGTTACAATATATTGTGTATAATTTTTGTAATCATTCACTTACTGTATTTACCCATCTAATATTGTGTTAAAATTTTAAATGCAAATTTATCATCTTGAAATGTTAAATTTCCTGTAGTACAATTGGTATTACTGTTACGTAACTACTTCAATAATATTTCTATTCTAAACTCTTAGAATGCCCTTCGCAAGATGGCCATAGCGAAGGTCATTCCCCGAAAAGGGATGGTGTAGGGTTACCAACCCCAAAGAATATAATTGAGGTGGTTTACTTATATTTTCTTCTGATAAGCATTTGATGCAAGTATTGTTTTGTTAAATAATTCAACATCGATTTGTGCAACATGCTTAATCGGTATTTTAAAATGGAACAATAGGTGCCCTGGTAAAAACGATGATTGTAATAACAGAGATATAATAAATCAGTACTATAGAACACACGACTTTTTCTGAGCTCTACGAATGCTCCTTTTACAGTGGTGCAATGGCTAGCGTCTTGGGCTTGTAATCCGAAGGTCCCGGGTTCATCTCCTGGCAATTACAACTTTTTTTTTTCAAGAACCTTATTTTACTTTTTTCTTGTTAGTGATTTGAATTATTGGACATTTAGAAAGCTTATACATTTCGGATTGCTATTGAGTGATTTTCTCATAAGTAATGTTATGTGCCTATTTGATCATTTTTGTTCTAAGAGCTGCGCTTGTAGAAAAAATAATGTGTGTATTTCGAGCACAAAGTGTCATTGTCGTTCTCCAAAGATTAATCTCTTTGTCGAGCAACAATCAATCACTTTGCGCTCTAAATACACAAATAGCTATTAAAGAACTAGAGTAGAAGTAACATTCAAGTTTGATTTTTACCAGAATACAGGATATATAAGATGTTCTAGAAATTACGGAAACAATTTGATTATAATAGATTCACAAGTTTCATCGTTTACAACTTACTTGAAATGAGGGGGAGAAAAAGTAAGAGCTGCGCTTGTAGAAAAAATAATGTGTGTATTTCGAGCACAAAGTGTCATTGTCGTTCTCCAAAGATTAATCTCTTTGTCGAGCAACAAACAATTACTTTGCGCTCTAAATACACAAATAGCTATTAAAGAACTAGAGTAGAAGTAACATTCAAGTTTGATTTTTACCAGAATACAGGATATATAAGATGTTCTAGAAATTACGGAAACAATTTGATTATAATAGATTCACAAGTTTCATCGTTTACAACTTACTTGAAATGAGGGGGAGAAAAAGTACTTTCCTCCCTAGGGAGGAAAAGTATGAGTTTCCTCCCTGGTTTGAGGGAGAAAAGTGTGTACTTTCTATAGAGGTAGGAGGAAACATCATTTTCCTAGCACACGTGAGTTTTAGCAGGTGATATTTTGTAACAGAGAATTATCTTGTATTTCTCTTGCACTGGTGAAGGTGGGATTAAAAGCAAAACTACTGCTACCAGATTTTCTTGGAAGTTATCTAGAAAACCTCCGAGGAGGATTATTATCTCACGTGGCCATGACAACTTATCTACAAGCCCAAACACCATTCAACAGGTATGCATATTCTTCGTGCCATGCACCCATCTCCTTCACGACGACCTGGCGACATGTGCTCATCTCATGTTTTCTTTGTAGGGCTTTTTGGAATCGTTTTGTTAGGAGAGTTTTTTAGGACAGTCTCTTTAGGACAGTCTTTTGGGACAGCTTTTTAGGACAGCTGTTTAGGAGAGGTTTTTGGGGCAGCTTCGAGATAGAGTTCTTTTTGGACAGGGTTTCTAGCACATTAACCACATACATTTCTAGTGCAGCCTTTAAGTAACGGACGTTACTCCCCCTGGCTCTGCTTGGACCAGCAGTTCCCTTCTTTTTAGTGTGGCCCAAGATTCCTTTCTTCGGCATAGGTGTGCCTCAGGGTCATATGGCAGAGAGGTAGAGGAAACCCATCCCTGAATATAACTACATCAGTCATCGAAGAGTACCTTTTGATAGCTCCGTGGATTCCTGTTCCATCCCAAGTAGTATAGGATATCATTGAGAAGCGCCAAGTATAGAATACGTGGAATAAGCGCCTATCGCTGTGCTGACATTTTCTTCGTACATTATTTCATTATTCATATATTTCAAGCTCTCCAGGCCTTCATATTGTAAAGCCGTTCAGGCATATCATTTATAATACATTTAAAGCGCCTTCAGGCATACATACCTACCCCCTTTGTGAACGGCGGTGATCACCTCGGTAGTACCAACCAATGTGGTAGTACAAGTGATTATTAGCACTTGAGAAGTTGGTAGAAATACTGAATGTTATATAATTAATTTGTTATTGTGCTCTCCGAACAGAACGGAGTCTAATTTGATTTTCCCCTATTAAGAGCCTTATTAAAGTATATGTTTAGGAATTATTGTGCCTTTTCATTTTGTAACTAACCATACTCACGCCACCGCCCATTGCGCTACTCAAGTGTCTTGCTTGTGAAGAGCGTGGCCCTATATATTTTTTTTATCTCACTAGAGATCACTATTTCAACTTTCCTCTGTAGCAGGGTGTGCAAATTATAAAACTGTAATAATCGGTTCCTTCCCAAGAAGTAAAAAAAGGAAAATTCGAAGTGGTTCTTCTGCATCAAGGATCCTCATTGGCTTGCACCATAAAGGTAAAAATCTGGGAATGCATCCCCGAGAACTTTTGAAAAATCTAGGAGCACAAGCGGTCAATACACAAAAGTTTCTAAAGAATCAAGGAGCCCCAGTGGCCTGCACACTAGAGGTGACAGACTAAGAAAAAGGAATTGCCAAATTAAGGAGCCCAACTGGTTCACACCCGAGAGTTTAAAATAGATAAACAAATACGGCAAGATCTACTTAGCAATTATCCAGTTTGAAAGCTCTTTGAATCTGGAAGTAAAGATGATCCTATCACCTCCAGCATTGAAGAAGGCCAGCGCAAAATACATTTTGTACAGCCATAGCAGCTCTGGGCTCGTCATTAGAGAGTCTCCTAAAGGAGAAGTCAGCTGCATTGTCAATTGATGAGGGTAACAAGAAAATCTGAATTAAAATATGTCACTGAGCCTAAGATCCGTCATAACACCTACTTTGGTAAAGACATAGCTGAATCCAGTAAAATCGATGAATTTGTATTAGAATCGAATTTTGGAGAGAGATACAAGGCTGCTAATATCCAGCAAATAATTTAAACCAAACATTCGACTCTCTACTTTCAAGAGATAGAAGCCTGTCTTTAGAAAAGCCACGCAGTAACCCTCGATGTCATTAAACAAGCAGGGACCGTCTCATTACCGGAGAAAGGCAAGACAGAAGTGGTCTTTCCCTCCGGACAAGTTTTCGCCCCAGATTCTAAAAAAGTTAGTATACATTTTGAAGCTGGCAGATTAAGAAAATTTTATAAAGCTTGGCAGGGAATTACTACTGATGAGAAAATCCAATAATAGATTTCGTGGTACAAGATGTGATAAATACGACGATTCAATTTAGACTGCTTTATTCCAAAAAGGTATATAAGAAATCTCGACATAAATAACAAGGTGGCTCTATTCATTTATTTCCATGACATTTCCCCTTCTTTCAAAAGTAAAGAAGTAGAAGTAAACTTGTTATCATCCAAGCATGATTTATTTATTTTTACAATTTTATTGATCATTTCATTAACATTATGCATGTGATACATACATTTTACTCATGTGAAAGTGAATAATACAAAAAAAATTACTTAACAATAATTAAGCTGGTGCCTTAATTTCACGGCCAGACCTGGTACAGTTTGGAACAAAAACGACATCATCATCCGAATCAGTTACAGAGGATACTTTGTTTGATTCATAGTCCGTATGCTCATTCCAAACCTTGATAAACCTTTTACTTCTAGTCAGAATATAACCGTTCGGCATTTGCAGATTGTATGATCTAGGTTTATCCTGAACTTCAGAGTTAATAGTGCCCTTGTTCCAAACTTTGATACATTTCTTTTGTAGTACACATCATCACCTCTCCGAAAGTTATGATTGTCTGCTTTCGATTTTTTATTATATTATCGTTTCTGAGTTTCTTGTTCTTTTTTCAACATGGATTTAACTTTCTTGTAATCATTTTTTTTTCATATATTGAATATTGAATTTTCTATTGGCAATATTTCTCTTGGGATTTTAGCTGGAGAATCAATTCGAGATGATAAAGGTGTATTTCTATATTGAAGTAATACTAAATACAGGTCTTTGTATTCGAATGTGGCTTTTTCTAACATGCCTTTTAGGGTCTGAATATGTCTCTCAACTAATCCATTTGATTGAGGACAGAGCGGGCTCGACTTTACATGTGCGAAGTGCCAATCCTTTGAAAAACTTCTGAATTGCAAACTGGTAAACTGCGGACCTCCATCACAGATCAAAATTTTTGGTATACCATGCCGCGCAAAAATAGACTTTAAGTGTGATATTATTTGCATAGATGATGAACGGTCAATGCATTTTGCTAGTTCAACGTATTTTGAAAAGTAGTCAACCACTAAGGGATAAGTTTCATTATTCAGAAAAAATAAATCACAAGCTACTTTCTCCCATGGTAAATTCGGGACATTGTGAGCAATCATGGTGTCCTGCGGTTTATTTTTTTCAAACATTCTGCAAGTTTGACAGTTCTGAATATAATTTTCAATTTCTCTAGACATGCCTGGCCAGAAAAAAAATTTCCCTAGCTTTGTTTTCTTCTTCCATGCAAGTCAAACAATTTTTTAAATCTTCTAACAACGGAAAAGGAAATTTTCTAGCAAAACGAATCACAGGTTTTGCACTACTTTGAAGCTGTATGTGAAAAGGATTTCTGAGACAACCTATGCCTTCGAAGAGATGAGAATAATTTTCCAAGATATATTCACTATTCATTCAATTTAGACTGCTTTAGTCCAAAAAGGTATCTTATAAAAAAATACATAAGAAATCCCGATCTAAATAACAAGGCTCTATTCATTTATTTTCATGACACAAGATACCATAGATTACAAAAAAGGAAGAAAACAGATGGCTCCAAAAGGCTAAGAATTTAATTAAACAAAAAAAATGCATACCTGACTTACTCAATCAAGGGGTTATTTTTGTCACTATATTTTTGAATTAATAAGTCCAATGGAGAGAAACGGTTTATTCTAAACCTGAAAGAACTGAAGTCTTATGTAGATTCGAAGCAATTTATAATGGGGGATTCCAGGACAGTAATGAAGTTACTTCAAAAGGAATATTTAATGGCCAACATAGATATTGAATATGTTCATTATTTAGTAGCAGTGCACGAGTTGTCAAGAGAATGTTTTTCAGGGGAAGATCTATGAATTTTCCTATCTCGTAGGGGGCTTAGTAACAACCCACTACGTATTCACAAACATTACTCTACCCTTAGTGGCCGAATTGAGGCATCCGGGAGTGTTATGTGTAGCAGTATATCTGGACGATTTTTTCATTGTAGAAAGCACCCAAGAACGCTGCTCTAACAATGCTCTACAAACCATGCAAATTCTTGAAACTCTATAATTTATTCTCAATTGTAGAAACAGCAAATCATTTCCAGTCAACAGTATGCAGTATTTTGTCACAGTATTTTGTTTTGGACATGAATGAAGGCAATTACATGGCAACATTGCAAATGCCTTTACATCAGGCAAAACAGATCTTTACAGATGCGTGCTTGGCAGATTGTTGCGCTCACACTTGTAGAGGACACATGGTTGGTGATCATAAGGTGAAAAAATATGAATATGAATTGTCAGGACCAACTCCATTCCTAACAAAAAAGAGAAAAAGGACTGAAGAAACTGATGTCATGTCAAAATTGTCATAGACTTTTGATAATTTTGATCAATACCTGAGAGGAAAGATGTCAAAAATGAAATTGAACCAAAGGACCCCGCACTTTTCATAGGTAAAATGTTTCTCGGTGAAATTGTCTGAATTTTTAGTATATTGTAGTATTCGATGTACTGATTGAACGTGCAGAATCGCAAAGTTCGTTGATGGATAGATTTGGAAATAAAGGGCGTTCAAGATAAAAATCTGAAATTTTTATTTAATTATTTTCTCGGGATTTGAAAGTGCCAACTGCAAATTTTTTTCGTTCTTATCATCAACGTACCTTTATATTATTGAATATCATTCAGACGGTGCAGATTATTCATTATGTACATAGTGAAAAATAAAAACATTTTAATAATGTCTGAAAATTCGATGTTATAATGAAATATTGAAAAAAATTTTTTGGCATGCAATATACTATTCTTATTCCATCATTAATCACAATTCATACATTTCGTACAGGGTGATTTGAAAAATTGGTTGAATATATGGTCGGTTCTTTCGTACGTATATTCAAGTGAATTATCATCCTCCGAAGATAGCTGATACCGTATAAACATGATTTCGTTAGGATATATAGGGTGATCTTGAAAATTTTCGATGATAAAAATGGCAAAATATCAATGTTTCAGACGTTTCAACGTTCACCCTGTAATTCACGATTAACTCGGTGAAATTCCTTTATTATTATTTAATATATTCACCTTTCTCTCCTCAAAACTGTCCCAAAAATTTAGTTTCCTACTTTGATCAGTTTCATAGTTATTAATTGAGAAACTTATTACCATTTGCATGACGAGTTGAAGGAACTTGTTCACGCGTACATTCTACTAGTGGCCAAATTTTTTCACAAATAGTGAAACATGAGAATGTAGAGATCAAAATAAATGTAATATTAAATGCAGGGTTATGACCAATGACGAAACATCCAATTCCATCTACCATTTAGGAACTGACTGAATATACGACACATCAGTTACAACTTACAACTCAGGCATGAGCCAGATAAAATTTCTAATGCTTGGATAGTTTAACTCGCCCAATCGTATATGAGGCCGCGGTACGGGACATCACTAATCACTGATGGTGACAAGGAACAGCCTTAACCGAATCCACCTCCCCCGTAGCAGAGCTACGGTCTTTATACAACAAGAAACCCCTATCGGCTATCGGGTACATTTTGATTCTGTCGTTGACGGAAAGTGAATGAAAAAGAAAAATCAATTTGTTCTCCTTTTAGAACTAAAAGCGTTCTATCAAACATTTTCACTTTTCCCAGATAGTTTGTTTTTTATTCCGACAAAGCTTAAACCAACAAAATTCACTTAACTATCTGTACCTTACATTTTTAAATTCATATATCTGATGTGGTTGCTATCACTATTCTTCACCCTCTTTTACAGTTATTTTGATCTCCACATTCTCACGTTTCACTATTTGTAAAAAATCTTGGCTATTAGTAGAATGTACGCGTGAACAAGTTCCTTCAACTCGTCATGTAAATGGTAATAAGTTTCTCAATTAATAACTATGAAACTAGTCATAGTAGAAAACTGCATTTTTGAGACAGTATTGAGGAGAGAAGGATGAAAATATTAAATAATAATAAAGGAATTTCACCGAGTTAATCGTGAATTACAGGGTGATTTCTGAAACTTTGATATTTTGTCATTTTTATCATCGAAAATTTTCATGATCACCCTATACATCCCAACGAAATCATGTTTATACGGTATCAGCTATTTTCGGAAGATGATAATTCACTTCAATATACAGGATATGTACGAAAGAACCGGCCATATATTTCAGCAATTTTTCAAATCACCTTGTACGAAATTTAAGAATTGCGATTAATGATGGAATAAGAATAGTATATTACATGCCAAAATAATTTAATCAATATTTCACTATTACATCGAATTTTCAGACATTATTAAAATGTTTTTATTTTTCACTATGTACATAATGATATAATCTGCACCATCTGAATGATATTTAGTAATATGAAGGTACGTTGATGATAAGAACGAAAAAAAAAATGCAGTTGGCACTTTCAAATCCCGAGAAAATTATTAAATAAAAATTTCAGATTTTCAACTTGAATTTCAAAATCTAGCCATCAACAAACTTTGCGATTCTGTAACTTAAATCAATACATCGAATACTACAATATACTAAAAATTCAGACCATTTCACCGAGAACCATTTAACCTATATAAAGTGCGGGGTCCTTTGGAGCATGAGTCGGTCATCAATTTCATTGGGTCGATTAGAAATGATTTAATGCAAATTAGAAATTAAAAAATAATATTCTGCAGAAATACAAATAATACAAATTACAAAAAAGGCGCTAGCTGATGACATGTCTGATGGTGACTGAAATTTTATCATTCGTCTGAAACTGATGATCTCATTTTATTTACTTTATTTATTTTATTTATTTTTATCAACGCCATTTTATTTCATGAGTGCAATACATATATTTTTTATTTTTGTTTTGAATGAAATAAATATATTGAAACTTTTCTTTATATCAAAATAAATAGCATTCAGCTACAAAAATAAAACTAACAAAAAAACATTGCTCTGAAGAATGACTTAAATAATTTCAAAATGTTATATACAATAAAATAAGCCATATCCAAGAACCCATTTGGAACATAACCTTTTGTCGAGTTGCATAGTACACTACCCTGTGGGGAATTAATATACTCGCAAAGAGTGTTTCTCAATTACATATATTTCTTTTGGCATTATTTGGACCAACTCTTCTAACGCTCCTCAAATCATATTTCCTCTAACCAAATCGAGTCGCTAGTGTGAAATCAGTTGGGCAGTAGTGTCTTTCATTTCCTTTCTTTGGACGAAGCTGTAAAGGATCACACAGGCCAGCACAATATTTTCATTTCCAGATCACATATTAAACGTCTCCTTAGAATCCTCCCTCGGTTTGCCAGTATTCCAAAACTGTGTTAAATGGTACGCCCAGCCCTAGGAATGCGGTAATTGAATATTTTATTGCATTTTTCCGCCGTTAGGTTTTATCCAGGGTATGGACGCAATATATTTTTATGTAACGGAAATGCAGCATCTGCAGCAAAGAAGTAGGAAAATTCAACATTTGAATTTGGCAATTTTTTTGGCGGCTGGAATTTTCAGTTTATTCAGAAGAATTGCATCCTCCAACCCTGACAAAGTGAATACAACAGCATCATGGTTGTCCCCAGCAACACCAATATCGACAAGAATGAACGTGTAAAAGGCATCACAACTTGCCGTTAGGACAATGCTAACATATTTCTTTGTAGTTGAGAAATGTTGAAACTGAATGCTTCGGTGCCGGGATGTTGATGTTTTCCATGAAATGCACAAAAACAGTTTGGAAGGTTCAATAAATAATAGAATCATTTGGCAATTGCCTCACACTACGCTGGTGAGGGTACTTTCAACCCAATGGGATCCAGAACTTCCCACAGTGCTTTGGTCGTTTCTCTGATTACACATGAAACAGAAGAATGTCCCAAATAGTGCCCGCAAGCGATTTCCTTCATTGAACATCCCTCTGCAAGGATAAATAAATTATTAAAACCATTTAAAAAAACAAAAAAGGGTATTTAGTTACTGTAATGTTGTTAGTAATCTGTGAACAGGTGGCATCAGCAACAAAAAAATGCCATAGTCTCTTCCATTTCATTGATCATTGTCAATGCAAAAAACTGATAATTTGGGGACATCCTTGTATATGAAAAAAACGCCCTATGATCTTGCAATACCAATGATTTTATAAGATTTTCAAACATACCTTTCATGTAACATACCGTCTATTCATTGGTTCCACAGCCCCATCTCCTTCTACTTCTATTATTCAAAATGAGAAAATTTGCTGTTAATAACATCAGCAACAAAAATTCTCTCTCTTCCATTTCATTGACCGTTGTCAATGCTCAAAACTGGTTATTAATTTTCGAACAAATAGAGTTTGAATTTTGAAACAGTATCCACGAAAAAGTAGGGTTAGGGGAGAAGTGGCAAAGATGACGCACCTAAGGGCTACAACTCACTAGTACTGAAAAAAATGATTACGAAATTCTAGTTGGCGTGGGAGATACTTCAATACATCTACTAACGATTGAACAGCCGTAGGCAGTAATATCAGTATTTTGAAACTTCTTTATACATGATCCTATTTTTTTGCACATGCGTCATCTTTGCAACCATGGTTGGGAAGATGACGCATGCAGATGAGATGTCGCACGCCTTTCGTCACTCAATGCATGCAATAACGTTTGTATTTTTTGAACCACAAGTGAGAAGTGACATAGTAACTGATAGTTCTAGTAGCAGGTAGTGTGAAAATGTACATAAATCAAAAAACATATTTTTATACGTTTTTAAAAATTTGAAAAAAAATTTCATGTTACTGGATAACTAAAAAATTCCAAACACAAAAGTCACACTTATAGTTTCGAGGATTTGTAGCTCCACTGCAAGCCTTGTGCACCCAGTTGCCGCACAGAGTCCATCTGTACCAAATTTCCGATGATCTCCCTAAGTCATCACATATAGCGCCACGATCACTTTGAGAGGTTCCGGAAACATCGTCCAAATTCTCGTCGTCACAAATCTGGCTTTCATCAATCTTATCTTCTTCAGTGTCACTGCCACTCAATACTCTTCTTTTAACTCTGTCTACTTTGCTTATCTTGGTGCTTGTTTGGTTTTTCATTTCTTTCTGCCTTTTCTTTTCTTCATTCTCATCAAGTAGTAGTTTAACAGGGGTCGATGTTAGTATTTCTGAATGCTGCTTTTCACTTGATTTCTCTGCTTGTTTTTTTGAAGCAGATGGTGCTGGAGAGATTGTTGAAAACTTAACATGTTTAGTGATTGTTAGTTGTTTGGAAACAACAGTTGCCGCGTCTTTGCGGCACTGATTCTGATGAATTCCGGAAGTTGATGACTTTCGTGACGTGTTGATCACCTCTTGAGCAATACTTCCAGATGTTAAATCATTACCAACTTCTACCATGAAACTTTCGGACATAACTTTATCTTCTAACTCTACACCCAGATTTTTTCCAGCATTTCCATTTTCAGCCTCAGTTATGTTCTAAGCTGGTGCAAAATCATCCTCGGTAAATTTCAGTGAGTTTAAAGAGTATATTCCCGTTGCCCTGAATGCTTCAACATCCTTTTCAATATTTGCTATTTGTGTCTGTGCTGCATTGAAAACTTCAGCCAGCTCGGACTGTGTCAACTTGAAAGACTTTTATGGAAAGCTGAACATGCCTTGCGAATGCATTTTTCAATGGGTCGAAAAATGTGACATCTAACAGCTGCATTTTATGTGAGGTGAGTTTTTTCTGCGGTACTCATATATTCCGGCATGATTGTCGAGGATTACCAACACTGGGCTCTCTGCTCTCTGTTGTCGCTCGAACTTTGTCTTGGAAATGCTGCAGCCACTTGAGAAAAATGTCCTCATTGCTCTATCCACTACTGGAACAGCAATACATTGCACCAGTTGTGTTGTGTATTACTGGCTGCACGGTCTCATCTAAATAAGATACAAAAAGAATAAGAGGAGGCCGTAAAGACAGAAGAGGCATGACACAATAAGCAAGCGTCCTATAATTTAAGATAGTTTGAGTTTATATAAAATTATGGATTTGTATTTCAGTTTCTATCAGTTGTAACAATAAATGATAAAAAGAATTCTGTCTTCCACTGAAAACGAGGAGGATGGGATTTTTTCGAGTTATTGATTTGTTGAGCTATCAGAAACAAAATGGCTTCGTTAATTGGATCTATAGAACCTTACGACATACAGTCTTGTTTTGAAAGCTACATGGAAAGGATGAATCACTTGTTTTTAGTTAATGAGGTACCGGATAATCGAAAATTAAGTTTTTTCATAACATTGGTGGGAGGTCGAACATATGAAATATTGAAAAATCTGGTTGCCCCAAGAAAACCTTCTGATATTACGTATGATGTAGCAGTCGAAGAATTAAGTAAACATTTTTTGCCAGCGAGATTAGTAGTGGCGGAGAGGTTCAAGTTTTATAAAATCTGCCAAGTTGAGAATGAGTCTGTATCTGATTTCATTGTTAAAGTACGTAAAGCTGCACAGTTCTGCGAGTTCAACACCTTCTTGGATGATGCCTTACGTGATAAACTCATGTGTGGCCTTGCTCGAGAAGATATTCAGAAAAAATTATCGGAGAAGGAAAAAATTGACATTTGGGGAAGCTTGCAAATCTGCTTTGTCAATGGAGGCAACAGCAACTGAATTGAAACAGTTCAATATCGGTGAATACCTGGTTAAGCAGCAGAATTACGAAAGAAATGTTAAAGCATGTTATTGATGTGGACGTTATCACAATCCTGCTACTTGTCCTGTAGCTAAGTGGACTTGCAGAGGCTGTGGAGAAGTAGGCCATGTTCAGCGTATGTGCAAATCGAAAGACAAATGTAAAGAAGTCAAAGCACTACCTTCAGAAGGTGTTAACCAGTTAGAAGAAGGAGTCAGTCTTACCCTGGGGTACACAAACAGCGGTGGAATATACAGGGTGTTCCTATACATCATGTTCATCCGGAAGGGGAGAATTCCTTGTCTTATTTTACGACTAAAAGTTCGTATAAACATAGGTCCGCAAACGCTTCGTTATCGATTTACGGGCTGTTGAAATTTCAAGTTTTTTAGTTTTTTCTTTATAGATGCTGCAGTTTTTGAGATATTTGGCTCAAATTTGAAACGTAGCTCACGTTATAGGGCTAACATGAATGGACATCTTGAATGTTTCGGAGAATCTACATGGTGATATTTTGATAGGTCATGGCTCCATTTTTTCCTCCTGTACTTTTTTGCTGTACGCCGTTGGTGAATTCTAAAATACAAAATACATTTTTTGGTTTGTTTACAAACTCTTTTGTTTATTGCATCTACGGCCGTTATAGAGAAAAAAAAAGAAAATAATACAAGTGCCGATATGGCTGATATGCATTTTATTTATGGCCTTGCGAATGGAAATGCAATTGAAGCCAGATACATGGAGCGCTATCCCGATAGAATGATACCTGATCACCGAATATTCTCTGGAATTCATAGGCGTCTTGCAGAAACTGAAATTTTTAATGAACACACTAATGGTAGACTAATGGTAGCCAATTTTTCCAGAAACAAAATTATAAATTTCCACCACAACCAAAAGAAAATCCACATGGAACTGTAGAAATGCATTTTCAAGAGCAGTTCTCATTAAATGTATGGGTGGTATAGTTGGGGATCATTTGATTGGTACTTTCTTTTTGTCTTGTAGACTTACTAGTCACTCATACAGGCATTTTTTGCAACACAAATTGCCTTTATTACTTGAAGGCTTACCTCTTTTGCTCAGAAATCAAATGTGGTATATGCAAGATGGCGCCCCAGCAAATATTTCTATTTTGGCTTGGCAATATTTAAATGACGTGTTTGAGGACAAGTGGATAGGACGGAGTGAACCTCTGTTATGGCCCATGACCTAAATAGCCTAGATTTTTTCTTTGTGGGCATCTCAAATCTCTAGTGTATACAACGTCAATAAATACCATTGATTACTTACGAATTCGAATATTAAATGCATTTGAAATCGTAAGAATACACCGGGGGTGTTTGACATTGAACGGGCATGAATAAGAAGAAGAGCGGACGCTTGTATAAGAATTGGAGGAGGTCACTTGCAACAATTCTTGTAATAACGTAGTTTCCTTGTAATGGCTTTCATTTAGATGTTATGTAGAATAAATCATTGTTGCAAAAGCCTTCAGCTTCAAATTTTAGCAGACAGTGGCGAATAAACTGAATTTTAGCGAATTACAAAAAATCATTTTTAATTTTTTTCTTTCTCGATAACGGTCTTGGATGCAGAAAACTACAAGAAACAAAAAAGTTTTTATACAAACCAAAAAATAAATTTTATATTTTTGAATATACTAACGGTGCATCGCAAAAACATTCAGGTGGAAAACAGAGGACATGACCAATTAAAAAATATCACCCCGTCGATTTTCACAAACATGCGACATGACATGTCCATTCATGTAAACCCTACAACGTAACATCTTCTTCAAATTTGAGCCACATATCTCGAAAACTGAAGGATCTGTTGAGAAAAAACAAAAAAAATCTTGAAATTTCAACAGCCTGTAGATCGGTAACGAAGCATTTGCGGACCTATGTTTATATGAACTTTTAGTCGTAAAATGAGCTACGGAATTCCCCTCTTTCGGATGTACATGATGTTTAGGAACACCCTGTATGACCCGGTTGCACTCATTGCGCATATTACCGTGACTGTTTTGCCACGCTCTTCTGATTGCTTGATTCCTTTAGGTCCAAAGCGTTTCGCCGCTTCTTTCGGTACTGTAGAAATTCCGCTTTCATCAACATTATAGATCATGTCAGGGGAAAAGTAGTATTTTCCTATGACTCTTTGTGAGTTAGAGAAGTATTTCAGTTCTATTAAACGCCGTTATATATACTTAAACATTTAAATTAGAAGCTATGGGAGATCGTGGAGTAGCCCTGGATTGGGCAACCTCTTACTTGGCTAATCGAAAACAAACTGTTGTGTTAGATTCCATCAAATCCAATACAAGAGAAAGTTTTCATAAAGGGATACCTCAAGGCTCCATCTTCGGTACTCTTTTCTTTATAATCTTCACAAGTGACATAAAAGGAACGTGTGCTGTAGCTGATCAAATCATTTTCTATGCAGATGATACGAATATTTTGATGTCTAGTACAAATAATGAGCAACTAGTAATTAATGGAAATAAAGCTTCAAAGGAATTAGGGGACTATTGTAGTAATAATGGCCTTGCACTAAATACCACATATCATATTCGATTCTTCCCAAAAAATCTGAATCCTGATAATGATCTCTACTTAACAGTTAATGGAAAATCAGTAGAAAGCAAACACAGTATGAAGTTCTTGCCTGTTGTGCTTGATAGAAAATTAACATGGGAAGATCATATCACTACTTTGCGTTCAAAACTTAGAACAACTACATATATTATTAGGAATTTGCGGGATACAGTATCAGCTGATATACTAAGGATTCTTTATTTTGGATTGGCTCAGTCAGCAATGCAATATGGCATAATCTTTTGGGGATCCTCGAGTTACTTTATAGGGGCATTTCGTTCCAAAAAAAAATCATTAGAACCATGAACAAAACAAACCCCTCAGAAACTTGTAAGCCATTATTCATAAAATCTAAAATATTAACACTTCCTTGCCTCTAAATTTTAAACCTGATTATTTTTATAAAGGACAACGAAAATAATTTTTTGAAAAATGACGAAATGCACACACTTAATACAAGAAATAAGAAAAGTATTCATCAGCCTTTTTCCAGGCTGCTTATTGGTCAAAATTCCCCAAGATATGTTGGTGTCAAATGCTTTAATAAGATGGAAAACCTTATAGACATGAGTGGTAGCATATCAGTGGTTAGGAATAGGATATCAACATTTCTGTGTGATAAAGCTTTTTATAGCGTAGAAGAGTTTTTTACTTCAATCACTAGTATTTTGCCTATTTCATTTCCTTATTTATGTTGAATTTAATCCTATTAGTTCATTCTGAACAATAGAAAACTTTGTATCTCAAATCAAAATTTCATTTTAGTCACAAAAAACAGTCATTTTACAAAATTAACTTTTCAATATCAAAAACATCATGTATAAGATTTGGAAAGCAAGGAGAGAAATGTCAGCAATGACAGTTGAAAAAAGTAATATGAAATTAGAGTTTGCAAAAGAATAAAAACCTTAAAACGTTTGAAAACTGAAAGTATTACATTTAGAAAATTGTAAAATTTGTTAGAAATAAGAAGTGTTAATAAAAACTGTGCGTGAATAAAAATAAAACAGGAAACATTTATATTTGGAATGACACAAAAAGTGATTGGTGGAGAGCAGATAGAAAATTCGAAGACGGTTGCCCGGGGAGAAAAATAACGGAAGAGACGAAAAAACGACAAAAGAACGACGACACGAAATATATTTTGGAAAAGCCGAAAACTAAGAAAAACTTGAATTTATAACGGAAAAGTAAGAAGAAACGAAACGACAGACAATATTGGAAAGAGCAAAATCAGAAGACAAACAAAATAAGCACAAATAATCTATCAAAATTACTTACCTGAAGTCAACAGCATCCTGAAATACTATTCTGAAATTTGATCACTGGAAAACCATCAGTCGAAAAAGGTATTTATAAGTACAATTTCCTTTGGTACCACGTTTATTTGTCTGGAGCCCAGCAAAAAAGCAGGTAGCCGAAAACAACACCCACAAACTTATCGTGACCGTTGTGGAATTTTCATCAATATTTACATTGACTTTCACTGCCATTCTTTCGGACAATTTATTAGTATAAGTTATTTAAAAATAGAATTTCATTGAACTTTATCATTTACCATTCATAACCTCGATTTGTCGGTAACTGAATACTACCATGCCATCTTGCGGAATATAGTTCCTAAAGAATTTGGCAAGTTACACCATAAGTCGAGATTAGAATAATAGAGGGCGTTCAATGCACTATTTAAAAAGCAATATAAAGTATAATAGTTATTTTTTTTAAAAGGATTTAGTAGGGTAATAGCTCAGGGTAAATAGATAATAAATAAGAGTTTTAGTTAAAAAAGGTTTTTTTATTCTGAATACAAGAATAAAATTCATTCATTTAAATTTATTTATTGAGTTTGATTATCATTTGGCTGACAGTTTTCTGAAATTGCATATCCAATCACCTGTATACAGGGCAGTCCACGTTTCCAGAGTCCTACTGAGAGCAAGAGTTTTCTTGTGTTCTCCGGCTGAGCTAAAAAAGGAAGGAGATATAAAAGAGGAAAGGTAAAATAGGTAAAATAAAGGTTTGTTGAGCCAGGGCATTTCAAAGAATAAAAATTTTAAATTAAAATCATCATCATTCACATATAAAATCAAAGAATAAAAATTTTAAATTAACATCATCATTCATTCACACATAAAATCAACAAATATATATATATATATATATATATATATATATATATATATGTATTATATATATATATATATGTATTACACTTGATATTGTATTTTTGACTAGTTCGATAAGTTTACGCATTTTGTAGTCTTCTCCGCACAATGTGTATAAAATCAAAGAATAAAATTTTAAATTAACTTCATCATTCATTCACACATAAAATCAACAAATATATATATATATATATATATATATATATATATATATATATATATATATATATATATATATATATATATATTTACATCCATGAACATTAAGACGTCAAACCAGATCGCATACCATACAGCGTCTTGTTGAAGAATCAAGTATAGCCTGAGTTTGGCTCATGTATATTCATCACGAACAGCCCTATCCCCACCTCAACCGATCACATGGTACTAATATGAGAATAATAAAATACGTTTTCTCACTATTGATAGTACCTTGGCACCTCTTCACAAATCACTGTCATTATCACGTCAGTTTTGTATATTTTATCCGAAATGTGAACATTAAAAACTCATATACGATACATTATAACGTCAGGCATTGTTGCCACGTCTATTGCTACGTCTAGTGTGTTATTGTGGGAATCCCCTAGCTACCCAGCGTCTGTCAGTCAAGTCTGTTTGTGTGAGGTACTGGTGAAAATTGAAAATTAACAAATCAACAAGAGCCTACAAAATGATGTTGACCGCAAGGAGTTGATTTTCATAAACTATAAAATATAAAAATGGAAAATAAGCGAATAGAATAAATTTCTTTCATATTCAGTTCCAATGACCAAGTTATTATTGAAATAATATTCAAGATGTTCTTTCAACTAGAGATTGTTACTACTATATAATTCTATTAATTCATTTTTATCGGATTTCAACTTTCCTGCTAAGTATGATCAAAAGGTTCAATAAAAACACTTTTCAATATGAGTGTTCAATATAAAAAATAATATTTCTACAACAGTGCGAAAACTAAGATTTTACACACGGTCCACACTGCGTAAAGTTATACTTTTTCGCAAAAATGCGTAAAAAATCACATATGCCTAAAAACATCAAAAGTGTGTGAAGTAATTTCTTACACACTATTCATATATTTACCCAGTTTTGAAAAAAGTTTAAAAGTCGTTTGATAATACAGAGAAAATTCAAAACTTCAGATTGAACATTCAAATCAATTATAAAATCGCTGCAATTTGCCTATACTATAGCCATCGTGAGAAAAAATTGATATATTTTCGTAAAGAGCAAACAATAAAAATTTAAGATGACATTGTGGCGTTAGTATACCGAGGTTGTAGTTTGCCTGAGTCCTTAAAGTATGGTGGTTGAATGTTTCCTGAGGTGCCAAAGATAGTAAGTAATAAGTAAATATTCACTTTTATTTATTTTTAATGAATCCCGGAAAAAAGCGCACAGGAAAGGAGCGCACGGGAAATAAGCGCACGGAAAAAAGCGCACAGACATATAAGCGCATATGAAATAACCGCACTCGGAAAAATGCGCACATCGTAAAAAGCGCACTTGGAAAAAACCGCACGTACATTAATGCGCACATTGAAAAATGCGCACACGCAATAGTTTCTCTACCTAACTTCGGATAAATAAGCCCGTACTAAGACTTTTCGGACACCCTGTCCCTGTGTATATAAAAAACTACAGTTGTTTGTGTAGAATTTGAACAAATAAACAAAATAGACTTCTAAACATGTCTTATTACTTCTAATAAAATATAACTAAATAATGTAATTAACAGTAAACTATTGTAAATTAGCTATTCTTCTCAAATAAGATAGTTTGTCCTCAGTCTCATTATATTTGTCTACAGAGCTAGCAACAAGCGCATATAGTTCTCTGTATTTTCTTTTGGAAGGCTCCAATCTGTTAGTTCGAGAGTTCACTAGAGTGAGTTTATGGCATGCTAAATCCCTACGTAGCCCGTCGAAAAGCATCCATATGCTCGGATGACTATAATGAAATAGCGAATTTAAGGCATTGTGAAACCCTTCGCAACAATTAGTAGTTCTTGGCGATTCGTCGAGAGCGGCGTCGTAATGGTTCCATGTCCTTGGAGGGAATAGAGGACTTCTTACAGCAGCACCTACTACATATGTGGAGAAAAAATATGTAAGGACATCGTTAAATTTTTCTTGATTAGGAAAAGTTTCTGCTAGCCTGTTAAAATTAGTTCTTACGTCTTCTAACGGAACGAAAGATAATGCAGCAAGTGATTTTAGCATTAATTTTGTGTTGACGTTAGATTGGAAGTCTGATTTCAAACCAACTGCATTAATTTTCCTTATGAGGCTTTGGCATAAATGGAAATAGCAACCCTTTATTTCTGCTTCTGGAAAAGATCTTCTTGCAGCATTCATGCAGGCTCTCTCGAAATCTACAAGTATCTTCTGGGGCGACATGTTTGAATCTAAGTCTTTTAAAATTCGAAACATCTCCATGTATGTCTCTTCATTTTTCTTTTGTAGCAATATGTACACGCATGGTGGATACGAATTTCCCACTTTGGCATGCCAAGTATAGAGCTGATAAAATATTGTAGGTGCTTTATCAAATGTTCCTTCACCGAATAGAGTGGGTTGGTCCAGCTGACACAATAACTCTCGATCGCCCAATATTAGAATTCTTTCAGGATTTTCTATGCCTGAGTCGTGTAACACCAAGTCAGAATATATCTCAGGAATCAAAAAATTGATCGTCGATGGATTCGGCAAGTGATTCTCTGTTTGGTGGTTTCGAAGAGTCCTGGCAAGAGACGATTGCTTCGGAATATAAGCCAGTACATCATTGCTCACTCCTGATAACCTGATAAAATGGCTCCAATGACATTTCGAGGAGTGGCATCAACAGCTACCATAGCTTGTCGCATTCGACTTCTGAAGATATTTGCTTCTGCTTTCTGGGGACAGGAGTCATGACAGTGACTGGTTGGCTCTTGTACGATGTCTTCATTCATCGTTTTCAATAAAGAATTGCACTTTGTGGATCGATTCGTGCGGCACATCCAAGTATCTATTCCATTTGTTGTGCGAGAACGTAAATATTCAAACCCCTTATAACTCAGAATTTGCTTGCCTTTCTGACTGGTTGAAAACTCCATTACGATTATTCAGAAAAAAAAATGTAGACTTGTCTTGCTTGAAATTTAGGGTAAACTAAATAAAACTTATAGGTGTGGCCAATTTATAGTCCAACAATGACAGTGAAAAAAGGATTAATACCTGGTTAATCCTTAAGTAATATTATAATGAATAATTATTTTCTAGAAATGGCAATTAGGTACCAAAATGGACGTAATAAAAGGACTAATGACCCTAATCTGACCCGAACTAGGATTAACTATTTAAATATTTAAATTTCCCAAAATTAATATTTAGGTTCAACAATGATAGTAATGAAAGTGTTAATGACTATCCGACAGCTTACTACATTGAAATAAAGTTAAAAAACCTCAATATTGTGCTATGTGGTATATACCGACCACCAAAAGATAATATATATAACTTTTTAAACTTTTTGGACAACAAACTTCAATTTATGAGTAATAATAAACAAGACTGTTTCATTTTTGGTGATATGAACATGGATATTTTAAAACATAATGAACAAATTAACCTTTACAGTGACATTTGCAGTTCCAATAATTTCAAAATTCTTAATGACCATATCCCGACCAGAGACTTCAATAACAGATCATCATTAATTGATCATGTATTAAGTAATAGTGATAAAAACTCCTACATATCCATTATAAACAGTGCCTTAAGTGATCACAAACTAATAGTTGCAGATATTGATATAAATAACAAATACATTAACAAAAAAATCAACTTCAAGACCATCACTGTTTTTGACGAAAATAAACTGAAAGAAGAATTGATATTATTGAATGAAAATATTGAAACATTTGATGACCCAAATGATATTTACAATGACATTCTAACTGTTTTTGATAATTGTTCCATTAAAAAAGTTATCAAAACAAGAGAGAACTCCAAACCTTGGTTTAATGAAAAAAATGCTAGATTAATTAAACTTCGTGATAAATTCTATTACAAAAAAAAGAATAGTCCGGCCAACCAATTTTTCATTGACTCCTATAAATATTTCAATAAATTAGTGAAAACGAGTGTTATTGAATCAAAAAAGAAATATTATCAAGAAAAATTCACTGATGCTACCCCAAAATCAATATGGAAGACTCTGAATGAAATATTGTACAACAAATCCAAATATAATAATGAAATTCAACATATCATGAAGAATGGGAAAAGAATTAGCAGTCTGCAAGATATTTGTGAAGAATTCAATAATTATTTCATTAATGTGGGTCCCAATTTGGCAGCAAGTCTCCCATCAAGAAAAGAATTCCCATTGCACTCAAATTTATGCTCCATGTACTTCAAGCCTTTTGAGTCTGAAGAATTAGAAGAAATAATAAGTGATTTAGATTCGAGAAAAACTCCAGGATTTGATAATATATCTCCCAAAATTGTGAAATTGGTGAAATCAGAAATTGCACCACTGATAAGTAGATTGATAAATTTAACCTTCCTAACAGGCACAGTACCTGACAAATCCAAAATTGCCAAAGTTAAACCAATATTTAAATCAGGTAAAAAAGATCAATTCGCGAATTATAGGCCTATCTCAATACTTTCTGTGTTATCAAAAATTATAGAAAAAGCAGTACATTATAGGTTGTTGGAATATCTCGAAAAATCAAATTTATTGTTTAATGGTCAATACGGTTTTCGAAGATTTAGTGATACAGAATCAGCATTACAAGATATTATAACTCAAGTTCAACTAGATTTAGATTCTAACAAGAAGTGTGGTATATTGTCACTTGATCTTCGGAAAGCTTTTGATACAGTGGATCACAAAATTTTCTTGACAATTTTGTATAGAATAGGTATCAGAGGAAATATACATTTGTGGTTTACAAATTACCTATCTGGAAGGAAACAGTTTGTTTATTTAGAGGAAAAGAGTAGTTCACAAAAGACTGTTCTATGTGGAGTTCCACAGGGATCAATTTTGGGACCTATTCTTTTCCTTATATATATATAAATTCCCTAGCTGATTTGGATTTGACGGGAAAAATCAAAATGTTTGCGGATGGCATAACAATGATATACACTGAAAAAAATTTTAGTGAACTCAAAAGTAATATGACAAGCGATCTTGAAAAAATAACATCATGGCTTATATCACATAAACTAACATTGAATTTTGAAAAATCTTCGTTTATGTTCATCGCAAAAAATCTTCTAGTATCGACTTGAAAGATCCAATTAGATTAAGAAATGAAAGTATACAATACTCTCCCACATTAAAATTTCTGGGACTTTATGTAGATGAAAATATATCGTGGTCAAAACATATAGAGGTTTTAAGGAAACAGATTTCTCCAATTATTGGAATTCTTTTCAAGATAAGAAATTTTTTACCCCTTAAAGATCTCAAGAGCATTTATTTTTCGTTAGTTTATTCAAAATTGCAATACATGATTTCTATTTGGGGTGCAGCAACAAATTCTTTGCTCAGGCCACTAAAGACGCTACAGAATAAAATCATCAAATGTATATTCAAACTTGATTATAATGAGTCAACTGCTAATTTGTATAAACCAAAAAAGCTTCTGGATATTCATTCATTATATAAAATGAAAGTGTGTACCTTCATTCATTTAGTTAAAAATAATATGAAACATTCTAATTTAATATTCAAAATCAATAGTGATCAACATAATTATTCAACCAGATATTCCAACAATATAACAATGAATAAAAGTAAAACAAATATCGGTCAAAAATCAATACTATGTAACGGAATAAAATTTTATAATGGATTACCCAATGAATTGAAAAATTATGGTAAAATCCGATTCAAAATTAATTTAAAAAAATACTTAATGAGTTAAGTTTAGAACAAATAGAAAATCTTTTCTGATTCCATCATTTTCAGTTTTGAAACTTTGAGATATATCTTGTTAATTTCCATCAATTGTTTAATTCCTTCTTTAATTTGTGTTTCATAAGTATTGTATTATTCAGTGTATAATTTTTACATATCCCTCTATAAGCAGAAATGTTTCTTGGGATCAATAAAGTATTATATTTAGCAAATGTCTTTACCGAACAATTATATAAATTAATTTATTTTCATATATTATATAATACCTTTTCAACTTTGCTTATATCGCCCTTGCATGTGCGCATTTTTCAATGTGCGCATTAATCTACGTGCGGATTTTTCCAAGTGCGCTTTTTACGATGTGCGCATTTTTCCGAGTGCGGTTATTTCATGTGCGCTTATATGTCTGTGCGCTTTTTTCCGTGCGCATATTTCCTGTGCGCTTTTTTCTTTTGCGCTTATTTCTGGTCACCATTTTTAATTTAGGACAATTTGAATGACAGTGGTTTGTTACTCCACTTCTATATACATAGTCAAATGTTAGTTAATATGAGGGTTATCGAAAAAAAGTTCGGGTGAAAGTTGAACGGGTATTTCATTATGAACCTTTTTATGAATTAAAATATTTTTTAGATGTGCCATTGGTCATTGATGAACCATTATGCCATGTTTAGTATCTCTAGAGAGCTTGTTTTTTTTATCATTTCAGTAGTAAGTACTAATACTATTTTAACTCTCTTCATAGGAGCAGTGTTTCTCCAATTTTTGTGTCCACCTCGGTAATTCACTTATCTATTGCTTAATTTGATGAAAAAATTTCTCAATCGGGGAATGCAGCCGGTTAAATATTTCAAGCGATATGGCAATTTGATTCAGAGAGAGGCGTACGTAGGTATACGTACGTATAATCCTGAATTTTTTCTAAATAGAAGGTAAGAGAAAAAAAACAGAAATAATCATTTGTTGCAATAGTTCAAAAAATTAGTATTCTGTGAATGAAAAAGAAAATTGTCGGACAACATTTGTAGAGCGGCTATTACATACCATCATTTATTAGTCCTGAAAACAAATTTTTGAATGAAACAACTGTCAATGTAGCACATAAACAATATTTTTTTTATAAAAACTCACGTACGCCACTGTATGAATCAAATTACCATATCGCCTCAAATATCCCACTGGCTACATTCCCCGACTGATAAATTTTTTAAATAAATTAAGCAATAGGTAAGTGAATTACAGCGGTGGACACAAAAATACGAAACATACTGTACCTATGGAGATAGTAAAAGTAATATTAGTACTAATAAAATGAGAGAAAACCAGGCTTTTTGTCGATACTAAAAATATGACATAAGGTTCCATTCCGTTCTCCACCAATGGCACATCTAAAAAATATCATAATCCATAGAAAGGTGCAGAGCGAAATACCTCTTAACTTTCATCCGAACTTAACTGAGAAAAATGGGCGGGTCCATACATTTGACTAACCCTGTATATTAATAAACGATTTGACAATAAGTGTTTTATTAACTAGTAATTATTAAACTTTTCAAATGATGAGTGTTCAAGTGAAAACATTCATTTTACTACGACAGTGCGTAAACTAAGATTTCACACACCTGCCACAGGGCGTAGAGTTATATTTTTTCGCAGAAGTGCGTACAAAATCACTTATGCGTAAGTACATCAACAGTGCATGAAGAGATTTTTTACAAACTATTCATATATTATTCAATTTTTGAAAAAAGTTTTTGCATACAATTTACTCGGAAGTGATTTGATAACATGAAGAAAATTCAAGACTTCAGATTGAACATTTAAATTAATGATATAATCGCTGCAATTTGCCTATACAATAGCTGTCGTAGAAAACACATTTAACGATACATTTTTGTAAACAACTCTTTGCACTCGCGTGCTTTGTTGAACTCCGGCTCTGCCTCATTCAAAAAAATTCACTTTCATACAAAAAAGTCCTACTTCATGATCTTGTATGGTAAATATCTATTTTACACTTTCTGTTTTCTTGATAACTATTAAAAAAAATCAGTAACAGCTGTACATGTTTTTTATATGTATTAATAAAATTAAAATGGAAGTTAATTTTTAATGAATGACCCTGTACGTGTACGGTATCTTCATAAATGCCCGAAAAAAAGTTTCTTCAACATCCATAATATGCAGGCTTTATTTTCAGTCTATTGTGACTTCCCAACTTCCCCGCGTAAAGAAGTCATACCTGCTTTGAACTGTCCAAGAACGAGATTAGTAATAATCGTTGCCATGTTGCCATATCAGTGAGTTCGCAACATTACTGAAACAGATAAAATATATTTCGTAGGTATATGACATGTACGCCACACGTGGTAGAATGCTGAACTAATATATACAAGTTTCATCATTGTTCTAACATTACCGCCTCATGCAAACTCTTCTTCTTCTTCAAATTTCTACTTTACCTCAAACAATGTACAAATTT
Organism: Chrysolina oricalcia; assembly: GCA_944452925.2. NCBI lineage: Eukaryota > Metazoa > Arthropoda > Insecta > Coleoptera > Chrysomelidae > Chrysolina > Chrysolina oricalcia. Next base: position 45,248,319 of record OX101823.2, on the reverse strand, counting down.
CTGACAAACCAACATCTTCAACTCGCATCAGAGGCCTCTAGTGATGGAAATTGGTAATAAAAAAGTGTTCAGTAGAGGCAAAAATTCAGGATGACATTGTGGCGTCAGTATACTGAGGTTGTAATTCGCCTGAGTCTTTAATGTATGGTGGATGCATGTTTCCTGAGTTGCTAAAGATAGTAGTATGTATATATATATATATATATATATATATATATATATATATATATATATATATATATATATATATATATATATATATATATATATATATATATATATAACAGGAAGTTATTCAATGACATCTACAGTCACTAGTTGAAACTTAATTTGACACGGACCAAGGAATCCAAAAGTAGAGGTTTGTCCACAAATTGACAGGCAGCCAACAATTCGTTGTTCTGACCAACCCAAGGTTCAATCAAGTTTCTAATACGTTATGAGGAACGCAAGCAGAATCTAAGTGAAAATAGAGTATATTTCGTTTTAATTCCGAGAGTTCTAACCTTTGACAGCTGTTTCGTGCTAACGCACTCATCAGAAAGGATTTATGGAGCTCTCGAAATCAAAACGAATCCACTCAAGAATTAATACCGTGAGGCAAGACAGAATATAACAGGAAGTTATTCAATGACATCTACAGTCACTAGTTGAAACTTAATTTGACACGAACCAAGGAATCCAAAAGTAGAGGTTTGTCCACAAATTGACAGGCAGCCAACAATTCGTTGTTCTGACCAACCCAAGGTTCAATCAAGTTTCTAATACGTTATGAGGAACGCAAGCAGAATCTAAGTGAAAATAGAGTATATTTCGTTTTAAATCCTTTCTGATGAGTGCGTTAGCACGAAACAGCTGTCAAAGGTTAGAACTCTCGGAATTAAAACGAAATATACTCTATTTTCACTTAGATTCTGCTTGCGTTCCTCATAACGTATTAGAAACTTGATTGAACCTTGGGTTGGTCAGAACAATGAATTGTTGGCTGCCTGTCAATTTGTGGACAAACCTCTACTTTTGGATTCCTTGGTTCGTGTCAAATTAAGTTTCAACTAGTGACTGTAGATGTCATTGAATAACTTCCTGTTATATTCTGTCTTGCCTCACGGTATTAATTCTTGAGTGGATTCGTTTTGATTTCGAGAGCTCCATAAATCCTTTCTGATGAGTGCGTTAGCACGAAACAGCTGTCAAAGGTTAGAACTCTCGGAATTAAAACGAAATATACTCTATTTTCACTTATATATATATATATATATATATATATATATATATATATATATATATATAGCGCCAACTATCAAACTGAGGACACACCGTAAAATCAACGTTGCGAGGACCACTGGAAGGAGAGGTGCTAGACACTCGTCGTAGCCTTTTCTGTTCTTGTTCAGAGTGGGGGAAACCAAGATTCTCCAATATACGCTTGATTTACTGAACAGTCCAAACTTGATTTTTAGGAGTATATCGGAACGAAGTGAGGACCATACTTCAGTGATATCATTGTGAGGTCCGTTTATTCGTCTGCAGAATCCTACCAAACTGAGGTCCGTATAACCTAATTATTAGTATGAGGTGTATAAAGTAAGGACCACTGAACGTTGCCAAGTTTCACAAATTTCTCTTCATTCACGATCAGCACTTTTACGGTACATGTAACAAACAGTACAGACAAGCAAAAATTGTAATTATTGATAGAAATGGAATAGGCAATCCAGACTTCTGCATTTAACCTACACAATAGGTATAATCGTCGGCAAGTAAAGTCCGAAAATTATGATTGTTAGTCAGAACTGCATTATGTATGGAAACAATGCTGGCGGTTTATTCGTCAACGAAAGCAATATTCAGTATTATTTCGAACAAAGTTCGATACGGAGAGTATGATGAAAATTAAATGAATTGAATAAAAATATTGACATATCGTCAGTCGCATAAATTGACATATTTGTAAGTCGCGACTGCATTCCTGGATGAGGGTAATTAATGCTTGGAGGGCACAGGTGGGACAGAAGGATTCTTATGTTGTTCGACGAACCCTAGCACTGAAGATATACAAAAATCTTGGAACATGCTTGCAGATGGTCATTTTGAATCAAATGATAAAAACAATAATAAATCGTCTTTATATTCTTCGGTACGAAATGGGCAAAGTTTAGTTTAGGGCACTCTTACACTTAACCTAAGTAGTACAAATTAGAGATGAAATATAAGTAGGAAAGACATTCATGGGGTGAAGTAAAACAGAATATAACTATTGCTAAGCAGTAGTGCTTTATCAAACATATAACTGTGAGTAAATTTCTTCGTTCATATTAAGATAATTGAATGTGATTGACAAGAACAGAAATATAGAATTCAACGGCTTGATAGTTGAAGTATGAGGCATAATATCCAATATTTGATCACAATTAGCACTTGAAATTGTGACATTGAGGAACGTTGCAGAAATAGATGCCAGATGTAATTCAATATCTGTTAGGGAATGAAAATGTTTTCTGTCAGATATTTGCCACTTTGTGGGAATGTGGGGAAAGAGGGGTATTTCGAATTTATTTCATTCAATAAAATTCAGTAATTAACGGCATGGTATGTTTTTGAACATTGTCAGGATGAATCAAAAACAAATACAACGATGTATTTGAAGAATATGAAGAGTAATTCATAAATAAATTTATATTCAGTATCTGTATAGTGTCATTTGTGAAATCTGACAAAGTCAAATTACCCCTCTTTCCAAAAATCTTACTGCAAATACATGACAGAAAACAATTACTTTCCCAGCCAATACTGCGCGGATTTTTCAATATTTTTGTGTTCCATAGAAGTGAGCGAGTTTCTGAGCGACTAAACGATTGTCGTTCCTTTGGACAGAATCTAAAATTTTCAGTGTTAGTTTGGGGGCTGCACTCCTCATATGGAAACTATCTCAACTAAGTGAATGTTTTTGACGTAAAAATTTCACTCTGATAATCGAATAAGTGGGGAATATAAGGCAACCCTCTGACAAAAAATAACTGCTTTACTGGCAAATACAGCGTTGGATAATGAATCATATGGACTTCCCTTCGATTTATATTATACTAAAATCTGCTAGACAATCGAATCAGAATCGATTAAATAGTCCATCTGAAAGAAAGATTGATGAATAGATTGGAAGGTTCGTAAAAAGATAGAAGAATAGGTGAAACAAAGAAAGAAATCTGCATTTTTCACAATGAGCGCTTGTCAACAAAGAAACAAGATGTCCTGCCATACCAGGACGGTGCTCATTGCCATAATCCTATACGATAGAAATAATCATACCAAACATGACAATTCATTGAATCATAAATATAAATAAAATATTTTTAAAATGGCACAGATTCCCTTACTTATCTGGAACACCGCAGAAAGGTTGGTGAACTGTCTCACTCCTTGAGATGTTCTGATAACCCAATCTCTTCTGAACCATCTTTGGCCGTTTCAACTTTATCAGTTCCATCAACAAGTTCAGTCATCACACTTCTTGTCACCTTTGATGCTGACGTCTATTACCATTATTTCAACGAACGGCGAAGATTTGGAGATCATTGACTACGGAAATGTTCGGCCTACATCCTCCAAATGTTCAAGAGAAACTTCAATTCCTAGCTACTTCATATTGATTCTGATGATGTTTTCGAGATTTTACAGGTGTTTGTTTCTCTTTGAAACCAGAAGAAATTAAATGTGTGATATAGAGTATTCTGTGAGCAAAAATAACAATTTTTAGCTTTCGAATGTGTTACTCACAGAATAACAGACATAGCACATCTGAAGCAGACATTTTTTCCTTTTCAGTGTATTCAATAGGAGTTTTTAAATTTTCTTTCTCTCAATGTTATTTATTCCTTTTCAGTGAATTTAAATGAAAGCTTGTCTTTAAATGTTTTTTTTTCGTATAGTCATAAGTAATCAGATATTACCCGTTCTGTTCATTTCCATAAGATACTTCCATAAGATATTGATACTCAATATTGTGTATTCTAACTCTTCGATTCGATGAGCATCCAATGATCGATTGCATCATAAATATTTTTGTCAAAATTCACGATCTCAGACTTCAAAAACCTATACATCAACTTTGAATGGAAACGTACAATGATCACAGAAACTCCGCAATCCTGAAACCTCGAAAACTCCCTCATAGTATTTTTGGAGCTTGTCCGCCATCTTGAATTTATCAATTTGGACCTAAAATTCATAATCTGAAATATCCCCCCAGTGCCGATTATGAATAAAATCGTGCCATAATCCCAAAGCTCGTCCTCTATCTTGAATTTAATTCATGATCTCATATCCCGAAATACTCAGTATTCCAATTTTGTATAGAATCAGACCATAAGAACAAAATTCGCAATTTGCCATCTTGAATTCAATTTTGATATTAAATTCATAATCTCCGACTACGAAAACCAAAATTTTCATACATCAGTTTTTCTAATAGAAGTTCAATCCCGCATTGTCACAGAAAAGAGAAACACATTCCAAATATCAATTTGATCGGTCCACTGAAAGTGGGTCAAAATTCACTTTCAATTAGCCCGTCAGCCCTCTGCCAAATTGTGTAATGATTTTATAAGGTATTCCCTTCAAGGTTTTGGTAGTTGTGGATATAATGATAAATGAACAAGCAAAATTTGCGCTTGCACGTGGAAGATAACAATAACAATAATTTTTTTTTTCTTTGGTGTTTTGGCATCGACTACTATGGTCATTAGCCATGAGTTCTTTATAGGCCTTGTTACTAACTCCATACGCTACCTTAGGAGCAGCACTGTTAATTGGAACGCAACAGTGAATCGAGATTTCAATAATTTAATCGGTTAAATTAAATTAAAAAATCCCAGCCCAACCAGGGTTCGAACTCCGGACCTTTCGACTCAGAGTCGGACGCTCTAACCACTGCTTTATATAATTATATTATAATTATAATTTTCATTTTACTTTATTCTCCCAAAGACATGCAAAAACACGTATAGATTCAACAATGCCCTATTTCTCAACACATTTGAGGGCATATGGTGTCTCTTCGGACCAACGCGACACGTATGCCGATCGGTTTCCATCTGATTTTTATTCGATGAAAAATCGTTTGATATGCTTGGCATACGCTAAAGTATCATTGGAACACGTGATTTCTTCATGCAATCCACAATAATCAACTAGTTTCTGACAAAGTCTATAAGTGTTTAATATGTGTATTTGGGAAAAAAAGTATTTCTATTATCGTTTTGTACCACGGGCAACCGCTAAGTTTGCTAGTTCATCGATCATTATATTTATAACTACGAAAACCCTACAGGGCATACGTTATGAAATCATTACACATTTTGGCAGCGGGCTGACGGACTATATATTTCACCAGATCGTACAGATGAATGAATTAACACATAAACAGACAAGGGAACGGGTGTAAAAGCAGCAAATGTTTTCCCAGCAACGGTTTTTATTTTTGCTTATGTTATTTACAAATATCCGTTGCTCGAGGATTTTCGACGGAAATGTATTAGTCTAAACTTGCTGATAACGTTCTATATAATGTTGTTGAGGAATAGCTGTTGGATCACAAATTATTTTGCCCTACAAAACATATTCAACAGACGTAGAATAATTCATTTCTGTAAAAAAAAAACAACGGGTATTTTAACTATTTCACGATTTTTCTACTTCGGAGGGTTGTTGAGGGGTAGTTTTCGATACACAAATTAATTCAGTTTAAAAAAATAATTCAGCAGATGAACAATGATTCATTTCCGTAAAAAAACACAAGCAACAGGCATTTCAACTGTTTCAAAATTCTTCTACTTTAGGGGTTTGTTAAGGAGTAGTTTTCGAGTCACAAATTATTTTACGCTATAGAACGTATTTGGTAGGTGTCGAATAATTCATTTCCGTCAAAAGCTCTTGAGCAACGGTTATTTCAATTGTTTCAAAAATTTTCTGCTTCGGTGGGTTCTTGAGGGGTATTTTTTTGGTTAACAAATTATTTCACGCCATAAAACATATTCAGCAGGAGTGGAATATTTCATTTTTATCAAGAAACCTCGAGCAACGGGCATTTCAACTGTTTCAGAATGTTTCTACATTAGAGGGTTGTTGAGGGGTAGTTTTTGGTTCACAAATCATATCACCTGATAGTACGTATTGAGCAGGTGTATAATAGTTCATTTCCGTCAAAAAAACCTAGAGCAACGGGTATTTCAACTCTTTCGAGATTTTTCAACTTTGGAGGGTTGTTGAGGAGTAGTTTTGGTTTCACAAATAATTTTCCCCTTTATAACGTATTCAACAGGTATAGAATAATCAATTTCTGTCAAAAAATCTCGTACAACGGAAATTTCAATTGTTTCAAGAATTTTCAACTTCAGTAGTTGAGGGGTAGTTTTTGATTCACAAACTATTTTATTCTATAGAACGTATTCAGCAGGTAAAGAATAATTCATTTCCGTCAAAAAACCTCGAGCAACGGGCACTTCAACTGTGTCAGGATTTTTCTACGTAGGAGTGTTGTTCAGGGGTAGTTTTTGATCCACAAATTTTGTCACCCTATAGAACATATTCAGCTGCAAGAAATAATCAATACCTGTCAAAAAATATCGAGCAACGGATATTTCGAATGTTTCAAAAATTTTCTAGTTCAGAGGGTTGTTGAGGGGTAGTTTTTGGTTCACACTGCATTTCACCCTGTGCAACATATGCAGCAGCTATGGAATGATTCATTTCTGTCAAAAAACCTCAAGCAACGAGCATTTCAACTATTTCAAGAGTTTTCTACTTCGAAGGGTTGTTGAGGGGTAGTTTTCGATCCACAAATTTGTCACCATATGAAAAATATTCTGTAGGTGAAAAATAAATTTATTTCTGTCAAAAAATATCGAGCAACGAGTATTTTGAATGTTTCAAGATTTTTCCACTTCGGAGGGTTGTTGAGGGGTAGTTTTTTGTTCACAAATTATTCAACCATATAAAACGTATGCAACAGGAATGGAATAATTAATTTCCGTCAAAAAACTTCGAGCAACGGGTTTCAAGATTTTTCTACTTCCGGAGGGTTGTTGAGGGGTAGTTTTTGGTTCACAAATTGTTTCACTCCATAAAACGTAATCAGCAGGTGTAGACTATTTTATTTCTGTCAAAAAACGTCTAGCAACGGGTTTTTCAAGTATTTCAAAAAGTTTCTACTTCGGACGGTTGTTGCGGGGTAATTTTTGTTTGATATATCATTCCACCCTGTAAAACGTATTGAGCAGGTACAGAATAACTCATTTCTGCAAAAAATCTCGAGCATTGGGTATTTCAACTATTTTCAGATTTTTCTACATCGGAGGGTTGTTGAGGGGTAGTTTTTGCTTCAGAAATTATTTCACCTAATATACCGTATTCAGCAGTTGGAGAATAATCAATTTATGTGAAAAAACCTCGAGCAACGGGCATTTAAACTACTTCAAGAAATTTTCCACTTCGGAGGGTTGTTGAGGGGTAGTTTTCGATTCACAAATATTCCACCCTATGGAAAGTATTCAGCAGGAGAAGAATAAGTCATTTCTGTCAGAAAAACTTCGAGCAACGGGTATTTCAACTATTTCAAGATTTTTTTACTTTGGTGGGTTGTTGAGGGGTAGTTTTTGGTTCACAAATTATTCCACTCTGTAGAACGTATAGAATGTATTCAGCAGGTATAGAACATTTCATTTCTGTCAAAAAACCACGAGCAACGGGTATTTCAACTGTTTTGAGTTTTTTCTACTTCGGAAGATTGTTAAGGGCTGGTTTTTGGTTCAAAAATTATTTCACTCTATAGAATGTATTCAGCAGATGTGAAAAAAATAATTTCCGTCAAAAAAACTAGAGAATTGGGCATTTCAACTGTTTCAAGATTTTTCTACTTCGGAGGGTTGTTGAGGGGTAGTTTTCGATTCACAAATTATTTAACCCTTTGGAACGAATTCAGCAACTTTAATAAAAACTTGCAAACTTAGAGAAAATGAGTTGAACCATAGTGATCCTCATTACCTAATAAACATCAATGTGTTCAGCGTAACACGATATGTTGCCACATTTTCGGACCTCACTCAGTGCTAACCATATAATCCCACAAGGAACGGAATACGCACGTACAGAAAGTATACATTCTCAGCAGCGCCTTCAAGTGGCAAATCCCCAAACTACAATATACGATTTTTTCTATATTTCTACCAAAGTGAGGACCACATATTTCACGCGATATTTCAACTATCAGAAGTGAATGCACAAAAAGGAACCAAACATTATATCTGTCTCACTTAGAACGATTTTAAGGTTAGACACCGAACTTGTACAGAGGAGGATCTTCCACACGGAACGGCAAAAACGTTGTGAGGTCCGTATACGGACCTCACTTCGACATGGTCCTCACAACTTCCGTAATTTTTGGACAAGCGGACCTCACTTTATACGTTGGGCAAATATATATATATATATATATATATATATATATATATATATATATATATAATATATATATAGCTGCCTCCGTGGCGACGTTAGTTGTTGCCTTGTAAGCACAAGGTCTTCTAACCGAAGCCACAAATGTGTGGTTGGCTTCCTGTTGTTGACTTCCTTTGTTTCTATTTTTACATCCAAGTGTTGTACATCTTCGCACTTGATTTTACCGTACTGATGAGAGCTTAAGCTCGAAACACGTGTCTACGGTTGCAGAACATTTTGAGGGTTATACCCAAAAACTTTTCTACTTATATTTTCATATATTTCCCCTCGCTATATCCATCCTTATTTATATATAATATATATATATATATATATATATATATATATATATATATATATGTATTATATATAGGTATTACACTTGATATTGTATTTTTGACTAGTTCGATAAGTTTACGCATTTTGTAGTCTTCTCCGCACAATGTGTAATCTTTTGTGATGAATAAATTATTTCTGATTTCTGTCGCTTCTGGTTTTCTGAGACTAATTTCCGGATTCCTCTTTAAAAAGTTCAGCTCCAGCGGCTTGCTTAACTCTATTAAAGTTATGTGTTATGTTGTTCCTCTCTGCGTATTTGAAAACGAGATGGCACACTTCTGGTGGAGTTTTGGTTATCCCGAATAACAGCTTGGCCAAGCGTAGAACATGATCGCGTATCTCATGCTCTTCATCAGAAGTAAATATTGGAGCCCTGTCTAACGAGGACGACTTTTTCTGCATTAAATTTTTGCTAATTTTTAAATGACGCCCAAGAGTAGCTTCGTGTATCCCATAACTTCTTGCTGCTTCTCTTATCTTTTTATTTTCAATAATTATAGCATCTAGTGCTGCTCCGAGCCTTCCTTTATTCTCCCCTCTGGTTGTCAGACTGCTGACAATTATCCGTACTGCAAGTGTATTCAGTTGGTTCCCAGTAAACAAAATGTTACCTTAACGATAATTATATATATATATATATATATATATATATATATATTGGAGAGGTAATATTCAGATAAACATAATACACAAATGTGAGATATATCAGAGATGTCACCAAAACATAAGATGTTTATTTTCGTAATTTTTGGAATATCACCTCATTGTTACTATAAGGTTTTCTTCCTTGAATAGAGGAAAAATTCACCAAAACCCTATATAATAGTGCGGAGGCAAAGGTCGTGGTACGGTTATTGGTGATGAACCCAAAGATATTCCCAGAAATTCAATTTATGGCAGAGACAATGAAATAACCAAGTTGAAGTTGTCATTTGGACGCCATCTACAGAAATTAAGATTACTTATTCCATTCTCAAAGCCAGTCTCTGTAGAAAGCCTTTATTACACTGAAAAAGGAAATACTCCAGACATACAAATAAAACAATTATTAAAAAAAATAATATTTGATAAAGTAAGCAATTTTCGTTTGCAAAGCCCAACAAATAAAAAAAATTTATATCCAATGAAGTAGTAATTTGTGTTTGCAAAGCCAACCAAATATTAAAAAACTAATACTCAATAAAGTAAGTAATTGTCGTTTGCAAAGCCAAAATCAGGGCTTGATGAGAGTTTGAAAACGTCTGAAGTGTTGGTAACTTGGTAACAGACAGGTTAAAGTGACAAAATTTGATTCCTAGAAGTACCTAGGTATACGTTATGTTATTCAAATGGTCATATCAACTTACATGATTCTGAATACTGGATTAAATGCATTTAAACCTTACATACTTTTCCTGACCAAGAAGTTAATGTACTCCTGATTTAACAACTTCGTCTCTTGTAAGTAGATTGTCTTCCTAACCCCTCTTGGACTCAACGTTGACAAATTGATTGTGTGTAAAATTCAGCCAGTTGTGATAGCAAATAACGAATGGTTCTTTGACTACTGTTGTTTGATCCAATAATTCATATCCCTTTTATTGAATTTATTCTCTCCTGGTCTATTATTTGTTTTTATAGTTGTTTGAGGTAAATATTTTGACTTGATACTTTTAATGCTAAAATTATTAATGTGGGAGGGAGTTCAAACTGATACTCGAAGATAAATAACATTCTGTTGGAGTTAATACTGTTACTGGAAGGTAAATAATATTTTTTTGGAGTTAATACTGTTAATAATTAAGTAAAATTATTAGCTGCCTGTGTAAGGTTGGGATTGTACTGATTTTTTTAGTTTGAATAACTTGAAATATATTTGGTTTACTTGTTGACGATATTTTTGCACAAAAAATCCGGTCAGGTATGAATCTGGTGAATTTTGTTCTCTGAGTTAGGGTTTCCTTAAAAACCTTTTGAAATTACTTAGTCGTTATGGATTTGTTGGATTTACTTGCTACAAAAATAGTTTAAATAAAACCAACGATGGCCTGAAGTTGTATAATGTTTGTACCTACACATTTATATTTATTATTTAGTTTCACCTGGCGAAATCCACGTTGAAATTGGCGGTCAAACCGATGCAAACCAGGGTGGCCTGCAATATATTTCCCACCAAAACTACTTTCCCAACTTAATGGAAAATGACCAGATTCTCAATAACGCCACAGACGCTATAGAACTCTCAGGAACAGCTCACGGTAACCCTGCCAAAGTGAATGAGACCAACAATAATAAAGGTATATTCTAGATTTAAATAATAATTTTGCTTTTTTTGAATTAACAATAATCTTTCCTTTTTGTAGAGCCATCACAAAATAATACGCCTACGTTTGTCGACTTTGATTCCGATGATTTTCGGTGGCTGATAAAACGTATGAGCCACTTGAATCAGAAGAACCCTTAGAAGAATCCCATTCCGAAAACGAAGCAGATCAAACAGAACCAACTGAAGCTCTTAAATCAAGAGGAAAGAAGAGAAAGTCAAATCCTAAAATATGGCAAAAAAATGTCCACAAAAGGAAGGTTACAGGAGGTCTGGAGAGAAAAACTAAATGCGGCACTGTGAATGCAAAACAAGTAAAGATACCTGCCATTTACGATGTTCGACAAAAGTTTCTGAACAGCACAGACAGGCAATTCATTCAATGTTTTGGAATCCTGATAAAAGTAAGGACTTAAAACGACAGTTTGTTGCCTCTATGGTAGAGTGTGTGCCAATAATGCGTATACGTCCAGCAAATGGAAAGCGAACTGCTAAAAGGCCTTTCACCAGACACTACTCTTTTGATGTCAACAATATTAGAGTAAAGGTTTGCCAAAAGTTTTTTCTTTCAACTTTGAGTATTTCAGAAACTTTTGTCACATCGGCTGTTAGGAAGAAATCGGATGGTGGAATAGTAGAAGATGATCAAAGAGGCAAACACATCTCAGTTAACAAAATTCCTGAATTCGTAAAACAAGGAGTTCGAGATCATATTCAGAAGTTTCCTGTAGTAGATTCTCACTATACAAGAGAACGGTCGGATAGAAAATACTTGGGAAATGAATTGAATATAAATCGAATGTATGAACTCTATAGGACAGACTGCCATGAAAATAATGTAGCTGAAGAAAATATTGCCAAAAGTTGGCTATATTCGACAATTTTTAATACGGAGTTCAATTACTCGTTTAAGTTGCCATATAATGATACCTGCGATGAGTGTGATAAATTTTTGTTAGCAAAAACTCAATCTACAGAAAATCGGGATAATATTGACAGAAGTTATCAAGCACACCTCGACGAAGCTGGTAAAAGATATGCGTTAAAAAGAACAGATAAAGAGACAGTTATACAAAGTGATGGAAAACTAATATTTATTACAGTAGATCTACAAAAATGTCTCCCAACGCCCCTACTAACAAACCAACAAAGCTTTTATAAACTTAAGTTGTGGACATACAACTACACTATATCAGATGCTGCTGGAAACGTTACAACGTGTATTATGTGGGATGAAACCAAGTCAGGACGTGGGGCAAACGAAATGGCTTCTGGCATTCTCAAATGGGCTGAGACTTTGAGTGACAGCGTACAAGAGATTACTATCTGGTCAGACAACTGCCCGTCTCAAAACCGTAACATGATTATGGTAATGGCATATTTTTGGATCTTAACAAAGTATCCAAATATAAAAAAGATTGATCACAAATTTCTGCCAAGTGGCCATACGCATATGGAGGTCGATGGTGATCATTCTTTAATTGAGAGAGAACGAAAACGAACCCCATTTTTGAAAGTGATGACGCCCTGGGACTGGCAGCAACTCGCAAGGCTGTGTTGTCGGTCAAAAACTTTTAATGTTGTTAATATGGAAGTACCCGATTTTAAAGATTTTAAATCTTTGTACACTTCTTATAGCTCACCGTTTGTTGTACGTAAGAAAACTGAGGAAAGTGAAGATTTTCGTATGTCAGACGTAGTTCACCTACAAGTACTCAGTGAAAATATAGGTGTATTGTATTTTAAAACAAATTTTGAGGCAACCACGTTTGAATGTGTCGATCTTAAAAGAAATGGCAGGCGTGTTGTTTTTCCTGAGCTTTTACCTCAAATTCGTGAGCAGGCAAATGAAATTTCGACCAAGAAATTTAACCACCTACAGTCTTTATTGCCCTGGATTCCAAGCATTTTTCACGATTTTTATAAAAATATTGCTTATTCTGATAAGACAACGGACGATATTTAATAATCAACAGTACTTAACTTTAGTTTTTTGAACTTTTTTTCACCGAGCAATCATTAAAAATAATAAATAAATAATTTCAGAATACATTCACAGTATTTCGTTGCCCATATTAACTCCATTTTCAGGTTTCAAAATAAGTATTTAATACAGTTTCTAACCGAAGTATTAGGACCAAATGGTATTAACTCCATATTTAATTGACTTTTGATTAACTTTTTCGGCAAAAATATTGAAAATTTTTCAAAATTAGGAAAAGGAAAATTTAAGGATATCCACATTTTATTATCGACTTCAATTTATTTTTTAATAGTTATTTCATAAATATTTTGTATCAATTTTAATGTCTATAAAAATTTTCAAATCGCTCTGCTGTAAAATTTCATTTTTGTGAGTTAATACAGTTTGGCTCTCAGGTACAGAATAGCGAGAAAAAGACTCTGTAAAAGATTATCGATTTTATCGATTCATTTATTTTTAACTTGAATCATCTTCGAGTTAAATGATTTTTAACTTCAATCATTTTCAAATGATTTTTCCTGGCAGAACTTTCTTAATAAGCTGTTTAACTTGACACTAATGGGATGATTATCAAAAATAATTATTTCATCACCAGCGTAGTTCGTTCAGTGAGCCAGGAACAGAAATGGACGATGAAAAACATTGTGTTTTCTTCTGCCCCAAATTGAAAAAAATAATTATTTCATCACCAGCGTAGTTCGTTCAGTGAGCCAGGAACAGAAATGGACGATGAAAAACTTTGTGTTTTCTTCTGCCCCAAATTGAATATCAAACGGAAATTCCGTATTACTTCCTGCTCCCTACCAATGTTACCAATTGTTACATTATTCAAGAAACGCCTTGCCATATTCAGAACCTCACTGAAATAGAAGCCAACATCTGACCTCTCTCTCTCTCCTTGTTTGTGAATTTCAATAAATGCTTTTAGTTGCTACTGAGCAACCTATTTAAACAGGTATACCCATTTTCAACAAACAATTAAAAAAGAAGAAGAAAAGTCATTTTGACTATGTCAGTGGGTGACAGCTATGATTAACCTACAATATAATAGGTATAAACAATACAAACCAATCCATTCAGAAATAATGAAAGAACTAAGAAGACTGTTTAATTTGAAATCCAAGTAGGGTGTTCGGTAGGATTCTTCGAGCTGTAAAATAAAATGTTTAACAACAAAACACTGCATGTCACGATCGCACTGAAAATCAGTTGGTGTTTTTGGTATCACATGCACATTTTCCTGCTCAAAGGTAAGAATGAACGTTTGGAGAAATACAAATGTTACATTCATTCTTTACATCATGTATATGTTAAAGAGACATTCAAAGTTACATTTTGATGATTGGTTACAGATACATAAGCTATGGTTTCCTTACATAACCTAGTTACTTTTTTTTATTTCCGTGGTAACCATATATGCGTTTTACTGAAAAACCAATACCTTTATTGATAAAATAAATATTTTTGACAGGGATAAACTGAACACTGATTTTAATACACATGAAAAAAAATACCAATGTACCATTCTGTGCTAAAAGCCTGAATACGAGGAAAGAACGTGTTATTTCGTTTAGTATTTATCTATCTTCACCCTTTTCATCGTCACATAATTGATAGAGAAAGATATAGACACTGAATAATATAAACATTCTTCCTCGCCTCAGTTCTTCCCAGCGGAATTCGTTACAGAACTCGTCTATGAATTCGTAACAAATCGTCGTCCTCCTATTATTATTTTTAGTGTCGCCTTGAAATAAAACCGTATTACATTTTGATTCGTAAATGAAATATTTTTATATTCTCAAGTAATTGTGACAGACACAGAACTATACTGTGTGTTATAGACACAGAGCTATACTGTGTTTTATAGTTCTGTGGTACCAGACTACGGATATGTCATTTCACAAAAATGTGTGCTATTCTCGAGTTTGTACGCATGCGAATTTGATTTTCTGTTTCACTCTGATACACATGAAATGTTTATATTTGTCTCTCCTATTCGTATACGAATTGGAAGTCGAATGATACGAGAATAGCACCTCTCTGTGCTCCATTTTACTTCATTTATCAATTGTCATTTTATAAATGAAGCGAAGCGGGCGCGGCCGGGCCGGGGTACATGTGAAAGTTGAAGATAAAATAACTGGTAATAAGTAAATCAATATTTACATTTTTAAAAGCATTTCACTGAGTAAACCTTCCCGCAGGCATTTCTGGAAGGTTAGTATTACTGAATTCCTACCCAGACTCATTTGTACCATTCCGCAAGAAATTTGCAACATATATGTGCCAAAAATTATTTATAAATGCAGCTGTAAAATACCCCGTTATTTTTCGGATTTGTCTCTTCGACAGAAACGTCGTATTCTGAGAAAAGATATAGAGAAATCACGAAGAACTTTAGTGACATTGATGATCAAACTGCCTTTAAAATACACTAGGGTTTGTTTAGAAATGCAGAAAAGTATTCAGTCTCTACATAAAACCATGAAAACACTACATATGAAAAATGGCAACTTTGAAGTAGATAACTACATGAAGGACCTTCAAGAAGAATTACCACTAAAAACTTCAGAAGAATTGGTACCTTTCGATGATCATTTAGTTGATGTGGAGAACAAACGCTCTTTTATAAGTTTCGCTATGAATTCAAAATGTTTTGTACTCGTTATGGTTTTGTTTTTAGATATCCTACATGAAATCGGTTGGTGGACGGGATTTGAAAGATAATGTTAATCGGTGCTTAGCAATGATATACACTAACATAGTGGGGAGGCACACTTAATAAAGGATGTAAAATTACAAAATTGGCTCTCCCCGAAATGTAACCAGCAACCACTTTGCTAGATTTCATAATACAGTTATAAAGATGATATTTCGGCCGGTGGTCACTGTGTATGAGTGGGACATTCTTTTCCGGACGCCAGTTTGGAAAATGGCGGAAGCAAATATTTGATTATTCGTACTTTGGAAACCAGTCAACCTAAAAACTTGATCTTGGTGTCAATTTATACGTTTATGGGGTCAAAGAATTCAAAAAATGCATTGATTTATTCATATGTACAACCATTTTTCAAAATGGCTACATTTACTTTTACACATTTCAGCCAATGCGCCTAACCATTATTCAGCATACCTACTTAACAACCATTATCATGATACTGTTTCGATTCCTACAATTATTCACGTTCCCGACAACATTGCCACTGTATTTTTCATACCGATCCATTAGCCGTTTCCACTAACAAAAGTACATCAGAGGAGCTGGGTGCTGATTGCTGATATAACCAAAGTAACCAACAACTATCTTGCATTGTTTAACAAGTCGAATTTGACACAATAAGAAACATAGCATTTCATACCAGTTTCATTCATTTAAATAAATAATTTATTACTACCAATTCAAGAAAGTGGAGTGAAAAACTTATAAAGATTGTTTCATATGATGAAGTAATGATGGCGTAACTTTGTGAAGGTTTTAAAGAGAAACATTCTCAATTGAAAATTGGATCAATACATTGTATCGATCCAATTTTCAAATGAGAATGTTTCTTTTTGAAACATGAATCCCTTTCAAGAGAAGTTATCTTGTACGATGGAAAATAGCGACTAAATTCCAACTTTCAGTCGCAGATGATTCCACAACTGACTTTATGAACATCCTGTTCATATTTTCAATGAAATCAATTTATGAAGGTATTATAACTGTGAAAAATTTGAAATGAATCAAGAACTGATTACCTATTGCCAAATTGCCAGTGAAGCGTAAAGACTTTGAGATAACAAAGTGGAATTTATGCATATTTTGTCAAGGTGTATCCAGTGGAAATCTGAAAAATGGTGACAAAGAAGGAGTAAATCGTGTTAAGGAATGCTTGTATAAACGTATATTTTATAATAATGTAAATAACTGGGATGTACTAAAGCGTCTCGAGCCAGAAATAGAAAAACTAGAACTCAAAGATCCGAATTGGCATAAAGCAAGTTGTTATGCCAGTTTTTGCAGTAAGAGCAACATTGACAAACTCAAAATACGGTTTGAAAAGGCTGTGGAAAATCCCATCACAAATATCAGTTCCAGCAGTGATACCGATAATACACAACCCTGCACATCAGTCCCTGCAACAAGGCGGCGAATACCAACTGTCAACTGGTCTTTGTGTATATTTTGCCAACTAAAGAAAAACAAAGGTTTTATCAAATTGTCACAAGTTTTAACAATGAATGGTGAGAACAGTATTCACGAAATTGCCAAAAGCGATGAAGAACTACGTTGTCGAACTGCAGGATTAGATCTTATAGCATATGGAGCAAAATATCTCAAATTATGCTACGCCAATCGATTCAAGAATGCTGATAACAGAAATAAATCAATTCAAGATACCAGTTCTTTCGAAATTGCAATGACAATCCTCATTAATGAATTAGATGAGGGTTTTGAGGCTGGCCATGTGTATTCCTTAGATCAAGTTACTGAACATTATCGCGACTTGGTTGCTGAAATTCAAGGATCCGACTGCTCTTTATATAGTACACAGAAACTGAAAGGACGATTACAGTCATATTATGGGAACCTAATTGATTTTGTGCAACCACTTCAGCGATCACAATCAATTATTATATTCTCTCGCGTTCCAGTTTCCGTAACAATGCAAGTAAAAGATGAATTAACAATTGCTGACTGTCCAAGTGAAGAAGGTGTATTTCTTCAAGCTCTGCAACTTATCACAGCCAAGATTCGTACAGATTTAAATTCAACCGAAGGACAAACATCGTATGGTAATCTCAATATTGATCATTCCAAAAAGACCATTCCTGATAGTTTGTATATGCTACTCAAGATGTAAGTCAACAAAACTATTGAAGAACACGATCCAGAAGAAGTAAAACTACTAAGCATTCTTCAAGATATAGTATCATTAGCATCTATAGGTCAAAAACTAACACCGAAGAAAATTGGAATAGGGATATCTGTACATCAAGCAACACGGTGAAAATAACTTGTACAGCTCCTGAATGCTAGTGGACATAGCATCATTTATGAACGAGTGCAACGTATTCATTGTAGCATTTACAAAAATCGACTGCAGAGGTTCACAACAAGTGGAAACACATTTATTCCAGAAAATTTTGTGTTTGGTCGCTTTGCAAAATTTGCGACTGATAATTTAGATATCAATGAAGAGACGTTAGATGGAAAAGGAACTTTTCATGTAACGCAAATGGTTGCATTTCAGCGAGGTCCTGCTCCGAATCATGCACCCGATCTACCAGAAACAATTGGACCACAGCGAGTTATCAAGGACATTCCCTCCGAGTTGTATGAAATCTTGCCTTCAAACTATAGATAGACGTATCGTTCCAAAATTTTCAAATACACAAAATGCAGATGATCTACTACAAACTAATGAAATTGTTGAAGAAAAAGTGCATGCCCTGGACATTGCTTGGTTACTGTCTCGTTCATCCAATACTGAAGACGAGCAACATGTTCCAGCATGGAGAGGGTTCAACTAAGTAATTTCGGAAACGGATACTCAGGTTACTACTGTTGGATACCTCCCTATCATACCGGCACCAGCTACTGATTATGACACATTATGGACAGAAATCGACCGTTGTCAAAAAATTGCAGGAAAAATAGGCTTAAAACATACAGTTCTTACTTCTGATGAATCTCTGTACAGCAAAGCGAAAGAACTGACGTGGTACCGACCTGAAGAGTGCCAAGGTTCGGTACTACGTCTTGGGTCTTTTCACATTGCAATGAACTTTCTGATTGCTGTAGGACTACATTTTTCACATAGTGGGCTCACAAATATTTGGGCTGAATCTGGTGTATTTACTGAAACTACATCTCAGAACATTCTGGATGGAAAGAATTGGAACAGATCGTTTCGTACACACTCTCTCACATACGAAGCATTGTGGAGAATCTATTGGACAAAATTTTTGAAATGGGTTCATGAAACTGATAGAACCGTTGATAGCGACATTGCAAGTTCAAATTTAACAACTCCAGTGGTATCCAAGAAACAGTGAAAAATGAATTATTTCCTAAAGCAAAAATATTACAAAAAATGTTCATTGAATTTGAAGAAACATTAATTAGTCCCACTTTCAAGTATTGGTTGGAATACAAAACTATGGTGCAAACACTTTAGGACTTTGTTAGAGCAGAACGAGAAGGTATATGGCAACTACACTTGAGTTCGCTTAGCAAAATTATTCCATGGATGGCAATGTATGACCACACCAATTACGCTAGATATGGACCCATTTATCTCTCAGATATGAAACAGCTTTTTACAACTGCGCCTGATGTGTATAATGAGTTCGAATCTGGCAATTTTGTTATTAAATCTAGCACAGGACATTTCAACCAGATTCCTGTAGACAAAGCTCTGGAACATGTAAATAAAAAAGGCAAAACATCTGGAGGACTAATCGGAATAACAAGAAATGAGTCAGCACGTGATGAATGGTGTTTGACATACAATGGCCGCAGTAAACTTTCTGAAGACACAAGAAAGATGGTAGGTTTGGCAGATCTCGAAGACTTGGATGAGAAACCACACATTGAAAGAGGAAAGCAAAGGATTAGTCGTGATGAACGTGATGTGATGGCTCTTAAGGATCAGTTTGACGTCTGTGATGTATTTTCTGATACTCCTTATTCACTAAATATTTCAACCAAGGAAGTTGCTTCAGAAGACATCCAGAAAGATTTACTCACATCATTTGAAAGAGGAAAGGATGCTACCAAATCTTTCATTAATGATCGAATGCAGCCTGATTCCCATGTAACGATATTCGACAAAATATCAAGACACAACTCAAAAACATTCAAAAGTTTGGGTAAAGTTGTTCCTGCCAAAGAAATAAAACGTAAGGTGTCTGATGCTTTACTATTACGAATACTTGTTGTTGCTGCCGATAGTGGGCAAAATATTGATTTGAAACAGTTACTTCAATATGAATTGCATGCTGTCCAACTGTCACTAGCAACATATGACGGATGTCTTCGTCTTTCAACTAATAAAGCTATGCTCGATACACTTTTGATAGGAAAAAATGGTGTAGATATCCTTCCTGTAGAAGAACCTGGCATGCGTACATGCTACATCATTGATGCTATGGGCTTAGTACAAGCACTCGGGAAGCCAAGTAGAGCAAAAACTTTTGTTGTTCTAGCGGACACATTTGTGAAGTTAGTATTGAATAATCTCTCTAAGCACAATACGAGAATTGATGTTGTCTTTGATAGCTACAAAAATAATTCTATTAAAGAAGCATCCAGGGCCAAACGCAAAAGCAAGTACCCCTCTCGTAAGACGTGACATACAAGACAGAAATGTCCCCTTGCCAAATAATTGGAATGGATTCATTAATCTTCTTGAAAATAAAAAAGCACTGCCTCATTTCCTCTCAAATCAGTTAATGGATTTATCCTCTGAGAAATTACAGCCAAATCAGGTTGTAGTGACAGCAGAAGGTTATGAACAGTGTGATAAGACTACCTCCACATCCGGAATTATATCAGATTCATTACTTGCAAGCCACGAAGAAGCTGATACGAGTATTTTGCTTCATGCAAAGGATGCTAGTGATAATGGATATAGTCGAATCGTTGTGCAATGCACAGATACAGATGTGCTAGTTATGTTAGTGAACATGTTCCAAGATATTCACGCAGACGAAGTATGGATGTCCAAAGGAACATCATCACATAAAATATTCGTCCCTCTGCACAAAATATTCTTAGGCATACCATCTGATGTGCGAGAATCTATTATTGGTTTTCACTCAATTACTGGATGTGACACAACCAGTCAGCCAAATGGCATTGGCAGAAAGAATGCATGTGCAGTTTATCTGAAAAACCCTAAAATGCTTGCCGTGTTGGAACATTGTCGGGTAATGCAATCAAATCGGCTGCAGATTTTTTCATTAGCATTTACTCGCGTTCTCTACATAATGCAGAAACTCCAAAATCAATAAATGAACTTCGGGGATTACAGTTTGGGAAAAAATTACCAGAAATGCTTCCTCCTACATATGCTTCATTGAAGCTACACATCCAGCGTGCACATTACCAAGCATTTGTGTGGAAAAAAGCACTGGAGGCTAAGCCATTGTTGCCTGGTTTACTTGATTGCGGATGGTAAATTGATGAGAAAAGATCCATTTCCACCTGAATACAAGCAGCTCGTGCAGTGCGGATGTACTACAGACTGTGCTCGGTCCAATTGTGAGTGTACAGTAAACAAGCTACCAAGTCTCAAAGTGTGTGGGTGTTCTCTTGAGCAGTGTAAGAATATATATTCAAACCAGGATGATGACGACGAAACTGTGTGAGTTTCTAATTTCTATTATATCACACAGGAAAGTTAGGCCACGCAAAAAGGACGTTTTCATTTTTTGTTTTCATGTTTGAGAAAAAGTATAAATGTAGTTTTCATGTTTGAGTAAGGAGAAATATCATTCTTATATTTTCTTCAATAAAGAAAGAATGTATTAGTTGGAAAATGATTAAATAATAGTTGATTTAATGCCGTATATGGATCACCATTTTTTAAAATAGAAGATGGGTTGTATATATAAATGATTTATTGAATTTTTTGAATTCCTTGACCCCAAAAACGTATAATTTGACACCAAGATCAAGTTTTTATGTTGAATGGTTTCCAAAGTACGAATAATCAAATATTTGCGTCCGCCATTTTCCAAACTGGCGTCCAGAGAAGAATGTCCCACTCATACACAGTGACCACCGGCCGAAATGTCATCTATATAACTGTATTATGAAATCTAGCAGAGTGGTTGCTGGTTACATTTCAGGGTGAGCCAAATTTGTAATTTTGCCCTTCTGCCCTTCAACCTAAGCAGAAGCTTCAGGGAAAAAGAGAAAACTTTATATAGAGGGAAACTTACACAATGAAATTATTCATTGGTGAGTATATATATATATTTATATCTAAGTAACTTATGACATTATAATACCACTAGTGCGTAAATTATTATCGAACTCAGGAGTAGTATTTGATTTCTTAAAATATTTGTGAGTGAGGAAAAATGTCCAGATTATAATTTAGGCACTAGTTTTATTCGGTAAGAAAATTTCAAATCTTAAAAGTTTAATCGATATTAATCTTATTTCAAAGTTAAGCAATATGTTGACAGAATAATTTCCACTTTATTGATTTGGACTAGATACCCAGCTACTGAAAATTTCCAAAAATTTTTCACGTTACCTTGGTAATGAAACAAAAAACACGCTTTCAGTTGGTTGATAAATAATAAAATGTTCACTTGTAATCTCCCTAGTGCTGAATCATTGCCTGAAATTATTTGCGTACATGAATTATTTAAAAAAGTGAATGTACGAGAAAAATGTACAGCAAAAGTAACTCGATCAGCACGAGCTGGATTTGGTTACAAAATTTCACACCTTAAGAAATTTATTAAAAAATATAACTAGTAAGGATCTGACATGAGAATTATATGAGACATAAAAACCCAAGATGGCAAAATAATGTCAAATCCATTAATATAATGGTATCAATATTTTCCTCAAGAAGTCCAGGTCGATGAACAGTACAGATGTGAAAGAAAATCTTTTGAAAAAAATTATAGTGAATTTACATAGAAATTTAAAAGTTATATTTCCGATATATTTCAGATATAATGGGATCACAACACAAAACCAACATAATAATAATAATAACATGGCTTTATTCATCATAGTAAATGTTATACAAATAAAGGTTTAACACGAATGATGAATGGGCGGGGTTCAGCTATTGAAGCTGCTTTTAAACCCAACCTTGGAAGAACACACTTAATTCTACAAAAAACAACATAAATATGTAAATATATATGAAATGAGAAAAAAAATGTAAAATATGAAGTGTACGTATAAAAGTAATGAGAAATTATTATAATATTAAAATATAGTTCAAATGAAAAGTTACATAGTAAGATGCCGAAAACCATCGCAAGAGTCATCATAATAACACATCATTGCCTTGTTTGAATAACGACTTTCAAGCGTTTTTTAAAATTTCTCAAACTGAGGTCTTTAAGTTCATGAGGTAAACGATTGTAAAGTTTTGCTGAGTTGTATGAAAAACTACGAGTGTATATTGCGGTTGTGTGTCTAGGAATCCGCAAATGATATTTGTTTCTGGAATTTTTATATCGTGAAAGGAAAATCAGTTTTTCACGTAGAAATACCGGAGATCCTATTTGCAAAATCTTATGGGTGATAGTGAGGAGGTGTATTTCTCTCATTTGTTTCATTTTCAACCAACCAGAGTCTTCAAGGGAGGTACTGATATGGTCATACTTACGTATGCCGTATGCGAATCGAATGCAACTGTTTTGAATTTTTTGCAACCGCAACCCATTATGTTGGTCTAGGGCAGGTCCATAAATAATGTCGCAGTAAGCGATTCGTGAGAATATCAGAGACTCGCAAAAATTTAATTTGAGTTTTTTAGACATCAAGTGCCTACTGGAATATAACTGCCGTAATACGCTGTATGAGGCCTTACACAACTGATTAATGTGTTTTGTGAATCTTAGATCATTATCTATCTATAGACCCAAGTTCTTGCTTTGATTTACAATTTAAATAGGATTACTATCAATTCGAATGGTAATTAAATCAGAAACGGAATTTCTCTTTGCTTTGGCACCGAACAGCATCACTTGCGATTTTTTAGAATTGAGTTTCAAGTTCTGTGCACAAGATGCGTCAAAGAGTTGTTCCAGGTTTCTGTTTATGTTATCCTCGGCTATGATGACTTCACTGAAACTGAATGACATATAATTGAGTGTCATCCGCGTAATAGTGTATTTTTATTGATCTGACGTAATCGTGAAAATCGCATATGTAGAGGGCAAAGAGAAGAGGGTCCAAAAGAGAACCTTGTGGAATTCCGTGATGTCTCCTTAGGGAGGAAAATTTGTTAACATTCAAATTGACAGTTTGAGTTCGTCTAGTCAAATAACTCTCCAAAAGTGAAACCGCACTGCCAGAAAAACCGAAATATTTGAGTTTTTTACATAAAACGGACTGATCCAAAGTGTCGAATGCTTTGCAGAAGTCCAATAAAATAAGACAGGTGAGGTTTCCCTCATCAATTGCTTTAAAAATATCATCTGTAATCAGACTCAATGCTGTAGTTGTACTATATTGAGGGCAAAATCCAGATTAAACAGCAGTTATAAGATTCATCATACTAGTATAAGTTGTGACCTGTTTTTTAATTATCAATTCGAACGCTTTCGAGAGAGTTGGGAGAATGCATCATGAGAATGTATCAGCGAAGTTCAGGCCTACATCAGTAAGTGGTTTAGGTTGGCGAAGCAACGTTACCTGAGGGAAAAATAAATGGATATGTTTATAGTGATATGAGTTTTCTTTTTTTTTCATGTCCAAATTATGATTCGAAAATTGTGATAGTTTATTTTCAAATATTTTAGAATATATATTATTTTTTTAATCAAATTTTTATTGTCATGTAACTCTCAAAATCTTTATTTTCTATCACACCCTTATATTTCCAAAGTGAATTTATAATATTGATCATTATATATCTCTTATTGAAATATGTACCTGAATGAATGGTGATATTAACTCCTTGAAATAATTTTCATTGACTTGCCTTCTATAGGTACCAAATCATCAAAACCAATTCTCGGATTATTGATAATTCTTATCACATAATCACCATAGATGAACTTGAGTAAATTTGCTGTTGAATCTGATTCGGTAAGTTTGGTTTTCTGAAATACATTTCCATTTATGTCTTTCAGAAAACCAAATTTATCCTACTGGTTCTGCACACATTTTAAACTGAATGGAGTAGTGATGTAGATATATAATATATCAGTGACATCAAAATCATAATGTAAATTAAATGTTTTGAAATGAACATAATAGTGGTATTAATCCGGCCAACCACATTTTCATCTGAATGTAAATGTGAAGTTGTGACGTCTAATTCATAATGTAAAATATTCATTTCAAAATGAACATTATAGTAATATTAAATTGAGGTGCCGAAAGTGCGGACATTTTACGTTATATGGGAGTCACATGTTAGTTAACTGTGATCTTATATGTGACACAACAAGATCACAAATTATATAAAATTGACATGTCTACTATATTGTTTTGTTTACTGGGTTTTATGGAAATATTCGAAATAAACAACTTACATCGAATTAGGTCCGACAAGCGTTGTTAACGATTTGCCATCTGTAAGCGTACTAACACGTGCGGAGAGTTCCGGACTCGTATGCTGCCACATAATATAAACCGTAGCACCGCGAGAAATTTATTCCATACATAGAGGAATAATGGCTATGCATCATCTTTCCAACCGCGTCATCTTAACCGACTCTCCCCTAACTTAAATGCAACAGATCTGATCTGTGCACTTGCTCTTACTTGTTCCTTGTCACTTTCTCAATTTATCGAAGCTGTGAATATATAATAATAATAATAATTGATTCTATGTTCAATGGTTCAATGTTTTCAACAGTTATATTCCTGTCTATGAAATTCCCACAAAATTCGCGTATAGAACTAACATAAGAGAAGGAAATGAGAATATGAAGAACAAAATGTCCAAAATTAGGACGGTGGGCAAAAACAGTCTTCATATATTCCAAAAAGGAATAATCATGAAAATGTTATATAAAGATATGGAAGAAAAAATCTCTGCCAGTAATTCTGACTCACAGGCTAAATCAGAATTCTTTAGAAGACTTTTGTTTGAAGTGAGAAGTGGTGGTGGAGTTTATAAGCATCCCTCTCTACTGAGTAAGAATAATCATGTTAGGGAAAAATCCAGCAATTTTGGAATCTCACACATCAACTTCAGGAAATGTTTGCCAAAATGAATCTTCTAGTACTTCATCCACTTCTGATGGCCAAATAAATCCTTTTGTCCCATTTATAATGGACCTGAGAGAACTAAAGATGCGTTAGAATAGGGTAAATGCGCCTAACTCCGACCTTGACCCGAAATTCGACCACCAATACGTTAATCATTTGAAAATAAGAAAATACCTCTATATGTATGAGAAATAATACAATTCCAATAGTCGACCCTCTTTCCCGCCAATTATCAAATGTTTCAATTGAGGATCAATTTATGCAACATATCATTATCATAGTCACAATAACTATCATAGTCCAAGTCTTAGTCGTTGTCCTGAGAAATTTTTATATTTATGCATCACAGTCATTAGCTTAAAAATAAAAAATTGTCAATAGTGTCACATATTTTGATATTTACATGTAAATTGTAATAAAGTATTGTTTCTCAGAAAAGAAAAGTCGAAATCAAAATAATCACGGGCGTAGCGCTTTAACACTTATTTCTGAGTCACTTTACCGGTGTACGTTCTCAAGAAAAAAAGAGTCAGGAAATGAGGGGTTCGACCAATAAGTAAAAAAAAAAGAAATGTTTTTTTTTCAACCCTCATATAGTCCATGTTTACTGAAGCTTTGTTTGGTAGGCCCTCACCTGCAGAAAAATATTAAGAAATATCACCTATTCCCAGAAGAGCGGCTGTTGGTAACTATTCAGTAAGTTTGCATCTTTGATTTTGGAAAAAAATATTGAACACCATTTTTTTCAGTTACCTCTGGCTAAAAGTATTTTCTATGCAATAATTAGCTTAGGTGTTCAGAATAGTACATGCCACAGCTCACATAATTATAAAGGAGTCTTGCAAAGTTCTGTGGGATGTTTTGAGTTCATACCAGCAGGTAATCAATAACTGTAGACTTTTTCAATAGGTGGAATTTGTCGAATTGCATAGGAGCTCTCGATGGCAAACATGTCATAAGTGTTTTTTTGCTATATAAAATCATTTAGCATCGTTTTGATGGCTACCTGTGATGTCCATTATCGCTTCACAACTGTTGACATTGGAGCTGCAGGGTATAATCATGACTCTGCAGTTTTCAAGTTGAGTGGCCTAGGTGAGGCTCTTATGCATGGCAACCTCAATATTTCTCCTTCAAGAAACTTTCCTGGATCCATAATCGAAATGCAATACTTTCTTGTGGCTGACAGTGTTTTTCCATTACACCAAAATATCATTCGTCCTTTCGCAGAAAATAATCTGGGCAAAAAAAAGTCTTTGTAACTACATACTAAGCCGTGCAAGAAGAACTATTATAGTTGGATTATCAGCTCACTAACTTTTAAACTTCCTTCAATAGGTCTCAGCATAATACGTTCAAGATTCCAAAAGTATTGTATATTATATACAATACTTTTGGAATCTTGTATATAATATACAATACTTTTGGAATCTTGAGCGTAATATGCTGAGACCTATTGAAGCAAGTTTAAAAGTTAGTGAGCTGATAATCCAAGCATATGTAGTGCTACACAACACATCAAAAACATCGGAGAAGAATCTTCCACCTGCAGATAGGAAATATTGCCCCTACAGGTTATGGATATCATTGTACTAATGGGTAATGTAGTTGTGGGAAGTCGTTTGGAATCAGAAATTTATATGATTTTCACGATATTCAAACTTTCTTCAAATAAATTTTTCAAACAGTGCACCCTAAAATATGAATGATTTTATATCTCATTCCATTGGTGGTTTCAATTTGGTGTTGTTTTACTGATTCTTGAAAAGAATAAGTTTGGTAAATTTTTGTCTTATTAATCATCTTTCTTCAAAATCGTCAAATTTGCTTCAGGGCGAAATCTTATTTCAATAAAGTATTCAACAATACGTTTTCTCAATTGTACTCTGTGGTTGTTCAGTAGGTCTCTTGTGATTTTATGTGTTCTCTCATTTCAACAGAATTGTATATTTCAAAAGAATCTTTTGCACAGATGTCATAATTATTATTTTCACATTTTTTCTCAGAATTATATCTTTGTATTGCCTAACTCTGTTTTTCCGTTAGATCTGGATATCTTCTGATGGTAGTAGTTTATCTTCCCTGACTTTTATTTTGATCAAAAGTGGAGATCCAACAACTAGACCTACCAATTTTACAGATGTCTTTCTTGGTGATTTTACTAACCACATAGCCAGACATATACTGTACCACCCCTTCAACAAAGAAATCATGCGACCATATTGCTTGTATGCAATCGCTATCATCTTCTATCACCCCATTCATTATGGCTTCAACACTAACTGTATCACTACTGAATATGTGACCTGATGATGCATGATATCGAGGTTATCATTCATACAGTTAGAATTACCATAAAAAACTGGAGTTAATTCTGAATAAGCAGTCATTTGAATGCACTTTTGAATTGAATGACATGGGCATTCTTATTAAACCCACCCCTACTCCTAATTGCAATAAAAAAAATTTCAATGGATCTTGAGTCAACTTGAAAGTCGGGTAAATATTTGAGATCACGTGACTTGAAAGTTTTGCATAGTTCTAAAATATCCCTTAAACAAATGATGGACCTTAAAAATCCAGTAAACCTCTTTGTTTCAGAAGAGGAGTGCCAAATTTCTGTTGCAATCCCACATTATACTTCTCAAAATTAATCTGTCATTGATCATACTGTTGTGAACTGCTGTATTACCCTATATATATGCATTTAAGAAAAAAACTAGATGCTATCTCTTAAGTCTGGATAGATTTGCTATTCATAGATTAATTGATCCTATATTTGGATAGTACCTTTATCTCAATTTTTCCACTCAATTGATTCATTACAAATATTTCCCATATGTATTACTGATTTTATTATTGCATTGTATTGTATTGTAATTTATTGTCTTCACATTATTGTTATTTTTAATATCAAACTTATGTATATTTTTATTAATATTATAGGGTATGTTGTGGTTTTGGCGCCAGCCGTCAAAGCCTACATACCAATATCGTAAGCTGTTTATCCTGTATATGATGTAACCGTACAAGTTTGTTTATATGTCTACAATCCACGCACTGGCTCTGCCTCAGTGGATTCGTTGTTTATTCTCATAACTATATATGTTAACTCATTTTGGTCAATACTGATCGAACATTACTGTTATATATAAATATGCTCAAAATGTATACATGTTTGATATATGAAGATGAATAAACATTAATATTATTATTATTATTATATATAATAACTCTTATGTGTCACCTTGTATGTATAATAATCATTCTTATAATTGGAGTTGCAACACAGAAAATTTTATGTGTTGCAATTGTCAAGTCAGCAATGGAGTGGACTAATGAACTTTATTTAAGAACCTAATTGCTATGTGAATCTTTCTCTCTTTTATTTATTTCTCTCTCTGTTATGAAACTATGTGACTTCTCGGTTCTTGAATAAACTGAACTGAAGCATGGCGCAGGAACGCAGGGTAGATAACATGTAACGGTGTAAAACATCACCGTCCAACTTTAGAATAAATAGAGTAAATCAATTCAGTGTTTCCATCCACAAATTTCTGCATCACCTTTCCACCTCAATTGCCACTCGCACCAATACAACAAGCTGACCTACCAAAATAAAACCCGAATGAGAGTTTGAAACAGTTAAATGACATTTAACCAATATATTTAGTGTTTCGGAAATATTTTCATCTTTCATTTTGATAAAAGAAATAGTATATTGTGTATCTAGTAGTAAAAGCAATACATTCCCGGACGACAAAGTAAATTGTTGGCCGATGCGTTAAGCCGAGGCCAACAAGCATTGAAGTCTGGGAATGTGCTTTTACTACGAGGTACACATACTATTTTTTCTGAAATCGCAATCAGCATTATCAAAAACTAAGGAATTCTACATATTGTTTGCGTGTATTCAATAACTTTCTAAAATGTAAACAAGCCGGCAAAAATTTTCCCGTATCGTTTTCGAAAGTACTTTTTCTGAAATCGTTCAAGAATGCCCACTTTCTCGGAGCAACTTCAGGCCTCAAAATACGCTAATCTAGTATTTCAGTCCGTTGCTGAGCAACGAACTTTCCCAGACCGTTTTCGGAACTAAACGGTACGGGAAAGTACTTTCCCGTATCGAAAACGATACGGGAAAATTTTTGCCGGCTTGTTTACATTTTAGACAGTTATTGAATTCACGCAAACAATATGTAGAATTCCTTAGTTTTTGATAATGCTGATTGCGATTTCAGAAAAAATAGTAAGTTGGCCTCGGCCAACAATTTACATTGTCGTCCGGGAATGTATTGCTTTCAGATACACAATATACTATTCCCACACCATTTAGGTCCGAAAACAGTCCGGGAAAGTTCGTTGCTTAGCATCGGACTAAAATACTAGATTAACGTATTTTGAGGCCTGAAGTTGCTCCGAGAAAGTAGGCATTCTTGAACGATTTCAGAAAAAATATATTATGTAAATTAACAATTTTTTAGACAAAAACAGAAGCTTGATGAAGAAGAAGCAGCGGAGAAATTGAAAGCAATAGAAGTAAAACGTGCTAATTTAATTAAAGAAATGGAGATTCAAAAAGAGATATTGAAGAATACTCAGAGAAGTCATAATAAATCTTGTAAGTCGTCTATCTACTCTGATATTTCAAACGTAGATTCACGAATGCTAAATAATTGGATAGAAGACTCCAAGAAGTGCATCCGCTCAAAATCAGAATTTCCTCACATACCCAATAACGGCACAGATGAAGTTGTTCCTGATTCTCGTTCCTTCAACAGTGCAACATGTGCAAATTCTTCAAGATTGTTGGGGGTTGGAGGAAAAGATGAGACATTCATTAATATAGCCAGACGGTGTATTGACAATTCGATCCAAACCAACAAATTACTGATCCGTCAGAAACTGAAAGATCTGACACACTTCAGCGGAGAACTTACAGAGTGGCCGATTTTCATAGCAGAATTCAACAGGACTACAGAGATGCATGGATTAACTGATGAAGAAACTCTAATCCGTCTTGATCGTTCATTGCGTGGGAAAGCAAGAGACACAGTTCTAGCTCTACTAACTTCACCTTCTAATGTTTCCAAAATCATCAAAATGTTAGAGATGAATTTTGGAAGAAGTGAATGGACAATCCTATTTCTGATCGAAAACGTGAAGAAACTTCCATATATCAGAGAAGACAAAGTGGAATCTTATATCACATTCTCAAATGCGATAAACGCCTTGGTAATAACAATGAAGAATGTGAATTCCCATCTTTATCTGTATAATCCAGAGCTGCTATCTATTCTTGTTGAAAAGCTGACGTCAATACAAAAATATAGCTGGGGAAGACAGAAACGGCAGCTTGAAAGTCAGGTGCAATATGTTTCTCTAGAACAGTTTGAATGGTTCGAGGAAGAAACAAACCTTATGACTAGCATTATCGATCCGTCCCAAATGTCTAGTTCCAGACATTTACCGAAGAAAGAGAATGTGATAGTCTCAAACGGAAATACCCAAAAGAAAATGTATCCCTACAGGTTGTGTTTTCTGTCAAAATACAAACCATGTGTTCAAAGAATGCGGAGAATTTTCTGAAAAAACTATCAAAGAGAGGAGAGAAGTGGCTGCTAATCTCAAACTCTGCTTTCTCTGTTTGAAAAAGGGACATCTAGTGAATTTAACAGAAAGACACATTGTAGGTGCTTTATAATACATATTTATGGAAAAAATAGAAAAAATCAATGTATACGTAGGTGCTATAGGTTTTCCTACTGCAAAAAAGTGAATAGTCAAATAAATAAGTAAAATAATAATATCTGTCCCGCATAGCCTGTGCCTTTGGGTACACTCAATGAGTGTTTATGAGTGTAATGATGTTGTGTCTTTAGTTTATGTCAATCACTGACTTTATTCAAAAACAATCATACAGGGAGATAATTATAAACTTAGAACATTACATTTCTTCCCTGACTTCAACAAAATCAAAAAGTAAAATCTTCAAATTTTTTAGGGACAACATTTCTTGTGGATCGTATTGGAAATCGTCGCTTCATTTCCGATTCTTCATCAATCAGGATATCAGGAAGGTTAAACAAGGAATTTTCAGCTGGAGTGTCAGCTGACGATGAATGTATGACTATTGGTTCATCATCATTTGAGGAGCCCATGGTTATTGTCTCATTACAGATTTTGGTTTTATTTTCTTCCTCAATTTCTTTTGATATCTGTTCTTCCTCTTCCCTTATGAAAATACGTCCATTAATGTTCTTATAATTATTCTTCAAATAACATGAGCACATTTCAGATGCAGAGGCAGATGCAGATGCTGGATTCAAAACTGGGTTATTCTTAGATTCCAAATTTCTGTGAAATTTCTTTTAAAATGAGGCATTTCTGATGATTTTTTTGTTGTCCTCTTCGTGCTGTTATTTGACTTCCACGTATACCAATTATTATATACGGATCTGCATCAAATGGAGGTGTAAATTTATTCCTCTGTTTCTGTTTCTTCAAAACTTCCATTCCTATTTCAAAATTATGAAATTTGGTATGTCTTTTATTATCAGCATAATTTTTCTGTTTTAATTTATTCTTCAAATTTGTTTCTCGAACATTATCATGAGAAATCTCGTCATCCAGTATGGATGGTAAAATTATACGTGCTTTCCTATTAAACATTAATTCAAAAGGTGTTTTTCCAGTAGTCGAATGCGGAGTTGAACGATAGTTTAATAAAAATTTATTGATTTCTACTTCATAGTTTTGTTTTTCGAATTTGGCACATTGTATAATTTTTTTAAAAATTTTTACACTTCTTTCCACCAAACCATTTGCTTTAGGCCAGTAAGGTGTTATCTTATGATGTTTGAAACCAAGTTCATCTGCGAAATTATCGAAATTGTGGCTATTGAAAGGAGGTCCATTGTCACTTTGTAAAGTTTTCGGGACACCAAAAACTCCAAAAATATTGAATAATTTTTTTGAAACAATTTCAAAAGTTATGCAATTCAAAACTTCCACAACTGGGAATCGACTATATTCATCTATCAAAATCATTAAATATTTACCATCAGGAAAAGGTCCAGCAAAATCAATATCTACATTCTCCCATGCATATTTTGGTAATTTTTTGATAGAAATTGGATCTCTGCTATTTTCATTTGTAACTATTTGGCAAGCATAGCAATTTGATATTTCTTTGTATATCATTTTGTCAATTAAAGGAAACCAAACATTACTTCTAATCAGTTGTTTGGTCTTAACGATTCCTAAATGGCCTTGATGTGCTAATTGAATGGATCTTTTTTGCAAAATACTTGGCAAAATTATTCTGTTTTCTCTCAAAATAATATCATCCTTAATTGATAATTCATATCTGATGTGTTTATATGGTTTCAAATCTGGATCAAACCAATTATTATCATCCTCCTGTAAAACATTCAATAGTTTTCTCAAAATAATGTGCTTCTTTGTTTCTCTTTGTACTTCTTCAATTCATATCGCTTTCGGTGTACTTCTTTTAATTATAAATTTTATGTAATCTTCTACCAAAACATTTTTAACTTCGTCAATCATTTTTGCATGTTTAATTGGATGTCTTGATAAATAATCAGCAGGATTTGATGATCCGTTTTGATGATGAATGTTATATTCATATTCTTGAATTATCAAACGAAGTCTTTCCAAGCGTGCTGAAAGTACGGCTAGTGAATTTTTCAATATATTCACAAGTGGTTTATGATCTGTTTGTAGATGAAAAATGGATGCTGCCAGATAAATATGAAAATGTTCTATACCCCATGTAATAGCCAACATTTCTTTCTCTATTTGACTATACTTCATTTCAGTTTCAGAAAGAGATTTACTACTGTATGCAATCACTTTCATTTTATCGCCACTCTTGAGTCAAAATAGCACCAAGACCTTTTGGACCAGCGTCAACGTATAAATGAGTTTCTTTCTGTATATCGAAGTATGCCAAATTTTGAATTTTAGCTTGATCATTTTTTAAATTATCAAAAACTTGATGGATGTAGCCGTTAATACGTGGTAGGAAATCATCACGAAAAATGAGAAATAAAACTTTCTATGTTTTTATACCACTTCTATTTGTAACCAACGTTACTGCAGTTTCGTCCTATATGGACATTATCAAACAATACAATAATCTGAAATAATAAATAACACTTCTTAAATACCCTTAATTCTACCCGAGGCCTTTCTTAATGACTAACGGTCAATAATGACTTTTTCCTGGACCTTGTTTATTTGCGACAATGTGACTGCGCTGCCTTAAAAACAGGAGAATAGACCAAATCCAGTTGATCATTCAGTAGGTTACATCCACAATATTTGTGTTTATAAATTTCTAGGGATTCTAAATAATTCAGTTTCCAACCCTTGCTTGCATAGTGCAAAATTTCCGTATCGTTCCGACTCGGAAACTTGTGGTTGCATTCCAAGGAATGGTTTGAAAACGTCGAATCATTTTTCCCCAGTCTGAAGGACCTTTCATGTTCAGCGTATCTTTTTGAAAAATTACGTCCACATTGTCCCACATAAACACCGTTACACTCTGGACACTTAAGCTTATAAACTCCAGATTTTTCCATTTTTGCTATTCTATCTTTGGCATTGAAAAGAAAATTAGACAACCTGGCAAGCGGCCTGTATGCTACTTCTATATTATTCTTTCTAAAGAATCTCGCAATAGCCTCTGTTCTTCTCCCGAAGTACGTTAAGGTTACAAATTTCTTAGTTTCTGATTGTTTGACCTGGGATTATATTAATTTGTGCGAAAATTTAAGACGATGTTTTCTGACTAACTTTTGAATTGTGGCCGCTTGGAAACCATTATTTTGTCCTATCTGTATGATTGTTTTGATTTCTGTATCTAGATTATTAGCAGACAAAGGTAACGAGAACGCTCTATGTATCATTGAATTATATGCTGCTAATTTTTGACTATCGGGGTGGAATGAATCACTTGTGATTGTAATGTCTGTGTAGCTTGGTTTTCTGAATACATTGAACTCAAATTTATTATGATTATGTGTGATGGTTAGGTCTAAGAAATTAATTTGTCTCTCTATTTCTGTCTCAAGTGTGAATTGTATGTTACTATTTAGATTATTTATAAATATCAGAAACTGTTTAGCTGTCGTGTGGTACCTCTGAAACAGGCAAGAATATCGTCAACATATCTGTACCAAAAGTGAATATGTTTTTTGCCAAGTTCGGAATTTAGTATAGTGATCTCCAAGTTGTTCATAAATATATCTGCTAAAAGTGTACTAAGGGGTTTATAAATTTTGTTATTGAATTGCAAATAATTCTGATCTAGGCATACATCAAAATCTGTCGAAATTTCAAAAGAAGTAATATGGTCTACTTTGGCCTGATCTAATATATTTAAAATGAGAGACTTACATTCGTTATACGGTATGTTGGAGAACATACTTTTCACATCGAATGAAACTAAAATTGAATTATGTGGAGTTGTTTCTTTATTTATTCTTTCCAGAGTGTAACGGTGTTTATGTGGGACAATGTGGACGTAATTTTTCAAAAAGATACGCTGAACATGAAAGGTCCTTCAGACTGGGGAAAAATGATTCGACGTTTTCAAACCATTCCTTGGAATGCAACCACAAGTTTCCGAGTCGGAACGATACGGAAATTTTGCACTATGCAAGCAAGGGTTGGAAACTGAATTATTTAGAATCCCTAGAAATTTATAAACACAAATATTGTGGATGTAACCTACTGAATGATCAACTGGATTTGGTCTATTCTCCTGTTTTTAAGGCAGCGCAGTCACATTGTCACAAATAAACAAGGTCCAGGTAAAAGTCATTATTGACCGTTAGTCATTAAGAAAGGCCTCGGGTAGAATTAAGGGTATTTAAGAAGTGTTATTTATTATTTCAGATTATTGTATTGTTTGATAATGTCCATATAGGACGAAACTGCAGTAACGTTGGTTACAAATAGAAGTGGTATAAAAACATAGAAAGTTTTATTTCTCATTTTTCGTGTATCAAAAAGTTCTTGATGATAAGTTGACCAATCCCAAATTTCGTTCTTCTTAATCATTTTTCGAAAAATTTCCGTTTTTGAAGCTAAATTTGGAATGAATCTGCCGATATAATTCAACATTCCTAAGAAACTTCGTACTTCCGTCACTGATACGGGAGATTTCAAATTTTTTATATCGTTTATTTTCTCTGGGTCTGGTTCTATTCCCTTTTCTGCAAAGATATATTCAAAATATTTGATTCGATTGTGATTAAATTGACATTTTGTTTCTTTGAGTGTTAATCCTGCCTCCTTAAGTCTTGTTAAAAACCCTCGATAATGATCTATCATGACTTTCTTCTGTCTCTCCGAATATAAGAATATCATCGACTACGTTTATAACACCTGGTATATTTGAGAGCACTTGACGAATTGCATCTTGAAAAATTTCCGCAGCAGCATTTATTTCGAAATTCAAACGTTTATATCTGAATAAACCAATATGAGTGGAGAATGTTGTTAAAAATCTTGATTGTTCGTCTAATACCAAGTTGATGATAACCTTCAGTTAAATCTAATTTCGAAAAATATTTTGATCCATTAACTGCTGTTATCAAATCATTGATTGTCGGAGTTATGTGTCGAATTCTTTTGATAGATTTGTTTGGACATCTCATATCAATACATATTCTCAATTCGCCTGGATTTTGGGGTTTTGGAACCACAACTATTGGAGATACCCAAGGGGTCGGCGTATTAACTTCTTCAATGATATCTGTTTCCAAAAGGCGTTTGATTTCCTGTTCCACTTTATTCCTCAAATGAAATGGAATTCTTCTACGTTTTTGAGCAACTGGGTTAATGGACTCATCATAAAACAATTTGACTGTAGAATCTCTTAAACACCCAAGTCCTTTACTTTACTTATAATATTCACCGATGCTCCTGAATCAATTGTAAAAGTGATTGTTAATTTATCTCAATGTCTACCTTTGGACTTTTATTGGGCCACACAGTAAAAACTTCGTCGTAATTATCGTTGGATTGCCCTGTATAAGTTTCTTCATACCCATCGAATTTATGAGTATTAGTATTGACACTGACAGTATTTATTGCTGGATTTGTCACATTTCTTTGATAATTTTTCGCACTGAAACTTTTCTGCGGATGTTGTGAATAAGATTTTCGATAATTCCCGGAAGAAGACTGTCCAGTTGACTGCTTTCGGAGACAAACGTTTGCAAAATGTCCAATGCGTTTGTAATAATTACAGGTTTGTTGTCTTGCAGGACACTGCGATAAACCTTGTCTATGCCAAGAGTATCCACAATTTTTACGAAGTCTGTCTGTACTAATCTTGTTGATTTCATTGGAATGTGAGTAGCTAACTGGTTGTTCTATATATTTTGTTTGCATTCTTGTATTTTCCATCATTTTTCCACGGTCCAATAATTTCTGTAAAGTTGGTTGTTCTTCCAGAGCATATTTCCATAGCGAACTTTCGTTAGTATTCAAAATGATTTGATATTTGATTTCCTTCTCAGGATATGAAAAATCGCAAGTTTTTGACAGTTTCAATAGTCTCGCATAGAATTGATCTAATGTCTCATCATCTTGCCGTGCTTGACGAAAATTAAATATTTCAAATTCGATATTTAGTTTTGAGGCAAAGTATTTTTCGAATTTACGTTTTGCTAATTCGTAAGTTGATACATTTTCTTCATATATGTTAGGTAAATTCAAGAATAAATCATAAGAGTCGTCTCCTATCAAATGTAAGGGCATAGCCTTTTTTCTCTCTTCGTCAGTAATATTAGCAGCTTTTAAATAATTTTCGAATCTTGAAATCCATCTTTTCCATCTTGTACCTAAATTGTGCGTCTCTGTTTTTATATCCAACGGAGCGATAGTACCAATGTCACAAGATACAGACATTCTGGGATTTGAATGGTTTCTTGCACTTTATAAATATTACATGACCTTTGAGTTGGGCTATTGGGTTCAATTTTTTTATGTTATACGTAGGTGTTATCAATTGATATGAATATTCCTCGTCGCCAATTTGTAATGATGTTGTCTCTTTAGTTTATGTCAATCACTAACTTTATTCAAAAATAATCATACAGGGAGATAATTATAAACTTAGAACATTCAAATGAGGGAGTTTCATTATTATCATTACATATTGCTTAGGTCGCGTTCGACTGAAGAATGCAAGTGAAACCCATGATTAACACTCTTAGCCGTAAAATTGTATTCTGGCAGTCTGTGAATGTTGTATCCATAATTTCTCATGAAATGTTTTTTTCTTTTTGTAGGTGAAATGGTGTATAGTATTAATCAGATTTTCCCAACATGCAGTTTCTTGTGATAATAGCCAGCTAGAAATTCACAAAGTTTCCCCAGATCCCTGCAGCTGTATATTTTCATTCAATTTTTACCTATTTTCAGATATTCTTGAATATAAAACTAATATTTATTAGAATATTCAAAAGAAAAAAAAATCTTTAGTAGTACCTATACCTACAACATCGATACATTGTGCTTGGTCTGGTTTTGGTTGTGACCATCATAGCAAAAAAATTCATGAAAATTGGTTTCTTAGTGAACTTTTTGGATGTCTACCTAATGAAATTCGCTACGAAATGAAATTCATTCACAAAATATATCTGACTACAAAAAAAAGTAAATGCTAGCCAATAATCTTATTTATACAGTCAGTCTGCTTAAGTTAACGAAAAAAAAGTTATTCCTTATGGTGCGAACTTAAGCAGACTCACTGTATATTGATAGAAACTTTGATTTGGATATTGGGTATTTATATGTGTATATTTGAAGAAAAGTGAAAAAATATGATGAAAATATGTGTACCTGCAGTCGAAATTAAAACAAATGAAAATATATATATTTTTTAGTCGCAAAATACGAATGTCTTCCAATAAAAAAAAATTAAACAACATTAAACAAAATTAAAAAATTGATAATTTTTTTATCCCAAAACATTATACATCTCATCAGTCCATTTTTTGAACACAATTCTTATTTCTTCCATGGAGTCTTCACCTAACTTCAACTTATTTTGCACCCGTATTCGGTAATTATTATTCATTTCTTCATAGATTTCAGTTTTCGAAACCATATTTCACAGACGTGATATCTCAGCCTTTAATAATGCCATTTGTTCGTATATTTTTCTGTTCACATTTTTCTTCTCTTCTAGTTTGGGATCAATTTCCGCACATTGTCTGATTGTTTTATTGGCATCAAAAATTTGCTGCCTGGCGACTTTGGCCCTTTCCAATAAGTCTTGAAATGATGAAACGGATTTCTTCGTTTTAACCCTCCATAGGTCGCGCCACTATTTGAAACTTAGTAGGTCGCGCTGGTCTATGAAACCGTATATCTGTATATACTATATAACAAAGGACACGGATTTTTTTAATCTACAGTATGGTTCACTATAGAAACCAAAAAAGATTAGTTCTTGCAAGACAACAAAAACATAATTTCAAAACCATTTTTTTTCAACTGTTACAATACAATACAATATATTATTTAGTGACATACATCTTCCTGGCATTCTTTACAAATTGGTGTTATATGTTCCAGGCACATGAATTTATTGCATTTAAAGCAGGTAAATCTGGTCCTTCTATTCTTCTTGTAACTGCAATAATGACACCTACCTGGTTTCACATTTTCTTTGGCATCCGAAGTGCTGGGACCATATATGTCTTGTAGTCGCATTTTGAGACCCTTCGGCAGACTGGTCAAACTTGCACGTCTCTTTATGTAAGGTTCAGTCAATTCACTTGACAACTGCCTCAAAAAATTTCTTCTCAATAGCTTAGGATTACTAGGATCAAAAGTATTCGCATCATAAATAATCTGCGAATTGATACCAGCCGTGTTCAAGAGGTGGTAAAAAATTACCATCGGCCACCTTCTTGTATTGCGAGCACAGTCATAGGCACTGCATAGTTTATCCACTACATCTACACCACCCTTAGTACTGTTATAGTCGGTAATCATCGACGGCTTATTTTGATTACCAGTGTCAATTTCGTCGGAATGATGTAAACTTGAAATTAGAACTACATTTTTATTTGTCTTAGGAATATAAGACACAATGGTAGTTCCGGCGGTAAAACCAAACATGCTGCTATGTAAAGGTCTTCCTTTTGGTTTTGAAAATTCAATTGGCAATTCAGGTTTTTTTTTTTTTAAAGTTCCAATTAAAGTCAACTTATGGTCCCGGAGCAAAGTATTTACTAGAGGTACCGAAGTGAACCAGTTATCCGTGGTAATGTTACGGCCAGACTGGAAAATGTGTTGACTTAGTCGAATGACAACATCCATTCCTGTGTATGGAACCTTATACGGGCCCTCAGGCTGTTTGCCTAGATACACCTCCATATTACTTGTGTAAAACATCTTTGCATCACAAAGGGAAAATATTTTAATACCATACTTGGTGGGCTTTGACCGTATATATTGTCTAAAACTACATTTTCCTCTGAATGCTGGGAGTTGTTCATCAATGGTGACAAATTCTGATAAGCAATATCCTGCTTTGCAATTATTCACAAAAATATTAAAAACATCTCGAATAGGAGCCAATTTATCTAGGCTCAGTCGTTCTAGTCGTGTAGCTTTATCATCGAATCTGATACAACGCAGTAGAAATTTGAATCTTTGTTCAGACATAGTAAGATAAAAGCGATCTACCCCATATCCATCTCGTCTCCAAAGATCTTCACGATTCATACGATTCCCATGGCAAATTCCAGCTAAATAAAGAAGTCCAAATAATGCTCGCATTTCTATCTCGTCTGTAGTGTGTGCATCCCGCTCTCTACTGAAGTTGGTTGTGATTGATGTGATATATTTGTTAGTAGAGGTAACTATGATATCAATTATTTCTTTATTTACAAAATATGACCATATCTCGACTGGCGACTTCAAATTCTTAGTATCTGCTGTTGGAGATGGCAGCTTTCTAATGATATTTTCCCGCCTTGTGCGGACTCCTTTTGTGGGGGGTGGATGTTTTTTCCAAAAGGTTTTGTCTTTTTTTCCTATGGAGAAATTTATTTTTTATGTGATCAATTATATTTTACGCTAAAAATTACTTACCTTGACCTTTATAGCACAAACGGGTGTGGATAGTCTGTTCCTCTTCATTTTGACAGGTGTACACAGTTTCTGTACCTTCATTTTCGTCCTCAGAAATTTCTTGCTCGCTGTCTGTGTCATGAACCTCTACTTCATTCATTTGTATTTCATCAATCTCATCATTATCCGATTCATCGTCATAATGAGATGGGCCCTCATCCTGCATATCGGTCTCCTCTAGGAGTGCCCGGAGACGTTCTTGCTCCCGTTCATAGCTATACATGACTGAAAACTCTCATTCAAATAACGAATTTTTATTTGTAATACATACTTACCAATCAGAAAAAATATCCCAATCGGTCGCGCCGGAATGTCAAACCGTATACGAAACTGGTCGCGCTGGAATCAGACACCGCAATACAAAATAGCTCACTAACACCTCACTCGGTAGTGGTCCGCCGTATACTGTGGTTTCAGGTACCTATTAGGAGAGGGTATATCGAAGAGCAGCTTTGTATTCGGCGCGATCCGAGTAATAACTATGAAACACTGTTGATATGGTTTCACAGACCATGGCGCGACCTATGGAGGGTTAATAGTGTATGAATCCGTTGAGTTTCAAGATTTCGAAATGGTAATTGGTGCGATGCTGACGAGGTTGTGGGTGTATCAGCCGTGATTCGCCGCCTTTTCGCATTTTTTTGTCCTCACAAACTGGCTCAATGAGTGTATCAGTCATGATTTGCCGCCTTTTCGCATTTCTATTGTCCTCACAAACTGGTTCAATGAGTGTATCAGTCGTTTGCCACCTTTTCACATTTTGTTCGTCCTCAATCCTGGAAAGAACCACTTCACAGTCAGCCTCAAACTCACCCCATCGCAGACTTAACATAGCCCATTAAGATATCACAGACTTAACACTTGCCGATCAGTTGCATGAGAAAGTTGAAAGAATTCAATCACCCTAACGAATGCTGTGAATTAGAGAATTAGGGCGCTACATTCCTCGATTTTTCTCACCTTTGTAAATTATTCATGGAACAAAATGTCACAAGAGAGATTAGGAGTTAATAATAATAATAATAAACAATTATTTTCGGAATTCAGCGTCAATACCGTATACAAAGCATCACTGGAGTTTGTGCAAACAAATTCCACATACATCAAGAGTACTTGAGAGGCACACAAGGCCATTAAGCAAATTTATCTGCCCTAATAAAAACATTGACAAATGTGTTTTTTTCTATATAAATTCATTCAAAGATTTAATATTTATGTTGGGGTTTGGTCACCAAGTAAACATATAGACTATGACTGATCCACGTAATTGAAAGTCATTTGAAGGTGATTGAGTAATAAGCAATTGCAATAAAGTATGGAAAAATCTAAACACCACTATGTGTGAACAGTCTATTTGAAGATAGCCAAACCTTTTGAGTGTAATTTTTACTTTTAGAGTGTAATTGAAATAAGCAATTTCAAGTATATTTCAAGTATGAAGAGGCAAAGTACACAAGGTCATAACCGCAATACCGACAGTGCATGCAATAAGCAATTGGTATCTGTAATGAGCAATTATTACTTGAGAGGCACACATGGCCAATAAGCAATTGCATATTGAAAAAAAAGTAACCACTAGCAAGTACATATACAAACTCTATCTACAATTACCGACAACATTTTTAAATACATGTCTCGAGTACAAATCTAAAATCCCAATTACCCGCAATACTTCTAGATACACCTACACACCTCTAATTACATGTAATAAGGCCTCTAAGTAATTCTAGATACCTCTAAGTACCCCCTCTCATTACTGAATATGGCTCTCATTATACTTTAACAGCCGTATGCATAGTCAATCGCTGTAATGTATACGGAAGTCGGTACATTAACCACTTCCACTTTGGGTCAATAACTATGATAGACACATGACAGATGACAGCGGCAAATAAACCAGTTATGATCCAGATCTCGTTGTATCAATTAGGTTCCCTCCTCATTTACTTTACATGGCGCAGTCGAATAGAAAAAATTGAACCTCGTGGCATATATAGACGCCATCTTAAATAAGTTTTGGAAAATCCAAGCTTTGAGAACAAAGCAATAGAAAATTGTAAAATCGAAGGCAGTAATCAAGAAATGGACTTCAGGGGCGTACCACCAATGAAAATGTCAGGTAACCTGTCTGAGAACTGGACATTCTGGAGGCAAAGATTCAGGACTTACCTGTTACCAACCGAAATATCTAAAAAGGAAGAGATTGTTCAATGAGCACAGCTACTAACTTTAATAGGAGAAGATTGTGTTAGAATTTATAATACGTTTACATTTACCGACTGTTTGTGACAAAATGAAAACTGTTTAATTATCCGCGCCATTTGTGTTCGAAAGGAAAAACTTCATTTTCCCACGTCGAAGTGCG
The DNA here is from genome assembly GCA_944452925.2 of Chrysolina oricalcia. NCBI lineage: Eukaryota > Metazoa > Arthropoda > Insecta > Coleoptera > Chrysomelidae > Chrysolina > Chrysolina oricalcia. The sequence goes on along the minus strand of OX101823.2, from coordinate 45,204,743 downwards.
CGTGTGTCGAAGGAAGAGAAAAACCAAACAATATTAAAACACTCTCGTGGTAACTGCCACTGTCAAGAAAAAGTCAAGTAGAGTAGAAATGCATTTGTCGTTTTTCATCGAATAAATAATATTTACAAGTCCGAGTTTATTTGGAGTAACATCCACCCATCGACAAGTTCAAGCCTGAACATTTGGTCCAGCGAGCCGAATTGAAATACAGTTTTTCTGCGATTAACGAACATTGTAATTGTGTTGCCGATTTGCTAGTTTACGAAGTCGAGTCCAGGACGCAGAGAGGAGGAGATAGCGACGAACTTTCTGGAGAAAACAAAGTGAGTCTGTTCCTTTTTCCCGATTCCTTTTGTCATTCGAATTACCTGTCTCGTTCTGTGTTGGAATAGTCAAAAAATGCCAGACGATAACGATCAAATCGATCAACAAACCGATATTCAAAGCGAATTAAGAGATTTAAAACACAAACGAGGATCGATAAAAGCGAATATTACGCGATGTAGAACTTACTTAAGTAAATTAGATTTGCAAAACGTCAGTAAAAGATGTTTTTTAGAATTACAAAGACGACTTACTAATCTAAATCCGACTATACATGATTTCAATTCCGTACAAGAAAAAATCGAATTTCTAACGGATAATGCAGAGACCGAACAGAGCGAGAGAGATAATTTTGAATCTGATTACTATGATATTTGCTCAACGATTGAAGAAATTTTGGAAAAACGTCCCGAGCAGAATGAAACCCCATCGATTATTAGTAATGACAATGTCACCTTGACAGTACAGCCCTCACAAATACAATTGCCTACTTTAAATTTGGAAACTTTCAATGGTGACTACCATAAATGGATTGAGTTTCGCGATTGTTTTCAGGCGATCGTCGGGAAGAACGCGACGTTATCGGGTGTTCAAAAATTATGCCACTTAAGAAAATGTTTGAACCGCGACGTTTTAAAAACTATCGAATCCCTTCCTCTTACAGATGCAAACTACGAAGTTGCTTGGCAAGTTCTTTCAAAACAATACGAAAAAGGTAAACGAATTGTTGAAACACATGTTCGGAAAATTATAAACTTCCCTTGTTTAACAAAAGAATCGTCAAAGGATCTACGAAACTTATACGATACGATAAATAACAATTTACGAGCTTTGCAGATTCTAGATCAACCCGTGGACACATGGGACGCCATATTAGTCCCCATCATAACAGACAAATTAGATCAGAAGTCAAAACGCGAATACGAATCTTTTTATATCCAAGAAATGGATCGAAACCCCAGCGATAATTCGAGTCCTTCAGTAAAAAGTTTACTTGACATAATTAATAAAAGATGCGATTTATTAGAAAGCCTAGAAAAATATAAATCCGATTTTATTAGACCAGCAATCAAAACGACCCGCAATGATTTCAAATATCAATCTGCATCTAGCAGCCATTTAAATACGAACACATTTTCTTGTTACTTTTGCAAACGCGATCACACGATTTACAAGTGTGTTGATTTTCTGAAGCTTAGTGTTCCAAATCGAATACAAGAAATGAAAAGACTAAAATATTGTCTGAATTGTTTACGACCCCACGATTCTTCAATAACAAAATGCCTTGTAGTCAAATGTAGGAAATGTAACAGGGCTCCCAACACCCTTTTACATTTAGAAAAATCCGTCCACACCGCTAGGCTGGAACAACCCGCCAACGAATCACAAACAACGATTGCTTCAGATGAGATTCAAACAATTCCCGAAATCGCTTCGTCCAGTGCACTAGTAAAATCGTGCGTTGACGATCCTTCCCGAGAAAAAAGCGTTTCTTTGTTTATTGGTTCGCAAGTTCTTTTGTCAACCGCTATTATTTTTGTTCAAGACTATGAAGGACAATTACACGAGTGTCGAGTGCTTTTAGACAGTGGCTCGATGATGAATTTTATTCAAGAAGAGTTCTTTAATAAATTGAAACTTGAAAAAATTTTGATAAATCATTCGATCACAGGCGTTGGTCAAGTTTCTTCTACAGTGCGATTTAAAACGAATGTAATTATCTCTGCAAGGGATAACACGTATCAAGCCAAATTGTCTTGCCTGATATTACCACAAATTACCAGCAATATTCCTCAAATTTCGTTCAAAAAACATTATTTAGAACTTCCTGATAATGTGAATTTAGCAGATCCCGACTTTAACATTTCTAGACCCGTCGACGTTTTATCAGGAGCAGGAATATTTTGGGAACTAATAAAATCAAAAAAATTACAACTTAAAAATTCGAGATTAGTTTTACAAAGTTCCAAACTTATCTGGTGACATATCGAATAAATTACCTCTAAAGTCGATTAATTGCTTGAACACGATGAATTTAGATTCTCAAATTAAAAAATTCTGGGAAATAGAAGAAATTGTTTCCAAAAACCTTTATTCTGAATCCGAAATGTTCTGCGAAAACCATTTTTTGCAAACTTTCAGACGAGAAGATAATGGAAGATTTATTGTGAAAATTCCTTTGAAGTCAAATCATAACGAATTGGGAAATTCGAGAGAATTTGCCTTAAAAAGATTTTTCAGTCTAGAAAAAGGACTTTTAAATAACAAACCTTTATATAACGAATATGTTAATTTCATGGAAGAATATAAATCGATGAAACACTTGAAAGAAATTTCTGTGTCTCAAACTGACGAAGAATTAAATTATTATATTCCTCACCACGCAGTGGTCCGCGAATCTAGTTGCACTACAAAGGTGCTGACGTTTCGAAAATGTACCGTATGGTACAAATACATAACGATCATAGACCTCTTCAGAGGATATTCTGGAGAAACTGTCCATCTGACGAAATTAAATGTTACGAATTATGTAACGTCACCTACAGCACTGCTTCGGCACCGTTTCTAGCGATCAGATGTTTACATCAACTTGCCATCGAACATCAAAAACAATATCCCGCTGCCAGTAACGCAATAATGAATAACTTTTACGTTGACGATTTTTTATATGGTTCCGATTCAGAATTTGAAATTTTAGAGATTCAACGAGACATTATGACAATTCTAGGTAGCGCAGGTATGCATTTGCGGAAGTGGTTGTGTAATAAACCTGATTTGATTAATAAATTTAAAATAAATAAAGAATTACCAGTTAGTATATTGAATATAGCCGAAAATGAATCATCAAAAACTTTAGGAATTTCTTGGAATTCTACGAATGACACTATTCTCTATGAAAGTTCACTTCCCGATTTCAATAAAAATGAGCTAACCAAGCGTTCTATTCTGTCGCAAGTTGCGCAAATATTCGATCCCCTAGGATTGTTAGGACCGATCATAATTATGGCGAAGATTTTGATTCAAAGATTATGGCAAGAAAATTTGGGCTGGAACGATAATATTCCTGACAATTTACAATTACAATGGCGACAGTTTTACGAAAGCTTAATTCATCTAAAGGATATTAAAATTCCTAGACACGTAACAATTTCCAATAGAGTTTATCTGGAATTACATGGCTTTGGCGACTCGAGTGAAAATGCGTACGGTGCGTGTGTTTATGTACGAACAAAATGCGATAATGGCTCATACATTTCTCGATTACTTTGCGCAAAAAGCAGAGTTGCTCCTTTAAAGAGATTAACACTCCCGCGATTAGAATTATCAAGTGCTCTTCTTTTATCACAATTGATTGACAAAACAAAAAGGACAATCAATGTTAATATAGACAGAATTTTTCTGTGGTCCGATTCAACAATTACATTGTCATGGATTCGTGCAAGTCCAAATAAATAGAAGACGTTCGTTGCTAACCGGGTTAGTGAAATTCAGCGACTCACTAACATTGAAGATTGGAACCATGTAAGTTCCAGTGAAAATCCCTCTGATTTGATATCGCGAGGTACAACAACATTAAAATTGAAGGATTGTGAACTCTGGTGGACAGGGCCGTCCTGGTTCAGTCAAGTTCAATTACCGGTGACCGATTTAATTTTATCAACCGACGAAATACCCGAACAAAAATTGTAACGAACACATTAGTAAATAGTGAATTTGATTTGATATCGAAATTCGAACTGTAAAATAAAAAATAATGTTTTTCGCGCTTCAGGAGCGTTATCGACGACTGAAATGAAGACCGCACTAAATAAATTAATTTCAGTAGCACAAAAAGAATCATTTCCGAAGGAATACTTTAACTTATCAAATAAACAGTTCGTATCCCTAAAGAGTAAGTTATTGCCGTTGAATCCCTTTATGGATGAAAATAACTTAATTCGCGTAGGAGGACGTCTCCAAAATAGTTTATGTTCATTTGATAAAAAATTCCCGATAATCTTACCTTGTGACCACTTCTCAACATTACTTTCATCCATAAGAGAAAGGTTTTGGCCGATTAGAGGAAGATACTTATCGAAAGGCGTAGTTCGAAATTGCATAACATGCTTCAAGGCCAAACCAAGAACCCCCGAATATTTAATGAGCAACTTACCGAAATCTCGAATTACCGCTAGTCCTCCATTTTACAATGTAGGTCTCGATTATGCAGGTCCGTTTTTATTGAAAGACAGAACCACTAGAAATGCAAAGCTGGTAAAGGGTTACATTTGTATATTTGTTTGTTTAGTCACGAAAGCGATACATCTCGAGCTTGTATCAGATCTGTCAACCGAATGTTTTTTAGCAGCGTTAAGGCGTTTCATTGGTAGACGAGGGAAGCCACTCAACATTTACTCAGATAATGCCAAGAATTTCGTAGGAGCTTCCAATAAGTTGATAGAAATGTTTGAATTTTTAAATAATAACGCTGACGCCATTCGCGATGAAGTAGCAAAAATATTTCATGGCATTTCAATAATAATAATAATAATAAATATACTTTATTGTCATTAAAGAATTTCTTCTTGTCGACAAAGCATGAAGTCAGTAAAGAGTGTTATATATAAAATAAATATAAATATACAACTATAGCATTAAAATTACTGTAATAGAACATTGAATAAAAACATTGAACAAATGTTTTTGTCGAAACATACATAGGTATAGAAACAACACAAACTTGAATATATAAGCAGACCTAATGAGAGTGAGGTAATCACAAAAATTCTAATCAGTATACCCATACCTATATTAGGACATTCGAGAAGTATTCAGATTGAGTCATCGTAGAATTCTTTAAGGCTGTAATATGGTCTGAGCTTCAGTAGTTCTTTGACAGTTTTCCTGAATATTTCAATATCCATTAATGTACTCCTAACATGGTTTGGCAAGTGGTTATACATTTTAACACCATTGTAATACAAGGAATCTCTCACCAAAGACGTGCTGGGTATCGGCAGTTTCAAACTATTAATGCTGTGGCGTGTGGGATAATTAGACTGAGCACTGTCAAATTTGGTGAAGTGTTTCCTCACCAAGCATACGGTCTCTAATATAAACAAAGATGTCACTGTCAAAATTTTATTTTCTTTAAACAATGGCCTACATGAGTCGCGAGGTTTAGCTTTATAAATATATCGAATTGCTCTTTTTTGAAGCACCTGCACAGTTTCTAGTTGGTCTAGGGTACACACTCCCCAGAAAGGTATCCCGTACCTTAAATGTGACTCGATTAAGGCATAATATGCTGTTTTAGCAGTCTGGGATCCAAGCTCTTTTGAAATTACCCTCACTGCATAGCATCCAGAGGATACTTTACTTTTGAGTTGCTCGACATGCCTATCAAATTTTAATTTTTTATCTATGAAGACTCCCAAGAATTTGGTGCAGTCTGTATTTTCAATGACTCCGTTATCAAAGGAAAAATTATCAAGTGAGCATCTAAAAGTAACTATATTTGTTTTATTTATATTGAAGGATAGAAGATTCGAGTCACACCATAACTTGATCTTTTTTACATCTACAGATATTTTTTCCTTCAGATCTTCTTCTGTTTTACTGTGCCACAAAATCGTGGTATCATCTGCGAAGAGTGTTACTTTACCAGTCAAGTCAATATTTGTGAGATCATTAACATATATCAGGAAAAGTATGGGACCCAATACAGATCCTTGAGGCACACCAGAATTGATCTCAATTTGCTTCGAGTATTCATTTGTATTTGATTTTACTGTTTGTCTTCGACCTATGAGATATGATTTGAACCATTGCAGAGTCACTCCTTTACATCCATAGTGATTTAGTTTCCGCAAGAGTATCTCGTGATCCACGCAGTCAAAGGCTTTTGTTAGATCACAAAACACTGCCGCCGCAACATCTCCACCATTGATGTTTGAGTAGACCTCGTAAAGAAATGTAAACACCGCATCATGGGTGTTTTTATGTTCCTGAAATCCAAACTGATTCTTACTAATAATATTATGCGTTAGGAGGAAAGAGCTGAGTCGTTTCTTAACCAGTTTTTCTATCATTTTCGCAATGGTCGGGATAAGGGAGATTGGTCTATAATTAGAGGGGTCGTCCAGGTTGCCTCCTTTGTGTAGGGGAATAATTACGGATGTTTTCAGGAAGGATGGGAACAAACCATTTTGAAATGAATGATTAATCAGTGATACTAGTACCTCAAGTACACTGACTGGAAGATTTTCAATAATCTTAATGGATATATCATCGTAACCAGATGCACTTTTATTTTTGATATCCTTAATTGTTTCAATCAGTTCATTTATGTTGGTGTCATATAATACGAAATTGGTATTTACTGTGTGATTTTTTAAATTATTCAAAGGATCAAATGGTACAACTATTTTTTCGGTCAATTTTTGTGCTATGGAACAGTAAAATTCATTCATCTTATCTGGACTAATAGGTATGTCGATAAGGTTTCTTTTATTGCAATTGCCTCTTAGATCTTTTATAATCGACCAAGTCTCTTTCATTTTATTGCTCGAATTATTAATTCTGTTCTTATAGTAATTTTCTTTTGCTAACTTTAGGACTTTTCTGTAGATTTTTTTATTAAGATTAATATGAGAGTGGATAATGGGATTGTTTGTAAACTTTCTTATGCAGTGCAGTGAGCGTAAGTTTCTTGAGGACGTCTTTATTCCTTGTGTTATCCATGGTTTCTTATATTTGAGTTTGATTTTTTGAATAGGAAAAGATTCATTGAATACCTTCACTAATTGATTGTGAAATATTAGGAATGCATCAGTCTGAGATGAAATAAAAGCCCAATTTAAGTTAAGACACTTATGATAAAACTTCGCGTAATTTGTACTGCTGTACAGCCTGCCATATTTATATTTAACATTATTTTCTGTATCATTGAAACATATTGTACATTCAACCGTTTCATGGTCCGATAGTCCGGAGGATGAAACTGAGCAATTGATCTTCTCTTCAACCAAGTTGCTACAGATATAATCGATACAAGATGAGGAATACTGTGATATACGGGTATCTGACTTGACATGCATACTCAAGTTGAATGATTCAAGTAGTCTTACAAGTGACTGAGTTGCTGTAGAATTGTTGTTATTATAATCTATATTGAGATCACCAGTAACTAGTATAATGGAATTTATTGATAAGTCATTTAGTATTAACTCTAAGTCCTCTAAAAATAGATTCACATCCGATGATGGTGATCTGTACAGGCACAATATATACAAATTTATTTTTTTGAAGTGACAAATGGAGCATTCAAATACTTTCTCTTTTATTAAGTGATTGTACTTGGAAATATTTTCAACAGGAAATTTTTCGGAGAATTCCTTGTTTACTAAAATCATGGTGCCTCCATAGCCCAAAGCTCTACAATATTTAGAGGGTACAATATAATTAGGTATAAAACAAGGTTCATCATTATTAAGCCAGTGCTCAGTTAACACAATTACATTTGGAAAGTTTTTGTCATCAAGATATACCAACAGTTCATCACTTTTACAACGTATGGATTGAATATTCAATAATAATAGAGAGAATTTTTGTTGGCAGATTTTGTTCGTTACCTTTGCTGTGTGTTTTGGTCTCGATTTTCGAAAAAAGAATTTTCCTTAGAGTTTTCTGCACTCATTGTAACATAGTCCTCTTGCAATGTACTGCTTGTGGCACTATCCATTCTCGAAACTCTGCTTATGGTCTTGAGGACAATACTACCGGTTTTTTGTGTGAGGAATCTCAATACATCTTCAAGTATTCCAAGTTTTCTTCCTTTTTGCTTATGGTCGATCATAATCTTCAGGGATGTGCATAGGTTTTGTTTGCTGAAGAATTTTGCTCGTCCTAGTATTTTTTTAATAATAATATTATCTATGTGCTTATCGCATTCCGTAATGAGTAGTAGATTCGTAATTTTACTTATGGGTAACAGTTGTCTTAGTGCTACGTGTAACGTTTTGTTGTTACTGATGTTACTAGTAGTACACATGATTATGACATAGTCTTCGGACCTATAGTCAAAAGTGTCATTGAAAATTGTACTAGTTAGTTCTGATAGCTCCTTTTTCGGTTTCAGAATTTCAGAAATATTGTATTTGGCATTTTGAATAGATTTTCTTAACACGTCAGAAAATCCTGTAGCATACTGATCACCGATTATAAGTATTTTGTCCCTGTGCATATGGGTTTCCTCAACAATGCTTGAAGTTTCCTCACATGACCTTATTGTGATTTCTACTTGATTATTGAGAACATCATTTTGCCCAACTGGACACTCAGCTATGTTGGTTTTCAGTCCATTATCTGGGTGATTTTCTACGTCTGAGGGTTGATGTTGATTCTCATTGTGAGAAACGTCGTTCAAAATGTCCACTGAATATATGTCCGTTTCTTGAGATAGTGTGTTCAATCGAGTATCTTCATTGGGTTGAATATTGTCATCATTTAATATTTCAACTTCAAAGGAATTAATTTTCCTGGATTGCCTTTTCTTCCTCCTTTTTTTTTACATCTTATGTCTTCCACTTTGTATAGTCTGTCATTTCTAGTTTGTGTACCTTGCTCAATACTCTGTATAATTGTCAGAGTTGGAGTTGAAGTTGAAGTCTCAGTCACTTCTATTTTATTCTCTTCCTGCTGTAGAGCTTTGTCAATGAATAAATTTATTGGTTCCCGTTGCTTATCACCCTGTATATGGAGCCTGCTTGGTGATTCATTGGGTTTCGGAGACACATTGTCCTTTTTTGCCGGGGTATTCCTTTTTTTGTCCAGTTCCGCGTCTGATAGGAATTCCTTGGTCGAATGTTTTTCATCAGTTTGAGTTTCAGTTGTTTTTGTTTCAAGATATTTATCAGCTTGTTTTTGTATGTAAACGGTGATTTGTTGTTCTAGTTTTACAATCTGTTGTCGTTGGATTTCTACCTGTTCATTGAGTTTAGATTCCATTTCAAGGGCTTCACTTTTCCATACACTCGTTTCTTCTTTCAGTTTGGTAATATAATTGCATTTCCAGTGATTATCCTCCACCAGATCTCTAATAGTTTGTTCAAGAACGCTGTCAGGCTGGCTTGTGTTTTCTTCATTTTCACTTTCGGCTTCACAGCAAATCACTTTGTTCCCACTAATAAAGGTAATTGTTTTTTTCATTCGCATGATGCAACTTTGGTGAAAAACACTGAAGCATTTAGTGCACACATAATGTTTTAGAGGCTTTTTACAACATTTATAACTATGAGAGCCATCCACAATACCTTCACTTTCGGCCATCTTGCTTTCATCCCAGCACGCACCCATCATTCGGTGGCATATGGGAAGCGGGCATAAAAAACGTGAAAGCGCATTTAACAAGAATACTGGGTAACGCGAATTTAGTATACGAGGATTTTTTGACTGTTTTGATTCAGATCGATGCGGTAGTAAATTCCCGTCCACTTTGTCCCATTACAACCGATCCAGACATTATCCCTTTAACCCCAGGCCACTTTCTTATTGGTCGAAACCTTACTGGTTTACCAGACTCAGATTTTAAAGACTTACCAGAAAATCGTTTGAAGAAATATGAACGACTTCAGAAGCTTGTTCAGCATTTTTGGGTACGCTGGTACAAGGAGTACCTTAGCGAATTACAAATCCGTACAAAATGGAAGTATCCAGATATAGACAATAACTACATCAAAGTTGGCAAGGTAGTTCTCGTGAAGGAAGACAATTTTCCACCCATGCAGTGGCCTCTAGGAGTCATCGTGAAGCTTCATCCTGGCAAGGACGAAATCACTCGAGTAGTGAGTGTGAAAGTGCGGGATCAAGTACTCAAACGTGGAGTCACCAAGATTTGCGTATTGCCGGAAGAATAAGAAACTTTCTTTCAACGGACAATTTATTTTGAACTCTTGAGCAAAGAAGTCGAATTGTATTTTTCTTTGCATTTATACCTTGTTTGTATTATTAACATGTTGAAATAATGTATTTCAAGGGGGCCGGTATGTTTGTGACAAAACGAAAACTGTTTAATTATCCGCGCCATTTGTGTTCGAAAGGAAAAACTTCATTTTCCCACGTCGAAGTGCGCGTGTGTCGAAGGAAGAGAAAAACCAAACAATATTAAAAACACTCTCGTGGTAACTGTCACTGTCAAGAAAAAGTCAAGTAGAGTAGAAATGCATTTGTCGTTTTTCATCGAATAAATAATATTTACAAGTCCGAGTTTATTTGGAGTAACATCCACCCATCGACAAGTTCATGCCTGAACACCGACGAAGAAAAGGATAAATTGACGACACTTATAGACAAGTTCGATATGCATTTTAATCCGAAGAAAAACCTCACCTACCTGAGACACAAATTCTTAACATGCCGACAACAAGAAGGGGAGCCTGTAGAACAATATATAACAGAATTGAAAAACTCAGCAATTGGATGTGAGCTGGGAAACTTACAAAATAGCTTGATAAAAGATATACTGATCTGCGGGATCCTGTCAGAAGAACTGAGAGAAAAGCTCTTGCAAGAGGATCATGACACGCTGGAAGAGGCAATCAACAGGTGTGTAACAATGGAGAACACAAAACAGCGCAGTAGAGAAATTTCAAACAAGAAGGACAGTCAGATAGATGCACTGAGTAGGAATAGAAGATTTCACACTGGCTATGAAAATCGACAAACAAGACGAAAGAATAGCATAGACCAGAAACAACGGAAGTGCCAGAAATGTGGACAAGACCATGGATACGGAAGATGTCCAGCATATGGAAAGAAATGTTCAGCATTTTGCGCAACAATGTAGAAATAAGATAAGTAACAAAATTGTTAAGAAAAATAATTATTCAAATAAAAAAGTTGAATGTATAGAAACAAACGACTTGTACCAGCAGGGTAATAAATTTAACAGTGAAGATAATGATTTTTTATTTTTAGGTAGTATAGATAGAATATCATTTAACATAGGACAAGGAAAAAATGAGAAAGTATATGGTATTTGTAATGATAAGAAGGAAACATGGTTAATAGACATGGAAATAGAAGGAAAAGGACTGGTAAAAATGAAATTAGATACTGGAGCTGCAGCTAATATAGTTCCATTGAGAAATCTGGAAAAAATTGGATTTAATTTAAAACAAATTAAGAGAACCAGCACAAAGTTAACGTCATATACAGGTAACGAGCTTGATATAGTAGGCAGTTGTTGGCTGAATGTCAAATATAAAAACAGGTCAGATAGAGTATCATTTTATGTAGTTAAAACAACAAATTGCGGTATATTAGGGTTAAAAACTTGTAATAAGATGAATTTAATAGCTAGAGTAGATTCTTTAGGAGACAACGACGAAAACAATGTTCATGATTTGATAAACAAATATGAGAATTTATTTAAAGGAATAGGCTGTATAATCGTCCATACCATATTGATCTGAAAGATAATGCAAATCCAGTGACTTTCATGCCTCGAAAAATTCCATTTGCAATTCAAGAAAAGGTCAAAGAAACTCTAGATAAGTTAGAAAAAGAAAAAGCAATTGTAAAAGACAGTAACAGTGCAGACTGGGTAAATCCCCTGGTGCTAGTTAAAAAACCAAGTGGAGCAATTAGAATATGTCTTGACCCAAAGTACCTCAACATAGCAATTAAGAGACATTACTTTAAACTACCGACATTCGAAGAACTGACGTCAAAACTGAGAGGTGCAAAAATATTCACCACCTTGGATGCTACCCAAGGATTTTTACAAATTCAGTTAGATTATGAAAGCTCAAAACTCTGCACATTTGCCACTCCGTTTGGTCGTTATAGATTTATTCGTATGCCGTACGGGCTGTCAAGTTCTGCAGAAGTATTTCAAGAAAGGATGTTTGAGATATTTGGGAGCATCGAAGGCTGTGAAATTTATATAGACGACATACTTGTATATGGAAAAAATATTGAAGAACACAATTCTCGACTAAAAAAGTATTTAAATCAGCAGAAAGCCAGAACATAAGATTTAACAAAAGTAAATGCCAGTTTGGTATAAAACAAGTGAAATACATGGGTCATGTAATAACAGATTCAGGTGTATATCCAGATGACGCAAAGGTCGAGGCTATAAAAAACATGCCAGAACCAAATAATTTACAAGATGTACAGAGATTCTTAGGTTTTGTCAATTATGTTGGTAAATTTATTAAAAATTTATCTGAAATTACAGCTCCTTTGCGAGAGCTGTTGAAAAAAAAATTTTTTTTCACTTGGGAAGATAAGCAAAGCATAGCTTTTAAAAATCTGAAACAAATAGTGAGCGAAGCACCTTGTTTGAGGTTTTACGATGTCAATAACAAAAATACAGCTGTATCTGTAGATAGCTCACAATGCGGTATGGGAGCTACCATTCTTCAAGATGGTATTCCATGCGCGCATGTGTCAAGAGCACTTAATGAAGCCTAAAAAAGATACGCACAAATCGAAAAGGAGCTTCTCGCTATTTGGTTTGGATGCTCAAAATTCCATCGATATATTTTTGGTGAAAAAGTAAGTATGACTTTGATCTGATATATAGGCCAGGAAAAAGTTTAATTATTGCTGATATGCTATCCAAAGCATATATTGACAAATGTTTTGACGAAAATATAGATGCAGAATTAGAGGCTCAAGTTTGTTTAATTAAAAAATTTGTAAATGCATCTGACGAAAAAATCAAGCAGTTGAAACTAGCTACAGAAAATGATCCTATCTTGCAAAAAGTTAAACATTTTATAACAGAAGGTTGGCCAAATAAAATAAAAAACGTACCAGAAGAAATCAGATTTTATTTTAAATTTAGATCAGAATTAACATTTGCAGACCAATTGATTTTCAAGGGTGCTAAATTGGTAATTACAAAAGAATTACAGAAAGAAACCTTAGAAAAGCTACATCTTAGTCATCAAGGCAGTAATAAAACCATAACAAAAGCCAACAATTCCTTCTATTGGCCATTTATGAACCGACATATACTAGACAAAATAATGAACTGTTCCACATGTCAATCAGTACAGAAAAATAACCGTGCAGAACCAATGATTCCTCACCATATCATCAAAAAACCATGGAACAAAGTAGCAATGGATGTTTTTCATCTGGGGACAGATTCATATTTATTAATAGTTGTCAAAATATTTTGAAATCCACAATCTCAATAGAGATTTAACAAGTGAAAATATTATAAGGCACACAAAATCAGTTTTTTCTAGATTAGGTATTCCCAAAACAGTTATTTCAGACAATGGTCCTGAGTTTAGTAGTTTGAAATTCAGACAGTTTGCAAAAGGTTGGGAATTCGAACACTTAACATCATCTCCCCGATACCCACAATCAAACGGGGAAGCAGAAAGGCACATCCAGACAATCAAAATTACTTTGAAGAAATGTGTAAATGAGGGGTCTGACCCCTATTTAGCAATGCTCGCATTGAGAAATACCCCTTTAGATGGAAAACATTCACCTGCGAACATTATGTTTGGTAGAGATTTAGGAGAACTTTTACCTATTCCAGAGAAAAAAGACAATTTTAATAAACTAGAATATGACAAATTTATTGATAACTCACAAAAACAACAAAAATTCTACTATGATAGAAAAACGCATAATGACTTACCAGAATTGGCAGAAAACAGTGATGTATTTGTAAAAATTAAACTCAATCAAAACTGGATAAAGGGAAAAATAATTTCTAAAGTAGGAATAAGGTCATACAGGGTGAAGTTAGAAAATGGACGCTACATAGTGCGCAATAGAAAATTTATTAAAATTAGAAACATTGCACATCCACTTTCTAAAGACACCCAAAATTAAAAAAATAAAAAAATTTACAGCGTAAACAATAAGATATATTCAAAATTGTACTGTGTCAAAATGAAATTTACTGTGTAAACAATTACATGTAACAAAAATTGTACTGTGTCAAAATGAAATTTACTTTGTAAAAAATTACATGTATCCAAAATTGTACTGTGTCAAAATGAAAATATTTACTGCGTAAACAATAAGATGTATTCAAAATTGTACTGTGTCAAAATGAAATTTACTGTGTAAACAATTACATATAACAAAAATTGTACTTTGTCAATGTGAAAATAATGTTTAAAAAAATACAGCAATGAAAATAGATTATGTAGTTGAAAATTAATTGTGAAACTGTAAGAAATAGAAGTCTGATAATAATGGGTCTCATAGTAAATTCATTTTTATGTACAGGAGAAAGATGTAATGTATACGGAAGTCGGTACATTAACCACTTCCACTTTAGGTCAATAACTATGATAGACACATGACAGCGGCAAACGTGCCTACGAGAAATAAACCAGTTATGATCCAGATCTCGTTGTATCAATTAGGTTCCCTCCTCATTTACTTCACAATCGCCAGCGACTCGCCAGAGTTTCGCCGTTCGCTACACAAGGATTATAATGCACAGTCGAGCTCCAAAAAAGTGACAACTACGCGATAAGTCACATTTTGGCTAAACGCTGGCGATGTACCACTTTTTTGGAGCTCGACTGTGCATAATAGTTCTTGTGTAGCTAGCGGCGAAACTCTGGCGAGTCGCTGGAATTGACTATGCATACGGCTGTAACAGTACTTGAGAGGCACATAAGGCCAATAAGAAATTGTGTATTGAAAAAAAAGTAACCACTAGCAAGTACATATACAAACTCTATCTATAATTACCCACAACATTTTTAAATACCTCTCATTACATGTCTCGAGTACGAATCTACAATCCTAATTACCCGAAATACTTCTAGATATACCTACACACCTCTAATCACATGTAATTCGGTCTCTAAGTACTTCTAGGTACCTCTAAGTACTTCCTCTCATTACTGGATATGACTCTAAGTACTCCCTCTAAGTACTTTCTCTAATTACACTCTAATTACACTCCTCTAATTACATTTCAAACTACTGAATAGTTATGGCAAATTTGTTATATCAGTCTGTTTTTGTTGACAAATATTTTGATTTGGAGACCCTGAATAACATAATAGAATTTTTCAATTTAAACATTAACCATAATAAACCTCCTCTCATAGCAGAAAATAATTTTAAAACGAAATCACAAAAAATTTGGAAAGTTAATTCCCAAAGAAAATAAATTATGGAAAATATATATTTTGCTAATTCTTAAATGCTATGTAACTTCAACTATGACACAAGACTTAAAAGATTTGATTCACAATCATCATTCATTATATATGTCTTTATTTGGGCAACATCTCACACCGAAGTTTCATTTTATGACCCACTATTCAACTATTCTCAAAAAGTGTGGACCATTGCCGAATCTATAAACTCTAAGGTAGAAATCGAAAAATCATCAATTTAAGTTGTCTGCAAACGTCATTGCATCCAGAGTAAATATTGGGCAGTCTTTGGCAATTAAACATCAACTACAAATAGTTTCAAGGTTTGCAAGCCAAAAAGGTTTTAACGAAAATATTTCTTTTACTTGTTGCCATGAATATTCTGATATTTCAAAAGTTTTTTATCAATTTAATCACTCAAGCAATGAAATATCAAGACCTCAAAGGTACGGTCAAAATAACTAAAAATTGGGGACATTATTTGTGTAGAGTTTGAAAAAAATCCATCTTTTGGAAGAATTTTAGACATAGTTGTTAGCTAAGACAACAGTGTTTTACTAATATATGAATATTTAACTACTATACATTTTGATGAACATTTTTTTGCTTTCCTAGTGAATGAAAGTATCATGAGAAATTGTATTTCATTTGAAGAACTTATATTTTATGACATTCAACTTGTTCAAATTACTAATTTGAATTTTATATCTATAGAATGAATGAATAGGCTGATGTGATTGAGAACGTTACCTCTACAAATTTTTTTTCAAAATATTCTATCAGCGTTTTGCCATAAAATACAGCGTTTTCAAAATGTTTGGATTTCTGAAATGACATATTTTGTTTTTGAGCTGGAAATAATGTGGGACATACTGGATGGATAATTGTGCCTCTTTAGATTTAAGTTTGTTTTGTTTTTATTCTGAGAACATTAATTTTTTGTTATGGGATTTCAAAGAAATCTATTTTATTTTGTTTGTCCATTTTGTTTCTTCCATAATGAGAACAACAATGAACTGAAGAATACTTCCAAAGAAATCTTTTTTTATTTATTAGAGATAAGTTGTTTCGATGCTGATAAAGTATGAATAAAGTATTTTATTACAATTTTTATAGTGTTATTTTTAATCAAAATCCTTGATTCCTTAAAGATATATGGAGCTGAAATAGTTCACAAGGGTTTTATCAGAAAGTGTAAACTAATTATCTCATGTTAGCAAAATATTTGCAGGAAATCTCTTTGAAACTGAAACTATATCGCGTCCGACAAAATTAGGATAATTAAACTAATCAGACCTTTGAATTTTCAAAAACTGACATCAATTCAAATGTAAATCAGTAAACATTCAGAGGTTGATTGAAGTTTGTTTATACTAGTTTTGTTGGACGCGTCCAATGGTATATCACTTTTAAGAAATTTCCAACAAATATTTTTACTATTGTAAGATAATCAATTTCCACTGGCTAAGAAAAACTTATGCTGCCATGGGTAAGAACTATGTTATTCTAAAAGAGATGCTATCTGTATCAGTTATCTACTTCAACAACAAAATTATAGACTGAAACCTCTATCTTATGACAGCTTAGTTATTATCCTACAACAGCACAGGTAAATTCCTTTCAGCATAGTTACTTTCCTACGAGAGCATAGCTACTTTCCGTCGATATCATAGTTACTTTCCTACGACAGCGTAGATACTTTCCTGCGAGAGAGTTGCTTTCCTATACGGCAACATAGTTACTTATCTACGGTAGCATAGTTACTTTCCTACGACAGCAAAGTTATTTTCATACAACAGCAAAGTTACTCTGCTCCAACTGTAGGTAATTTCTTTTTAAGTAGCTGTGCTACCACAGGTAAATGTTGACAGTAAAGTGCACTCTTCTGCAGCAGTAAAGATATTTCCTGTCCCCTATGTAGCCAAAATGTTTGACTATAGCAGCATAAAAATTAGATATGACGATGAAAAAATTCTCAGTGTGTGTTGAATGTAGATCAAAATATCTACATATTTGTTGAAGCGCCATGTGTTTCTATATTGCGATATTTTGGCAACACTGTAATGATAGAATGAATAAAGTAGGACCTTGATAGTTCTGTTTGAGAGTGTTTCATTTTTCTACTCTTTGAGTACAGTTTTTGTCCATAAAAGTATAATTTCCACTATAATTAACAGGTTATGGGCCCAGGGAACTGAAAAGCCCTTGGACAATACTACTTGTAAGATTGATCGACTTACCTGTAAGGATGATCGATCGTAATTATTCGAGCATCGTAGTCTTTCCATGATTCATCTGGTAGTTTCCATTATTCGGTTTATCACGCACCAGTTTTTAAAAGAAGTGTCATCTTTTTACATACTGATAACCAACCCATCGATATCGGCTAGCCAGTTCATTTTGTGACTGAACATTTGGCACTTTTTATTTGCAGGGTAGAAATGAGAACATTTTGTGGAGGGTGGGCTGAATCATGGAAAGACTACGATGCTCGAATAATTACGATCGATCATCCTTACAGGTAAGTCGATCAATCTTACAATTATTCATCGCATCTCCGTCTTTCCATGATTCATCTGGTAGCTGTTTAGAGAAAATAAAAGTGCAATTCAAAATATATAATCTAAATACTAAATTGAACAATGTGGACAATTATAATAGCCCATAATACAATAATAATAGTTATAGCACAATGCATACTCAGTATATATTACTGAGAAATTAGTAATATAATTAATTCTGTAACAATACATTTTTGGATTACAAAATAATAGATTTGGCAAAGTTTTCGGGATTCTTGGAAATAGGCTTGTTATAGAATTTGTTGAACGTTTCTGATTTTTGAGTCCACCCTGCTGTGGATCGTATTGTTTCTATATTGACACCTGATTGATAAGCTGCTGATGTCGCAGCGTGTCGAACACTGTGACTGGAAAAACGTGATGTATCAATCCCGCTTTTCGAAAGAATTTCTTTAATCCATCGAGAAATAGTTTGCGACGATGCTGGTTGAAACGGTTTTTTGTGGGTGAGAATTAGGGCTTTTTCACCTTGTGTACGATATTTCATGGTTGTTTCTAGATAATATTCTAAAGTAGATGCTACACATAATTGAGGTTTTTCGGTAAAGAAGGGAAAAATGAGATGAGGTTAATTTCTGTTTTTTCCCGATGTCTTAATATTTTGAGGAATCCTAATTTCAATTCTGCTTTCTACTTTTGACATATTATCAATTGTTATTTTTGATAGAGTTTGTACCCTAGTAGCAGCAGTCAGAGCTAGAAGCGTTACTAATTTCAAAGAAAGAGCTTTAAGATCTAGATTTTCAAGAGGATGCAGTGTCTGTAGGTAGTCCAAAACAAGTGATGGGTCCCAAGTTATTGAGTATTTGGGTGCGGAATGTCTTTTGTTATATATTCCCTTGAACAAACGTTTCAACATTATTTCGTCTTCTGGCTTGAAGGTAAAGAGTAAAGCCAGAGCTGACCTACATGTATTCATAGAGGAGTAAGACAATTTTGACTCGAACATTTCTGACAAAAACAACATGATTGTGTTGAAGTTATACTTCTGTGGATTTTGATGTTTTTTCTTACAAAATTTCCACCATTTTCTGTAACAGTTTGAGTACTGAGACAACGTTTTGTCAGATAATGACGCCATCATCACTGGTACCGCTGTTTCCGGAACTTTTGTGCAAAATTCGTCCCACATAATTTTCCTACAACCAGAGAAAGCGTCCTGTTGAGTGGATGTGGCTCTCTGAAAGGGGATAAAATTAAGTTCTTATCAGGGCCAAAATTAATTGGTTCTTCTATCAAAAGACTTTGAAATAGGGGGTACCAGGGCTGTGAGGGCCAATTTGGAACTATAACAATGCCTGTGGCTTCATCTTCTACAATTTTTTCTAAAACTCTATCTACTATTGCAAATGGTGGAAATGCATAGAATTTTATTCCTTTCCAGTTCACAGTGAAGGCATCTACGAACAAGGAATCGTGGTCAGGACCCCAAGAGAAGTAAGTTTTACATTTTGTATTTACTTTTGATGCAAAAAGGTCCACATGAGAAACCCCCAGGTTACCAACAATGATTTTATACAATTTATCATTCAGTTCGTATTCCGTATCGAAGTATTTTCTTCGAGATAATGAATCTGCCTCAACATTTTTAGAAGAGCTTATATAGGATGCACGAACAAATATATTTTTGGATTCACACCAATCCCACAACTTCCTAGTTTAGTGATTCAGATACTGAGACCTAGTACTTCCCATTTTGTTGATACATGCAATGGCCGTGGCGTTGTCAATCCTTAAGAGGATGTTACTATCGCGCATGTTCTTAGCAAAAACTTTCAAGGCATAATATGCAGCTTTTAACTCTAGCCAATTGATATGTTTGGCTTTTTGTTTTGCACTCCAAAAACTCCGTGTACCAATGCCATTACAGAAACCACCCCCAACCGATGTCCCCAACCGAGTCTGAGAAAATTTCAATAACAATTTTTTTTCTGTTTCAAAGACTTTTTTGCATAATTTATATTTATCATCCACCAGTCAAATTCTGACTTTAGATGGAAAGGAACTTTCATTTTACCACTGAAAGTTCCTCTCACCATAATCTTTTCAATTTCGAACGGTTTTGTGTGTAACCATCCATATTTGAGTGTTGGGCTAACAGACACAAATTTACCAATCAAGGATGCAAAATATCTTATACGACAATACTGCTTGCCACGCAAAGTTTCAATCATATTTTTGATAACTATTTGTTTTTCTGAAGGAAGGCTCAGAGTCATGTGGTAAGAATCAAATATGAAGCCCAAATACTGTATTTTTGTTTCAGGGGTCAAGCTACTTTTTTCATAATTTATAATGAATCCTAATTCCAATAGTAATTGTTTACAATTGTTTGTATATTTTTCACATTCTTGGTAAGTTTTCCCTATTACAAATATGTCATCTAAGTATACAGCTACAATGCATCCCTTTCTGCGTAAGTACGAAAGGACAGGTTTCAAGAGCTTTGTAAATATATAAGGTGAAATATTTAATCCCATCGGAAGGCAAGTAAATTCATAAATAATATTTTCAAATTTAAATCTTAAAAATTTTCTGCAGCTTTTTTCTATTGGCAGTAAAAAGTATGCATCCTTCAAATCGAAAGATGTAAAATAGTAGTTACTTTCTATGAGTCTGATAACGGTCTTATAAGATTCAAGTTTGAAATATGGTGCATTTATGAATACATTAAGATTTTTTAGATTGAGGATAAATCTATATGTACCATTAGGTTTCTGAATAAAAAAGTATGAAGAAATAAATTCATCTTTGACTCTCGACCCAACCATTATGACTCCCTTTTCAAGGAGCAATGCAAGTTCTCGTTTACAAAGGTCTTTTTGAGAAGTAGACAAGTTTACCTTTGGCAAGTTTTGCTGAAATGGTTTTGTATCGAATGGTAAAACAACACCTCGAATCCATTCCAAAATAAATGAATTTTTGGTTAACTTCGCCCATCTATTAGAGAAAAATTTCAACCTGCCTCCATACGGAGTAATTACCTTTGTGTGTTAGCGGCGGTTCTTGTACTCTCGTGCTCGGTTTCGACTGTAGGATGTCCCCCCTCTCCGCAACTGGTCCTTCTTCCAGTGAGGAGACTGTTTCATCGGTTCTTCTTGTTTCGTTCCTTTCATTCTTGTCTTTTGAAAAGGTACCTTGTAGTTTAAAGAAGTCTTGGAATATGTGACAGTCGAAGGACCTGGCCTCGGTTGCCATATTTTTGCCGTTTGCATTGATTGACTGGCCTTAACGTTGCCAATAAATTCGGTACCAAATAAAAAGTTGTCAATTGAACTGTGCGAGCGGCTGATTTCGAATTTTCATTCAAGAATGACATAATGTTATGTCTCCTGTGAATCGAAATTATGTAATGTGCATTTGCTAGTAATTGTGTAGCTTCACTCAGTTTTTGTAGCATGTCGTCTGTAAAAATGATATCCTTGTTGGGTTCGTTCAATTTTTGTGTAATTGGTACACCCAGAGCAGATAACCCTGCCCCAATTTGGTCTTGTAAGGCCGTAAGCAATTTATCATCCTTCTGCGCATAATCTGATAAAATGGGTTTTAGTTCCTCATTTATTTGAGGGGCCTCAAGTGAATCACAATTTTGTGCGATTGGGTATTTTTTCAACAATTCGGTACGGTTTTCTTTCGATATCCCTTTTCTCAAATAGTGTGTACAACGAATGACAATCTCATCGTTGAGTTCGGGGCCTGAGTTTTCCATTTGACCTGGATTGTTGCCGAATAAAGCAACAAGGACGTTTTCTGCAGGTGCCACATTTTCAACAACAGCTCTGACACATTCATCCTGTTTGTTCCCCATATCTCTGTCACGGGACGAGTTTCCCGAGGAATCAGTTGACGCTGTATAACAATAAAAGAATATTGTTTCACAAAATAATTTTTCAATTACCCGGTATAACAACACGGGTGTTATAGGGTAAGTGATTTCGATTATAAATCAGCAAACAAAGGTTTGCGGGGTATAAAGGAATTCAAGTGACTCCTACCCCATTGTTGTGATAGCAAACAAAACGTTTGCGGAGTATTTTGAAAGTCAATTGACCTACTCCTCGTACAATTGTTCTGTACTTACAATCAGAAGAATCCGAAACAGCCAATCGTTTTTCCAGGCGAGACATTTTCCTTCGTAATTCGCTGAACTCTTGTAACAGTTTCCTTTTTTGATTCGGCATATTGTTTAGCGTATTTATTCTCTCAATTCAATTTACGTCTGTACGTGAAGGCACCAAATAATGAACTGGCTAGCCGATATCGATGGGTTGGTTATCAGTATGTAAAAAGCTGACACTTCTTTTAAAAACTGGTGCGTGATAAACCGAATAATGGAACCTACCAGATGAATCATGGAAAGACGGAGATGCGATGAATAATTACAAGTTTAAAGTTAGAAAATATTGCAAAATCAACTCAATCGAAAGCAGTGTTCGAGAATCGGCGTCGGCAGAAATGACGGTCAACTACCTAAGCAGTGTACCAAGATTGCTCGGTCGTGAAAATCATGCAGAATGGTGTTTCGCTGTTAAAAAACTTTTTTGTTCTGGAAGGACTCACGAACTGCCTGGAAGGTACTGAGACTGATACGGTTTTAGTGAACAAAGCCAAAGCCAAAGCCAAAGCCAAATTAATTCTGACGTTGGACACGTCCATTTTTGTGCATGTCAGGGAGAAACAAACTTGCAAAGATGTTTGGGACACCCTGTAGAAAATGTACGAGGATAATGGATTCGCTAGAAAGATTGGACTTTTACGTACTCTCATTTCCCTACGCTATGAAAACTGTAGTACAATGGAGGCTTATGTCACACAAGTCATATAGACTTCCAGAAAATTGGACAGAACTGGTTTCAAGATGAGCGAAGAATGGGTTGGATCACTCCTTTTGGCAGGGTTGCCAGAAAGGTATGCACCTATGATCATGGCCATAGAGCACTCGGGAATTACAGTGACATCTGATGAAATCAAAAACAAACTTCTTGACATGGAAACAGATTGCAGCACAAGCAGTTCAGCAGGTGCCACTGCCAGCAAGGCGGGTTTTCATAAAAAGTCGAGAGATGACGGATGTCAAGAAAAAGAATCGCGACATAACCTGTTTCAGGTGTAAGCAAGATGGTCATTTTCAAAATAAATGCCCCAGTTTGGAAGAAAATAAAAAAAAGACAAAGAAAGTAAGTCAAATGCTTTCAGTGTCGTATTTCTCAATGGTAACTTTGATAGAGATGATTGGTATATAGATTCTGCAGCAAGCAACCATTTAACTTCCAGAGAGAATTGGTTGAACAACATGAATCAGACTGATGTCAAAGAAATCATTGCGGCAAACAATGAAAAGCTGGCAGTGAAATGATCAGGCCAAGTGAACATTACGGCAGTTGTTGGTAAACAGTACTTTGATGTTGCTGTTAAGGACATATCGTATATTCCGAAGTTCTCAACAAACTTATTATCTGTTGGACATCTCACAAGAAATAGCAACAAAGTAATTTTCTGTGAAAAAGATTGTAAGATTTATAACAGAGATGGTGTATTGATTGCAACCGCTGCTTTAAAGAATAACATGTATAAATTGAACCTCAAAAGGCTAAAAGAACAATAAAAATCTCTCTCTTACACAGAAAGTAGTTAGTGGCATGGAATGCTCAGGTAGCTTCAATGTAAAGGAGATATGCCAAATATGTTGCAAAGGAAAACAATGCAGGTTACCTTTTAAACATGAAGGTACACGTGCAACAGAACTGTTGGAAGTTATCCATGCTGATTTTTGAGGACCGATGGAGGTAAACTCACTGGGAGGATCAAGATACTATCTTGTCCTTGAAGATGATTTTAGTAGAATGACATTTATTCATTTTCTGAAATGCAAGAGTCAGGCAATTGAATATTTCAAACAGTTCAAAACCATGGTTGAAAACCAGAAGAATGCTAAAATCAAGGTGCTAAGAACAGACAACGGTGGTGAATTTTGCAGTGGACAATTTGAAAAATTCCTCACAGAAAATGGAATCACTCACACAGCAGATTGGGATGAGTGAAAGGATGAATCGCACTTTAGTAGAGAAAGCACGATGCCTACTTTTTGATGCTGGATTGGACAAGTCTTTTTGGGCAGAAGCAGTCAACACCGCGTTATATTTGAGAAACAGGTCATTAGTGACAGGCTTGGTTAAAATACCTTTTGAGATTTGGTCACAACGACAACCAGATGTGAGTAATGTCAGGGTCTCTGGCAGTGAGGTTATGATGTTAATACCTGCAGAAAAAAGACGAAAGTTCGACAAGAAATCTAAAAAGATGATTTTGGTTGGATTTTGTGAAAATATTAAGGGTTATAGGTTATAGATCAATTAACCAAATCAATTGTCACAAGCCGAGACGTCATTGTCAACGAAAATATACCAAAAAACCCAGAAATCTTCGATTAAACTTCAAAAGATGATGAAATATCAGTTTCAGTGGGGGAAAGAAGTAAAAACATTAGCACGTAACAAGATGTTTCAGATCAAGAATATGACCCACAGAACGAGACCCTGGATAGTGATTCATCATCTGTTTATGACGTTATTGTATCCACAAATGAACCTGAAGAAATAAGGAGATCGGACAGGAATAAAAAGTCCAAAAATTTTGATGACTATGTGACATATGCTTACCAAAACCTGAATCAGATAGAGGATGTGCCGTTGAGCATGTCTGATGCTCTGTCTAGATCTGATGGAGATAAGTGGAGACAAGTAATTGAAGCTGAGCTGGCATCATTTGAAGAAAACAGCGCCTGGGAGGTGGTGGAGAAGCCAGAAAATGCTACTATAGTGAAGTGCAAGTGGGTGTCCGGAAAGAAATCAGATAGTGAAAATAGTGTGCGGTATAAAGCAAGATTAGTTGCGAAGGGTTATTCCCAAAAAGCTGGCGTAGATTATGATGAAATATTTTCTCCTGTGGTGAGGCACTCCACATTGAGATTTTTGATTGCATTATCAGTTTATTTAAATTTAAAAACTACTCACCTGGATGTAATAACAGCTTTCTTAAATGGTTGTTTAACTGAGACGGTTTATATGATGATATAAAAATTCTGCAAATGAAAACCATGTTCACAAGTTGAAAAGAGCTATTTATGGATTAAAGCAAGCCTCAAGGGTGTGGCATGAAAAGGTTGAAAATGTTTTATCAAATTTGGACTATGAAAAATCAAAATATGAACCTTGTGTATATATGAAATATCAAAATAACTTCAAAACAATTGTAGCTCTGAATGTAGATGATTTTTTTATTTTTTCTAACTGTGATGCTGAAACAAATTTCTTAAAACAGAAATTAGCTTCAAAGTTTAAAATGAAAGATTTAGGAGAAATAATAATAATGATAATAATAATAAATGGTCTTTATTTTTTTGTTGGCGGATTTTAGCTTTCGCTATTCTTCCACTCAACCAAAATACATTCGTATATAAATGATATACACATGACTATATTTATACATTTTCCTTAAAATTAGCTTAAATCTATAAAGGATCGGTTCCTTATGATTCAGAAATATGACATTTGAGATAATGTAAGGCTAGGTGTGATCATTGTTTACCCAGCAGGATAGCTTTCGTTTTATATTTAAACGCTGATAACGAAGGAGTTTTCAGTACACTCGGATAGGAATTATATTCAGCTACAGCATTGCAAGAGAAGGATCGTTCATATAGTGCTGAGGAGTGTAGAGGAATAGTAAGAAGATCTATGCGTCGAAGGAATGAAACAATGTTTAGGAATGAGGGTTAATATTGATGAAAATAAAGGATCGATAATCAGGAACAGTATATTGATGAATTGTTGTCAAGTTTCAATATGACCGAATACACCCATGGAAAATAATTTGAAGTTGAGTAAAAATGAAATTAAAAATGACATTGAGTATCCTTATGAACAATTGATACAAAGTTTAATGTACTCACGAGGCCAGACATTTCTTTTTGCATAAGTTATTTGAGTTAGTTTAATAAATGTTTCAATGAGACACATTGGAAATGTGCCAAGAGAGTACTACGATACTTGAAGGGCACTAAAAGTTATGGTTTGACACTTGTAAAAAATAATATTCTAAAACTAGAAGGTTTTGTCGACGCAGATTGGGCTGCCGACATAAATGATAGAAAATCTTTTACTGGACTTTGTTTCAGACTTTCAGGATCTCTAATATCTTGGGAGAGTAGGAAACAAAACTCAGAGGCCCTCTCTAGTGCAGAGGCTGAATATGTTGCAATTTCAGAAGCCTCTAAAGAAGCTATTTACTTGTATAATATGTTTGAGAGAGTAAATAAAAGCTATGTATTAATCCTGCACTGCATAAGAGAGCTAAACACATTTTCATTAGGCAACATTTTGTCAGGGAGGCTATTTATAATAATTTTGTTCATATAAGGTATTTGCAAACCAATAATATGCCTGCTGACATATTTACTAAGAGCTTGAGTTTTGTTAAGCAAAATAAGTTTTCTATTGAATTAGGAATCACAAATGTTATGTAGGTAGTAATATTTTGATCTAGTGGGGGTGTCGAATGTAGATCGAAATATCTACATATTTCTTGAAGCGCCATCTGTTTCTATATTGCGATATTTTGGCAACACTGTAACGATAGAATGAATGGTTGATAGTTCCGTTTGAGAGTGTTTCATTTTTCTACTCTTTGAGCACAGTTTTTGTCCATAAAAGTTCCACTAAAATTAACAGTGTGCAAGAAGCGCAAAGTGCATTCGTTCGTTCCAGAGTTTATGACACTAGTTCCACTATACTTCGCCAATATCAGAGACCTTGAGTAAGGGGGCCACGCCACGTGGACCGTAACCTCACTTCTTTACCTTCCTTCTACTGGTTTGAAGAACAGCTTGCAACATTTTGACGATTGTGTGATAAGTGGGAAAATGGTTATGTAAAAGGATTCATTTGAATATAGGTATGGCCCATAAATATATAGATCTACATAATCCTAAATATTGAAAGTGCATAAGGCTACATATTTATGATGGCATTAGTAATTGTTGAAAAGTACACATATTTCCATACATTAACAGGTTCAAGCAGAAAGCTACATTGTTATTCTGTTGCGGGTGCTTTCACATTTGGACTCGGATTATAGGTGATGAGATAAAATAAACAACTCCATTTTTAGGTATTAGTTATGTACCATGCAGTCACAAAAAAACTTGATATGGAAAAACAGTTTTGTTTTGGAGTCTTATGAAACCACATCTGAAGGTAGTATTCTTTTTATTTCATTGAAAAAGTTTGTGATTTATTCCTATACTTCTTGTTGGTTCTTATTTTGGCTGAATTTTGGTCCAATTTCAATGGGTTTTTCCGTGTTTTTCTCAAACTGAAACAGCAAATGCGCTATATATCTCTTCGAGACCCCGGACTTCAATCAAGATTTTCATCTTGATATTATTTTATATTTAAAAATTTGTACTTTTGGATTAATTTTTATATCTATAGGCGTATGGAGTCGCATGTAAAGAGGGACATGAAAAAGAAATTATTTTCTTGCATCGACAACCTTTTTCGTGATACAATCATGCATAATGTATAACGGATTTTTTAATGAAAATATATCTGGAAGGTGCATTTCCTGAAGTACTAATTTATGCCGCATGTTGTTCAGATAAACAAAATGCATAAACTGAAAACTGATGTAAATTGTTAATGACTCCTGCTTGCATAACTGATTTACCACTTACCATATTGTTATTGTAGGCATTCCATTTATTTACAATGAAAATAAATCAATATTTTTATAATCAACTGAATGAATATTTTGAAACCTTTGGTGTGAATATACAATTAAATAAATAGATTCTACCCAGATACCAAAACTAGGTCACAATCACACTGGAGGCGTGTATTCCAAAAATTCTAAATAATGCTTATTCCACCGCATATGACTACACATTTACGGTTGAAGATGAAGTGAAATATAAAAGAAAAACTTCCTCAACCACGTGCAGCAGGTTCATCCACTCGGCTATCAAACACATTTATCTTTCCAGTATCTTTTGCAAAAATAAATTTAGGGTAGTCTATGTATTATTTGCAGTTTGTTTTTTCAATAAAACTTTCAGGAATATAAAGAAGTATTTTTGTTTTTCATATTATATTCTGGTTGTAAAGGTATTCACTTCGTGTCCCTAGGTACAACTCTTCGTGTCCGTAGGTACAACAAACCGGTTGTGCCCAAGGACACTTACATACATACAAAATAAAGTGCTGAAAAGGTAAGAATTATATTAGTTGGAAAAATTGCATTTTCTATTAAGCTTTACAAATGTACCATCCTGATTTATTATTTTTCATTATCTTCATTCATCTAATTTATAAAAATCAAATTATAAAAAGTGTCCCTAGGTACAATACTTTCCCCTAATGTGAAGAAGTTTAATTATTTCAGTGAAACCTAAACAAATAAAAATGATTACTATTTATACCCACCTAGTTCAAGAATCAAAGTGAAAACCATCAAAAATATCCGTCTGTGACAAAGTTCGGACAAATGTAATTGATTTGAGCGAATTTTTGACTATATTCACATAAAAAATTGAAAATCGAATCCTTTTTGTAAATCTCAAACAATTGCTTTTAGAATTGTAGTCCATACAGTTGTGTAATCCCGTGTGCAGGCAGATGATTAAGTATGGGGAACTATATAAGAGTGTTCAGGGGGACGTATGGAACACAAAAAGAGTTGGTGGTCATCTGAGTGTCGCGTCTGGCGTTTTTAAAGTGGGGGAAAGTGGGGTTCGATGTGCTAGCATCTAAATCGGGTGATAACTCGGTAACTATCACATTTATGTGAAAAAGTCAAGAGAGCAAACTGATAGAAAATACCCGTTTCTATAATATTAGTGTTACGCTCAAATCCGCTACTTGGTGAAGTTCGCCAGATGAAATCGATTTACTAATTATTTCAATATATTAAATTCAATTATTCGATGTAACAAAGATAATCATTATTTTATTCATTCTTTGTCGGATATTCCACCAAAACATGAAACTTCACAAACCGTTTTGGTCGTCTATCGGCCAAAGAACCCTCGCTGGATAATGCGTTATATCCAAAAGAAAACGCTGATTTGAAACAGGAATGCGGTAGTATAGCTGTCGAAATGAGGAATACCTGGACCGTTGTAGTATTACTATTTCTATCCAAACATTTTCAAAAGGAAAGGTTGATGAATTTGGAGCTCCCTACTAAATTGGAATGTTTATTCAAAGAGGTGAGTGAAGCGAGCCCTACATTCAAAATGGTAATGGATATGTTTTTCTCCATGTTACCTTTCGATCGTTCAACAAGGAATGCAAACTGGAATCTGCAGCCTTGGATGACTTCAACAAGTACTTATTTGCACTAGGTTTACGTTACTATTCTTCTTTGAATGTATTGCATAATGCCACAGTAGGATCTTTAGAAACATCAAACTCACCTGGAAAGTGGTAGGTGGTATCCCAATAGAAGTAATAATGCATTTTGTTGGTTAGGGGTAGATGAAGCTCTGTCTGGAACAGTAGAACATGAGATTAAAATTATTGGGCGGAATTTTTGGTATCACAAGGCGTCAGCAAACTCTCACAAAGTAATTTCTAGCTCAAGATCAAGCAAGTATCTACCTTTTCAGATTCGGCTGATCAATTTTTTGATAAAGTATCCTCACAGGAAAGAGTATTTTGCTAAATACATGTTGTGTATGATACTTATATCAATAATTCTTTGAAGCTGAGATTACGTCGCGAGGCATTTCATCTATCCAATATATGATTGAGGCAAAACTAATATCAGAGCACCTATGTTACAGAAACTACTCTCAGATTAAGACCAAAGACTGACTCACCGAATTCCTCAGTAGGGCACTCTTTACATCAGAAGTGAAAAAAGGCATATGTGCAGTTGTTGCATACCGAGAAACTACAGAAGCTTCTGCTACATAGCAGATCTTTAAAGCTTTCACGAGGAAACAGATACGAAGCTAATTTCTCACTCTATTGACGCGGCAAAGAGAGGTGCACCTAGTCTCCACAGTTTTCCACCAGATACAGACGTTTTTATTTTGGCTGTCCTTAATTACCCCCATCTACCAAGAGACAGCTAAATGGTCTTTCTAGGAGCAACGAGACGAGAGAAATGTTTAGGTAAGGAGTACAGTGCCCTTGGCCCACAGCGAGACGCAGCTTTGTTGGGAATTCACGCTATTTCTGGTGCAGATATTAGTGGGGCTTTCAAAGGAAAAACAAAACCATCTTCCTAGGAGAGATTCTTGGATGCAGATGATGATGTGTTTGGAGCGTTGGTATCGCTTGGTGATTCAATCATAGAAGATGAAACGTACGAGAGCATTGAAAAGAATGTATGCAGGGAGTTGAGACGATGTTTTTTCACGCAAAAACAGGGTGTTGCAGGAAATATACCACCAACAAGAGCAGCTTTGCTACCTGCAGTAAGTAGGGCTATGGAATGGCGTCGATGTAACGTACCGGATCCTTGTCTTTCCCTACCTCTACAATTTGGATGGAAGGTTGAAGATGGAAAAATGGTACCAGAACTTTGTGATCGTCTGTGTGGAGCGTAAGAGCTTATTTCGCTTACAAAGGGCTCCTGCAGTCATATTTCAAGTCAACTTCTATGCACAGAGATGTGTCCTTGTCTTAAAGAAAAATATTTTGCGATAATGTTTATAATGAGACAGGAATTGTTAGTGATGACTAAACTGAAGATTCCGATTGTTAAAACTAGATAGTCCAGATTCTGATTCCTTTTTTTATCAACGAATATTATCTTCGAATGAAAATATTTAATATGTTTAACCAGAAATTGTCTCATGTCTCTTGAAAAAAGGCTAGAAATAATTATTGTAGAAAAATAAATGATCTATCTTTTCGGTAATATGACTTTTTCACGTACCTTTGATTTTCAGAGAGTTATCATTCAATTTTGATTTCAGCCTACCAAACTCCCCCTTTCCCTCCCAATACGGTTCTTAAAGTTGTTTGTTTGTCATGCCTAGCCTTCAGTCTAGCTGGATGTGCTAGACTAAAGGCAGTTTTAGTCGATCGAATATCTGACAGAGAATAAAGTAATGGACGATTATATGTGTTTCATTGATTAAATGAATTTAATATATTGAAATAATTAGTAAATCGATTTTATCTCGCGAACTTCACTGAGAAGCGGATTTGAGCATGACACAAATATTATAGAAACGAGTATTTTCTATCCGTTTGGTCTCTTGAATTTTTCACATAAATGTGATAGTTACCGAATTATCACCCGTTTTAGATGCTAGCTCATCGAACCCCACTTTCCCCCACTTTAAATATGCCAGACGCGAAACTCAGATGGCCACCAACGTTTTTTGTGTTCCATACGTCCCCCTGAACACCCTGATATAGCTCCCCATACTTAATCATTTACCTGCACACGGGATGCCTTTTTTCAACATTGCGAGATGGACTATTGTTTGAGGTTTTCAAATCTGAAAGAGTTTTACCAAAGTTTTCAATTAGATTTAAAAAATTTTATACGGAATGGAGAGTATAATAATAGTAATAAAGCCGGTCCCATAAAAATCGCGAATATTTGCAAATACGGATCCTTGCGATGTGTGTGGGAAGAGGTGCTCGCGAATATTTGCTAATCGCACTCACACTTGCCTATACCCGCGGACTGTCGGTAACTTTGTACCGAGTCAAAGGGAATTCATAATCGTGGTTACTTGGATTTCCAATGGGCGCACTGCTCCCACACGTATCGTGTCAATTGCGAGTCTAAACAAGTCTATTTTTTATTTGTCCTCAGTTGGCTCACAGGAGCGAATACGTGTCTACGGAAGTAGACCTTGACGAAGCTCAGCCAGTTTTGTGGAACCCTAAGCATCCATTGCACCACAACAGAAATGGAATCAAGCATTGCTGGAATAAGGATCAAAAATTTCTTTCTTTAGCGTGTTCCGTTGAAGTTAAGATGTCTAAAAACCCTGGTGTGTCGACTCATACCTGCAAAACTGTGGGATAAAATGGGAGACAATTCGCTTGATTAAGAGAAAATAAATGAAATCGTGGCATGTTTCCAAAATATTCCGCATTTGTGTATACCGCCACGGTCGGTTTTCTTGTTAGGGTAAATTTACAAGAACAGAAGCGTTAAGTATTGCCGACGAATGAAATGAGTAAAGTAACATAATTATTGGAATTTACTGAATCAATATCACCAATCAGTTTCATTTGTTACATTTTCGACTTATTTATATAATTTTTTTACTGAAATGCAACTACAATAATAACCACTAGACCGGGATCCCATGCCTATTTTCAAAAATGATTAATAACAGGCTGAATCTTTCTGAGTAACTTCATTTTGCCGAGACGCCCAACTTTTTCCTCTAATGGTAGCTAATAAGATGCGCAGGCGTCAATCATGTCGATTCGGTGAGTGCAAAAAAGTCATTAACAACAGTTAGTTTTTCAGTTGAACCTCGAGATGATTCGATGAAGTACTCGAAAAAACTTTTGTCCTACAAAATGGATGGTAGGACTGAAGAGTCCCCCACTCCCAAAAATTCATTAGTAACCAGTGGATTTTTTTTACCGTTGCTTGGTTATTATTTGTATAATTGAATGGTCATATTGTCCTACAAATTGAATGGTAGGTGATCCCAGTTCTACGCTCCGAAATTGTCAATTCTATAGTAAAAAAAAATGTATCAATAACTTTAGGACAATGATAACACATGAAAGATTAGTGTATTCTTCACCTAAATAATACAGTGTCCTACAAAAAAACGGGTATGTATCGCCTACAAAAGTTATTCAAAATAACGAATTATTTTGAAATTGTGGTTTAGCTTATTTAATATACTTTTATTAGTAAAGTAATGTTACTTTCGGTGTATAATTGGTTGTTCAATTCAAAAATATCATAATTTACTTGAAAAGTTTATGAAAAAAGTGGGAAATTTTGTTAAGCTTTCATAATTTTTATAAACATATTGAAAACAACAATAACAAAGTAAAAACATTGAAATAATCAATCTGCCCTCCGGGGGCTTGAATGATGTCGCATTCGCTTTAACAGATGCAGGTAAACCCGGAAAAACCTACAACACCACATCGTCGTCTGAAGAGCTGAAAATTATAATTGAAAACTTTCAAAGAGGTCAGACGAATTGTGAAAATCTGCTCTACGGTAAAATAGGATGTATTGTATCTCCAGAAACCTCAAAAAGTCCAGTTCGAAATAGATATTATATTTCATGTAGTCATGAGCCGCAGCGAGTAGACGTG
Source organism: Chrysolina oricalcia (assembly GCA_944452925.2). Lineage (NCBI taxonomy): Eukaryota > Metazoa > Arthropoda > Insecta > Coleoptera > Chrysomelidae > Chrysolina > Chrysolina oricalcia. The sequence goes on along the minus strand of OX101823.2, from coordinate 45,171,377 downwards.
TTTAAAGCCGCTCCGATATAAGCATTTCGCAAGTTGAGTTATCATATCTCTCAGTTATCAAATTCTATGACAAAACGAAATATGCCTTTCACTAGGGAACAAATGTGCGAAATCAAACTAGAAATTAGAAAAAAACAACGTGAAAGATGCATTTAGTGAATTCTTGAAAAAGGACGACTTTGTGCAAAGTATAATAGAACGAGTGAGTGTTACTTTCGAACAGAAACTGGACGCGAAGCTGAATGAAATTTCATTATCTTATGAAAACAAAATAAAAAATTTAGAAGAAAAGATAGACTCGCTCGAGCAACACTCACGGAGGCAAAACCTACGAATATACGGTATCAACGAAACCCGAAATAGTGGACCGATGGAAGACTTCAATAACATGTTGGTTAACCTAGGAATCCAGAAGAAAAACGCCATCGAATGCTACAGGATAGGAAAAAGTACCACCAACAAACCAAGAGCATTATTTGTGAAACTGTCAAATTACGAGGATAAATTGGAGATACTGAAAAACCGGAGAAAACTAAAAGGGACAAGAATACATATCAAAGAAGACCTAACCAAATACAAACTAGATTTGATGATGAAAGCCTCTGAAAAATATGGTTACAAAAATATCTGGAGCATGAATGGTAAAATATTTGGTTTTATAGATGAAAAAAAATTGAATTGAAATCAATAAATCAATTACATATTACACAATAATATTTGGTCATCATAACACAAATTGTTAAAAATGTCTAATCGAGAGTATGAATTAAACAAATTTTAAAGTACTATATTCATATCGGAATGGGCAAACAAAATCACGTAAAAACTCAAACCTACCTACTTTATCAAATACTCTTTCTGTTTGTATTTTTATATTTATTTATTTTTTTTATAGTAACTTGATAAAAAATCAATACTGCTGTGAAATGTTAGAATATGTTGAGGAATTAGAAGATTATAACAGGGTGGACGAACATATTGTAAAGAATTGTAATGAATTGCAAGAATCAACCTTAAAATATCTGAACCTTGGAATCAATATCATACATCAAAATATACGTAGTCTTAGGAAAAATTTTGATGAATTTGTTGTGTATCTAGAATCTCTTGATTTTCAGTGCGATGTAATTATATTAACAGAACCTTGGAACGTTCCTAACATAGAAAACTTCAAATTGCCAAATTATACCACACATTATAATAATTCTAATCTTAACCAAAACGACGGTACATGTGTCTTTATTAATAATAAGTTGAACTTCACAACACTAGTTACAAAAATCTCAGACATAAGCGTCACACAAATTAAGATGATAATCAACAAATCAAACTACGATATTTTTGCAATCTACAGACCACCATCCACAGATGTAATGGGATTCATCGATCAATTGGAGTATTTTTTGAAACATAACGGTAGATCCCATTTCAGTGTGTTGATAGGAGACTTGAACATAGATTTAAATAAGTCAGACATAATAACAAATTCTTATATTAACGTTCTTAGCTCATGTGGCTATAAACAATATATAAAATCAGCCACTAGAGTAACTTCAGAAACAAAGAGCTGCATTGATCATACATTTATTAGAATGGACCACAACTCTAGTAATATACAAATAATTCCAATTATATTCGAAAGCGCAATAACAGACCATTTTAGTGTTATAATAAATATCTCTGAAAAAGATAAATCCTACTCAGAAAATACAGAACCCACTTACAAACAGATAAAAAATATTAACTATGACGAACTCAATAATATTTTACAACAAGAAACGTGGAACGAAGTCTACGTCGAACAAAATGTAAATAGAGCCTACGAATCATTTCAAAATAAATTATCCTCTGCTATAATGAGATGCACACATTATAGGAATATTCATATTCACAAACAAATTAAGCCTTGGATAACACAGGGACTAATCACATCAATCAAAAAGAGAGATAAACTGAAAAAAAAATGCATTAACGAAAATAACCCAGAAAACTGGAATGAATATAAACAATACCGAAATCACCTTACAAAACTATTAACAAAAACAAAAGAAAATTACTATAGAACTAAATTAATCAATGCCAAAAATGATACAAAAACCATATGGAAAATGATAAAAAATACGAAAAACGTAACATCGGAAAATTTTGAATTGTACAATGATCAAAATATAATAACATCAAAACCAAACGAAGTTTCCAATATCTTCAATACACATTTTTCAACAGTTGGGGTGAAAATGTCAGATTTCATAAAAAATTACGAACATTCGGATTTTACAGATACTCCCCCTATAGAAAACAATCAATTACACTCCATGTACCTAGATCCTGTAACATCGGAAGAAGTTTCAGAAATAATCAAAAGACTGAAAAATAAACTATCCTGTGGTTCGGACCAACTATATACCAAAACAATCAAGGAAATCAGAGCAAACATAGTTACAATACTAGCACACATAATAAACACCATATTCACTTCCGGAAAATTTCCAACTGCACTAAAGCAATCAATCATAACCCCCGTATATAAGAATGGCGATAAGAATGACCCTAAAAATTATAGACCGATCTCAGTCATATCGATAATTGCTAAAATTCTAGAAAAATGCATAGTCTCCAGATTAAATAAATACCTAGCTAAAAATAAGATAATATCAACACGGCAATTCGGCTTCAGAGAAAATCTTTCTACAGAGGATGCTCTATTTCATTTCACCAGGAAAATACATGAAAATCTAGAAGAGAATAAAAAAGTTATAGGAATATTTATAGATTTGGCAAAGGCTTTCGATAGTATATCTCACGAAATGCTTTTGCCAAAACTTGAATCTTACGGCATCCGCGGGATTGTATTTGAGCTTTTTAAGGACTATCTGACCAACCGTACGCAAAAAGTCAAAATAAATGACTACTTGAGTGAAATACAAGAAATAAAATGTGGTATCCCCCAAGGAACAGTTCTTGGTCCCCAGCTATTCCTAATGTATATAAATAACATGTTGAGTGTTGATATCTCGGGAGAAATTATATCATACGCCGATGATACTGTGCTACTCTTTACAAGTCACACTTGGGAAAAAACAAAAAAACATGCAGAAAAGGGCCTTTACAAAATCAAATGCTGGCTAGACAGTAATCTGCTTAGCTTGAACTTCCAAAAAACCAAATTCATGACCTTCTCAAATAGTATCGTGAATCAACCCGATTTGACCACATTAAAATACCACTCCAACTGCAGACTGAATCCATGTACATGTCAAAGAATTATAGAAAAAACTGAAAATATTAAATATCTTGGCCTAATGATTAACAATACACTGAAATGGGATAGCCACTCTGAGTATTTAACAAAAAGACTGAGAAAACTGGTATACACGTTTTATGAACTAAGAAAGTTTCTTCCAATAGACATTCTCATAATAGCATACAAATCGCTGGTTGAATCTATTTTGTCTTACGGTATTATCATATGGGGTGGTACTTACCAAAATCAACTGAAAACACTTATATTGACACAAAAATGGATCTTGAAGGTTCTACTATCAAAACCAAAAAGATTCTCAACATCACAGCTCTTCTCAGACAAAAGATTCATGAACCTACACGAACTCTATGTTTTTAACGTTTCCAAATTCATGTACAAAAATAAAATTGAGAAAAACTCAAATAACCACGATTACAACACAAGAAAAAGGGACAACATAAAAACACCCCAAACTAAAACAACTTTATACCAAAAATTTATATGTACAACAGGCCCAAAAATTTACAATTGTCTACCCCAAGACTTAAAAATTATACGAAATTTCAAATTATTTTGCAATAAAACGAAAAAATTCATACTTAATAACAGAGACAATATCGAGTCAATAATATGATGAAAATAAAAACAAAAAAGTTATACACTCGAAAAAACCCTGTTCTGGTCCTCTTAATCACCAACTAAACCAAGTTATAATGTATATTGTAAGTGCAGGTAGTATGTATGTATGTATATTATTATTTTACTTATTATTATTTTAATCTTTTTTTTCTTGATTATAAAACTATCAATTAATGATAAGTACTTTCATGTAAACAGTAAAATTAATTTTTATTTTAAAAATATTTTCTATTTCTTGTGCTTAAATAAAAAAAACTGTCAATTTAGAATAAGCATCTTCGTGTATAACGATATAGGTAATTCACTTGATTTTAATTGCTGCACAAATCTACCAATCAGGCACACTACAACTTCTCCAGAAGTTAGGTGCAATGTATTTATATTAAAATATAGCATTTACCCTGAAATGTAACATTAGTTCAATAAATTATCTTATCTATCTTATCTATTTTACGGGGGTCAGGTAGTTAAAATACCGATCTTTTATCCACTCCACTCTGGTGTGAAAGTGGAATAGCACGTTAAAAGTAAGAATTCGTTAATCCTTGGCTCTCACAAATTTCGTCTTTTGAGGGCTGTCGTTCGTAAGGGAACAACATCTGATTAACGGAAAAAACAATTTTTTAAACAACGAGGAAGGGTAGGGGAAGCAGTGGGAAAGCATTTTTCACCAGCTATTCAAGGAGGTATCACAAGAAGAGATTTCTGAAAAATGTAATTGGATGCGGGTGGCTGTGAATCAGAGAGTGTCGGGACTTGCTGGAAATAAGGGGAGTTGAGATTATTTCATGGGTATAATTTCACTTTAATTCTCATATCCTAGTAACAGATATGTACAATTCGTAATAATTATATCATTTTGTTCCTGAGATAAAGCATTATTAGGCATTCAAATTGTCGCTGTGTACATGGAAATCTATATACTGTTGAACTAGCAATCATAATATAAATCCTCATGTAATTGATGAAGACCCATTCTTTTTCAAGAATTTGAAAAATAAAAATGATAATGGTATTGATATTCATCTATTTCTTTGAACAGTGTCTTCTCATGCAATGTAATGCAACACCCTCTGTGAAATATAATTTCTTATTCGAATGTAGGTACTTACGAGCTACAAATTAGATTTAATGTGTTTATTTCTAAAAAAAAATCGATTTCGAATTAAACCAAAAAAATCAAATTGATTCATAATTCGCAAAATAGCAGTTATGGAATTTTTGACACCCTGTAGTTCGAAAACTGGCCATAGAATTGATCTGTGAACTGGACAACGTAATGAGGATAGCAGAATCAAAATAATATCATATCAAAAATGAGGATAAATGTGCCTACTTACAATATTTTGATAATTTTTTATTTCAGAAGGTATAGTCGAAATATCTGTAGGCTAGTTGAGCCCATGGCTTACGGTCAAATAGATTAATTTTACCGCCTTGAAATGAAGTTAATTCAATTGGATTGTTTCACCATGAGCCATGAGCTTTAGATTGGGGTGAAGCTAACAGTTAGCTATACAATTTTTTCGCTCACTAAAACAACATGACTTTCGCCTACGCAGTTCATTAGCTACTAATATCAAGAATGTTCGTGGAATTGACAATTTCGGAGGGTAGGACTAGGAACACCTACCATTCAATTCGTAGGACAATATGACCATTCAATTATACAAATATCAACCAAGCAACGGTAAAAAAATCCGCTGGTTTGTAACTTTATTTCAATTATTAACGAATCAGGGTATATCGAAATTTTTAATCATATTTTACATGCATTTTACCACTATTTGCCTTCTGCATTTATTTCATAATATTCAAACACTAATAATACCTATTGCTATCAAAATGTTGCTTCTTCGAGAGTGTATTCACTGATAATCCATCCAACTATTTCTCAATTGAACACGAAATTAGGCGGCCCCATTGCATTATACTACCAGGTATATCCATTTTACATTTACGTCATTGTGTTTTGGTAACGTCATATTTCAAGTTATTTCAAGGTTATTAAGTGTCATTCGTGATTTAGTTGTTTACTTTTGGAACTCTGTTAACACTTTTCATTCCACGTCTGGGGTGTAAGCACTAAGCGGAGTACGCCATAGACTTGTGGTTGTTGTGACTTCTTTCTGCATTCAGTTGGAGTAGCACGGAGTGACTTTTATTGGTTTCATAACTGAAGGTGCGAAATGGGTTATGCCATGCAGTATTACTTAGGCGTGTTTCATTTGAGGATAGGGTATCTTTCTAGCTTGTGGAAAAAGAATAATAAATTGAGAGTGTAATACTCTTCGAGAAGTGTACTTGGCAACAATGCACATGGATTTGACACTTTGACCTAAAGTTTGAGAAGAAGAAGATTAATTAGTTTTGACCGTCGTCTGCCACCAGTGTGCTGGATTTTTCACTTTTGACGTGATTGGTGAATAAGTTGTAAGAATTTTATTTCTATTTGAATCGGCCGTAAAGGGATTATATCTTGCAACTGCCAAAAGGTTTCAGTTTTCGTTTAGTAGATTGAATTGCTGTGTATGCATATTTCTGAACCTAACCTCTCGGGAGATTATATAAACCAATTATTTCTGGTAAGTCTCGCACAAGGTATTCTTCTATCATTTGGCAATTCTTCATGTATTTTAGGATCTTGACCCTATGTGCCGCTGTTAACCCTTTGACAAGGATATTTTTGACATCTGAAAGAGCCTACCGAAAGCATCTTCCACTGTGGGAGCACCTAGGCCTGTTCTGGACAGAGGTCATCCAGTTGTTGAACAAAGTGTCAAGTTCTTGTTGCATTTCAGGGTTTATGTATAGGGCACTACTATAGTTCTGCCCCACTATATTTCTTTCCTTCCTGGAGGAAGTTACTGGATTCCGTCGTAGATGTATGGTATGTCTTCCTTGTGACCATCTTCCACCTACTATAGCCATTGAGTAGGGCCTTCAGGTGCTGATAGCGTGACTGTCGAGGAAGCAACAGTTAACATCAGCTGTGTGGTACCAGTCTAGTTGAACCGACGTTGCACTCCAAGTACCAGCTAATAGCACTAAGTATCCTACTGATATTCTTTTTAATATCAAAGTCTAATACTAATGTGTAAACGCTACAAGGTAAGGTGCACCATACTTTTGCGGATTGGTTAAGACATATTCTTTTCTCCTACCCTACAGCGGTAGATATATTTTGTATTTACTACTGGATACGTTTAACCTTGTCTACGTACTAGTGTCTGTATACTTTCACCTTAAAGGTTGGTTAATGTTTGAACACATATTTGGTCATTGATTTGCACCTGTAGACCAATTGTAAGGTCAATTTTGATAATCAGTGATTTATATGGCTATTTAGTTTTTGTGTGAGAATGTACCCGTACTGCCAGTTCACTATAATTTTGAGGTTTGATTAATAATTATACTTCTTTAAACAGTAAGCTGTTTATCATTTAGAGTGTGACAACTTTAATTTTTAATACTATTCGTGTTATATGGGAATCAGTATAAATAATCTATAGGGTGAGCCTGCATCATATATCTGGCGCCCATGTTCGTACATCTCATCACAATTTATTTTGTATGACCCACTCCCGTCTCCACTTGAGTTAGTCGCGAGCCACCCTGTCACTCTGACAGCTTCGTTGCCATTATAAAAGCTGAGAGCTAAGTTAAACCTGTGGCAGGTTATCATTTCTTATGACTACGTTATTGGTACATGTTGGGAGTGGGGGACTTTTCAGTCCTACCATCCATCTTGTAGTACAAAAGTTTTTTCGAGTACTTTATCGAATTATCTCGAGGTTCGACTGAAAAACTAACTGTTATTAATTACTTTTTTGCACTCACCAAATCGACTTGATTGGCGCTTGCGCATTCTATTAGCTACCACCATCGAGAATTTTCGTAGAAGAAAAAGTTGGGCGTCTCGGCAGAATGAAGCTACCCAGGATATGTTATTAATCATTTTTGAAAATAGGCGTGGGATCCCGGTCTATACGCATTTCATTTAGAAATACTGAAATTAGGCTTCATGAAAATTCACTATCAGAACCTGTCAATCTTGTGCTATATAATATAAGCGAGAAAGGCGGGATTCCGTGTGTGTGATATATTCATCGTGCCATGAAATTCATTAAAATATTTTCTAATAATACTATGTGATAATCTTCACAATATGGTGGTACTAACTACTCACTTTCGGTACTGGATATAAGATGAATTATTTTGTTCGTCTCTCTGGATTGCCCACAAATGATACAAAAACGAACTTGATCAAATTATTATTGTACAAACTACACAGGAAACGATTAGATATTCACATATTTTATTTAATTAGACATGTTTCGCCTGCACACTAGCTTCTTCACTGTCTGATTAAATGAAGTTTGTGGAAATCAAATCGTTTTCAGTGTGGTTTGTACAATTACTATGGATCTTCATCAAGTAAATGCCGAGTCAACCAGAAAAATTAAATTATTATTGGATGAATGTCTAACACTCTAACAAATAAAAAAGTCGTATACTTAGGCTATTCCAAACTTATATCATGAATAGTTATGCCAAGCATAAGGTAAGTATAACCGAGAAATATTTTTTGACAAATAAGCTTGGTATAACCTCATTATAGTTATTCTTCCTTCACTAGGAAATAACGACTTGTCTACGTGTGTATGCATAGACATGGGACTCATAGGTTCACATAACAGCCACAGTTCACGTCAAAGGACCCCGCACACCTTCTATGGGAAAATGGCTCTCCGTGTAATTTCTTGAATTTTTGATATGTTGTAGAATTGATCATTCTGATGAAATGTTTCAATGACTAGTTTTCGAGATACAGGGTGTTGAATATGAGAAATATTCACTATTCATCTCTCCGTATCTCCCAAGTTATGATTTAGTTCCAATTTATCTTTTGTGGTATTATCATCACATGCTTGTTTGACGAATTCATGAGAAATTCATTTCCAAATCTTTTCGTAGTACAGGGTAATTTCACTTGATAATAATGCTATTTTGAGGCTTTCACAATTTTATTGTTTTATAGAGTGAAAATTCGGATAAAGAAATTTCTGCGAATGAAACAATCATAATATGACTTCTGAGAAACACTAAAGATGAAAAAAAAACTTCGCCATTGAATCGCCTACTAGACGATGCTGCAGATAATAATTCGAGTAATGGCTTTATTTCTTTTTTTCGAGGCATACGGTACGCTATTGTACGGTATTATAACTGATCACTATTTCATTGAAGAATCAAAATCTCGAATAAACGAGGCCTGATGAGGAATAACAAATCCGCCGAAAACTGGAGTGAAAATATAGCAACAGGGAAATGTACAGATCTCAGATTTTTTCACACATTTTTCGTCTTGTATATGAAAAACCCGACATAGGAATACGATGAAAATTTTCTAAAATATGAATGGGAGTATTTCAAGTTCTCCCATGAAAAAATATCGCTACCTTTTTGGACTCCCTTATGGGTGATGAAAAAAATCAAGGTTTTTATTTATTAAAGTATAACTAATTTTTCAAATTGACATCATTCGACTCTGTATTCGATGAATCACATCATATAACATTCTTCACGAGAAGTTTGTCATTTTAGGTGGGTTTATTACTACAAGGTGTCCCAAAAACAAAAATTCGTTATTTTTCCATATTCGTGAATCACCTTGTATAAATTGTATCAACTTTGATGATAGATGAAATGAATTTATAATATTATGTGATAATTCTACCTTTTTTGCATTTTCTCTTTATAAAACAACAGAATTATGAAAGTCTCAAAATAGCATTATTATCAAGTGAAATCGACCTGTATTACGAAAAGATTTGGCAATTAATTTCTACAAGGATGGGATGATAATACTACAAAAGATAAATTGGAACTAAATCATAACTTGGGAGATACGGAGTGATGAAAACTGAATATTTTTCATATTCAACACCCTGTATCTCGAAAACTAGTCATAGGATCGTGTTGCGCCCATTGAAACATTTCATCAGAATGGTCAATTCTACATCATATCAAAAATTCAAGAAATTTGACGGAGAGCCATTTTCCCATATAAGGTGTGCGGAGTCCTTTGACTTCAGTTTTGACCTTCAGGTTAGTGTTATGTCATTTTGACAAGTCGTCTTGAAATAAGTACTTCACTGTTTTCGAAAATTGAGATATGGCCCCAAATAAAAGAGAACGCTGTCTCAACTGGAAAAATGAAGAAACGGTGAATGAACTCATTTCGGATTCTTCATTCCCACTTCAATATTGTTGAAATATGGAGATTTCATTTTATGATTCTGAATGTTCTTTTATGGTTGTTATGTACAAAATTGTATCGTATATTGTCTTTTAATGTCAAAATAAAGTACTGAAAGTAGAAGTCGGAAACTCTGTTCAAACACCAATGTATGTACATGGCCCTAGGAAGTACAGTTCAAGAGTTAATTATGGTTGAAACAACTTGTGAAAGAGTTGATTCCTGATTATCCCAACCAAAATATAATTTATTGTGACAATAAAAGTACGATATATTTATCGACAACCAACTCATACAAGGCAAGAACGAAGCACATTGATGTGAGTCATCATTTTGTTCGGGAATTAGTAGCGACTGGATCAATAAAACTGAAACACATTTCTACGAAAGAAATGGTTGCTGATGTTCTAACCAAAGAATTGACGAAGATGAAGCATTCCGGTTGTATTCAGAAGATGGGTTTGATTTTGTGATAATGATTGGGACATAGTAGGAGTAACAGAAATATGGCTATATACTGCCCTAGAATCAGAACATGTACATATTGATGGTTATAACTTTGCTCGGATGGACAGGTCCACGAGAGGAGGAGTTGGAGTATATATAAAAAATAGATTTAAATACAAATTAGTCTGTCAAGACAGGACGGAAATTTTCGAATATATATGGGTAGCAGTCCATATAAAAAGGTATGTCATAGCTTTAGGTACAATTTACAGGCCGCCTAAGTCAGACCAAACATTATTTCTTGATCAGGTAGAGGACCTATTTTCTAATGTTATCTCTAATTACAATAATATTGTGTGTGTCGGTGACTTAAACATTGACATGCTCAATTTTAACTCAAATTTTACTGCTTCTTTTAACTCAATCATTGAGTCATTCAATTTTAAACAATTATTGGATTAACCTACACGCATATCTGGTACTTCTGAAACATTGCTTGATTTGATTATTACAAATATACAAACAGAACATTGTGAACCACAGTGGAAAACTTCAGATTTCTGAGCACTTTGCAATCAACTGCAAATTCAAAATAGACTGTGTTATTGCTGACACAAAAAAGAAAGTAACTTATAGACCAATTAGGGATATAAATATTGAACATTTTAATGAAGATCTCGAGCAGATGCCTTGGCATAATATATATGAAACGGAGGATGTACAAACTAAAGTCGTTTTACTCACTGACTATGTGACTAACTTGTTAGATATTCATGCACCTATGAGATCATTCTACCCAAAAAAGAAACATTCACCTTGGATGACTGATAATGTAAAATATATGCAAAAACTACGTGATAGAGCCTTACAGAGGTATAAGACCACTTGTCTACAGAAACACCTGAACTACTATTAACAACTACGTAATTTTACTACCACTGCAATAAAAGCAGAAAAAAAGGCTTACTTACATTTCAAACTACAAAATTGTGACGTGAGAGAAAAATGGTCTGAACTCAAAAAATACAAGTTACTAAATGTAAAGCCAATACTATCCCTGAACATCTACGCAAGGCAAATGATTTCAATGACTTCCTAATTAATTCATTACTTAACAACTCTTCACCTAATGGAAAATTGATCAACTTTATTCCAATAATATTAAAGATGGAATATCTTCTTCAATTACCTTCACTCCTGTAAACAATGAGGCTATTAGTGATATTATTCATAATATAAAAACAAAAGCAACAGGTAATGATAATATAAATATTACTATCATTCAGCTATGATGTCCATTTTTAATTCCAATAATCAGACATATAATTAACGCTTGTCTAGAAAAAAATGTTTTTCCCGAGTCTTGGAAAACAGCTGAAGTCATTCCTCTACCAAAAGTAAAAAACCCAGAAACGTATAGTGATCTTCGATGTATCAGTGTTTTACCCACGTTATCAAAAATATTAGAAAAAATTGGAATCCCAAATAAGGGTCTTTCTGAAAAAAAAAAATAAGGTACTGCCGTTGAAACAATCTGGATTCAGAAGTGGCTACAGTTGTGCAACAGCACTTTCTGATATTATTGATGACATCCTGAAAGCTCAGGATAGCAGTAAAATATGTGTTTCAGTGCTACTAAATTATTCTAAAGCATTTGATATGATCAATCATGAAATTTTAATCTCTATGTTCCACTATTATGGATTCAGTCAGTCCGCCTGCAATATGTTAATATCATACCTCAGTGACCGTTTTCAGAGCGTTCAAATAGATGATCAAATATCCCTCCTAACAGAAGTCTTGTCCGGTGTTCCACAAGGTAGCATACTTGGCCCACTTCTATATACCCTGTATACATGGGGTTTTACAAACGAATTGCAACATGTTGGTTATCACTTCTACGCTGATGACACTCAAGTTTATTTTACCTTCGAACATACAAATATCGCCATGGCAAATAATTTAATGAACACTGATCTACACGCATTATTTACAATTTCAACCAAACATTTACTTAAAGTTAATCCCAATAAATCTTGTGCGTTGCTTTTTTGCCCAGACAATATTAGAAATGATATTCTATCTACTTTAGACTTGAAAATCGGCAACTCTACAATACCTTTTAAATCCTACTACAAGAAATTAGGTCTGATAATGGACACAAAGTTACATTTTACTGAACATTGTGTAGCGTTTAGATTTTACTTTAGGAGAAATAAAATATTTATTTTATTACTGGTTTGTTAGGAGATAGCAACAACGGTTATCCACAGAATTCATCAATGGCAATTCTGATAAATTGAATATATCTGAAGACGACCCTGTGTTCCATAAAAATACCTGGTACTACTAACTTCCCTAGGTACACTCGGCATTATGCGTTGTAGTTGGCTTTTAAAATGTCTCAAATGCGTATAGTCGTTTTTATTGCGTTGTCCAAAAGATGTGAGTTACCTCAGTAACTCAAAGTCGTCTAAATGTTGTTGATAAAAATCTCTACATCCCGGTGTACATGTTCTATTTCATTTATTTTGTTTTTTAAATTTAGTGCTATTTTCTGATAGGCGGAAGTCCGTCACTTGATAATGTCATTTCCAATTCACTACCACGGTCTAACTGTGAATAGATCTTCCTCCTACCAACAATTAGTTGATGTTTCATGGCATATTTAGTATGTTCCATGTTAGGAATTTCGATTCAACGAGAGCGACTCGAGTTGATACAGTGAAAGTGGTAGGGATAGCTTGGAGAGATTCGAGCTAAGACATGGAGGGTTTTTCCGGTAGGACTTCGAGCTGAACTACGAGCGGTAAACTTGTGGGGTTGGAGAATTTATTTCTCAGAGTGCCTTTATGGATTTTTGTTAGAAAACCCATTAGAAAAGTTGCGCCATATTCAGTCGATGTAAGTGGACAATTCTGGAATTCCTTCCTGTCCATTTTAATCTGGAAACTCGATGGTAAAATTTTGAGATCACATTTACGACGTCCATTTTGTTAAGAGTGACCCTTCTCTTTGCCGAAGGTGAGTGATTTTGACCGGCAAATTTCCAATCAGAATTTGTTTACTTGTATATAGTATGGGTGTTTCTTTCTTTATGAAATTGTTCCAAAAGACTATGAGAAATAATTTCTTGTAGGGTCTTTGGTGGAGTCGATTTTTGGTAGAGACTATTTTTGGTAGAGGCTGTCCTTGGTAGAGACCATCTGTGGTGGAGATATTTTTGAGGAGATACTTTTGAGGCAGTATAGATCCTGTACGAAGCTTAGACCCGCCTTTAGTAACGTCCAGAGTCACCCAGAAAGAAATCAGGCCGAGGCATACCTTTACGAAGAACTGTCGCTTGCCATTCCTGTACATTTTGAGAAGCCATGTTAATTTTGTAAGAAAAGCTCAAGGAGAGGATCTCATCCTGAACATCATAATCAAGATCATTTCCCAGGCTTGAAAACAATATTTCATAATCTTTCTATACTTTTGAATTATCACATATCATCCAGGTATTTATATATTTATATTTTACTTACTGATTACCATACCCTACTGAAACTCTAAGAAAAGGTTCACAACTGTGAAGCAGTTACATAGTACTATGCAACAGCGGACAAGGTAAGAAAATAGGGTACACATGTATGTTACAAGGGTATGATTATTATTATTGATCCTGTTTGTTTACTTAAAGTGATACCTAAACATATTCTTTATATCTCTCTAAAAAAAAATATTATTTCGAAAGAACTCTCCTCTTGGTTATATATAATTTCTTTTATTATTAACCTCAATATTGTTTATAAACGAGGTCAACTAATTTTATTTACTTATTTTACCTACGTACATCTTTTGATATTCAAATCTCATTCTATTAAATCTATTTTCTTATTATAAGATTATCCTTATTTCTCCTCTCCCACACTGTCAATCTTTTAATTAACTTGAATTTTTACAACTAGTGGACACCCTTTTGGTGTTCTCAATTACCCCAAATAAACTTTTCTATGTCTTACATTGAGTGGCGCCCAGAACCTTTGCCAAAGGTATATTCAATGACATTGTGTAATTTTGTATATTTCCGAACTCATTTGACTGCTCTCTGACGAACAGCTGCCGTAGCCAATTTTGTAATACCTTTCTTATAAAAAAAAAAAAAAAAAAAAAAAAGTGCTGCAACATATTACGCAGAAGCTCAGGAATGCATATGGTTCTCTAAAACTGATATATTCTCAAAGATTCTACTTGAACCGTGATTTAAAAAAAAAGCTTTGTGATGCATTATTACTGTCACATTTTAACCACTGTGATGTAGTTTATGGACCATGTCTGAAGTTGAACGATTCCACTAGAATCCAGAAAGTACAGAACTCTTGTATTAGATTAATTTATGGCATAAAAATATCTCACGCAAATTCAAGGAACTAGGTTGGCTAAACATGCATAATAGACATTATCTATACATGGCATGTCTATTTTACCAAGTCTTGAAATTCAAAACTCATCCGTACCTTCATTGTAAGCTCTCCTACAGAACTGACATTCATAATTTAAATATTCGTCGTCTTACAATACTCACAGTTACTAAGCATGAAAAAGAAATCTATAAAAGATCCTTCAGCTATAACGCAGCTACCGTTATTAATAATTTGTATAGCATAGATTGCTCTCTTTTGACTTTATCAATGAACTCTTTCAAAACAAACTACAAAAAAATCCTATTGAAAAATCAACCAAATTAGCTC
This sequence comes from Chrysolina oricalcia, assembly GCA_944452925.2. Taxonomy (NCBI): domain Eukaryota; kingdom Metazoa; phylum Arthropoda; class Insecta; order Coleoptera; family Chrysomelidae; genus Chrysolina; species Chrysolina oricalcia. Next base: position 45,156,052 of record OX101823.2, on the reverse strand, counting down.
AATCTCTCCATTCCCTTTTTTAATTGACCACAAACACCAGTGATAGGTACCTGATTACGTTTCGATTAGTAATTCCGGATATTATCTGCTCCTATCTAGAATCCTTCTGTTCTCTCTCTCTCCCTCTCTCTTGTTCTTGCTCTTTGTTTCTCTATTCTTCCTCCCTTCTTTTATTTTTTTCCTATATCTTCGCTCGTCATCTTAATTACATATGTAATAACCTTTCGGCGCTGGTGGAAGAACAGAAGTGAAGGGCTCTTTCACATTCTGAACCAGAATGGCCAGTTGTTTCCTTGTATATGTGTGTTGTTAAATGTGTTAGTGTTGCTTGTATATATGATAAATGGTAAACAATAAAATTATTATTATTATTTCATCTGAAAATCCAATCTAGGAGGGATGTTGAAATATGGAGATTTGATTTTATGATTCTGAATGTTCTTTTATGGTTGTTATGTACACAATTGTATCGTATATTGTCTTTTAATGTCAAAATGAAGTATTAATAGTAAAAGTGGAAAACTCTATTCAAACACCAATATATTGGTCTATTTCATCAAATATCAATATTTGTTTGTTTTATATTTCAGCGCCTTTTGAGAGACGTTATCGAAGAATATCTGGGCATCATAGAAAATAAAGACCTTAAGACAAATATGAATAGAGAAAAACTAAATGCTTGGTTGGAAACAACAGAGAAGTAAGTATATCTTGTTGAATACATCATAGCAGCTATATCTTGAGAATAGTGATTCTTATTTAAACTTCTGTACTGATTCCAGTCGAGATTTCCATACTTTTTCATCATTCAGAATCAGCACACCATGCAAGATTGTCTGGGTCTATTAGTGGACAACAACGTCCTACATTTCTTCTTTTAGTTCATCAAAAATAACTTATTAAATAAATTTTTTCACTTTTTAGGTTCAATTCTTCCAATATAAGGTTCAGGGATAAGAAACAATTAATGAACCAATGGAAATTGTCCAAGATGAAATGTAAGAAGGAAATGTCAATTTTTCGGAGAGAGATAAGTAAAATTGGAGATGGTCCTAAACCACCATCCCCTTCCCCGGAGAGTTTGGAGATAGCAGATATGATTCATCAGGAATTAGAAGTCGACTACAATGGTGCAATATTGTGGTTTTTGCATTTTCAAAATTGTTTTCGCCCTGACAGGAGTTAACTGAAGCTGAGCAGATTGTTGCAGAAGGAATCCATGTTGAAAAATCCAAACACCTGTTATTTCAAATGAGGTGAATTTTGTGTTTCAAAATTAAATAACTTACATGAAAAAGTATTCAAATTTCACATAGAGATTGAGGCAAATGCTAGTGTCACGATTGACGAAACAATAAATAAACGTACGAGAAATAGGAAACATCGCAAACCTGATGAGGTGGAATTAAAAATTTTGCATTAGGGCCTGAAAAACAAAATAGTAAAATGTCTTTCTTCCAAAGTCTGTTGCCTCACCTTGATAGATTTGATGAAAATGACTTACTTCAGTTCCAAATGGGCGTTTTGCAAGTGATTGCAAACATCAATGAAAAAGAGAAGATGGTTTCTCAGGTCCCTCCTCCTTTTCCTCAACATTCGCAACTTACTCAGTCCCAATCATCTACACCATCATTTACTCAACTTTTTCCCACTCCATCCTCTTCAACTAATAATTACCAAATACAATCAACACGTCAGTATTATCAAGATTGCGGGGCATCATCTGGAATGACATCTCCAATGACAGATCCCAGGGACAGTTCCACTCCGCTCTCTCAGGACTTCAGCACAGTTGATAGTGTAGATTTTACTTCCCTCTAATGTCGTTATTTGTAAAACTTTGTAAAATTCAGGAATTTCCTTTATTTTGTTATTATAGAGCAAAAATAAATAACTTGTTTTAATAATGGTTTTAATATGCTAGAAATATTTAACCAACTCTGGCCTATGTCTATCGGTTGAAGTACTATCAATAAAAAATATACGAAATTATAACGATCTAAACAAAATTCTTTCTTATAAATTTATTATAACACTTGAGGACTTAAAGAATATTTATAAATTGTTTGTTTCTTGTTCTACATCTCGTTTTTGCATAAACATAAGACTTGGGTTTATTTAATGAAAACCAAAAACGCCAAAATTTAGATTATCATTAAGAGCATCATAGAATACCAATTTCGTAGTTTGTAAAATAGTATCAGAACTCACCTCAAAGTGACAGCCAACATTTCTATAGGTTGAATACAATTTCTCTTTTTTGTATTTCGCCGTTGAAGAACAGTCTTCAGTTTGTCATGTAATTCATCGAAGGAACTCATTGACATGCGGAAGTAATTAAAAAATTTGGTTTGGTCATTTCTTAAATCTTCAAAGAGTATACGAAATAAACCTGCTTCTTCTCTCCGTCTATTAATTGGATGCACCCAATGTAGTCGATTACGTTTCTGCCTTTTTTACGACGATACATTAACCATAATGCTAAAATTTTTGCCCGATTTGATGCGACGCCCTGTGCTCTCCCCGAATTCACGACAACTACTAACGATAATATGTCGTTATGTGTGAAAGCCAGTGAGTTACGATAAACGGTCGTCCGACTTTTTACCGGACGACCAAAATCGTATTGTGTGAAAGGAGCGTAACAGGGACACAAACTTTGTCAGAAGCACTTGATCGGCTTCGTCAGGCAGACTATTATTTCAATCGTGAAAGTCGTCCTGGTAGAATTTTTCCTCAAAATAAAAATTTTCCGGAAAATAGAAATTCCTCTGAAAATAGGAGTTTCGCCGGAAATAGAAATTCAGATAATAATAAGAATAATTGGCAAACTAGAGATTTTAGAAATGGTCAAAATGCAAATAAACAAATCTCCTCTCTTGAAACGGAAGAAAACGTATTGGAATCGGAAAACTTTAGCCCCTCCTACCTGAAATAGGCCCACAGATAGGAGCAATCATTAACAGGGCAGACGTGGTATTGAAAAGTCCTCAACAGGATCTGTTGTCCGATCACTGTGACATGCAACACAGACAGTCTGACAACAGATCACCTGTGATATCAATAACAGTTTATGGTTTTTGTTTTCCTGCCTTATGCGATACTGGTAGCCAAGTTTCCGCTTTTTCCCAAGATACTTGGAATCAGCTAGAACATTTTCATAAACAAATTCCGTTTTTCAAATATACAGGGGTAAAAATTATTGGGGCTTTTAAAGCAAAGCACAAAAAAGCTCTGTTACAAGCCCAGCTAGATTTCACAGCAAATTCCTATTTGTTTACTCACGAGTTTTTGCTAATCGATGATTTGATTTATTCCTTTATACTGGGTGTTGATTTTTTCAGGAAATATCACACTAATTTAGACTTGGCAGGGGAAAAGTTATGTTGTAAAGAGATGGTAATTATACCTGAGGTTTTTATGAGCATGAGTTTAGCCCACCTGATGAGGTTGGGCTCGCAGTGGTATTAAAAAGTTGTCAACTTGAAGGTGAATCGTTGATAGAGCAGGAAGTAAGAGGCCCCATTTGGGAATCTGATTTCTTGTCCGAATGTGAAAAGGAAATTTTTTCAAATTGATGGAAATATACAGGGACATTATTTCCGAGGTTCCGGGAAAAACAAAAGAGTATTTACATGAAATACATTTGAGGGATGAGAAGGGGTTTTCTTATCAAACCCTACCCTATTCCTATGGCTCACCGAGAGACTGTGGATCGAGCTTTGGATCAGATGGAATCTTGGGGGGTCATTGAGCGTTGTGTTGAGGCGCCTTATGTCTCTCCACTTATGACTACGTTGAAGAAAGACGGGTCCGTAAGAATTTGCCTGGATGCTAGACATCTTAACACGGTTCTGATACCGGAAAGGGAATGTCCCAAACCTATAGAGGAAATCCTCAGGTCAATAAAAGTAAGAAAAATTATGAGTTCTATCGATTTGGCGTATGGGTATTACCAAATCCCACTGAGGAAAGAGCATAGAAAGTATACTGGTTTCATGGTAGGCCGGAAATGTTATCGTTTCTGTCAATTACCGTTCGGCCTGTCAACGGCAGACTGATTTTGGTTTAGAATTCCATACTTTTTTGTTCACTTATCTCGATGACCTACTAGTGCTATCGGATAGTGTTGAGGAGCATTTAAAGCACCTGAGTATGGTTTTTGACAGACTTGAAACATCTGGGTCCACAGTGAAGCAAAAAAAATGTAAGTTTTTCAGAAAGGAAATCCCTTTTTTGGGGTATGTCCTTACTCAGGAAGGTGTGAAACCTGACCCCCAACGTATCCAAGCCTTACTGGACTATCAGCAACCTACAAACCTCAAACAGTTACAGAGATTCCTTGGTATGTGCAATTATGATCGGGTTTTTTGCCCTAAATTCTCTGCCCTTTCTGAACCTCTAACTCGTTTGCTACGAAATAAAAATAAATGGAAATGTGGTGAGGAACAGATGGACAGTTTTGTCAAGGTAAAGAGCGCCTTACAGGCGGATACCATGTTGTACCATCCGGAACCAGAGGCGCCCTGGCATGTACAGACAGATAGTAGCGACTATGGTCTGGGAGCGCAACTGTTTCAAGTAGTCGAAGGTCAAAGGCGAGTAGTAGCCTGGGCTAGTCGTCGTCTCTTGGACAGGGAGACGCGATATGGAGCGACGGAAAAGGAAATTCTGTCAGCGGTATTCGCGCTCCAACGTTGGAGGGTTTATCTCCTCGGCAGAAGGTTTACCCTGCACACCGACTGTATCTTAACACCTGCCGATTACTGACTCCCCGGATAACAAGATGGGCCCTAGCCTTGCAGGAGTATAGTTTCGACATAAAACATGTCCCGAGAAGGACTAACTTGGTCGCAGACGCTCTTTCAAGAGATGCCTGTGGGAGTTATGTTGCTTCTGCTGACAAATGCTTCCTGGTCCTCTGCGTTGAAATTGTCCCCAGCTTTCCTGACTTCTTTGAAAAAAATTAAGGAGTTACAAGATGCCGACCCCAAACTGGAGGACATAAAAAAGGACCTCCCGCACGGTTTAGCTCTGCAAAGACATTTCGTCGAGCGGAACGGTGTTCTGTATAAACGTGGTATGGAAGAGGGAGTTTACCTTTTGTGCGTCCCACGTAGTCTTGTAGAAGAATGTATTGAAGCAATAGGACAGACACTATGGGGTCTATAAAACCTGGTGTGCCCTACGCCGGGAAGTTTGGTTTGATAACTTGCACAGGCAGGTGAAAAAAGTTTGTAAGGCTTGTAATATTTGTCAGCTTGCAAAAAGTTCAGAACTGCCTAAGCCTCCACAGCAACCAATTATGGCTACTTCTAAAAATGATTTAATTTCCTTGGATTTATATGGTCCACTGATTAAGAGCATGGGCGGTGTGACCTATCTGTTGGTTGTACTCAACATTTTCACCAAACATGTAGCTCTTTTTCCCCTGAAGCGAGCTACTACGAAGTCCATTTTAAATCGTTTGATCCACGATTACTTTCCGGTGAATGGCATCCCGGAGAGGATTCTACAGGATCATGGAAGCCAGTTCATAGCCCACCTCTGGAAGAAAACCTTGGAAGAGTTAGGCGTGAAAGTGGTGTATTGCTCGGTTCGTCACGCTTAATAGGCTTTTTAGAACTTATTGCCACGAACGACATTCGCGTTGCGTTTATGAAGTGCCTACTTTTGTAGACTTTCTAAACTCTGTGGTTCACGAATCCACGGAATTTGCGCCAAACGAGCTACAGTACGGTATGAGTAGTCTTGAATTATTACCTGCGGCTTACCGATTTTTGGGAGAAGTTCCCCCAGCCGTTATCCCGCCGGAACAAAAGTTGATACTGGCAGAAGCCACCTTAAGGGGTAAAGCTGCCAGGAGGGCGGAAGCTCATCCGGGTAGGCCCTACCGCGAATTTTCTGAAGGCGATTTGGTTCTGTTGAGGGCGAATATCACGTCATCGTCCTTGAGATCCGAAACTAAGAAGTTCCTGTTGTTGTTTGAAGGGCCTTATAAAGTAAAAAAGAAGGTAAGTTTCGCTACTTTTGTTTTCACTCACCTTGACGAACAGGGTACTGAAAGGGGCACTTTTCACGCTTGCCATTTGAAACTTTATACCAGTGCTCCGTAACCTATAAGTTCGCATGTGATAGGGGGATAGGGAAATTTTTATATCTTATCTCAATATTTTATCGGCTGTCTGCTAAAAAACGCGTGGCTCTAGAAAAAACTCGAAATGAGGGATTGTGATTTGGCTGGGCTGATAAAAGCACTCTTTTCTGTACAATACTTTGAGTGGAAAGGGTCTAGAGCCTTAAGGCCTGTTGTTAAATCGAAATCATTTAGATTTTGCTGTCTTGGTCTAGGTAAGGAAAAACTTTGTATTTCTGAAAAGGAAGGTTAAGGTCTGTAAAATCATGTAATAATGTTCACGATCTTTCTAGATTCTAAAACTCGAATAAACCATTTCGAAACCGCATTACTGCTGATTTGGTCTTCGAACTTTATTCACCCCTGTCCACCGGGAACCCCACGCAGTCCTTCAGGGGTCCCGTTAGGGTTCAGTACTGATTGAATTGTGACTAGTAGCCATTTCTAAAAATTAATAATACTCAAAGTCAGACATGACAGATGGGCTTTTCATGAAGCGTGTAACATGGGGCCGATTTTTCAGTCTGTTGAAACTCAGAGCTCTCAGCTTCAACAGCTAATTCTAAGTCTTGGTCAAGTGCTCGAGTGCATTTTTAGTATCTAAGGGCCTATTTAGTCAACTTTGTCTTTGTCTCAGTTTCAGTCTTATTCCCAGTCCTAAGGAATAAAGGTTTTACAAATTATACAACTCATTAATATTAGGACTGCAACAAACGGTAACAGAAATATAACCAAACTTTTTTGGTTTATTTATTATTTGGTATTATTTAAAGGTGTAAAAATATAGGTTATGGATTGCTGGTAGTCAAAAATTAATCACGACCGGTTTTTATATGAGAATAACGAAAGTTGTCGAATGTGCACTGACGTCGTTGTCTTTGTCCTAAGTCCTAAGCATAACAGTTGAAAATTGGGAACTCTCAAGGTCACGTTTTTAGGACTGAGACTAGCTACTGACAAAAAGCATTGTATAAATGCTCTTATGTGAATATGTAGAATCAACTTGGTTTAAAGATTAAAATTAGAACAAAGACTGAGACAAAGATGAATTTGACTAAATAGGCCCTAGCAGGGCTTAGCTGATTGATAAATCGGCCCTCCGAGAATTTATTGTGTATCATATCAATTATCGCAATATGATTATTTCTGACCCAATCTCAAAAATGATGACATTCATCAACTAGGATAGAGTTCAACAACTTACTGCAAATGAAAGAAGTTCCGGAAATTCTTGAGAATGAAATACAGCCAGCGTGCCTATTCAACTACATACAACCTACTATTTCACTTCAGCTTCTGGCGGCTTCTGCACATCGGAAATCGGAATATTCGAATAATTACATATTACAGTCCAGTTCCAAAACTCCCAACCAGTACTGACCAGTATTTTGAAACGTTCCGAAAGTACCGAAAACTACTGGTGATATTTTCCCGCGTATTATTCGTATACCCTGTAAGAGGCTAGCAATTTACTGTTTCCTACTGCCAGCAAAAGAACATGTAGCACCAATATTTCTTCCACAGAACCACAGAACACATTTTGGTTCTTCGTCGAAAAAGCGAGAGTGGGTTTCTAACCTCGTTTTATGTTTTAATTTCACTGTTTGTAGAGAAAATAAAAAATAAAATGTTTAGTGTACATTTAGCAGAATTCCAAATCATGGTGGATGCAGAAAACGCTGTTGTAAAGTGCATTTAATTCATTTAATTGTTATCTCTGTTATTGATTCATAATGATAACTAACATTCTTCGAAATGCTTGATACATTTTATTTCAGTGAAACTAGAACACAAAAACGCTGACTTGTCACATATAACTTCTCTTTGTTCGTGGAGCAAATTTTATCCTTATTTTTATTAAGGCTAGCTTTTTCCCAAGCCACCGTCATAGTTTCATGCATAAAAACTGAATGTAAATTATTCTCTTCAGCAATTACGAACGAACTCTTGTCCAACACTGTAACTGATTTTTATTCCAAATTTAACTTGAACTATCAGCATCTTGGCTTTCTATTTTGCAACCGTCGACCAACCAACAAATAGGGGTAACAACCCCAACACCGCAGAAAATATTCAAGGAGGTTTGTACTGAAATCAGATTGAAGAAAATAGAAAATAATCAGTATTTTTGTTTAGATGCAAAGTTTGCTGAAAAATATCTTAATATGTTGCGGAGGCAGTTTCCAATTGAAGGCGGTAGTATTGAAGACATGGAGGAGGATAGTCAACAAGACATGGACAGCCAAAGGACAGAACTCACTGAGGCAGTCAGTGATGATTCAAACAGCTCTAACAAAAGTAATTTTGGAGTAGGTAAAATATTTCAAAAGAGTAAATGGCTTTTTTGTAGAGAACTTCAAATGGAACCACAAAATTATAATGCTCCTTTTTGAGGTGTATAGAGAAAATAGGGAAAATTTAAAAAACGGGAACCATAAAGTAGCTTGGCGAAAGGTTGCAACAGAAATGACTGATAAAGGGTATGTCCTAAACTGGCAGCAGTGCCAGATAAAATTGGATACACTGAAAAGACGGTATAAAAATTTTAAAGACTCGGAAAAATCAACAGGCACATCTCCCATCACTTGGGAGTATTATCCTGTAAGCTGTCTATTATTTCTCTACTATAAGTGTGAATAATTGCTTTGATTTATTTCAAATTGATCAGCCAAAACCAGGTGAGTTTAAAACAGAATTTAATAAAACTGAATATATGAATTTGCTATCAATAATAAATACTGTTGTTACTTTCTTCAGTAGATTTCGCAGTCTCAAGCCAATAAATCCAATTTTAGTCAAGAAGGAAGCTGGAAGAGAGAGCAGAGAGAAAATGAAGCAGAAGGAAAAACTGATAGAATTATTAAAGAAGAAAATGAAAACAGATGATTCAGATAGTAATTAAATGTTTAATAAAAATCTTAGTTGAAATTGTTTCTCATGCAAATACCCTCCATAAAAAAAGAAACAAGATAAATTGTAATTTATTTAATTTATGCTTAAATATCAATACAATTTAAACCCTTTAAAAATCTAACCCTCGAAAAAAAAAGTTTGAACTACCTACTTACTTTATGTTTTAAAGTCTCTTAAAGTTAATGAAAATTAATTAATCTCGATTGAGTCCTATAAACCTATTTCTTTAGTACGAAAGAAAAGTACCTAATACATACTTCAATAAAACCTACTACATGAATATCAAACATATATTGCTACTATAAAAAAAGAAAGTGGAGATTAATTATTAATAATGACAAAACAACTAACTTTAACTTAAAAAAGATGTATCACAAGATTATGGCTGCATACTAACTAAACTTTACCAGGTCGAAGTAATTGTTTATAGTTCTCCTGGCCAAATGTCATTGGCTATTTGTACTCTTTTGTCTTTACCAGCCACTGTTTGTGGATTATTTCGATTAACATTATGTTGAACAACGCTATTTTCTCCATCATTTCCAATATTGACATCAATATCTATAAAATCCTCTCTCATTTGACAAATATTGTGTATGACACAACACGCCATTATATATTTTGGAATAAATTGTGTGTCTGTTAGTGGACAACAATATAATAAGCTCTGAAATCTGTTTTTTAGAAATCCAAATGTTCTCTCAATATGACTTCTTACTGTGGAAAGTTGTTGGTTGAAATAAATTTGCTGAGCTGTAAGATGACCATTGTCCCTATAGGGAACTGAAAGGTGTTTGTGGATTGTGTAATCACTATCTCCCAGTAGATGAGAATTTCCTGGGAAATAACGTTCTTGATCATTCAGGAAGGAATTCACTTCAGAGAGTCTTAAGACTTTATGATCATGCAGTGATCCACAGTTACCTACATATACATGGATAAACCGAAAACGCTGATCACATATACCCTAGAAACAAATGTACTATAATTTGGAGCAATTCATTTTGATGTATTATCTGTAACTGTACAGAAAACCTGTGATGTCTATTGGTAAATGAATCACCATCTTCAGATGGTTTCTTAGTGTCTATGTGACATCCATCTATTACTCCAATTATTTTACTGATGGGTCCTTTAGTTCTAAAACCATTCCAGATGGTATTAACTTCTGCGCCTTGTGGCCACTGGATGACTTTTGAAGCTTATTTACAAATGGCATTAACTACCCTTCTAATTGTACGAAAAGCTGTAGCTTTACCTATATTGAATTTTTTACATACAGATCTGCAAGAATAATATGTGAAATCATACTAAAATCTTCATTCCACTAAATACCTATATGAATCTGGTGTGGCTATGTACCAAAGAACTATAAGCACCTGCTGATCGAGAGGACACATTGGTCTACCAGCACCGTCCCGTAGTTCAGGCTGCAACATTAACACCAAATGGTGAAAGGAGTCAGCCAACATACTAAAAATATATAAATCATTACCGACATGACATACCCATACAACAATGAGAGTACTTGATATTACAGAATGGTAATATATTTCTTACCGGAAATGTGACTTAAACAAATTTGGTGAATAACTATTAACAACACCTAAATAATTTTGTATCCTTGGTAAAAGAATCAGCTGCCCTCTCAAACTGACAAAATATAAATAAACTCCTGCAATACACATTAGAAATTCGCAATTGTCTTCATTTTCGCTACTAGTACTACTTGAGCTGCTGCTATCATTCGATGATTCAGATGAAGTACTTAATAATTCATCTACTGTAGCCACAACAAACTCATCCATGGTTTTTGGTGATTCATTTATCAATTATTGATATTTTTGTTAAATAATATTGCTATTATCACAAAGTGCGTTTAATCGAGATACATTTTTTCAATGTTGCCGCTCAAAGGCATCGCTTGTCATAAACACAAAACACACATGTGATATTTTACTGACTGTAAATTGTTCCGTTATTATTCCTTTTCAGTGTTTTACTGGAACTGATATTGTTCCGTTATTGCTGACTGTCACCAGTAGTAACAGTATTTTCGGAACTAGACCTATATTTACAATACAATAGTTTAGCTGGGTGGCATGAGGAGTTTTGTTTGGGTTTTGGGTGCAGATTACAGATAATACGGTTTTTACCCATCTACGCAAAGAGAAAGAATATATCTCAGTGCTTCTACTTCTTCTTCTTTTTAGTTTAGAAATAAGACATAGACATAAGACCGAAAAGGGCGTTTTGATTCGGAGTGCGCTTGCGCGAAATAAGTTGTGTTGTTGTCAATTGCCACAACTAATAAACTGGACTGCGTTAGTCACGGAGCCGACCACCATTTTTATCAGTAGATTTTATCATTGTATGAAGAGTAAAAATATAGTAAGACAATCATACCGGAAACAGATTGGATACAATGGGCGACGACATGTAGATGGCGTTTCGGTCTGTGGGCTCTCAGTCACGTCGTAGATCATTGTTGGAGGAACAATATCCATTAGTCGTAACTTGATGTAATGGAACTACCAGCGAATTGACCATATTCATCAGCTATCGGTTGCAGCTTTATGAGTATTCTTGGGTTGGCATTCCTGGCAGTAATCTGTCAAATTTGTCACTGGCAGATGTCCAGTTGAATTAAAATAAGCCCGCCAATCCATTTTCGTAATAACATTATTTATCTTTTTATATCTATAATTCTTTGTAAAATTAAGGTATGGATGAAAACAGCAACAGGTAATGATTTTACATTATACACAACCAATATTGGTTCTGACGTTGACTCTGACCAAGGTTTCCACTTCCAAAGGGACCTTGGTCAAGGAAGGAGTTTCCAGGAATATTAAGGAAGAGAGCATTTTGCAATACGTCAAAACTACTACTACACTACACTTTCTACTGACTTGATGAGTGCAGACCTTTTAAACTATGACTAATTATTTTTAGCATAGTCTAGTGTACTTATCAATTAACTTTTTGTCATGTTAGTTCGTTTATCAAGTTCTTTATGTCCCCTGCATGTTTTTTTAATATTCTTATTTGTCTGGAAAGATGTAATGTATACATATGTATTATACCTGTATTTTTGTTTTTTTATTATGTTGTGTGTGAAAATGACCTGTAGAGGTGAATAAAGTATATTTCTATATCTTGCACATCTTAACAGGGGAATGGGGAACAGGCTCAGCTACGTTAGTAAATTCACCGCTTTATCAAATGATCTTTCTCAGCCAGACCCAGCAAAGAAAGGAAATCAACATACAAAAACTGGGACAATCGTAGGACTGTCTAATCAACAATATGTAGCAGAAACGCTTACCCAAGAAGTTCTCAGAGAGCATGTAGAAGTTTTTAGAGAAAATATTTGAGTTTTCTAGAAGAGGTAATAGGAGCAAACGGATTCAAACCACTATCTCTATCCTAATGAAAATGCAATTAATATAAGGATTATGATCAGGACAATATCAATATTCTATTGTCAACTACCAGTGAAATAGGAACATGAATTTCACCAAATTGTGGAAGAGTATGACCTTCCTTTAATGTTGTTGAAACACTGCCAAATGTCTGAAAACGTTGCTATATAATTGGAAAAACACACACTTCTTTGGTTTCAGCTAGCTTCCCGAGCGCATCTCCACATTCCTGTACAAGCGCTGAGCTTGGTTTAGGATGGCAGATGGCTCTGAGCACTGCCTGACTATCCGAACAGATATAGATTCTCTGTTCGGACCCTTCTTTCACCTCTTGCCTTGTAGCTACGGATAGGATGGCGAACACTTCAGCTTAAAAAACTGTTGTATTCCTGCCCAAAGCGTAGCTCTCTCGAACTTGTCTTCCCTACAGGTAGATTCCGGCACCCGAAGCCTGTTTGTCAGTCAGACGCGAACCGTCCGTATAACATATTAGGCTTCCTATGCTGAACTCCACCTTGGCTAATGAAATATTGTAGGAAATATCCGATTAATACAGATTCTTGAAAAATACTTTCAAGAAAGCCGATTTTTCAATATTTGAATAATAAAAGTAAAATGTAAATAGTTGAAATTAATGACAATTGACAAACGACATTTATGCCGATTGACAATAATGACAGGTTGATATCATTGATGCCAACCCAAAAACGCTCAAAAAGCTGCAACCGATAGCTGATGAATATGGTCAATAGGTGGCTATGAAATTTTTAATTCGATACGGCCGATAGATGACACTGGAAAATATCTATTCTTTTTTCTCTTTAAACAATGGTAGATGGCACCAATGATTGCAATAAAATTAGAATTGTGGTAGATGAAAATATTCATGCTGAGCTGTTTCCAATTAATCTGAATCGAGTGGAGATACCTACGTGGTCAACGTTGCCACGTTCGCTGGTTCGCCGTTCAAGGGAAATCTCGTTAATTTTGATTTGAAAGCGAAATAAAGGAAGTTAAATTTGAATTTTCTATTGGTCAGGAATAGTTATTTTTTGTTGAATATACCGAATGATAATTTATTCTAAATCTGAAAGAGAATGCTTGAAATTTGGCAAGTGTTTATTTTATAATTTCGGTGATAATACATTACACATTTTATTTAGAGGGAAAAAAGCAAAATATGAGTTCCATTTGATTCAAAATTGGAGTGAGGGGGTTTCTGAGGTCTGAGATTATGAATTTATCGAAATTCATAAATTCAATATTGAGGATGAGTTTGGTGATTATAATCCGAATCTGTTGAAAAGCACGCTTTTATTTACGCACTAAAAAGTATAAAATAATATTTTCTTTAGACCCAAATGTGATACAAAATTGTTACTACTGAAAATTTAAGCATGGGAAATGAATTATAATTATTGATTGGTTATGAAATCACAAATATACAGTGAGTCCAGGATAAGGTTGTCCACTACGGGGATATCTGAAACGATTGTAGATACAGTTTTGGTTAAATAAAAAAAAGTTGTGTTACAGAAGGGCCATCTATATGGAAGTAAAAAATTTTAAAAAATAATTTTGATTTTCAATTCAATTTGGAGAAACTGCATTTTTCGTTGTTTTCGTCAGAGCTGGAACAAGATATAGAAAATACTTCTTCACAGAAACTTTTTATAAGCTTTCTTATGATGACAGCAGTTTTACTTTCCGACCTTTTGTTATCAAACAACCATATATCATCAACAACATTGTTCTAAATGCAGCTCTGGTTCGAAGAATGCAGTATTTTGAAATACTTTCTTTTATGAATTCAATATTGAATCACTTATAACGGTATCAATAAGTTTCGGAACATTTTTGACCATCATCACGATTTTTGAAAGATATTTTTACGAATTATTCAACATGTCAACCCAAACTATTCATTCTCCTCAGATCTATAGGATATCAAATACCACAGTTTTTGTTCAAATTCTGGCTTGTACTCGGGAATTTTCTTAAAAAATTCGGGATAACATGACTCATAATGCCATGAAAAATATTTCAAATTACTGTATTTTTCGAAACGGCCGCATTAAAAAAAATAAGTTGATGATGTTAGTTTGATAACGAAACTTCGGAAAGTTAAATTAATATCACCATATGAAAGCTTATAAAACGTTTCTATGTAGAACTCTTTTTTATCTTGTTACAGTTCTGACGATATGTAATACCACAACAAAATAAAATAATGAATCGAAAATTTCAGTTTTTCCAAAATAATTTTGGAAATTTTATTTTTCCTCATTCCTTTTGTTACGCAAATTTTTCCCATTCAACCACAAAGTATATCTATTAGGTACCGTTTCATATGTCCCCGTGGTGGACAATTTTATCTTGGACTTTGTATATTATTGGACCTACTCTGACAATTTCCCTGTTCATAGGTATTCGAAAAATAAATAAATAAAATTACGAACATTACCAAATTTCAAGTTAATCGAATACTAGAAGTAGGTCAAAATTCACTTCCAGGATTTGACAGACATTCAGACAGTCTCTCAGTCAGGCTCAAATAACGGCGTGTAAAATATTTTCAAATATGAACTATCTAATTCTACACATGAATGTGGGAATGAAAAAATAATATGAAACAATAATTATCTGATATTGGGAACTTGCAATTTCTTTCAGATACAGAATAAATTATCATTCGGAAGTTCAACAGAAAACAACTTTTCCATACTAATAGAAAATCGAAATTCAACTTCCTTTATTTATTTCATTTTCAATTCAAAATCAAGAAATATCCGGAAATGGGGAACCAGCGAACGTGGCAACGTTGACCACCTGTATCTCCACACGCGCCTTGCCGCTCAACGTTGTAGATTCATTGAAAAAAAATATCGTACGTAGACGCAACCAAATCAAGCTGGGACCAATAGAGACCAAACACCGTACGTGAGACAAAGTGAGACAGAATAGCGTTCTGCCGATTCCTCTTGCCCCACCACACACGGTGACAAGTGTTCACTCAACATCGATGGTAACTATCGATATATCGATAGTTTTTGGCTATCGGAAACTATCGATAGTTTTTACCGATAGTATCGATAGTAAAAAACTGAAGTTAATGTAATTTGAAATTGTTTTCGATCCAAAATATGCCCTAGAAATGTGAAACGATGACGAATACGGAAAGAGACATGGAAAACGAAAATAATAATTGTTTCGCACGCACATAAAACGAAAATGTCGTCTCAAATATCAATTGTCAAATGTCATAAGTCATTTGGTTTAAATATTTTGCGCCAATTTTTGTTCCTATTGAATGAAACTATTATAATTTATAATATTAACTCAATCGTGGGTAAAATAATGAATTCGAAATCCAGAGTATGGGAATTTTTTGATAAACACTTTGTTTGCAACGTGTAAGCTATGTAAAGTTCGTTGCAAAAGAAGTGGAGACACATCAAACCTAATAGAACACATCAAACGAAAACATAGAAGTCATTGGACCAATTTATCAATTATGGGTTCAAAAAAATAATACAGAAGTACCTCTGCGCCAGCGAAGAAATCCAGAAATACCCTCCCATACATGCTGAGGAGGCAACAGCCCTGAAAGGAAAACTCCGAGGGGAAAAAAATTGGATCAGCTGTATATAAATATGATTGCTGAGGATATGTTTTGTAAAATTTGTAAAATTTGTTTTGTAAAATTTGTTTTTACGAAACTCCCAGGTTTTCGGAGAAAACCCCTCGAAAGCAGAGCTTGTGCGAGCAAGGGAGCAAGGGAGTTACCAATTAGGTTTGGGGAACATTCGGGATTCAGAAAATTATTGGAAGGATTGGAAAGTAGGTATACCATTCCTTCCACAACTTATGTGACGGAGAAATTGTTACCAGAAGAGTACCAAAGAGTGAAACTATTACTTCAGACAGAATTGAATTCTATTTGTTACTGTGCCATCACCACAAATATGTGGACATCTGCTGCCAATGAAGGGCTGTTGGCCATAACATGTCATTAAGAGACAAATACTAATGATAATTTGAAATCTGTAGTATTAAATACAGTGAAAATCGAACAAAATCATACTGGAGAAGTTATCAGTAAAGTAAGTCTCATAAAACTAACAGAATTCTGGTTGTAATGAAAATTTTTGCAGGCAATGGACGAAATTCTCATGTCATGGGGTATTAGACACAAGGTGACTGCTGTAGTAACAGATAATGGATCGAACATGCTCAATGCAGTGAGCCGTTTAAAATTGAGACACATTCCTTGTTTTGGACACACTCTCAATTTATTAGTAAGTGACGTTTACAAGCTAGAATCTTTTGATAAACTGATTAAAGAATGTAAATCTATTGCAACCTTCTTCCGCAGCAGAACTTTGGCTGCTGATAAACTGCGCTATTACCAAGCAACCAATGGAAGAAAGAACTAGATGGAATAGTACTTACTTCATGATTAAGACGTTGATTGAAATTCGAACAGAGCTAGCACTAGCAATAAATGTCTGTGAAAAAGCCCCAATAAATCTCGCTGCGAAAGAATATAATGTTCTAGAAGAGTTGGTTAGTATTCTGCAACCATTTGAAATTGCATATAACAACAGCATTGATAATACCTCTTGTAAGAGGTATTGTGGACAAATTACAGGTGCTACCGGATTTGTAAAATGAAGAGAGCTTGTTAGTACTAAAAAGTGTACAAGATTTCATGAAACTTCGGCTCAAACCCTACGAAAGTAGAACTCCATGTATTTTAGGTGCTATGCTGGACCCTCGTATCAAAAGAGCTGGTTTTCGGTCAGTTGAGGACCAGAAGAAAGCTTCTCAATATTTAATAAATGAGCTCACAGCTGAATTGAATATGGAAGCAGCACAAAATGAAGTCCCAGGTCCATCAACATCTGTAGTAAGACCTGAAGTTCAAAAAGAAAATAGGCAATCTAATTCTCTCCTTGATTTCCTCAAGGTACAGGTGATTCATACGCCTGTGTCAGACGCAGTAGTAGATGTAAGACAATGTGTGGAAAAACCAAATTTAGCATGGTCTGAAAATTCTTTCACATATTGGAGAAATTTCAACAAAGAAGGTAAGCTGTGGAAATCAGCAGATAAATTTCTTTGCATTCCTGCCGCTTCTTCTCCATCGGAACGTCTGTTCTCTAAAGCAGGACAGACAATGTGCGACAGAAGGAGTAGGTTGAAGGCAAAGACCCTTGACAAGTTATTATTCCTCAAACAGAAGAGCTCCCAATTATAAAACTGATTTCTTTCTTGTTACCTATGTTCCTTCTTATCTGTGATTTATTTGCAAGTTTTGTTTTGTTAATATTTAGTGTTTTTGTTGTTCAGAGTCTACAGAGTTATTTTTATTTTGATATTTGGATTAAAAGTTTGGTTTTTGTATACTTACTTTGTTACTTTATTATCATTTTCAATTTCCAAAAATAATTAATACATCCTGCAGTCCTCCTAACGTCCTAACCTTACTATTTAGTTTTTATTTGATGGAACACAGAACTACCGATAGTAACTATCGATATATCGAATGTTTACTGAAAACTATCGGAAACTATCGATGGCTCAAACTATCGATGTTTAGTGTTCACTGGGTGACACTAGTGAAATATTCATTCAGAAATTTCGGGTCTGTGCCAGTAAATAATGAAGTTATAGCTACAAGCGTAACAATCCTACCTAGGAAAATACAAATAAGGATGGATTCAGCGAGGGGCAATATATGAAAATATAAGTAGAAAAATTATTGGGTATAACCCTCAAAATGTTCTGCAACCGTGGACACGTGTTTCGAGATTAAGCTCTCATCAGTACGGTAAAATCAAGTGCGAAGATGTACAACACTTGGATGTGAAAATAGAAACAAAGGAAGTCAACAACAGGAAGCCAACCACACATTTGTGGCTTCGGTTAGAAGACCTTGGGCTTACAAGGCAACAACTAACGTCGCCACGGAGGCAGCTATAGCTACCAGCGTGACATTCCTACCCAGGAAAATACAAATAAGGATGGATTCAGCGAGGGGCAATATATGAAAATATAAATAGAAAAATTATTGGCTATAACACTCAAAATGTTCTGCAACCGTAGTAACGTGTTTCGAGATTAAGCTCTCATCAGTACGGTAAAATCAAGTGCAAAGATGTACAACACTTGGATGTGAAAATAGAAACAAAGGAAGTCAACAACAGGAAGCCAATCACACATTTGTGGGTTCGGTTAGAAGACCTTGTGCTTACAAGGCAAAAACTAATGTCGCCACGGAGGCAGCTATAGCTACCAGCGTGACAATCCTAACCGAAGGCACAAATGTGTGGTTGGCTTCCTGTTGATGACTTCCTTTGTTTCTATTTTCACATCCAAGAGTTGTACATCTTCGCACTTGACTATACCGTAGTGATGAGAGCTTAAGCTTGAAACACGTGTCTACGGTTGCAGAACATTTTGAGGGTTATACCCAATAATTTTTCTACTTATATTTTCATATATTGCCCCTCGCTGAAGCCATCCTTATTTGTATATTCCTGGGTAGGATTGTCACGCTGGTAGCTATAGCTGCCTCCGTGGCGACGTTAGTTGTTGCCTTGTAAGCACAAGGACTTCTAACCGAAGCCACAAATGTGTGGTTGGCTTCCTGTTGTTGACTTCCTTTGTTTCTATTTTTACATCCAAGTGTTGTACATCTTCGCACTTGATTTTACCGTAATGATGAGAGCTTAAGCTCGAAACACGTGTCTACGGTTGCAGAACATTTTGAGGGTTATACCCAATAACTGTTCTACTTATATTTTCATATATTGCCCCTCGCTGAAGCCATCCTTATTTGTATTTTCCTGGGTAAGATTGTCACGCCGGTAGCTATAGCTGCCTCCGTGGCGACGTTAGTTGTTGCCTTGTAAGCACAAGGTCTTCTAACCGAAGCCACAAATGTGTGGTTGGCTTCCTGTTGTTGACTTCCTTTGTTTCTATTTTTACATCCAAGTGTTGTACATCTTCGCACTTGATTTTACCGTAGTGATGAGAGCTTAAGCTCGAAACACGTGTCTACGGTTGCAGAACATTCTGAAGGTTAAACCCAATAATTTTTCTACTTATATTTTCATATAATGCCCCTCGCTAAATTCATCCTTATTTGTATTTTCCTGGGTAGGATTGTCACGCTGGTAGCTACAGCTGCCTCCGTGGCGACGTTAGTTGTTGCCTTGTAAGCACAAGGTCTTCTAACCGAAGCCGCATATGTGTGGTTGGCTTCCTGTTGTTGACATCCTTTGTTTCTATTTGTACATCCAAGTGTTGAACATCTTCGCACTTGATTTTACCGTACTGATAGGAGCTTAAGCTCGAAACACTTGTATACGGTTGCAGAACATTATGAGGGTTATACTCAATAATTTTTCTACGTAAATTTTCATATATTGCCCCTCGCTAAATCCATCCTTATTTGTATTTTCCTGGGTGGGATTATCACGCTGGTAGCTATAGCTGCCTCCGTGGCGATGTTAGTTGTTGCCCTGTAAGCACAAAATCTTCTAACCAAAGCACAAATGTGTGGTTGGCTTCCTGTTGTTGACTTCCTTCGTTTCTATTTTTACATCCAAGTGTTGTACATCTTCGCAATTGATTTTACCGTACTGATAAGAGCTTAAGCTCGAAACACGTGTCTACGGTTGCAGAACATTTTGAGGGTTATACCCAATAATTTTTCTACTTATATTTTCATATATTGCCCCTCGCTAAATCCATCCTTATTTGTATTTTCCTGGGTAGGATTGTCATGATGGTAGCTATAGCTGCCTCCATGGCGACGTTAGTTGTTGCCTTGTAAGCACAAGGTCTTCTAACCGAAGCCACAAATGTGCGTTTGGCTTCCTGTTGTTGACTTCCTTTGATTCTATTTTTACATCCAAGTGTTGTACATCTTCGCACTTGATTTTACTGTACTGATGAGAGCTTAAGCTCGAAACACGTGTCTACAGTTGCAGAACATTTTGAGGGTTATACCCAATAATTTTTCTACTTATATTTTCATATATTGCCCCTCGCTAAATTCATCCTTATTTGTATTTTCCTGGGTAGGATCGTCACGCTGGTAGCTATAGCTGCCTCCGTGACGACGTTAGTTGTTGCCTTGTAAGCACAAGGTCTTCTAACCGAAGCCACAAATGTGTGGTTGGCTTCCTGTTGTTGACTTCCTCTGTTTCTATTTTTACATCCAAGTGTTGTACATCTTCGCACTTGATTTTACCGTACTGATGAGAGCTTGAGCTCGAAATACGTGTCTACGGTTGCAGAACATTTTGAGGGTTATACCCAATAATTTTTCTACTTATATTTCCATATACTGCCCCTCGCTAAATCCATCATTATTTGTATTTTCCTGGGTAGGATTGTCACGCTGGTAGCTATAGTTGCCGCTGTGGCGACGTAAGTTGTTGCCTTGTAAGCACAACGTCTTCTAACCGAAGCCACAAATGTGTGGTTGGCTTCCTGTTGTTGACTTCCTTTGTTTCTATTTTTACATCCAAGTGTTGTACATCTTCTCACTTGATTTTACCGTACTGATGAGAGCTTAAGCTCGAAACACGTGTCTACGGTTGCAGAACATTTTGATGGTTACACCCAATAATTTTTCTACTTATATTTTCATATATTGCCCCTCGCTAAATCCATCCTTATTTGTATTTTCCTGGGTGGGATTGTCACGCTGGTAGCTATAGCTGCCTCTGTGGCGACGTTAGTTGTTGCCTTGTACGCACAAGGTCTTCTAACCGAAGCCACAAATGTGTGGTTGGCTTTCTGTTGTTGACTTCCTTTGTTTCTATTTTTACATCAAACTGTCGTACATCTTCGCACTTGATTTTACCGTACTGATGAGAGCTTAAGCTCGAAACACGTGTCTGCGGTTGCAGAACATTTTGAGGGTTATACCCAATAATTTTTCTACTTATATTTTCATATATTGCCCTCGCTAGAACCATCCTTATTTGTATTTTCCTGGGTAGGATTGTCACGCTGGTAGCTATAGCTGCCTCCGTGGCGACATTAGTTGTTGCTTTGTAAGCACAAGGTGTTTAAAGCTAAACTCATTCATTATAGGTTCTCAGATATTTCAAAATATCATTGATTTCAGAAAGAGAAACACTAAGTTCAGCATTCAGTTCGTTAGTTAATTAATAAAGAAATTATTTAGTGTATCTTCAATAGTTAATTTTTCTTCATACATATGTTGGATATTATTGCGTGAACTTGACCTACATTCTTTGTTTGAAACTGTTCTTAATGCAAACCAGCGGAATACCATTTGACAGGCACCTACTAGAAATTGAATAGTTTTACTTTCCTGCGGAGATTATTCCACCTGGACCATTTGTTGGGATGTGTCTCGAAAATGAAGAACAAGGCGTTGTTCCTGTTTGAGCAAAATTTTAGAAGATGTTTCATTAGTGATTTTGCACAAACAAAATATGGTACTTTCCTATTGAAAAAAACGAGTTACGTACAATTATGTGAACAGCTTCTCAGTTGCTCTAAATACATGCCCCATTGATTTGTATGGATAGATAATTATTAACTCTACTTAATTTTTACGATGAATTGGGTCCAGTTTTCATTTCCAATGCATACTTGACAACAAATCACGTCATATAGCATATGGTTGGATTCAAAATGGAATAAAAAATTGACATAATGAAAAAATTGGGAGTATTCCATTTGGAATTCAAAAGTTGATATTGTTGTAATGAGGATTATGATCCCTGGGTATATTGTAACAAGGATGTCAGAACGACATTAGTCTTAAAGTCAGTTGCATACATAATAAATAATTATATATTTGATTCTAACGTATTATTACATGGCGCAGTCAGGAAAGAACTAAGTAATTATAAAACGAATAATGGAATGTGCAGGAAGATTACCCGATCGTTTGATCATTACATGACTGACTTGAAGAAATTGGTGAAGTCATGTGAATATGGTGATCAGGAAGAATCAATCATTGTTGATAGAGTTATTCTTGGTATACGAGATAGAGGTTTACAAGAGAAATTGTTGAATACACATGAATTAACACTAAAAGTTACTGAAGAAACTTGCCGTACTGTAGAAATAACTAAAAAGCACATGGAAACATTACAAAACAGAGACAAATATGTAGATGCAGTGAAAAGAAAATTTTCAGATGAAGAAATTAGAAACATTGATAAAGAGAAGAGAAAAGTTGATAAATGCAGTAGATGTAACTATAATCATCGTGTTGAAGGAAGGTGTCCTGCGTATGGAAAGGTTTGTCACAAATGCCATGGAAGAAACCATTTCAGTTCTGCATGCAAAGTGAAGGCTGTCAGGGAAATCGCAGAAAACAATATTGAAAGTCAGTTTGAGTCATTATTTGTCGAAAGTATCGTACAAGTTGGAGAAATAAAGGGAAAAACACATTGGACCACAAGACTGATTATTGGTGGGGAAGAGATTACTTTCAAGCTAGATACGGGATCAGATGTAAATATTTTACCGAAGAAGCTTCTACTTCAAATTTGTGAGAAGAATGTGATCGAGAATGTGAACAGAAAACTGAAGAAAACACCCATTATTCTGGAAGCATATGGAGGAACCAAAATGAAGCCTGATGGAATTGTGAAACTACACTGTCTTCTTGATCAAGATAGAGTGAATATTGAATTTTTAATATTAGATTTGAATGTCAGTCCTCTTTTAGGGTTGTCTACTTGTATTGACTTAGGTTTGATAAAAAAAGTCGATGATTTAAATTTTACAGAAAAAGATAAATTCATCAAGGCCAACAGAGATATTTTTGAAGGATTGGGTAGTTTCAAAGAAAATTGTCACATAAATTTGAAATCAAATAGTATTCCTGTTGCTAAACCAGCTAGACGTGTACCTTTAGTGATAAAAGATAAGCTGGCCAAAACATTGAATGAATCTGAACAGAAGGGAATAATAACAAAAGTTGATGGGTCTAGTCAGTGGGTCATCTTGGAAAAACCTGATGGGTCATTACGTTTATGTATTGATCCTCAAGAATTAAACAAATGCATACAAATATAATTTTATGAAATACCTTGTATTGAAGAGATAAGAAGTGAATTGTGTGGAAAAAAATATTTCACTGTTCTAGATTTTAAAGATGGGTTTTATCAATTGAAATTGGATGAGGATTCTAGTAAGCTGTGTACCTTTTCTACACCTTTTGGTTGTTACAGATTCTTAAGATTACCCTTTGGAATAAACTTAGCACCGGAATTATTTCAAAAAATTAATATTCAAAACTTTGGTGATATTCCAAATGTTACCATTTATTTTGATGATTTGTTAATCTCAGCTTCAACCATTCAAGAACATGATGATACACGTAAAAAAGTGATTGAGAGAGCTAGACAACTCAATGTAAAATTCAACAAGAACAAAGTGCAGTTTCGGCAAACAGAGGTAAAATATTTGGGAAACATATTTAACAATGGGGGTATGAGAATTGACGTTGAGAAAATCAATGCCATTAAAGATTTGAAACCACCTAAAACGAAAAAAGAATTACAGAGATTATTAGGATTTGTTAACTATTTGAGAAACTATGTTCCTAATTTAGCTCAGTTATCAAGTCCCTTACATGAATTGTATTTCAGTGGATCAAAGTTCATGATATTGTATTAGAAGAGGTCAAAAAGGCCATAATTAATGCAGGTATACTCACTAATTTTGATCATAATGTCACATTATTGGGGAAAATCAATAAAACTCATATTTACTTTCATTTGGGAAAAACACATTCAAATTCACTTTAAATAAAATTATTTATTTCTCTCGAATCCGAGGCATATCAGGAAGTATCCAATTCACATCGTGTTGAGTAGTATTGACAAGAATTGCTGAGACTGCTATTTCGGCATAATTGTGATTATTGACCTTTTACGATGGGAATGGGAATACGCTGATGAAGGATTTATCACCTTTGATTTGGAGAGAGAGTTTTTTTCGAAGGGACAGTTGCTAGCTGGTCTCCTCAAGGTGTGACACGCCACCGATTCTGAAATGACTGAATTATTTTTGTAAGTACAATTTCTAGTGTTTCTATTGAAAGGATTTAATTAGATGTGTTGAATTTATCCAACTGTTTTAATTATTCACCACCTTACCTAAATGAACTGGGCTTATAATAATTTTGAGTGAAACCCCAATATAGGGAAGTTGGTAATTGGTTACCAAAACCCTAATTCTAGAGCCCCATGGCCTGGGGCGTGACATTTTGGTGGAGGCTGTCGTGCTAAACTCCCATGATTTCATTCTTCATAATGAAATCAGTGCTTTTATATTTTAATTTTTTTTACAAAACGAATAATATATTTAATAAGCTCAGTTCATGGTAAACATTATTAATTTTTCTCTAATATGAATTCCTAAAAATTATGCAATAATGTTGGATGAATTCAAGAATATCTAAATATTTGTTTTTTTATTTTTCTGTCATATTGTGATCATTTCAATTTCTCCTTGTACTCAAATAGTGGTCTCTTTTCCAAATCATAGTGAACTGGAGTGGCATTTTCATTTTATCCTAGTGTGAGGTGTTTTCAGTTAGAAACTAAAATTATTTTAAAAAAATTGCTGATAATATATAGCGTGTTCATCACATATATCATTGTCAGGAATGTTTGGTAATTTTGTTCTGCAAAACTGGTTTTTTTGTTTCTATAAAAGGGGTAAATTTTATGGTTAGAGACAAAATCATTAAAATACTTCTTGTCATTAATGTGGCGTGTTCATCACATATGTTAATGACAGGATAATTTTTCTGATTATGAAAGAACTTCAATAGTGGGTTTGTGCTTTTTGATTGAAAAATTTATAAGATTCTCCTTGTTGTTTGAGCAGCGTGTTCACCACATGTAAGAATAGCAGGAGTTTCATAAGATTTGAGGCACAACTCAGTATTAAGTACCTAGTGGGATAAAAAGGGGGGACACAGTATTTTATTTACTCATTGACAGAGCGTCCGTTCTCAGATGGGTCGTAAGAGACCCACCAAATCTCAAAGAGATGAACAAAAATTGAAAAGAGCCAAAGAATGCAACTGTAGCCCTATCAGGGAACAGCAACCCCCTGAGAGACCACTAACTCCTCGTAATATTGGCCCTGCAAGTCCTCTCTTCAAAGAAGGTGATTCCTTTAGTTTTATTGATAGTTTGGAAGATAATTTCGAAAAACTTGACAGACCCCCTACACCCAGAACCCCTGAACATTTAAAAGAGTATAGAAATATAGAAATTCTGAATAAAACTACGTAATAACCTAAATATAGATGACAAATATACCCTGTAGTAATGATAAAATGAAAAATTATTACTAATTAGAACTAAACTCTATACTAATTTTAAAACTATTATAGACTCTAAGAAAATGGAATATAAATATAACCTATACAGGAATACCTAAGTTAAAATAACTGATTGACCTTATGTGTTGTTTTTTCTTCCTACAAAGGCTAGTTGTCTTAAGTACAGATGATTTTTATTTAAATTTTGTTGACTGATGACCATAAAAATAATTACAACTAGTAAATAAACAGATGTCGGATGGTAAAGGTGTAACGACGAGATCGGCAAAACTAAAATTAAAGGTGGGAGAAATCATAAATTTCACTCCTACATTCCGCAGCACGGAAATTTTCGACTTTGAAAACCCCTGTGGAAGCGAACCTAGGGTAGGTCAATCAACTACCTGCAACATACAAGGGGAGAGTGCAAAGGCACTTTCTCAGATCGAAGGGGAATTTACATCAAAAAACAAAAAACCGGAAAACCAAAATAACCATCACATCCCTGGAGAACAGAACATAGAAGTTGTTGAAGATATCCTGCAACTACTGGGTCCAACAAATACGGAGACAGGGGAACCTCCACAGCATCAAAGGAGACAATCACCCGAACCCGAAGACTTACTCCAGATAGAAGCAGCACGGCACGTAACAATGGCAAATACGACATTCGCAGACAGTCTCAGCAAGGACAGAACAGCAACACTACCAAAATTTCTATGCCCCTCAACGTTCAACCCCTGCACTGATAATGCCCTTGCTTTCCTAAAACAATATGAAAGAACATGTGCGGCTAATGCATGGGACAACGCAATGAAAATGGCTTACCTAGAGTCTTTTTTGGAGGGTGCAGCCGTACACTGGTTTCAAAGATATAAAAACAACGTTGCCAACAACGGAAAAACTTGGCTACAACTAAAAACAGATTTCCTAGCAGAGTATGGGGAGGAAGAATCGAAAAGGGCATTGGAAAAGAAGCTGTATGGAAGAAAGCAGAAACCAGATGAATCAATAAAATCATATTATTTTGATTTACAGTCACTGTTTGGAGAATTTGACCCTACTGGAAACGCAGAAGAATTCAAAAATTTTTTTGAGAATGGCCTGAGACCTGACCTCTACCCTAACTACAGATTAATACGTGAAGATAATTTAGATTGGGCAAAGTTCAAAAAAATCATTGACAAACTAGAAGATATATCCACGATTGCTTCAACCAATATTCCCCCTAACCAAGAACAAATGAGACAAGGGAGCAGCACACAGCTGACAAATACATGCATGCATTGCCACCCGCACAACCCCCAGCCAAACTATAGCAACATATGCACAGGACACACAAATGCATGCAACCCTATACATTGTTTTTACCAGGCACAAACATCATTCAGTCCCCCAATCCGTAGGCAATTTCAGAACTACAACCCAAGATTCCCACCTCAAAATCATTTTAGGGTGCCCAATCATAATCACAGCTACCACTCAAATAGTCCACGACTACGCCAACCGTTTTCCCCAAGACAACAATTCAATATACCTCGTGCGACCCCTCCATATGGGAGTCAAGGACGATTTTCTCAAAATACACGCAATACCCAAGTGGGCAATCAAAATTATACGGGCCACCGACAGGAGTCAAATATACCTAACACAAGAACCCATGATGGACGACCTAAGTGTTACCACTGTAATAAAATTGGGCACTACGCCACTGCATGTAGAGCCAGGCAGAACTACAATGGACACCCAAACAACGGAGGACGCCGTCAATAGCCCCAAACGTCGTCCTTTCTACGAAAGGGGCAATAATAGAAAATAACTTCAAACCTGACATATTGACAATAGAAGCAAAAATAAATGGAAAACTGACCAGAACCGTGATAGATACAGGGTCACAGAGAAATATAATAACCAAAAATTTTTTACAAAATTTCTCCCACATCACTAAACCGATGAATCTCTTAGCTGCAGGAGGCAGAAAGATACCGATCTTAGGAACAGCAAATTTCACTCTTCAAATTTCAAATTTCAAAGCAACGTGCCAGGCCTTGGTGATCGACACTCTACCCTACCCACTGATTCTTGGAATGGACTTTCTACAAAAATACAAAGCAATTATTAACCTGGAGAAAAATACCTTGTCTCTCTCAAGCTTTAGAAACAAAACAGTAATAAAAATCAACACAATCAATGAACCAAAACTCAAGAAAGGAGATTCTCCAACGGGAATATTGTGTGCTATGCCAAATAATAAAAGGGTTATAACTCCAAAGAAAATATCATTAAACAAAAATCAAATATATAATGCTTACCAAAAAGAATGTCTCAACAACATTAAACTAATACAAATAACACACAAAAATACTAACAAAACAGAAACCAAAATATATGAACCCAAAGAACCAACAAGAAACGCTAAAATTTCAAAGGATAACCCAACGGAAACATATGAGGACTTCGTCAAACTAAAAAGTGGGGAAAACCTTATCGTGAAAGTTGAAATTGAGGAAAGAGTTCAAGATTTATTCAGCATACCAGAAGATTTTGCCTTAGCTCACTGTGTTTCGTCTGATATAAAAATGGAAAAAGGGATAGCTATCACGTTCAAGGAAAAATATGGTAATGTGAACGAACTGAAACGACAAAACCAGAAGGCGGGAGGATTAGCAACCCTAAAGTGGAACGGAATATGGATCTATTATCTGGTGACAAAAAATTTTTACTACGAAAAGCCAACATTAAAGAGCCTGTTCGACTCCTTGATGAAAATGAAAGAACACATTTTGGAACACAAAATAAATAAACTTGCAGTACCTCGCCTAGGTTGCGGAATTGACCACCTAGACTGGAACAAGGTAAAAAACATGTTAACCTACATTTTCCAGGATGTATCAATTAAAATAATAATTTGTAATCTAACCCAAGATGTTTCACTTACTCCAATGGAAGAACATAACCAACCGTTGGTACACGAAAATGATTTAGAAAATAAGAGAATTATTAGTTATGAAAAACATCACCCAGAAGGAAAATTCCTGAAACTGAAGTTGGCGATATCCTCTTACACCCAGAAGTAACAAAGGAAGTGACACTGAAGATAGACGGAGTTGAAGAGGAACACAAACTAGAAACTGCTACATGGAATTTTATTGAAAATGAGAGACTTCTAATTCCAAAAGGATTGTTGATAATGGACGGACTAAAGCAGAAGCCACATAACCTTTCCCTCAATATAAAAAATAAAAAATCAACTCCACAAAAATTACTTAAAAATAGTACAATTGGATTTCTACAAGAAAAAACATTTTATGAAGGTTGTGCCTTGGTACTATACTCGGAAAAAGAAAACGATGCAGTAACCATGAAAGACCACCAACTAGATCACTTGGAAAACACACATTTCAAGGATGAATTAATATCCCTTCTAGACGATTATTCGGATGTTTTCTCAAAATCAATGAGGCGTATGGGTAAGACTGACCTGACGGAGCATAAGATCGATGTTGGGGCTGCTCAGCCAATCAAAAGCCGGCCGTATAGAGTCTCACAAAAGGAAAGGGAAATTATAAGTGATCAAATAGAAGAAATGCTAGACTGCAACATTATTAGACCTTGCCACTCGCCTTGGGCTAGCCCTATAGTACTAGTAAAGAAGAAAGATGGGCAGACTAGATTTTGTGTGGACTACAGAAAATTGAATAGTGTAACAAAAAAATCCAATTACCCAATTCCCAACATCGACGACATACTCACCTACTTGGGAGGATCAAAATATTTCAGTTGCCTAGACATGTTCAGTGGTTACTTCCAAGTAAAAGTCGAGGAAGAATCTAAGCCCCTAACAGCATTTGTAGCACAGGGTCAGGGGTCATTTGAATTCAACTATATGAGTTTTGGCTTATGTAACGCACCCAATACCTTCAGCTACCTAGCCGACAGAGTTTTCGAAGGAATGAAGTGGAAAGATGTACTGATTTACCTCGATGACATCATAGTCTTCTCGAAAACTGAAAAAGAACACTTAGAGAAATTGGAAAAGGTTTTCAAGAGATTGAGGTCAGCAGGGCTTACATTAAAACCAAGCAAATGTGTGTATGCCAAAAAGGAAGTCAACATCCTTGGGCACATTGTAAGTGAAAAAGGAATATCTCCAGATGACGAAAAATTAAAATCTATTAGAGAATTCCCCACGCCGAAATCGGTAAAAACTCTTCAAAGCTTTTTAGGACTTTGTAATTATTACCGAAAATTCATCAAAAATTTTTCTATAATATCAAGGCCATTACATGAAGCTACCAAGAAAAACCAGTTCATATGGACCAAAGACCAAGTAGCAGCAGTGACAGCCCCGGTACTGCAACACTTCAATCCTGAAAAAGAATGTGAACTCAGGGTGGATGCGTCAAAAATAGGGCTAGGAGCGATATTACTCCAGAACGACGACAATGAACAGGCACACCCAGTGGCATATATCAGCAGGAGCCTAACAAAAGCGGAGAAAAATTACTCAATCACCGAACTTGAAGCTCTAGCAGCAATATGGTCGTTGGGATATCTACGACACTTAGTTTATGGACGCCCTGTAAAAATAGTCTCCGATCACCACGCATTATGTTGGATTCAAACGCTCAAAGACCCTACCGGAAGATTGTGTAGGTGGGCTATTAAACTGTCGGAATATGACTACAGGGTGATACATGAAAATGGAGTTGCACACAAAGATGCCGACTGCCTGTCAAGAAACCCTGTATTCGAACCAGAAGAAACACCAAATGACGACATCGATGACATACCCACGTTTCTTCTGCTACCAGCGGACGTGGCAAATGAACAACTGAAAGACACAGACATTCAAGAGTTGATAAAAGCCATAAAGTCCCCTTCTGACCCTTCAATTTCCATTGGACTAACAAGGCGCGCAAAAAATTTCAGGCTTGTCGATGATGTCCTCTACAAAGAAAACCCTTCAATACATGGAAGAGATAAACTACTGGTAGTTCCCAAATCCCTGGTACAAGAAATTCTTTTCAGCCACCACTCTGAACCACTTGCTGGCCATTTAGGTATGACAAAAACCCTTCACAAAATTAAAAATAGATACTACTGGAATGGATTACAGCGTGATGTTGAACGATTCGTAAAGGGATGTAGAGACTGCCAAGCAAGAAAGGGCCAACAAAACAGGAAACCTGTGGGCTTACTGAAGCCTATACCAGTTGGAACCCCTTTTGAAAAAGTGAGCATAGACATACTAGGCCCCTTCCGTAGGAGTAGAAGCGGAAAAACTGTAATAGTTGTAGCAACAGATTTTGCAACAAGGTGGGCCGAAACACAAGCATTGTCATCAGGAAAAGCTGAGCCGGTGGCAAAATTCCTCCTAGAAAAAATTATAACAAGACATGGTGCTCCACGCCATATATTGAGCGATAGAGGCCAAACTTTCCGTTCGGAGCTGGTACAAGAACTGCTAAGGGGTATGGGAACTGTCAATCAATATACGACTGCCTACCATCCAAGCTGTAATGGACTATGCGAACGCTTCAACAAGACATTGGCGGATATGCTATCTATGTATACTAACACCCAGCAAAGTGACTGGGACGAATTTCTTTGTCATGTTACCTTTGCATATAACACGGCAAGACAAGACACCACCCATTTTTCCCCCTTTATGCTTGTATATGGTAGAGAACCCATCCTACCTACAGAAGCTAACCTCTTGCAAGGAGGTAAATCGTCAGATGCTTTGGAAATACGAGAAAGGGCATTGGCAGTACGCAACATGGCAATAGAAAACATTAAGAAAAAACAAAAAATAGACAAATTACGATATGATCAAAAACACAGACATTTAGAATACAAAGAGGGAGACCAGGTAAAAGTTTTCACCCCCATTAGAAAAGTCGGCAAGAGTGAAAAATTACTCTTACGTTGGTTTGGTCCCTATTTCATAAAGAAAAAATTAGGAGAAGTAGACTATGAAATCCAAAAAGGGAAAAGTGAAAATTCCAAATCAGAAGTAGTACACGTGAGCAGAATTTTACCCTACAATGACCCTTGGACCCCTGAACCAAATGACAAATCAGATAACGAATCAGATAGCGAATCAGAGTAATAAAGTTAAAAATGTACAAAGACAACTAGTGTAGAATAATTCGATAATACCTAAATATACGTACATATAATTTAAGTGGAATAAAAATATTACTGAAAAAAAAAAATTGTTTCTTATATATACGGGTTGCTAACATGTATACTTGGGTCAGTTTCTCCAACGAAGGTAGAAATAACCGCTGGAGCTTTCTGGCGTACACTGTCGGCTACGGTTAATTATGAGGCCACCATTCCACTGGTTTACAAATCGGAATGGCTCGAGTACGAAGAAACAGCTGCTAAAAAATCCAAAGGTACCTGTAACAATAATAATAATAATAGAATAGAATGTCAAATAATGAATAACTTAGACTTATTAGAGAACGCTTTTGAGTCAGAATTCAATGCCCTACAAAGGACCTGGAGCACAAAAATTTTGAGAAACTTCACCACCGAAAAAAACCCATACAGTTTTAGAAACAAAAGATCTTTAGATTTTTTAGGTGAAGGACTCTCTTGGTGTTGTGGCGTTGCTACGCAACACAAACTTGATTCACTAATAGTGAACGAAAATGACTTAGCGGACATGATTGAAAAATTGAATAATGGGGTGTCAGAATCGATCAGAACCATTTCAGAAAATTCAAAAAGATTCTCAGAATTTGAAGAATCTATAAGGATGTCATTCAATATAACTGAGAGTAGAATACATAAAATAGAAAACTTTATTGATAACTTCAAAAACTTGATAATTCAACAACAAGGGGATGAGAAAACCTTAATGCTATCTATACTCAATAAACAATTCCGAAACCTAATTCATAATGTTCAAATAGTGAGGGCAGTAAGGAGGCAGGGAATCATAAATTCATGCAGGCAACATCAAGCTCCAGTAGCTATCCTCAACCCATCTATCCTATTACATGACCTTAGGAACCTTGAGAGACAAATAGGAGAGTTCGATCAAGGGTTAGCAATAAGCACTTCTGAAATTGCAAAATACTACCAATTACCTTTATGTGATTGCGCCTTTTCTGGTAACAAAATTATCATCCACCTTAGAATACCTATTAATCAAAAATTCCACTCTTGGGAGTTATTCGAACTAATTACTGCACCCTTCAGGTGGCATAATCAAACATGCGTGATTGAACATAACACAATATTCCTAGCTGTAGCTAGGAATATGAAAAATTTTAACAGCCAAATAAGACAAATTTCTGGATCAGGCCTAAGACATTGTAAACCATTCCACGATAAACTTTGCTACATTCCTCGCTTCTCAGCTGACTCAGTTCAAGGTCCAGAATGTGCTAAAAAGTTGTATAATGGAGCGACTGTTGAACAACTGAACTATCACTGCCCCATGCGTTGCCACAAGTCGAACTCTCTGATCATTTCAGAAATTGCTGAAGAAACTTACATAATCACCCATCCCAAACCTGTAACAGCAATTAAATGCCCCCACAATACCACTAAATTAAAAGATAGCATCTATACATCTCCTGGAGCAATAAAAATCACTATTCCTTGCGACTGTGAATTAATCTCAAATAACGAACAAATTATTCCTAAAAGGTTTCCCTGCATAGGATCCTTCCCACACAGTGCCTCAATTACACATATAATACCTGCGGCCTGGTCTAACTTGAAATCGTTCATACTAAAACCAAACACAGATAACCAACCCCAATACCTTAACCTATCAGAGTCTTTGAACAAAAATTGGACTTTGAATATCCCTCACTTGAACATAACAAGTACCTCTGACACCATGGAGGAAATTAGTGAAAATATCAGGAAGAAAATCAAATATATATATTCAAATACTTACGGACTCCATAGTGACTCCATCTTCCTCATATGGAATGGGGTAATGTCCATCTGCATAGCATACATTCTGTTCAAACTAAATCAGTCCCTCACCATTGTACCAAATATTGTGGGAACAGTCAGAGCAAATGATTCAGACACTCTAGTAGAACATGACATTTTCTTTGGCCTCCTCTGTATACTTTTGCTCTCATTCATCATCTATCTGCTGGTTCAACTTCTTCTTATGTGGAAAAAGAGCCAGAGAAAAGCTGAAAAACAAATTGGTGTTGATGATTCAAGTGCAAACGATAATAGTAATTCAACTCTCAGAACTTTTAAAACAGTCATATCAGTTACGGATGACAATTTTGAATTAAAAAACTTGAAACCTGGACATAGTATAGCTTGTTCTTTGCAAATTTTGGAAGACGAGTGCACCTTTTAGGGGGATTTCTATACATAAAAGATATTTTAATACTGGGAAAAAAAAAAAAAAGGATATGTATCAAGTTAAGTGCACATAGTTTATGAATGATGTTAAATTAGTTAAATGAGTTTTATCATGTTATAGTAATAGTGGTACCACGAAGTAAACGAAAAAAAAATAATAATAATAATTATTAGATTTAATACGTATTAATAAATATCACTGATGCCAATGCCAAAGTTCACTAGGTAATTTCAATATTAGGTGCGCACTGAATACTTGGAATCACCCTGTAAACAGAGGCTGGGTAATAGTAAAAAATAAGAAGAAAAATGAATTGTGGAAAAAAAAAAAGAAAAAAAAAATATGAATGGATCCATTCACTCCAAGAATCGACCATTTTATTAGGCAGGACGCTGCCAGGTCAATGTACTTGGTCAAGATAAGTGGGAGTACAATACTTAAGCATCTGAGTAAGAAATGTACTCTAATCCAATGCTCATGAGGGCATTACCTCGGGAAGTAGTCATTCTCTGATGAACTCAAATGAAGTAAACACACTACTAACCCCAAACTAGATTGTCAAGTATGCCAAATACACGGTAAATCAAGATGTTCTTGAGAAAAATAACCCCCTATACTAAATAATAATGTTTTAATAGGCTTCATAAACGAAAAGACACTGTTCTCTCAGTCAGAACAGAAAACCGTCCCAAAACTGAAAAGAAGAATATTATTATATGTTTGTAATTAACCTTCATGAAATATACCACAACAAGTTAGCAACCATAATATCAACCAAACCAATTTTTCCTCAAGAATAGAACAATTTCGAGACTTGAACTTTGAAATGTGTTAAGACATTGTACTTGGAATTGTACCTATTCTCCGGAGCAATAATAAAATAAGTAGTATAGTTGATTCAGTATAAAGCCCAGTTACCTGGAAGTTATAGGTTTACTGTAACCTAGTTTTTCTTTTATATTTATATTCGCATTGTAGAAATGAAAAATTCAATTTATAAACATAGTACGATAAGAACTCACCTGCCTTCAATTTTTGTTTCATATGCTACTGACGACCAATACAAAACCACCCTCAACGGCACCCCCCGGACGACACTGGCAGATAACCTATAGTCCATCCCCATGGCGCATGGCTACAGCATCTCAGGGCTCATCCAAGGTGTGCTTAGCTGGGAGCATCCCGCACAGGAAATCATGAGACGAAGGACTCAACCACATTCCGGAATAATTCCCAGGGCCACCAGTAATCCATGTATATGCAGTAACCTGTCCACAATCAGGGCCAAGCAGTATCGACCTATCTCAAATCCGTGTAGCCTTCAATTTCACAGCAATAGTGAAACAAAACTGGCAGAAACAGGGATGTTTTTTTTTTCTTTTTCTAAAAGACAAACAAAAATCAGAAAATTGCGTCCTTAAACGATACACACCCAGAGAGATAGAAATGCTTACCTGGCGCATTCCCTCCGAAACGAAGTGCTACCGTACATATCACCGATGGGGCCACAAGGAACAAGGGCAATGGCAAGCAAAACAAGTCGAACTTCAAACACGCCAAGAAACACACAATAATTCACAACACAAAGTCGATGATGATGGTCAATTGCTTTGTACACATCCGCCATGATAGCCCTAGTTGCTGTGCTAGTATTCACAAAATTTATCCGAAGTCTGCACCTGCACCTGCTGACTAATGAAGACACCCACGCATATGCCGCTAACCCAGAGATCTACAATACAAATCACATCCTGATCGATGACGCCACCTGTCGTACAATAGATGGCGCCATTAGGAACTACTTCAAATGAACATTCTGTGAAAAAAAAAAAAAACAATGTGTCAGTGCCGGACTAAGAACTCGTAGGTGTATTGGAACGTTTCAATAAATGGACATACATATAATTTTAGTTTAATTGGAATTAATTAACTTTCTTGGGCGAAACGTGACTTCTTTTTCAAATAAATATTTTTTTCTTGATTACTGTATAAATGGGAGATAACATTTTTAATTTTTTCAACACATTTATTTTTTATGTAGGAAGTGTTTTGTTTGGTGTATACTATTCTGGATAGTTATTTTTCATTCGTTATTAGTGTATTTTTTTTTCGTTTAAGGTATACTATTTATTTTTCCACATTGTTCACTTATATACTATTTCTTTTAAAGGTGGGGTCCACCTTTTTTGGTCGGTGGGCATGTGTCACATTATTGGGGAAAATCAATAAAACTCATATTTACTTTCATTTGGGAAAAACACATTCAAATTCACTTTAAATAAAATTATTTATTTCTCTCGAATCCGAGGCATATCAGGAAGTATCCAATTCACATCGTGTTGAGTAGTATTGACAAGAATTGCTGAGACTGCTATTTCGGCATAATTGTGATTATTGACCTTTTACGATGGGAATGGGAATACGCTGATGAAGGATTTATCACCTTTGATTTGGAGAGAGAGTTTTTTTCGAAGGGACAGTTGCTAGCTGGTCTCCTCAAGGTGTGACACGCCACCGATTCTGAAATGACTGAATTATTTTTGTAAGTACAATTTCTAGTGTTTCTATTGAAAGGATTTAATTAGATGTGTTGAATTTATCCAACTGTTTTAATTATTCACCACCTTACCTAAATGAACTGGGCTTATAATAATTTTGAGTGAAACCCCAATATAGGGAAGTTGGTAATTGGTTACCAAAACCCTAATTCTAGAGCCCCATGGCCTGGGGCGTGACAATAAAAAGGAAATAGTAATTCAGGTTGATGCTTGTAGGGATGGACTAGGATGCTGTATGTTACAAAATGGTAAGCCAGTAGCGTATGCATCTCGAAGTCTAACAGAAACTGAGAAAAGATATGCGATAATTGAAAAGGAATTATTGAGTATAGTGTACGCAGTAAAAAAGTTTCATAATTTTTTATACGGGAGACATATAAAAATAATCACAGATCATAAACCCAATGTTAGTGTATTGAAAAAACCGATAAACCAAATTCATTCAGCGAGGTTACAAAGATTACGTATGAAGCTTTTGAAATATGATTTAGAAGTTTCTTATATGCCAGGCAAATATCTGTACTTGGCTGACTATTTATCAAGAAACTGTTCTGATGAAAAAGTTAATGATGATTTACAGATGAATGATATTGTACATAGTGTTGAGAAAAATTTGAGAATGTGTGAGCAAGAAAAAAATGAATTCAGAAAGAATATAATGGAGGATCCGATATTAAAGAAAGTATTAGAATTTTGTAAAATGGGTTGGGCCCGAACAAAATATTATGGAGATTTAAAAACATATTATCAGCTGAGACAAGATATCCATGTCGTGGATGATCTTATTTTTTATGGAGATAGAATTATTGTACCAAATGGACTTAGAAACAAAATGTTGAAATTACTCCATGAAAGTCATTTCAGAGTGAATACTAGAGATAGGGCACGTGGAGTTTTCTTCTGGCCAGGAATGTCGAATGATATAGGAAACATGATAAAAAGTTGTGATATTTGTGAGCGTTTCAGGTGTGCGAATGTTAAAGAGCCTCTCATATTGCATGATATCCCTGAACTTCCTTTTCAAAAAATTGGTTGTGATATATTGCAATTTGGAAATACTAGTTACTTAGTTGTAGGGTAAACCTGGGAGAGATGGTGATAGTGGGTGAGACTGTGAATTGCTGTGTTCAAGTGTCTGGTAGTAGATGGCAGCTAATGTACCGTTCGCGCCTTCAGTCACATCCGAGTGATCAACCGACAACAGGTGGTGTGGCCGGTGAGCTGATATTAGGTAAGAAAATAAATAATTTTGATATTTGCTTCCCTCAGAAATGTTATTCCACTTCGTTTTCATACCAGAGGAAGTAGTGATAAGTTTCTTTTTCGGGTTTTTTTGTGATAGACGGTTGCTGAGGACCTTAAAGTAATAAGATAACCTCAAAATTCATACAGAATCAAAGCCGCCTCGTGACAGTCCCGTTCACCATCTCTCCCGTAGAAATGGGATAGATGGTGAACGCTACTGGGGGAGTGATGGTGAACGGTATTTTTGACTAGAATTTTTTTTTTTTGTTGCAGATCGAAATGCCAACTTTTTACCAACGGAAGAAAGGCACCCCACGTGCAGATTGGACCGAGGAACAGTTGCGTAACGCTGTCAGGGCTGTTCAGGTGGAGGGATTAAGTCTAAATTGGGCCTCCAAAAATTTTGGGGTGTCTTGGTCAACTCTTAAAAACCGAATAAAAAATGGCTGCCTTGTAAAAAAGTCACTTGGACCATCTTCAGTCCTTGGAACCGACAACGAAAAGAAGCTAGTTACGCACATTATAAAATTGCAACGATTTGGATTCTCACCAATAAGGATTGACGTACGTGGAATGGCCTATCAATTGGCCGAACAGTTGCACTTGCGTCACAAGTTCAACGTGGAAACCCAAATGGCTACTTTGGATTGGCTCCATTTATTTTTATAGAGAAACCCCGAAATCAGCATTAGAAAATCAGAGGGCATTTCACAAGCACGTGCGCGCAACATGAACAAAGAATGTGTAAAGAAGTACTTTGATTTGTTACAAGAAGTGCTATTGACAAATACTCTAGCAGAAAAACCAGCAAACGTGTACAACGTAGATGAAACTGGAGTTCAGTTGAACAATAAACCTGGCTAAGTCCTAGCAGCTAAAGGATCGAAGAATGTTTCCAACATCACATCGGGAGAAAAAGGGGAAACAATTTCCATCATTACTTGCTGCAACGCGGAGGGGACGTTCTTACCACCTGCCTGTATCTTGAAGGGTGAATACGAGAAGCCTGAATTCAAGGATGGGATGCCACCAGGATCGATCATATTCATGAGCCAGAAATCTGCGTATGTAAACAAAGATATTTTCTTTCGTTGGCTTAAAAATCATTTCCTTCCGCGGAAATCTCAAGGCCCTGTCGTCCTTATATTAGATGGACACAGTTCGCATTGCAATTCGATTGCAACGCTTTCGCTTGCTGAAGAACACAACTTAATTTTACTTTGTCTGCCAAGCCACATCACGCATTACCCACAGCCACTGGACAGGGCCTTTTTCAAATCGTTTAAATCTTTTTACTATAAAGCCTGTAACACATACCTGAGAATGAATCCTAGTAGAAAAATCAATAGGCTGATATTTGGCAAACTTTTGTCAGAAGCTTGGATGCAGGCTGCTACGGTAAATAACTGGCTACTGGCATCGTCCCATTTGATCCTGCAGCTATCCCTGAATACGCATACTTGACTACAGCGCCTATGGAACCCGAACGAGAAGTACAAACTCAAGACATTCAACTTGAAAGAAACACATCTCCACAACCTGGATGTTCAACTTCAGACGTTCAGCCTGTAAGAACCACATCTCCCCAACCTGGCTGTTCAACTTCAGACGTTCAGCCTGTAAGAACCACATCTCCCCAACCTGGCTGTTCAACTTCAGACGTTCAGCCTGTAAGAATCACATCTCCCCAACTGGCTGTTCAACCCAATCTGACGTCGTCGATGTCATGATGGTTAATGAGATGATCGATGATACCAGCTATTTGCAAAGAACACCTTCCCCACAGGATCATTCCAAGGACCATGAACATATTTCTGTCATTAGTGACATTCCTGAAAGTAACACTGCAGTATCGAATGTAACTCCTGGAACAATGCTGAATCTAATATCTCCAGTACCAGTAATCTCCCAAGTAGAGAAAGTTCGCAAAAATTCCCGGAACGTAGCTGCTATACTAAATACCCCAGACCGAATTGAGTATTTGAAGCAGAAACTATCAAAGCTACAAAAGCAGAAAGTATCAAAGCTACCAAAGCAGAAACGTGGTAAGGCAACTGCGAAATCTAAGAAAACAACCAAAGTTGACAACCAAATGAAACAGCCAAAGGCTACCACCAAACAAGCCAAATCAAAGAAGCTTAGATACGAAGATTCGTCGTCTTCTGAATCGTTAAGCGAACCTGAACTGCAAGACGACGACAACGATGAGGAGGAGGTATGCTGTGTAGGGTGTGGAGAAGAATATCGACTAACTCAGAAGCGGGTAGACTGGATAATGTGCGTGCAGTGTAGGTGCTGGCTGCATGAAGACTTTGTTACGATGTGTGATATCTGCGGCAAAAAAGTGCTAAACATAAAAAATAACTTGTACTTTGTTTGCAATGTGGTTCACTATCTCTCCCATATAGCGTTCACCATCTCTCCCTACATGTATGGGTGAGATGGTGATTTTTCTTTTTTTACAAAAATATTTTTTTTAAGAATATTCATCGCAATATTTATATTTTTTGGTTTGTAGAGTGAAGATATTTAGTTTATATGATATAGTATTTCGTTTCGTTTGAATTAAATACCGTTAAAAAACTTTGAGGTCTCAAAACATTATTCACCATATCTCCCCGGTTTACCCTAATTGATTATTTTTCCAAGTGGTTGGAAATGGTTTCACTGAATGGTAAACAAAGCTCAGACATTATTGATGCATCAAAAAATATTTTCATATAATAATATCTGATAATATGCCATTCTCTTCATATGAATGTGCACAGTTTGCTAAAAAATGGGGATTTCAATTCATAACTAGTAGTCCAAGATATCCCAAGTCTAACGGTTTAGCTAAAAGGGTGGTTCAAATAACTAAAAGTATATTAAGAAAGTCCAGAGACATAAAGGTAGGGCTTATGGAGTATCGAAACACTCCTCTAACTGGGTTGGGAAAATCATCACCTGCTGAATTGTTGTTTGGTAGGAAATTGAAAACAAAATTGCCCGTTGCAGTCGATTATCCAAATGAATTCAGAAGAAAATTTCATGAAAAACAAAAAATTCAAAGGGATAAACATAATCTATATTATGATATTCGAGCTAGGCGTAAAAGTGACTTGATGTAGGTGAAAAAATTGTTTATAGGAGAGGAAAAATTTGGGAGCAAGCTGTGATTGTTTCTAAATTGAAGTTTCCACCTCGTTCTTATCAGATTAAAACCAAAGAAGGTGTAATATTGCGAAGAAATAGTAATGACTTGAGAATTTCACATTCTGAGAGAATTGATAAGAAAGATGAGATACATGTTCCCAACATTGAAATTGATTCTGGATCTATTGACAGATCAAGTCATCCCACTACAGAATTATATTCGGACATGTCTGAATTTAGTGGAGTTTCCTCAGAATCCAGTGAAAGTACGAGTACACCTGTGCGTATGAACCACAATGAAGGAATTCAATTTCAAGAAGACTATAAAAAAAGTACACGAAACATGAAATTGCCCAGAAAATTTGACAATTTCAATTTGTATTAATTATGTTGGCATTGGCAAATTTGTTTTTTTTTCTGGAATGATTGTTTTTTATATTGTCGTGATATTGAGCAATGCCATTTGAATTGTTTTGGTGCACTGATCTATTGTTTCTTGTTATTAATTGATTAGGTCATGACCGCAGGTCAGTAACAATTGCGGGTTTGATGACTAGCAAATTGTATGACCGTGACAGTGCACACCAAATAAAAATAAAACATTTATATCTATATATATATATATATATATATATATATATATATATATATCTATATATATTTATATATATATATATATATAAGGATGGATATAGTGAGGGGCAATATATGAAAATATAAGTAGAAAAGTTATTGGGTATAACCCTCAAAATGTTCTGCAACCGTAGACACGTGTTTCGAGCTTGAGCTCTCGTCAGTACGGTAAAATCAAGTGCGAAGATGTACAACACTTGGATGTAAAAATAGAAACAGAGGAAGTCAACAACAGGAAGCAAACCACACATTTGTGTTGTACATCTTCGCACTTGATTTTACCGTACTGACGAGAGCTCAAGCTCGAAACACGTGTCTACGGTTGCAGAACATTTTGAGGGTTATACCCAATAACTTTTCTACTTATATTTTCATATATTGCCCCTCACTATATCCATCCTTATTTGTATTTTCCTGGGTAGGATTGTCACGCTGGTAGCTATAGCTGCCTCCGTGGCGACGTTAGTTGTTGCCTTGTAAGCACAAGGTCTTCTAACCGAAGCCACAAATGTGTGGTTGGCTTCCTGTTGTTGACTTCCTCTGTTTCTATTTTTACATCCAAGAGTTGTACATCTTCGCACTTGACTTTACCGTACTGACGAGAGCTCAAGCTCGAAACACGTGTCTACGGTTGCAGAACATTTTGAGGGTTATACCCTATATATATATATATATATATATATATATATATATATATATATATATATATATATATATATATATATAAATATAAGGTGATTGGCATCAGGGGAGATAGTGAGTAATAGACTCCAGTAGATGAGAGAGCTCTAGCGCTCTGTTAGCCTTATAGGCTAGGCCCTTTTGGCCTTAGCTGTAAGTATTGGTTAAGTGATGGTTTTAGGTAAGAGTTTTATTTGTTCCCTATTATATTATTCAATGTCCCTTACTTTATAATGTGTATATAACTTTCCCCAGTATCCCTGTTGTTCTATAATAAATGTTTATATTCCTTTGCTACCCCTTGAGTTTCAATAGCTACCATCTGTAGCTACACCCCAAGTCGCATTTAGTATAAGGGAAACAACCCCTTATACGGCTCAGGATGCTACCCTAGTCGCGACAATATGGAAATGAGTTATTGTTTGGAGAAGTTACAATTATATTCTCATTTTCATGTATTTGAAGAGGGGGATATAATGTAATATTTATTGTTACATTCATGTTTGTAATATTTACTTGAAGATGGAGATGTTGTAATAAGGATTATGATCCCTGGGTATATTGTAACAAGGATGACATTAGTCTAAAAGTCAGTTGCATAATAAATAATTATATATTTGATTCTAACGTATTATTACAGATATTACTTCCGGTGACACCGGAAGTCGTATTGCAACTTCAAATACGGACAATAATAATAAGTTGTGTTTACGTCAAAGTAACTAATCCAAGGTCTCCGAAATCTCTACCCCCAACATCAAAGAAGCCGACGTGTTTTGTCGCTTCTCTGTGGTATAATGTTCTCTGGTACTTTTATAAAACCGATATTTTGAGGTAAGTTCAGTTCCGTTCCGACAGGGTTGCCGTTTCTATTACAATTGTACTTTTCTAGTACATTTCAGTCTCATTTAGTACGTCAGTACAAATATTAAGAATCTAACACAAGAAAGTTTTGCTGGCTGTTTGTTCGTCTGTTTAATGAGTCCGAAAAGAAAGAACTTACCCAACTGAACAAATATACCGGGATATATCTGTGTTAGACCTCCGTCAA
The DNA here is from genome assembly GCA_944452925.2 of Chrysolina oricalcia. NCBI lineage: Eukaryota > Metazoa > Arthropoda > Insecta > Coleoptera > Chrysomelidae > Chrysolina > Chrysolina oricalcia. Next base: position 45,112,568 of record OX101823.2, on the reverse strand, counting down.
ACATTTTTTCTGAAAACACTAATATACACATTTAAAAATAAAAAAAAACTTCGAAATCGTCTCCCATTTGCATTCGACAAGAGCTAAAGAAAATAATTAATTTCAAGTTCCCAATACTCAAAAAACTATCGGACAAAAATCTTTCATATACTTGGGACCCCGATTCTACAATTTCATCCCAGAAACAACTGCAAAAACAAATTCATTATACCGATTCAAAAAAGCAGTCAAATTCTTTTTGTTCTCGAATGATAGAAATTTAATATCTCACTTTTTCTGAGCCTTGAGCTTTCAGAGTAAAATCTTTTCCGCTATTATTGTTCTCTATCATTATCTTCCTTATAGTTCATAGTTCATATCATAAGTTAATTTTTATTGACCTTTTTGTATAATTCTACCACATTTCAATTCAAATTCCTACACTATTCTATATAGTATTTATAGCAATTAAGAATTAGATTATTTTATACGGTAGCGTCTGCTACCACTGCAACCACGGACAGCCATTAGGCTCTGTGGTTTTTCAGTTCATTTGCAGACAGCTGAATAATTGTATCTGTAGTACTATTGTAAATTTGTGGATTTTGTACAATTCTGTAGTTCCTGTGAATAAAAATTATTATTATTATTATTATAGTTCAATTTCAATAGTGTTGTTCGTTAAGACGTACTCTGATTGCTCTATTTGCTTGAAGATGATCTTTTCAAAAGATAAAGACAAATGAAGTAGAAGTATTAGAGAGAGATGACCATATGTGATAGTGATCTCGATCTACTAGAACAGTCTTCAATGAACAAGCCTAATAACCGCGTTCGGTATTTAAATTGGACTAATCGGATTAATTTGTATCATTCGTATATTTCAAGCGATTGTAGTGGAGGTAAATCTTGATCGTTCGGTTTTTCAAATCCGTTCTATTGGAGATTGATCTTTTTGCTCGGAGAATTTTGACGGACGAATGCGATTAATTTGAAAGTGTGTGGTTAATGTTAATGTTACATCTGTGGTTTGTTAGTAATAGTTTGAAGTTGAAAGTTCAAATCGAAATGAAAGAATTACCTTGAGATAGCCAAAGTTCAAATTTGAAACTTGTTTTACAAAAAAATAAAACTCAAATTAAAATTTTATTGATTAGCAAAATTCTGTCAAAGTCAGGACCACGCAGATTTAGGGAAATCTGTAATAATCCATTTTTATTCAAACACTGTAATATCTATTTTTGGTAAGAAGACACAATATCTAAGAATGCTAAGTGACAACTAAAAGATCATAACATATTTTCAATATCTTCCCCATTTATGTCTTAATACTTCTAATCATACTTAGCAAAAAAAATGAAACAGTCTGCTGTATTATTTATAATATTAACTGAGATAGATCATTTTATACACATGGGGTTTTGTCACACATGGTTGCATCGATGGGTTTTCCCGCATGATAATATATTTAGATTGTGCTACTTCTATTACTGCTGACACAGTGACTCTATCATTTTTCTTAGCTGTCGAGAAATTTGGGTTACCTTCAATAATGAGATCAGATCATGGCTATGAAAAAATATTCGTGGCCCTTGTGATGAACTGTTTTAGAGGGAGTCATATAACTGGCAAGAGTGTTCATAATCAAAGAATAGAAAGATTATGGAAAGATGTGAGAGTCCAAGACAGTTGTGGATTGATGGAATTTTGTCACACAGCGGTACATGAAATTTTTTCAGAAACCTCTCCTAATCTACTACAACGTATCCAAAGCTACTTTGGTGATATAGAAGATGTTGTTGTGGTAAAAGAAAATCAGAAGTCAAGATTCACTGCTAAAATCGACCTTTCAGAAAATGAGAAGATATCATTAATAAATATTAAAATGGGACCAGGAGATCCAAAACACAAATACTTGAGTTGTGTTAGATATCTATTGGAGAGTAGAATGGAGTGAATGAAAAGTACACACATACTGGCAGTCAATATTCACCTCCAAAACTTGAGGGTACATTGGGATGTTTTTTGATTTATTCGTTTTTGATTCACCATATTTGATTCAAATTATTAATACCCCTATATTTCATTTCTAATGAAATTATCATTGTTTATATTTTGAAAAAATCTTCATTTTGGAGAATTACACTTAATTTATTTTTTAATGGCGTTGAGAACAACTGTTTCCGAGATTGAAGTTGACGATAATTTTTTCAACTGTCACTGCTTACCAAATATCATTGAAATATCCCAAATGGTTTGGAAAATATTAAATAATTTCCATTTTATTCATGGAACTTTAACAACTTATATTTTCGTAATAGGACATTATTGGACCGTAGTTTATATAGCAAAGTATCATTTATTTTCATGAAAATATGAATACTCGCCAATATGTGAGTTACATCTTCTAAAAGATAGATGCCAGCAACTTGGAGAAACATACTAACACAGGTCAAGCAAGGGGTGTTAGTAATAATTCCCAATCGAGATTTACCAATTGTACACCCTAACCCAACACAAATGGATGAAATAGTTAGAGTAGATATGACACCTGATTCATCTGCACCAATATCAAGCCATATTTCAAGAAACCGTGGGACAAGATCTAATACTATACACCAACATGGGTTGATGCTTCCTTCTTCAACTCATTCGAATACAACATCTGCATCAAATAATGCCACTACATCTACCATCTCCACCAACACATTTCCAGCAATTGCTACAAGTGTACATGATTATGGTTTAGAAACTCACGAAAATAGTGTTTCTGAGAATAATTTTGTCATTACTTCAATTGATGCCGATGGTGAAATATTCATTGTGAAGATACATAGGGCCAACTGTGTAAACGAAATGTTTAATATTTATGAACATGTAACTTTGGATAGAAAAAAATTGTACGTTTCATTTGTAGATGAAATGGGTGTGGATGGTGGTGGGTTGACAAAAGAATTGTTCAATTTATTTTTTAATGGCATTGAGAACAATTTTTTCCGAGGTGAGGAATGAATTGTTCCATTTTTGCCACTCAACCGTATCAGAAAAGACAAAAATAAATTATTCTCAGTCATATTGTCGTGAATTGGGGTTGATTCACGACTAACTAGGTAGATACTGATCATTCATAGATTTAAAACACTTTAGAAAAATATAAGAACATTTATTTTACTATGTACAAATATGAGATTAAGACGATTGAAATTAATGAAGGAAATAATCAATAAAGAATTAATGAATTAAAGAATTGAAGAATCAAAGAATTAATGAATTAAAAAATTGATGAATCTCTCCTAGACTAGTTATTGATTGAATAAATAATTTTAAAAAGATCTATACTCACAATACATATTGGCATTTACATTTAAGGAACATTTTCCAACTATCTAAAATCGAATCTTCCAAACTCCCCCCATAGCCCTCACTAGCTGCGGGCACGGCAAAGCTCTAAACTCGACTCCACTACCAGATCGAACTATCCGTGGCCTTTTTGAAAACTCTTGTTTATGTTATGTTGAGGACAAGTTGTGTTTCAAAATAAAATATCTTCGCTCACGTACTGAATTGTAAAAAGGTTACCCACGTATTGAAAAATAAAATATTTTAATGTACAGGATGTTCCATATATTTTTGACAATACCCCCCCGTTCAAAATCGCGCGCCTCGAGCGATTATATTAAAACCAACTGACAATTCGATACAGGTTTACAAAAACTATGAAATTAATACCATGTGAATATAAATATACAAATAAATATGCGCAGAAGAAGTCTGCTTGCACTATCTCCATTTGAATTCTTCTCCTCCTTGCTGCCTTTTCCATCTTTGACTGGTTCATTTCGGTTCCATTCCATTGTACCATGGTTCATCGTTGCCTGAGTACAATAATTGGCTCATCAATTTAGTCAGGCTTGGATTGGCTTGGCTGGACCAGGTATGGTATGACCCAAACATAGTGGGCAAACTGTATTTGACATCAATCTGCCTGCCGGGACTTGACATGGCTTCAGTGGACTTGACATGGATTTGCCTGCCAGGACTTGGCATGGCTTGGTCCTGTTGGACTCCATTTTGGCTCTGCTTCCCTGTATTTGGCATGTATCTGCCTGCCGGGACTTGGCATGGCTCTACTGGACATTGGCACTGCTTGGTCTGGTTGAATACTCAATTTTGGCTCAGTCTGACAAGACATCAAGGAGCATGGCTTGGCTTGATAGGAATTGGCTTGGCTTGGTAGGACTTGGCTTATTCTGCCTTATTGACCTGGCTGTGGTAACTGTGACTTCATCTCGATTCACACAGGGATTCTCTTGGAGTGGTACAAGGTAGAAGACTCTTCCGCGTTTCTTACAGGAGGTACAGTTCCTATAACACAAAAAAAATGTAAACGTACTGTTATCATCTACTTTTTTAACAAATACCGTGCCCCAAAATATATCAACTACTACTCAACTTCATTCTCATTATAAACTTATCATACAATTATATGCCAACCATATAAATTCAAAATATTTTTCGAATTATCCGATATTAATATATATACTTATTATAATATAATCATCCATTCATTTTAGAAGTATCATAACTGTCACATTTTTCATTTATCCATAGCCATTCTCTATCATTTACAAAAAATAAAAATACCACCATCTCTCTCATTACGTGGCTAATTTTGAGATGCGATATCCTGAAATTCTTTGCCTAGGATTAGATACAGAATATCACAAAACAATTTCACACTCGCTTTTCGCATTACATTCAACAATTTCCATTAAATTCTGTTCGACCTCATTCATCACTCATCAAAACACTGTGCACAGCTCAATTATTAGGCAGTTTCATACTTCACCCTTTAATTTATATAAACACGTCGGCCATTGCCTACACCCTTATGTCGTTTTCCTACGAACTCTTCTTTGTCTATAAGTTCCAAATCGCTGAAAAGACTTATTGTGTACACACATAGCTTTCAATCTACATGAATCACATCTGTTTTCGCATTTTTTGTAGATCCTAGTTTTACTCTATAAGTAACTGGATTCAACTTCTCTCATCATATGTATTCCGTATCCCTACAACATAAAATAAATCATCATAATACGCTCACTCAAAACGACTACCAATCGCGATTTCATTGTCAAATTTTATGACAAAACTGTGTATGCAGAATGATTCTACAAATTCCTTTTTCGTTATTCTGACAAATCGGTTACTGCACCTATTGGGTAAACGCCAAGATAAAAATGCATCTGTGCATTCATTCTCTGAAGCACATCTCTTACTGTAACTCTTACTGTAACTGGACTCAACTTCTCTCGTCATAGATATTCCTACAACATAAAATAAATCATCATAATACGCTCACTCAACACGACTTCCAATCGCGATTTCATTGTCATATTCTCTGACACAACCGTGTATGCAGAATACACCAAGGATTCTACAAATTCCTTCTCATTATTCTGAAAAATCGTTTACTGCACCTATTGGGTGAACACCAAAATAATAATGCATCTGTTCATGCATTCTCTGAAGCGCATCTCTTACGATTCTTCAAAAAAAAAAAATCCCAAGGGCAATTTTTCCTGGCACTACGAATTCTGGAAAGACAGCGGGCGTTCCTTTCTTTCTTGCTTCTGCCAACGTACTAATCTCTGGCTAGGGGCCAGGGGGAAGCTGAAGATTCAGTGTGAAGTATAGTATTAAATTTATAACTACACGTTATTACTCTCAAAAACCCAAGATATAACAATTTTACACAAATTATTCTTGTAAAAATCAATAGGGAAAACAACAAAATTCAAATAATTATACTGAAAATAAATCAACATCAATAGCATTTTTATTTAATCTTCATAAAATTCTCTGGAGTTTATTGCGTACGAAATAGCGTACTTTCGTCAAATAATATTTTTATTTAGAAATGCTATTGTTGCACAATACTTGGGAGAGATTCATTCAGAAACAAAACATATGGATCAGCAATTTCTACCTAGTTGTACCGGATCTAGGTCAAGTTCAAAGTCTATGAACTTCAAGCTGAACAACTATATTGAGTTGATTGTACCACTATTCAAATTTATAACAAAATAAAAAATTGGTTCATTATGAAGAATGAATCCACAAACTAAACCACGGCAGCCTCCACCACTTGTCGTGAATTGGGGTTGATTCACGACTAACTAGGTAGATACTGATCATTCATAGATTTAAAACACTTTAGAAAAATATAAAAACATTTATTTTACTATGTACAAATATGAGATTAAGACGATTGAAATTAATGAAGGAAATAATCAATAAAGAATTAATGAATTAAAGAATTAATGAATTAAAAAATTGATGAATCTCTCCTAGACTAGTTATTGATTGAATAAATAATTTTAAAAAGATCTATACTCACAATACATATTGGCATTTACATTTAAGGAACATTTTCCATCTATCTGAAATCGAATCTTCCAAACTCCCCCCATAGCCCTCACTAGCTGCGGGCACGGCAAAGCTCTAAACTCGACTCCACTACCAGATCGAACTATCCGTGGCCTTTTTGAAAACTCTTGTTTATGTTATGTTGAGGACAAGTTGTGTTTCAAAATAAAATATCTTCGCTCACGTACTGAATTGTAAAAAGGTTACCCACGTATTGAAATATAAAATATTATAATGTACAGGATGTTCCATATATTTTTGACAATATGTTACTTTCTACAGGAAATTTGCCATCAAAACTATCACGAGTAACCTTATCACTAATTGAAAATCCTGATATGATTGTTGATAATGCTACATTAATAAAAGATTTTCCGCTATATGTGAACCGATGTGAAAGGATGATTTTGAATCGTGCAATGAAAAATTTTTCTGAACTGAATTCAAAAGAAAAAAATATTTTAATAAATATGTTCAGTGCGTATCACTTCTTTGAGTTGCCACAAGAATCTGAAATCAATGAACAAATACTTTCTATAGCCACTAATAATTTGATTGAAAAACCAAGACAATTCATAGAACTGATACGTAAAGTGATATTCACTGACGAAAATGAAACTTTTTGGCAAAATTGCAATTTCAAAGTATTATCAGATTTACAGAATCCAACGACTGATAAAATTATCAATTGTTTAATTACTGATACAGATTTAACAAATGAACAGACCACTATACTGCACTATTCAGAAATGTATATCAGGTATTTGGACAGTAATAATCTTAGAAATTTCATATTTGTTGTAACTGATGCCAGATGCCAGAACAAAATAGAGTAGTGTTTAATACTTCATCAGGATTATCCATGCTTCCCATTATCAGCACTTGTTCTAATATGATATCATTATCTACAAACTATTGTACTTATCAGGACCCTAAAAAAGATTTGAATAATTTGTTATCTGCTGAAGAATCTTATATGTATAATACATATTAATACTGAATTTAATATCAATTTGGCGAGGGCAAAATATTTTTGACCAATTTTTTACAGTATGCTTTGGAAGAGGAAATAGTTGAAGCTAAAACAAATCATAATATCTGCAAAAAATTTACGAACTGCGGAGTACTTCTTATAAAACCCAGAATTTGCGTTAGAACAGTGGATCTATTTCAGTTTGTGATGGGCATACAAAATGTTGCTTTTTTGCAACACATTCGTACAAGTTGTAAGTCACCTTGTATCATTTGAATGACTATGCCTTTATGATTATTGTAATTGGAAGGAAGTTTTTATGTGTAACAGATGCAAGGCAGCATCAGAATTATTGTATAACGTGACAAACGGAAATTCTGGGTTTTACATGAAGTACCCCAAAGCGCGTATTTTTTTGCAGATTATGATTTATTTTACCTTCAAGTATTTCTTCTTTGAAAGATAGAATGTGAAAAATTGGTCTTTTACATACACTTTGCTATTTCAAATGGAATATTGTCGCCTAGATATCAAAACCTCGTATCTCAAAATTCATTGATTTTGGGTTATGAGTTTGATTGTAACTACAAATGTATTTTTCATCAATGTAAAAACCCTGAAATTCAATATGTAACCCTATTGTTATATTATAGGATGACATATTGAGTTGCGGGGTTTTTACATCGATGAAAAATATATTTGTAGCCATAATAAATCTCATCTCAAAATCAATTAATTTTGAGATGTGATGAACTGTTTAAGAGGTCTTCGTAGAGGGAGTCATACAGCTGGCAAGTGTTCATATTCAAAGAATAGAAAGATTATAGAGAGATGTGAGAGTTCAAGTTACTCATTGTTTTTATGTAGAATTTTTGAATTCAGAACAAAATGGCCAACTCAATGTGGAAAATTTAGTACATATGTATATTTTACAGTTTTCCAGAATGCTTGGAACTGTATTAAAATAAGAACTGAATCTAGAAAAACTCGAAGACAGTTGTGGATTGATTGAATTTTGTCCAATATGAATTCAGATCACACTGCGGTACATGAAATTTTTTCAGAAACCTCTCCTAATCTACTACAACATATCCGACGCTACTTTGGTGATGTAGAAGATATTTTTGAGTTGAAAAAAAATCAGAAGTCAAAATTCACGACTACAATCGACCTTTCAGAAAATGAGAAGTTATTAATAAATATTGAAATCGGACCAGGAGATCCAAAACAGAAATACTTGAGTTGTGTTAGATACCCATCCATTTTATTTCTTATGAAATTATCATTATTTGTATTTTGAAGAAATTTGTTATTTTCATTTTGGAGAATTCCAAATTCCAACTGTTTCTAGGAATGAACAGATCAATGCAGCACTGTATGGACCTCAAATGATGTAATTTTTCTCAGTATTATTTAAGCTCTGAACGGAGGTGTGGCAGTAAGTTTGGCATTTATTTGTTCATAGCTAGGGATAACAATCTGCCATGGTACAATATATTCAAATGGGTATATTCACGAAATTCGAATTTTATTTATTGTTGGCATATATTTGGATCAATAATAAATATGAAATGATTTGGATTGTTTATTTAAGCTACTTGTATATTTTTGAGAAATATCATCAGTGACATCAACCAAAAGTTAACCCACTTTTTCTGTAGGTTTGATATCCAGCCTAAGTGAAATTTATCTATTTTTTTTTAAATAGTGGTTACCTGTCAACTCACCTAACAATTTTTGAATTTTGTTCTAAAAAAAAAACATTTTTATCACACAACAAACTGGAAATACAATGAAAACATATCAATTAATTAATTAATTATTAGTTATCTACAAACAAAAACACAGGTAAACATAGAAACACGTTTTTAAAACCATTGAAACTTTTTTATTGTTTGCAAAATGTTCGAAGAGTCACTATCTACAATTTAGGAACTAGACTATAGATACGGCAACGGCGAATGAAACAAAGGCAGATATGATTTTATGCAAATTGAAATCAATTTTTCTACATCAGGACTTCCTTCTGGGTGCCAAGAGACTTCCTTGGGGCCCCAAAGACCCTCGAAAAGCCTCAACTATAAGTGAATGATCGTTTTTTTTTATAAATTAAGATTCACATGAGAGGGAAGCCCTATAATGTTCAAGGAACACCGCGCGAATCAAGGGACAGGAGATGAATTAATATGCACTTGAAGTTTGTAAGTCTCAGGAAAAACCTCTCTCGGCAAAGAGTTCCAAAGTTCACCTGTTTTGTTGAAAACAAATCTCTGAGCAAGAGAGGTTTGACAGGTCTCCAGGTCTGAAGGGGTGGAAATTCTGTTCTCTTTGGGTCATCCGTGTAGATCACTGATTCCCAAAGTGGTCCAGGTAGACCTCCAGGGGTTCACGTTGGAGTGACCAAATTTCCATGGTTAGATCTAACCTATGGAATATGGTAGGAATATAGCTGCATGAGGTCCACCGGAACCAGCAAAATTTTGAAAGGGGTCTGTAAGAAAAAGGGTGGAACGATTTGATGACAATTCAGAAGAGCACCGACCGTGAAAATATCTATAGAAAAGAGACAAGTCTCCGACCCTTCTACGATGAGCATTTTATAGTGAACGGCCTCGTTTGAAAATATTCAACTTATTTCTATTCAATGCCAATGCTAGTTTTTATGATTTTCATAATCGCAGCTAGCGCCATCTATACGTCGATTAATAAAACAGACAAGTTCATTCGTCAGTCGTCTTCAGTAGTGGCGCTAGTTCCGTTAATGAAAATGAATTAAAATTATCGGCAAACCAAAAAAACTCCTTTGTCAAAACAATGCGTGTATCATATAAATTCGTTTATCATAAAAACTAGTATTGAATAGAAATTGGCCAATATATTTTGAAAGGTAGGAGCAAATGGATTGCCGGACTAATATCAATTTCCATCGTTGTCGTATCAAAATGATTTCCTCATTTTTATGGTATACGACTATTCACGATATGCCCGCATATCGTAATAATTCGGGTTTCATGAAATCATGGGAACCATTTAAATAGGACAGTCCAAAAAATTGCTATCATATTATTGATATGTATTGTTTGCTATCCTATTCAACTGGTTACTCTATTTTTATTAATCCCGAATTATTACGATATGCGGGCATATCGTAAATAGTCATATAGGGGGAGTTGGGGGAATGGCGGCCCCCTAAGCCATATCCCCAATTACTCTAGTAAAAAAATATATTCAACTTCTGATTTAGAATGAATAATTAGGCAGGATGTGAAGGAACATGTATTTATTAGGACGGTGTTATGCAAAAATCGTCTAAGCCACATATTCATAAAATTCGGATTTTAACTGAAAACCTCTCCTCAAGAAACGGTCTACAACTTGCAAAAATGATTTAACCCGATATGCGATTGTAAGGCCATCTATGAAACAATATCCCAACCCACAAATTATGAATAGTGTTGGTATACGAAGTAAGCAAAAATGATCTAACCCACTGGTGTGGGATATACTATTGTTGAAAAATTACCTATACAGGCCATAGCGAATGATTGTAGTCGATTAGTGTTTTCCTTCACCTGACTACAATTTAACTTGAAGTGGATTATGTTCTGATACTGTTGTATCTTCAGTGAGTTAATTTTGTGGTAAGTAACATTTTTTGTTTACATTTGATATGGAGAAATATTTCACTGGTTATTTCGGGTATACATTTATTGGTGCGTTAAAAAATGTAAAATAGTAAGGTTATGTTGACTATTTTATTATTTCAATTAATTATAACGTATGTTTACAAATATTATTTGTTTTTTTAGGCTAAAGAATGTCAAGGGGACAAAAAATATTAGATCTTTTAAAACTCAACCCACCTGGCAGAAGTGGTGATTCGGATGTTGAGAAACCATATCAGTCGTCAGGTAGCGAATTTTTTCCCTCGAGTGTCCATTCAGACGAAACTAGCTCGGAGGAAGAATTTATACTAAAGAGTGGACAAACAGATGATGATACCTCTGAATCTAAAGGAAGAAAAAAACGCGGAAGAAAAAGAAAATATGAAGGCCAATCAAGAGAAGACAGGAAAAAGTTGTTTAACACAAATCAGAGATATTTGACAGTTAAAAATAAAGTAGTGGAACCAAGAGTGTTCAATGCTGAATTTTCATGTAAATGCTCAAAGAAATGCACTGAAACGGTTGACGTTAGAACAAGAGAAAAGTTGTTTGAGCAGTTCTGGAGCATAGGAAGTTTTGAAGGCAGGTGTGTTTTGCTGAATACGTGTGTTAAGGAAATAAATAAAAAAAGGACGTACACCAAAAAAGATAAGTCTAGAAGATCAAAGACCAGGATATACTTCATAGAAGATGTGCAGGTCTGCAAAGAGGCATTACTAAAAACGTTGCAAATTAATTCAAATCGTATTCGTATGGCACTAAACCAGCTCAAAAGTAACAACACCATAAAATATAAAAGATGCATTAAAAGTGGGGGACGAAATGCTGTAGATCAAATGCGCATTCAAGATGTTATCAATCATATATCTTTTTTTCCGACGTATGTCTCTCATTATTGCAGAGAACGAACCACGTCCAAGTTTTTGAGTCCTAATTTGAATTTGAAGAAAATGTATTCACTATATCAGGAACAAACCGACAATCCTGTGAGTCTATCCAAATATAAAGACATATTTTATAAAAACTTCAACTTGAGATTTAAAACACCGCATAAAGACACATGTAAAACGTGTGATGTATACAAAGCTCAGCTCAACAGTTCCAGCAACTTGGATAGAGAAAATATACAAGAGGAGCATGATAAGCACCTGAAGATTGCGGCAGAATTGCGTGAACAAATTAATAAGGATTTGAAATTATCCCAAGAAGATGATACTGTAGAGACATTAACGTTTGATTTGCAAAAGACGCACCCCCTTCCAAAACTACCGACAGGTATTGTTTACTACAAGAGACAATTGAATTTTTATAATTTGGGCATTGCTGTGGGAAGCACAGGAAAGGGAATTTTCAATATATGGTTAGAACATGAAGTTGGTAGAGGAACCCAAGAAGTTGGCTCCTGCCTTCGAAAATTTGTGATGGATAATGTTAAAGTTCCAGTAGGTACACTAAATTTGTGTCAGATTCGTGTGGTGGCCAGAACAGAAGCATAAAGCTTGTTCTAATGTTGATACATCTTCTCCAAAATCACACCTTCATTGGTCATTCATTTTTACCAAATGATTCACATTTTGGTGATGTCGAATGTGCATTAAAAAGCCATCAAAAAGTTTTACAGATCAGGATTATATTGATATCATGAAGACATGCAAAAACAAAAATAAATTCATCGTGAATAAAATGACAAGGGAGGATATGGTTTCCGTAATAAATTTACAAAAAGCAATAACAAACAGAAAAGTTGATATTGATAAAGAAGCAATAAGTTGGTTGAAAACTCACGAAATACTCCTGAAGAAAGATCAGCCGATGGTTTTGTTTATGAAAAGTCACACATCAGACAAAGCTTACACACAAGTGAATATAGAGAAAAAAACAAAAGGTCGCAAGCCTATAATAAAAGATATACAGCTTCCGTTATTGTGGCCAGATGGCAAACCTTTATCCACAGAAAAAATTAAAGATTTGAAAGACATCATGAAGTTAATTCCTAAGGATGCTGAAACCTTTTACGACTTTCTGAAGTCAAATCCAGGGCAAGAATTTGAAGAGGATGTAGAAGGGCTCGGAAACGACTTGGATTTCGAAATTGATGACAGTTTCCTAGAAGATTAGTCATTTTAAATGCAATAAAAGGATATTTTTAGTGATTTCTTATACTTGGTTCATTTTCGTTTAATTTAGAGTGTTGGTGATTCTAGTTTTCAAAAATGATCTAAGCCGCTTCTGTTGATTGTTCCTGTCAAATTTGACAGTTTCTGTTCATGAAAAAGAGACTTAAGTTTCCTTTTGTTTCTGTTCAGATTAATTTTAATAAATACTTGGATATTTTTTGCAATCCAATTTTTACCTTGTCTTGAACTTTAAACTCGATTATCTCAGAAGATGTTTACTGTGGGTTAGACGATTTTTGCATAACACTGTCCATTAATTAAACACCAATAGAACGAAATTTACAATTTCTTATGGAATAAAATAAAAAAGAATGCTTAGCCGTCATTACCCCATGCATGTGGGGTAATCACAGCCGTAGCCGTGATTACCCCTTATGGAAGTTAGTATGAACAATAATCGCAAATAAACTTTTTCAGTGTCTGTGCAGGCTTTGTGAGCCCAACTTAAACACTTGATACACCTCAACCACATCTCTCCGTTTTTGCCAAATTCTCCACACACCAAACATATGTCTTCATTAATTTCCCTTTCATTTTCATCGTCATCGGCACTGAAATCTCCTGAAGATGAACTGTCTTTTCTCGTAGGCTTTGTTTTACATTTCCTAGAAAGCTGCAATTTTTTCTCATTATTTTCTTGATTCTCGGATTCAGCGAAAAATGTTTTCTTCAATTTCTTCTCCTCCGCCATTCGCATTTTTTCTTTATTGATTTTCTTTTTATTTTCTTTATCTTCTAAAGTAGTTTTGTTAGGGGTATCTGTTATTATTTATGAGTGTTGTTTTTTGGCTTTTCTCTTTGGAGCTGTGTTTGGTCTTGATGGTCCTGGCAGAGGTAGAATTTCCTCGAAGGAGACATTGATAGGGGCAGCTGCCGGATCTGGGGTTCTGTTGCATTGTACCTTGATAACTGGATCTGGCAAAGCAACTTCGGGTGTTACCGAATTGATGATTTGTAGCTCTGAAGCAGCAAAGTCCTCTTCTGTGAAGTTATCAGGATTCAAGGGAAAGATTCCCGTCACTTTGAATCCCTTTATAGCCTTTTCGGGAGTTGCAACTCTTCCATATGCATTATTAAATAGCTCTGCTATCTCAAAAGGAGTTATTTTTTGAAATGGGTGACTTTTCAAATACCTATTGCATTCAGTGTTATAGGCTGTCTTCAATGGCGAGTAAAATGTGACGTCCAAAGGTTGTAGACGATGCGAAGTGTGTGGAGGAATTGTCAACAGCACTATTCCATTCGCCTTGCAAAAATTGTAAGCTTGTAATGTGCAATGTGTAACATGGTTGTCCATAACCAAGAGGACAGGGTCTGCTGTAGAAGATTTCACGAATTTTTGGAAATGCTGAAGCCAATCTAAGAACAGGATTTCAGTAATCCAACCTTTATCAGAACAGAAGAACACAGATCCTGGTGGGCCTCCTTTTTGTAGTTGCAAATTCATACTTTTTCTGTTGAAGATAAACATGGGTGGTACGTAGATACCCGAAGCACTGAAGGCACAAGTTACTGTAATATTTTTGCCTCGTTGCCAACTGGTGACAAAACCAACTTGTTTTTGCCCTTTTTGGGCTAAGATTTTGGTTGGCACCTGTACTGTAGAAATTCCCGTTTCATCCATGTTGAAAATCCTAGTTGGATTGAAATTGAATTTTTCTTGGACTTTTTCCAAATTTATATAAAAGAGTGACACCTCTTTCCTGTTAAAGGCGGAAATTCTATTAATGCTGGTAGCCTCGGGCTTTCTCAGTGTAATGGTGGGGTTTCGTCTCATGAATCCTCTCAGCCAGCCTTCACCTGCACTTTGAGAATCTCGGTTGAGAGGGTGTTTTTATTGTTTTTTTCAGCATACTCGAAGGCACATTTTTTTATTTCTGACCGGCTGACTCCATGAAATAATTTGCATAACTCAATAATACGCAAAGCAAGAATTTCTTCATCCTGTTTATTGAATATTGCATTACGTCCCAAGGATGGACCTCCCTCCTTTTTATTTTTTATTCTTGCTTGCAAAGTAGTTCTAGGAATTCCGAAACACCGGGCTACCTGTCTCAGTGGTCTTCCACTTTCTACAGCTGCAAGAGCATTTTTGATTTGATCAGCAGACCATGCTGCTTTATTGGTTTTTCTCATGTAACTTCTTGGCATCTGAAACAATAACATCATAAATGATCTTATGGGGTAATCGCGGCCGGCTGTCATTACACCATGACTTGTGGCTGTCATAACCCCAAAAATTTATAACAGACGAAAATTTAAATAGTTTATTCCATTCAATCGAGAGAAGCTATTTGAAGTATTCAGAGTTTAATATGACCACGTGAGTGAATGATAATGGTTTAACAATTATTTTAAACCAAACTAAAGTATTTTATTTACCACACCGGGAATTCTTCTTAGAACTAGTCACAAAATATGAATATGCCGATAAATGACAAACCGTCACTACCATTGCCTAAAGAAGAATAGTCGGTCAATCTTATGGGTTTATTATTAGATGAGTATGGGGTTTATTAGTAGATGGCGCCACTCCGGCTGCCCCCAAAAAAGAGACACACGAATGGAAACAGTCGTAGTAATCGTAGTTGGTAGTAGTTGTAAGTAACTAATGAATGATCATTATTTTGTGTATTTGGTTGGCTGTCGTGTCCAGTTCGCTCGCCTGCCATTTGCAATTTGCATGTAAACGAGAGAGCAAAGTAGCGGAGTTTCCTGTTGTTTGGTGCTTGATTGATTTCGTCGTGTTGTTTGTGTGAACTGTGAAGTTTGTTTTTTGTTGATATACGTACTTTTATAAGACAGTTTGTGAGTTGAACAGCGAAAAAGGGTAAGAAAATGTTCATTATAGTTATGTTATAATTATGTTAAATGTTATTAACTATCTTCAGAATGTTGTATCTCCAAAATGAATGATTCAACAAATATTCAGTTGCAAAAATTTCAGTTATTCAATGGACCTAATAACGAAATATTAGGTAGGTATTTATTTACCACCTGAAAAAATCATCACTTGATTGAAATTAAACTGCTAATGACCCGTTTTGGTGTATTTCATGTGGGTTTCTATTTTTCTAAATAACCACGTTTGGACATAAATATTTCACTGGGGGCTGTAATCCGATATTAGCTACTCATGAGCACTCTGTTTTGAGTACATAATCTTATTGAGCAGGCAAAAATACATCTGTACCCCGAAATCAACCGCAAATCACTGTTACCAGCAAATGTAACCACTGGCTAGGCTCACTTTTGCAATTTTTTCCCTATCAACTATATAAAAGTTTATTACTATTATTTCCATTGATTTTTCAGATGTCTGGCCATAAATGCACCTACAATAATTGTGGACTCTCGACTAGGAATGACCATAGTTTGAGATTATTCCGTTTTCCAGTCAAAGACTCCACTAGATGTAAACAATGGTAAGAAATCTCAACAGCTCCCAAAACATATCAATTTTAAAAATTATATTGATGGAGAGTCACTTCCAAAGGATATATTCTCTAAGAACCCTGCTCTTATATTGATATTACTAGACCTCGGGTGTACTCAAGTTTTGCTAATGATCAATGGTTCTTCGTCTCACCTCGATCTAGTTTAACATTACATTCAGACACTCAAAAACACTTCATGAGAAAGTTTATATTTTTGCTTTTGAATGCCCATACCAACATGATTCTTTTTTTTTAATGGCTGGTCCAGTGACTTCAATTAAATTTGAATGATGTTGAAGAATAAGTAGCTTATAGGGTCATTCTTCAATTTATGTGCAATCTATGGAGATGAAGCCTACCTGTTATTTCAGTTAATCCTCAACACATACAGCGAAGTGGTCGTGGAGTTAGAGCATTTGGCTTCCACCCAGGCGGTCCGGGTTCGATCCCCGGTTGCGTGTCACTGAGCTGAAGTGGTTCGGATTCCACTTTCATTTAAACTCTAGGGACCGGATCTCCCTTGCTCGATCAAGCTCTACTTTTGAGGGTTTTTTTTCGAAAACCTGGGAGTTTCGTTATTAACAAATTTTACAATTTGTTTTTACTGACTTATCTGAATTACCTGGATCCATATAATTTTATGACATGGATTAGGATTTATTGCATCTTTCCTTCACCCACCACTGTTTCTGTTTGGGGATACTCTTTATACACTTTTAATAGGATGATTTGAAATCAAAATACCCTTTAATGCCGGATGCTGGGCAACTTACCTACAAAGCTTTTCAACAATTACCAAAAATGTAAAATAAAACAATGTAATAACTGAAATACTAGAATTTCTATAATAAAACTAATTAAAATGATTTTCCCTAAAAAGGTTTGCAAATCCACGAAAATCGTTTCGCTGTACAACAATTTCTTCATGCATCCTATTTTACCGGAAGGCAGATATTCAAATTTCTACGAACCTCTTTACGAATTATCATTTAACCAATTCCAACTCTTCAGATGATGTGGTGTTGCAGGTTTTTCCGTGTTTCCCTGCAGCTGTAAAAGCGAATTAGCCACCGAATTAATTTTAGTCGCCCCGAAGTGCAAATAATTTTTTTTGTTGTTACTTTGTTATTGTTACTTTACATAATAAAATCTACTTCTTCAAGTGGAGAAGATAATCTGAAATACTAGAAATGAATTGTAGTTGAACTTCTATTGTTGTTATGTTATCACCTCAAGTGAACTATCAATGTTAAAGGTACACACACAGCATTTTGAATGGCATTGTGCTCCAAAAGCATTAGCAGAGAGGTGGTTTAGAAAGTATGTAGAAAGTATTTATTAAGGAAGTTATTAGTCAGTATGTATTAATTAACTATCTTATTTTTTATTACTCATTAATTTTTTATTGGTTAATATGTCATATTTATTTATTTATTTTTGTTCATTTTCTTCTCAAGGAATGTAAATTCCCATTCTACTAATAAATAATATTAAATTAAATATGTCTAAATTTAAGTCCTCAAAATACAAGTTCCTTTAAACTTTCAGGGAAGATAGTAGGGTAGTGGCACCAGTGAATGGACAGACCCCAGTGAACGAACAATCTTCATGGTTTCCCATATAATTAAGAAATTCGTTTGCTATACGATAATAAGCACCAGGCAAACCGTATTTAGAGGTTATTTTCGTTATTATGCATTCATTGGTTGACAGCTACCACGTGATGTTGAATAACAATATGGCCTCAAAATAGCAGGTGTTGTGATGATAGTTGTCTGCCGGTTCCGCTAATAAGGTATGTTGTAGTATCCGTCTAGGTTTACAATCGTTTATTCTTTTTTTTATCTATCGAAAGCATATTATTATTGGTGTTACTAGTGAGTAGACAGGTCAAATTTTGTCTCTGAATTGAGAAAAAGCTTGAAAGTAATTTATAGGTTATAATTTCGGAGGTGTCTATTCACTGGATCACAAAAATGACAAAACACCAGTTAATGAACGTTTTGTTCATTCACTGGGGTTTATACATTTTTTTATTGAATATACTCAAATGTACACCAAAATGAAGTATATTTTACGTTGACGGTTGGGTGAACGCATCTAGTGCATATAACCTAGGGATCCAGTAAATGAACAGTACCATAAATATGTGTTCATTCACTGGTTCTGCTACAGCAAACAATAATCCAGTGAATGAACTAAAGAGTTTTTCTCTTTTTCACAGAGATGGATAGGAAAAAATACACCCGGTTCCGTTATACAGAGGATCAGTTAGAACTGGCTCTCAGTGAAATTAGAGATGGCAAAATAAGCCAAAACTCTGCTTCCATTAAATACGGCATTCCTAAAGCAACTCTCAATAATAAAATCAGGGGTATAACTCCTTTGATACGAAAAATGGGTCCCAAAACAATATTGTCTGAAGATGAAGAGAAGAAACTGGAACATTGGATTCTTGCGAAAGCAAAACTTGGATTCCCTATGCACCACAACGAGGTACAAGAAGCCGTTCAGTCAATCCTCAAAGCAACCAAACGGGATAATCCCTTCACCGATGACAAACCAGGAAAGAAGTGGTTGAAATTGTTCCTTAATAGAAGATCTACTATAACTAAGCGTAATACAGAAATAATTTCGAAAGCTCGAGCAGCTGTTACCGAAGAGTCGATCAGATCTTGGTTCAGTGATCTGAAGCAGTATCTTCAGAATGGGGGGTTTGAAGATATCGTTAATGATCCAACCAGAATATTCAACGCTGATGAGACGGGCATGCAGTTCTGCCCTAAAACTGGAAAACTTTTGGGGCCTAAAAATTATAAAGACTTTTATGTAATTAGCAGCGGCCCTGAAAAAGAAAGCATGACGGTTCTATGCAACTTTTCAGCCGCCGGTGTAATAGTTCCTCCAATGCTGGTAGTTCCATATAAGAGAGTACCACGAGATATTGCATTCTCTGTACCAGACACATACTTTTTGGGTAGATCTGAGAAGGGTTGGATGGTCTCAGAAACATTTTATAAATATATAACTAGTTGTTTTCACCCGTGGTTACTACAAAATGAAATCAAACTACCAGTTATCCTATTTCTCGACGGCCACAAATCACATATAAATGTTGAGCTCTTTGAATTCTGTACTGAGAAATCTATTCTCCTGTACTGCTTACCCCCGAACGCAACACACATAATTCAACCCTGCGACGTATCTATCTTCAAACCACTGAAAACATCGTGGAAAAAAGTTATTCAAGACCACAAACAATCGACTAACAAATATATTACCAAATCGACTTTTGCCCCACTATTTAAAAAAGCATTTGAAAATTCTGTGAACAAGGACATTATCCAAAACGGATTCCGTTGCTGCGGATTGTACCCTTTTGATCCCAATGCCATCAATTACGGAAAAACCATATCTGCTAGAAGAAAAGAAATTTTTGAAGATGAACAAAGTGGTGATTCTGAACCGACAATGGATGATTTCCAAGCGACGCAAAGAGTCTTCAAGGGCCAATACAAAGATGAAAATAGTGAAATTTTCAGTATCTACCAGCTATGCAAGGAGAAAATGAAAATTGCTGATCACGAAAATGATGTTCTGACAGACTCTATGATAGATGCGATGCCTATTTAATTTGACGACATAACTTATTTAATGGACGACCAAAAAGATTAAATAAAACCACTTTTGAATGAAGATGTCCTCATCGATTTACCGAACGACTGCATGGATAAGGAGATAAACCAGCAGGATGAAAATACACACTCCCAAACGGATTCTGTGAGTGACGAATTGGTAATTTTCTGTGATTCATTCAACGAAGAAAATAATCCCTTTGCTAATAAACATAACAAGTTGGAAAATAACCAGTCAAGAATATTATCCAGTGCACAAAGTGATGGCATATCCGATGATTCAACTGAAATTAATTCTACAAAAAAAAATATTCAAATCTCTATATTGTCTGATATTACGTTGCAAGAAGGCTCCAGAGAAAACACGTATGATCCTAAGCAGAATTTCAATTCAACAAATAATGACAGCATTAACGAACTAGAAAACAAAAGGCTTTCACCTGATGCCAGTACACCTACGACAACTGAATCGTTCATAGACTCTCCCAAACTCTCAAAAATTGATGGTAAAAAGAAGGAAGCATCTGCAGTAGAAGATGCCTGGCAGTCGTATTTGCGCTGGTCCAAAATTGCCGACAGCAAAAACAACAAAAAAGTGAAAAATGCAATGCCCTTTGCTCTTGTTTCCAAAGAATGGAAAGAATATTATGATAAAAAAGAGAAAGAGAAAGATATGAAACTTACGATAGCTAAGCAAAATAAAGAAAACAGAAAAAAAAGGCAGAAGAAAAGAAATCTCAAAAAGTATCACAAAGTAACAAGAGAAGAAAAAAAATGATGAAAATAATAAAAATGGAAATAACGATAAAAGTGAACCCCAGGAAAAATCTGACATGAAAAATGAGGATGGAAGTAAGAAGGGAAGGAAAAAAAAAGATGAAAATAATGAAAATGAAAATAATGATGAAAGTGAGCTTCAGGAAAAACCTGACATGGAAAATGAGGATAGAAGTAAGAAGAGAAGAGGAAAAAATGATGAAAATAATGAAAATGGAAAAAACGATGAAAGTGAACTCCAGGAAAAATCTGAGGATAGAGATACAGAACGGGAAAAATGCGACATTGGGGATTTTGTGGTAGTTCGATATGATGATGAATATTTCCCTGGTAGAATAGAAAATCGCGAAAATGAGGAATTTGAAGTAAGCACCATGACTCAGTCCAGCTGCGGAAAATTATGGAAATGGCCTACCCCTGCAGATAGAATATGGTATAAAAATGAAGATGTCCTGGAAAAAATTCCGCCACCACAAAAAATCAATGAAAGAGGTTTCTTTGCAATAAAATCAATAAATAATTACTTATAAATTTTGAAAAGGAATGTTCATTCACTGGTTCATGTGTGTTTATTCAGTGGAAATATTTGTTCATTCACTGGTATTTTCAAAAATTTTGATTTATGTACTGAATAAAAAATTATTTTGAATAAATTTATGTTTTTTTTCATGATTTTTCGGAAATATAAACTATTTAGTATCACTCAAAATGAACAGAATTGACATATATGAAAAATCTGATTCGTAGAAGAAATATAGTTTTACACAGTTCCTTAAATGTTCATTAACTGGTGCCACTACCCTACTCATCACAGTAATGAAAGAAATTCCTACAGGGTGTTGAACTTTGTGTTATCTCCCAAACGAACTTTCATGGTGATGTCAATTTATTTATCTCAATCCTAAATTCAGTTCATTGTTTAAAATTCTGGTATAAAAATTACCCTGTTTGATATTAAGTTGACTGTTAGGAATTGTAGGGGGTTAAAACCACATCAACTTTTTTGTTGGTAATTTTGTGGAATGAAATTATGAAAAATTGTACTTACTAGTGTTATTTCGAAAATACAATAATTTTTCAGAAAATAAAAGTAAAAAATGTGAATGAGAAAAACTTCGACTTCAGTTTCATTAAAAACGTTTGCTACTGATGAATTGGAACGAAAATGCAATTTTTGTGTAAAAGTTCTAAGTTTCCTGAATTTCAGAATACCGATTTTAATTATTCTTTAAACATTTGGGGTTACAGGGGGTGAAAACCATTCACCTGATTTGTATGTTTTTTCAATAAAAAAAACTTTTTACGGGAAAAAGGTGGTAATGTATCAATTCAA
Source organism: Chrysolina oricalcia (assembly GCA_944452925.2). Taxonomy (NCBI): domain Eukaryota; kingdom Metazoa; phylum Arthropoda; class Insecta; order Coleoptera; family Chrysomelidae; genus Chrysolina; species Chrysolina oricalcia. Next base: position 45,090,160 of record OX101823.2, on the reverse strand, counting down.
ATGAAGGCAATCATTTGATGGACAGTTGTGGTTGTAGTTCTGAAACTTTTGAAAATAAATCTGAAATTTTAACCTAGATTTCCTCGGAAACAGTTGCCCTTATAGTAGGTACCAGTGTTTTATGAAAATAGCCATTATTTATGATTTTCAGTGAACAAATCCTAAATAATGTACAAACAAATCGCATCGTTTAAACTTGGCTATGCAATATTTCAGTTGTAATCGAAGAAGCAAACCCCTCCAGAATAGATTCTAGCTTGAATTTGATATTGGTTTGACTGAGACCTTTCAAATGAAAGTATTGTACCACATAACAATGACTACTTATTTCAAAGGATACAAATTCTAAATACTAAACTACAGTAACATTTTCAAAGTTTTATAAGGTTTATACTTTCAACCATAGTAAAAAACAAAAATAAACATCAACTGCTATGTCTTTCTGACAGCCAGGTACTCTGGGACTATCTTCTGGTTAGGGTGTATTGCGAATTATATATAATAATAATAATCTTTATTTGAAAAATACAGCCAAATATTTACCTGTAAAAGGTAGTAGTATCAAAACGAGCGTCAAATACATTTTATTTCATATGTACAGTTGTGTGCATAAAAAAGTCGTACATGGTACGACACTAATTGAGGTATTGCACTCATTGCACTAAGAAATGTTAAAAGCGCGTTACTGACAAAAATAGTTTGAATTTTGACGCTACTTGTCAAAGTCGATAAGAAGTTTAATTATTAAGATTGTCGAGCCTGGCTCACAATATTCTATAACTGCTATACGACTTATTTATGCACACAACTGTACATACATAAAGACTTTCACTTTAACAAAAACTTTACATGACTTACATTTTACATTGAAATATGATTAGGTCAGTAACCATACATAGCTTTATTAATATAGATGTCATGACATATTGCAAGTTCGCATGAATAAAATCATAAAACAGTATTATGGAAACTCCTAAGAAAATGATTTTCTCTATCATACAGATTTTTCTTGAAATACTCTCTTAACTTCTTGGTTAGAAATGAACAGAAATAAGTGAAAATATTTCAAGTTTTCACTTGTTTTAAGAGATTAACCTTACAATAATCTCTGTGTCTCTTGATGGAAATAGAAAAATAGTTATTTGGTTATTTCTTGCTTTTATAGAGTTTCCAATTGGTTTTTTCTCTTTTTCAGGCAACATCACATTGCCAGGTTTGAGCCCAAAATCCCTGGGTACAAAATGTTTGTGCAATAGGCAATTCAAACCACAATTCCTTAAATCCAAACGGTTGCCAGCAGATGCTGTTCCAGACAAATATAATTCACAAGATGAATCTGAAGACGAAGATGTTGAGAAAGAAAATTTTATATTTGAACAAAGTGTGGTTAGGAAAACATATGGTGCACCAGGTAGTGGTTCAAACCAACAAGATCAGCCATCAACAAGTAAGTTAGTTGAAGATGAAACCCTAATTGGGCACAAATATTGCCTTCGGCTAGCTATCCGATGTGGGAGGCAAGAGCGTAGGTCGACGTCACTTGATAACCCTCACAGATCCGACCAGTGGCACTGAGAATAAGCTTTCTTTATTTACGATGTTAATGAGGCGCCATCTACAGTGCAAAATGAATTCAAGAAACTTATTCACAGGCCGATCTCTGTAGAAAGACCTTTACTGTGCTGAAAGAAAAGTGTCCCCAACTCCAAATAAATGACACAGTAACATATAACAATTTTAATCAAATACTTAGACTCAAGCAACAAATTATGGACCTGAATGGATTGTAAAATGTTACCAAAATAATGGGTCCTTCAAGTCGTAATCAAAAAGGTTCATATTAAATATGATAATAATTATTCTCCTACCTAGTCTGAAGGCATTCAAAGGAGGAGGAGTCTTCTTCAAATTCAAGTGAAGTATCCACAACTTCGAATATACCTGCAGATAGTTTTCCTTCTGCAACTTCGAATATACCTGCAGATAGTTTTCCTTCCACAACATTAGAATCCTGCTCAGTTGTCTACTTTGGTGGTTATTTGGTGAAAAAATGTAAGGACAAATTCAAATGTCATGACTGTAGGGTTATTTTATAAGAAGAGGAAGATTAAGCAGATGATGAAGAATTGTTGATTTTTTATAAAAACTATAATATTGACAATGTGAGTGGTTTGAAAACCCCCTCAAATTTGATGAGGCAATTTACATTTATTACAATGAAATGTTTTAACCTGTGTATTAAAAGATATTGTACCAAAAAAATAATCTCAAATATTAGACAAAAAGTAAATGAGCAACTTTATAAGTCTATGCCCGAATGGTTTGAGGCACAAGAAATGTGTAAAGAACATAGTAAATATGTTGTAGATCTTTTATTAAGAACCCAAGTTTTTAAATATTGTAAAGAGTTATCAAGTAAAATTAAAACTAGGACAGGGACAAAAAATGTAAAACTTAGTATTTTGCAACACAATTAAATATACGAATTTTAATTATTTCTTTTTAATAAATATACACAGAATAATATATCCGTATTAATTAATTCTATAAAAAATTTTGTCTTTGTTTCGACCACTCTAAAATTACATTTTTATTTCATGGTTTATAAAATTAAAAAAAAAAAACTATTTGAGTAATAATGGTACATTTTTCATGGCAACTGTTCAAAGAAGTAATTCAAGTATTGCTTGAAAGTAATTTTATTTGGAGAATTATTCTTTCTTCAGTTTTTTTTTTAAATTATTTCCTTCTACAAACAACTTGAAAAAATCTCTATGATCTATACAATGTGTAAAGGGTGAAAAATATTAATTAAATCGATTAAATTAAAATGATAAACAATAATTCTCTGGAAGTTGGAGGTTTGGAGGCTCTGTTTCAGTCAATTTTCGATTTCACATAGATATTTTCAAGGTGATTTCTCTTGACTAATGTTTGTGAGAATATGTTCAACATTCATGATGACAATTGATGATTGGTTTTCATGTATTAATGCCATTTTTGACAGTTACCATGGCAATTGGGCAATAGAGAGATTATTTTCTGTTTTTTACCATAAGGACAAAGTTGTAAAAACCTAATATAGGTTTTCTTTTAAAATTATGTATTGAATCATTTAAATTCAGATATGACATTATCTGCAACTAAAATTTAAGTTTCAGTCAATCGTTCGAAATAACCTCTAAGTAGATATTCTTATCAATAAATAAACTTAAAGTAAACTCTTTGAGAAAAGCTTTTATTCAAAAAGCACTAAAAAGAAGAAAATGAATTTTGAAGTGAATTGAACCCATCTATCTATGTATTTTTTATTGTAAATTAAGTTTAAAATTACCTCAAGATTTATTCTCGCGACAAGCTTTTATATCATTTAAAATTTTATAATGTAACATAATGATGGGTTTAATTCACTTTAAAATTCATTTTCTTCTTTTTAGTTAATTTAAATAAAAGCTTTTTCTAAAAGCGTCATTGTTGCACGGTCGCTTGCCTGTTAATTTACCGAATTTCTACGCGTTCTCTATCTAGTTTTTGAGGAGGAAAGAGGGTTACATTTTTTGAAACCATATTATTCATTGGTCAGGTAATTTTCACTATTTTTACAGAGCTTTTTGATTTCTATTTCGCGAATTTTCCAAAAATTTTTTGTGACAGGAAAGGGGGCAAGCTCTCAGATCGATTTTTTTCATCATTATTTTCTGTCCGAAGCTGTTGAAAGATTTCCAGAATTCCTTTGTGTTCTCTATCCAGATTTTGAGGGGGGACAGGGAAGTGAAATTTCTTTAAACCATAATATTCGACGGTCAGATATTTTTCACTATTTTTACGGATTTTTTCGATTTAATTTCGCGAGTTTTCCAACTTTTTTCGAGAAAAGTAGTCAAGAAAACTTCCGAAACCCTACGCGTTCTCTATCTAGCTTTCGGGGACAGGGGAAGACAAATTCTTTTTTTAAACCATAATACTCGACGGTCAGATATTTTTCACTATTTTTACTGATTATTTTGATTTAATTTCGCGAATTTTCCAACTATTTTCGAGGAAAAGGAGAGGGGTGCGCCCCCTGCCTAATTTTTTTTTCGCTATAATTTTTGACGTCCAAATCCGTCAAGAAAACTTCCGAAACCCTACGCGTTCTCTATCTAGCTTTCGGGGGCAGGGGAAGACAATTTCTTTTTTTAAACCATAATACTCGACTGTCAGATATTTTTCACTATTTTTACTGATTTTTTCGATTTAATTTCGCGAGTTCTCCAACTTTTTTCGAGAAAATGAGAGGGGGCGCGCTCCCTACCTAATTTTTTTTTCGCTGTAATTTTTGACGTCCAAATCCGTCAAGAAAACTTCCGAAACCCTACGCGTTCTCTATCTAGCTTTCGGGGGCAGGGGAAGACAATTTCTTTTTTTAAACCATAATACTCGACGGCCAGATATTTTTCACTATTTTTACTGATTTCTTCGATTTAATTTCGCGAGTTTTCCAACTTTTTTCGAGAAAAGGAGAGGGGGCGAGCCTCCCACCTAATTTTTTTTTCGCTGTAATTTTTGACATCCAAATCCGTCAAGAAAACTTCCGAAACCCTACACGTTCTCTATCTAGCTTTCGGGGGCAGGGGAAGCCAATTTCTTTTTTAAACCATAATACTCGACGGCCAGATATTTTTCACTATTTTTACTGATTTCTTCGATTTAATTTCGCGAGTTTTCAAACTTTTTTCGAGAAAAGGAGAGGGGGCAAGCCCCCTACCTAATTTTTTTTTCGCTGTAATTTTTGACGTCCAAATCCGTCAAGAAAACTTCCGAAACCCTACGCGTTCTCTATCTAGCTTTCGGGACAGGGGAAGACAATTTCTTATTTTAAACCATAATACTCGACGGTCAGATATTTTTCACTATTTTTACTGATTTTTTTCGATTTAATTTCGCGAGTTTTCCAACTTTTTTCGAAAAAACGAGAGGAGGCGCGCCCCCTACCTAATTTTTTTTTTCGCTGTAATTTTTGGCGTCCAAATCCGTCAAGAAAACTTTCGAAACCCTACGCGTTCTCTATCTTGCTTTCGGAGGCAGGGGAAGACAATTTCTTTTTTTAAACCATAATACTCGACGGCCAGATATTTTTCACTATTTTTACTGATTTCTTCGATTTAATTTCGCGAGTTTTCCAACTTTTTTCGAGAAAAGGAGAGGGGGCGAGCCCCCCACCTAATTTTTTTTTCGCTGTAATTTTTGACGTCCAAATCCGTCAAGAAAACTTTACGAAACCCTACGCGTTCTCTATCTAGCTTTCGGGGGCAGGGGAAGACAATTTCTTTTTTTAAACCATAATACTCGACGGCCAGATATTTTTCACTATTTTTACTGATCTCTTCGATTTAATTTCGCGAGTTTTCCAACTTTTTTCGAGAAAAGGAGAGGGGGCGAGCCCCCACCTAGTTTTTTTTTCGCTGTAATTTTTGACGTCCAAATCCGTCAAGAAAACCTCCGAAATCCTACACGTTTTATATCTAGCTTTCGGGGGGCAGGAGGGACAAATTCTTTTTTCAAACCATAATATTCGACGTTCAGATATTTTTCACTATTTTTACTGATTTTTCCGATTTTTACTAATTTTTCCGATTTTTATTTCGCGAGTTTTCCAACTTTTTTCACGAAAAGAAGGGGGTGAGCCACCCCCTACCATTTTTTTTTCGCTGTAATTTTTGACGTCCAAATCCGGGACAACATCCTTTGAAACTCTCCTTATGTCCTTAAATTGTTGAGAAAATCGAACCATAAATTACAGAATATGTCAGCCCTAAGGGACCAACGTCTACACTTTTCAAATTTTTCCTACCCCAATAATTCTGGATATCTATCATGGACGGATTCGGTAAGAAATCACAAAATTTGTCCGTCATCTTGAATGTTGGAATTGGTCTCCAACACAATAATTCACGATAAATCACATGCGCCATTTTAAATTTTGAAAAAATACAAAATCTCCGTCTCAAGATACGAATTATGAATAGTATTGTAAAATAAATCACAAAACCTCTTCCACTATTATGAATTTTGACAAAAAAATCACGAATGAATGAACCCGAATTAATTTGATGGACACCTGCACCGAATGCAAACATTGGCTCGTCCTTCATTCTGCTCAACATCTTTCCATTGATAATAATATTCCTACTTTCTGAATGAAGGGAATGAAAACTGACGTTCTATTTTAAAAAGAGACAGAAGAATAGTTTTGCGTGTCATCCGATGACGGCGCCACATTACTGGATACATTTTCAATGTTTCCAGTAAAATAGTATAGATGTCTCAGGTGACGGCCATCCAATACATTTTGCACAGGGATTGTTTGACTATTCTTCTTTAGACAATGTCACTACGGCTATCTGCAAATCTTTCCTGCAGGTTCAGTTGTGCACCACTAGATGGCAGAACATGTCTTTTTGAACAAACTAGCAATCTATGTGAAAATAATTCCCCTACCACAAAAATTAAGAAATCGTTTTAATACGACGATAGAAATTGATATCAGTTCGGCAATCCATATGCTCCTTCCCTTTCAAAATATATCAACCTATTTATTTTCAATACTAGTTTTTATAATATACGAATTAATTTGGTATGCTGATAATTTTAATGCATTTTTATAATCGGAGCTGGCGCCATCTATAAGTCGATTAATCAAACAGTAAAGTTTATTCGTCCGTCGTCTTCAGTAGTTCAGTTCAGTTTGGCAAACCAAAAAAACTCGCATGTCAAAACAATGCGTTTATCATATAAATTCGTATATCATAAAAACTAGTATTGAATAGAAATTGGCCAATATATTTTGAAAGGTAGGAGCATATGAATTGCCGAAGCAATATCAATTTCCATCGTTTTTCTATTGAAATGATTTCCCCGTTTTATTGTATGCGACTATTTACGAATGCCTGCATATCGTAATAATTCGGGTTTCATAAATATAAGGGAACCATTTAAATAGGACAGTTAAAAATATTGCTATCATATTGATGATATATATGGCGAGTGAATGAAAATTCGGAAATATTAAAAATTCACCAATAAAATAATCGTCTATTCCATGGAAACGTCATTAGAGGAAGTGGTCCGAATATGGGCCCCCCATTTGTTTTTTTTTTCGTAACTTGCTTATTATATTTTTATAACAATGTCTAAAATCATCTATACATACTATAAGACCTTAGTAACAAAACTGCAAAACCTGTTTTTTTTTTAAATGAAGTTTGTTGGTTTTACAGAGAAATATATAAAGAGAGGCACTTTTTTGGAACGGGTCAGACAGTATGAAATATGGGCCCCCTAAAAAAATATATAAATTTTCTTTCTACAATAAAAAATACAAAATAAAACAGCAAAAATAAATGTCAAAGTAAAAATAAACATGTTTTATTAAAAATAAACGAACTAAATTACTGACAAAAATCACAAACGTAACTGTCTTTTTCTGCTCCGGAACATTGTTCATGTGCCCAGAGATTGCACATTAAACACTGAACCCAGGTTTCTCCTCTGGTATCATCTGAAAATCGTGTTTCGCAAAATAGACATGTAGCGTCATTACTACCAGGAGTGTACTCGCCGATCTGGTCAAGGTCAAGGTCCTCGTCAGCAGGCAAAAATTCATCTTCCTCGTCGTCTTTATCTGAGCTGTATCTGGTGTTTGCTTTTATTTTGGGTTTCTTTACTTTTTTTTTTTAATTTTCCTTTTTCCATAGATATTTTTCGCTTTCCCTTTCCCTCGTTTGTCTTTACACTTTCTTTTGATTAATCTGAAAATACTTTCCTCTTTTCGTTTCCTTCTTTTGATTTCCTTATTTTCTTAATCGATAATTCAAGATCTGATTTATATGGAGATGAAGTTATAATTTGGGAACGAGAGGTTTTTCTTCCTTTTGTAGACGCTCTTTTTGTAACTGATGGGACAGGTGAAAGAACGAATGGGCTCACGAAGGTTTTTGAACAGTCTCCTAATAGCACAGTTGATGGGGCCATTGTGACCCTTAATGGTGGATCGGGGTCTTTAGAACAACCCGGTTGTTGATCTTCTGAACGAATTGATATACCTTCTGAAGAAACAGTTTTGGAATGGTCACATGTCGGTTCTTCCAGCTGAGTTTCAGTTGAGTTACAGGTTTTTTCAGCTTCAATTTTTTCAGCAATAAAATCAGCATCTGCAAAAATGTGTTTATTTATTGGCCATATTCCGGTTACTTTAAATCCATTTGTAGCTATTTCTGCCGTCTGGCATTTCAGACCAGCTTTACCCAATAATTCTGCTAGATCAAATTGTGATAAGGCTCTGTTATTAACCCGAATCCAAGTTCTAACCTCTTCGCTGTAGTACGCTTTTAGTGGTCCCATGAACGTTTTGTCAAGGGGTTGGAGTTTATGTGTCGAGTGAGGAGGGAGTGATATGATGCAGACATCATTTTCCCTTGCCAAGTTTATAATTTCTAAATTTCTAGTGTGACTGTAATGTCCATCTACTACAAGCAACACAGGTAACTCCTCAGTTGGCTTTACAAACTGGAGAAAGTGTTTGAACCATTCGGTGAATAAATTTTGCTGGATCCAGCCACTTGGATGTACTGCATAAATACTTCCAGGTGGTGCTCCGCGCATAAGCTGATCGTTTCTATTTTTTCTCGGGAAGACCAACATTGGGGGAACAAATTGCCCTCCTGCACTCATTGATGCAACCATAGTCACTAGCGAACCTCTCTCAGCCGATGTAATGGCAGCAATCTGACGTTTTCCCTTTCGGCCAATGACTTTAGGAATTCTTGATGGTACAACGGAAAGACCAGTTTCGTCTACGTTATATATTTGACTTATGTTTTTCATATTGTACCTCAAGGTTATCGAAAAATATTTTGATATTTTCCTTGTTGAATCCCAAAGCCCTTGCAAAAGAGGTTCCAGTTGGTCTTCGGGGGGACAGTACATTTTTATGTCTTCTTAAAAAAGCGTCTAACCAGGTACGACCAGCTATACCATTTTTAAAAGGATTTTTGATTTTATTTTTAATAGCCAGTGTGTATGCCATTCTACACAGATCTTTTCTGGTTAAACCATAAAACTGAGACTCCATTTTGAGAATATATTCAACCAATTCTTCTTCTATGGCGTATCCAAGAACTGGTTTTCGTCCCAATTTAGAATTTATAATATTAGCAATTGGAAAATCGTTGGTTTTGACTTTTTTTACCATTCTCTGTAAAGTCGTTCTTGGCACCTGGAAACTTTTGGAGGCACGTTTTAATCCCATGTTTCCCTGCTCTACAGCACGTACAGCTTTCTTCATGTCATCCTGGTTCCATTTTTTTCGCAGATTTTGACAAATAAATTTTCTATTTTTGGCAGACATTGTTAACCTGTAAAAAATAGATGGCTTAATTATTACGTTCTGAATATGGGCCCCTGACCCATATTTAACTCACACTAGGGGCCCCTATTTCAAACTGTTTACATTCCTAAAAAATATTAAATTATGATGTTTGTAAATATTTTTTTGTTCATAATCTACGCTAGAATCTCTTTTTCGTCCTTTCTTCTGTCAGACTGATATATATCAGTTCCTAAATAATATCAAAAAACACAAATATCACTCAGTATAAACTTACCCAATAAAATTCTGTCCGAGGTCAAGAACAAAAGCACCACACCATTCAACATCAACAAGTGTACTGACCGCGGCATCTATAATATAGCGTAGGAGAGGTGCCCTATAGCACATTTTGACATTTTTCTAATAGATGACGCTACCGGTTTCACAGATAGTTTGGGGGCCCATATTAAATGCATGGCCCATATTCGGACCACTTCCTCTACTTCATTTGCAAACCATAATTTATCGTAGTCCTTCAAGTTTGATATTGAATGTTAACACGCATATGAAACAAATTGTTTGAATTTAAATTCAAAGAATGTTCTGCAACTCAAAAAAAATCGAGATGCAGAGAATTAGGTGATTCACTTGAATATATTCCGACAAATGAAGAAGGTTAGAAATTGAATTCTATTTCATTGCATTCACAACCAGTGCTCCTATATCGCAAAAATTCGTATGAGATACAAATTACACATCGTTATTATTGTTTTGATATAATGTAACTGAGTTTTAATCGAAACAATTCAATGCGTTCCATAAATATTGCTAAGAAATTTCCACTCCACTTGTTCATATTGAAACTAATCCTTCAGATTCTGACGAGTTTAAATTAGATACTCTAATATTTGATTGATATATATCAAAACGGCGCTTTCATACTTATTTATCAAGAAACCATTTTTAATGACCAAAAAATTTCACATTCCAAACAAACTCGTCTCTATCGCTCTGCGAAAATATGTGCCTCCTTACTCATTTCTGTACTGAATAGAAACTTGGTTACATTTTAACACATGCCGTTATTTCCTATCCAATATGCACAGGGTAAACATTTAATATGTTTAATTAAATTGAACATTCAATGTACTTGAGATACTCAAAAATATTTCAGATGATTCTCACGAAATATTGAATATAAATGAGTGCGTCATTTTACTATTTAATCGCCTAATCTAGAGCATTGCAAATAAATGATTATATCATCTGAATTTGGATATTGCTGATTCATTTAAATGAAACCAATTGTTTGTGCCGTGTTCAAACAATTGTATGAGAATATAGGTATCAAATAATAACTCTTCCTATTTTTGTGGAATGTACCGTTTTGTTGCTCTTCTTTTCTGTTAGTAAATTCAATAGGTTCCTAGCAATCTCAAAGCGAATATTTTTGTTTCAATTCCGTTGGCATGCATTAAAATTGTATACAAACATACGTTGGTAATAAATGTTGAAATGGCGTTCCATACTCATCCGAGTATTTCACTTGTGGAAGGAAAATGAAAGTCATAGGGTTATTCTGCATTGAAAGTTTGAGACAATTATACAAATTGACTTACAAAAAAATTTAAATTGTATTTCATCAGAGACCATTTCAGTTATGACACCTAGTGAAATAATGTGGTAGGGAAAGGATAACGGAGGAAGATGGTGACATAGAAATAACAGATATTTTTCATGACGATGTAATCAATACCAATTTGACGTAGTACAAAAAGGAAGTAGTCATGCAGAAGTGTGGATATTCATAAAATTACAAAAAATTTGAAGCATGGAGACTGTACATCCCTCAGTAGATGTGACTACTGCAGAAAAGGTTTTGCACAAAAGAATCCCGCATGCTTTGTGAACTTCCTTATCAAAAAAGCATTGAATATGTTGTTGAGTCATGATTTATTCAAATCACTCGAGGAACACTTCTGGAAACAGACTTTTTTGTCTTCTCATTGCAGCAACTTGATGACAATCAGCCCTATGCTGTATCACTTCCGTCATGTTTAGCGGTCAGACGTTATCCCTACTCAATGGCAAATTACCATTTAGTTAGGATAACGTCTGACCGCTAAACATAACGGAAGTGATACAGCATAGGGCTGAATATTGCCCACGTCGCGACGGTCAAAAACGCTACGGGAAACCTAAAACGACCGTTAGTGATGCTCGCACCACTTCCTATCTCCTTACGCTGTAGTTATAATGAATTTGGAGTTAATTATAATTTTTCTTTCGAATACTGAGAATAGAAATACAATTCACTTATTTTTCTTTTATTTATTCCGGGTAAATGAAAAAATGTTAAACGCATTTTTTGGCCGGGGCAGAATGTTGGCGAATTGACTACTCATTTGTAAATCCAGATGAGTGGACTATTGTGATCATTGTCCTTATTGAAATATTTGCGTGCTCCACTGATCATTAAGGGACCAATTGTCTGCCAATACGATATGACTGCGACAGAAAAAAGTGAAGAGAAAGTTGGGTCTGAAAAACGCTGTACTTGTGATCGAAATGAAATATATACGTATCTTTGAAGCATTCAGTGATTTCGGTTCCTAATTTTCATATAACTATTTGAACTATATCGTGTGTGACTAATATCAAATATATAAAATAATCATAAAATAAGTCAAATCTATTTAAGCAAATGTTAAGTTTCAAAATCTCTCAACCTCAACTTCTAAATTTTAAAATCAAAACACTCAGTATTCATAATACCATATTTTAATTCTTCAAGTTCCTAGACATCAAAATTGATACAATTACCGGATACAGAAATAAAACTAGCTCGAAATTCACAACCTTGCACAGAAAATGTCAGCACTTTTATGCAGTACAGCGACTTGACGAAAATTCAAGCTCATTATAATTTTTCTTTATAAATACACCTATTGGGCAGGTCAATATTCATTCATGATTTCATTCTTTATCAGTGATTTTAGTCACTCGTCAACTGAGTTGAAGTCAGCTTAAAATTAATTATTATTTAAAATGTTTGACATCTCTGGCTCTGCTGGTTACCGGCACATTGTAAGTAATATTTATATATTTTAAATTATTGATTTTGTTCAGTTTTTTCTGCTAGTGTAGCAGCTTCGTTGTTTTATTTTATTTTGTTGTTTCAATAAACATTAATTTGTTTTAAAAAAATGAGTTCTTTCATTATTTGGATGGATGTGGATTGGGTGAAAACAGTTTAAAAATCCTCTCAAAAAGCCAAGCGAGTTCCGAGTTGCGACACGTGGTGGAGGCGTGCCGGTCTCTTTTCCTTAATTCAAAATGATAAATTTGAAAGCTGTTTGATTCATCCAACTACCATTACTTTCCAATGACGAAAAAAATCCAATTTTCTCTTTTCAAAATAAATTCCGAGTGGATTTTTGTTCTTTTTCATAATTTCAATGAATGACTTTGAGTTTCTTAAATAATTTCTTTTTTTTTTGTTCTTTCACAAGCCGTATACAGGGTATTAACTAAGTTTGGGTATTTTTGATACAATTTTTAGTAAGCATTGCGTGGAATTTTTATTTAATACAAAGCGTTACAACCACAGTATATCCTCAAACTCATATTTGATTGATTATTTTGATTTTTTTTTCGGTTTTCCTTGATTCTTGAATTATGAGTGATGCACTTTCGAATATCTGTTCATTAAGCTTCTTATGATTACCAGTCACATATTTCAAGAATTTTAATTCTTACCTGTAACTTACTTAAATATGAGCGGTACATCTTCCAATAACTGTTCACCAGCTTGGAACTGTATTGTTGAGATTGGCTAAACATAAAGAATATCTGTTCATCCAGCTCTTTGTCATTACTGATTTAATTATTTCGGCATGTTACATCCCTATATATCTGACTTTCTGAAGTATGAATGATACACCTACCAATATCTGTCTCATCATCTTGGGAACGTGTATCATAGAGACTGCCTAATTCAAGCGAATATCTGTTCATCAGCTCGTTTTAGTTTGCAATCATGTACTATCAGTTAGTTGGATTCCTGTAATATATTTTTAACGTTTACCACCATGAATATTTTGAAAGCACAGATCGTGAACCATTGAATGTTGCTTAGAAATTAAAAATCTTAAATGAACAGTTATGGGGTAAACTCTGTTGGGACTCAATATTTCCTTGTTGTAGGTAAATTCTTTTCGGTCATTTTCTTTTTAAGAAACTCATTCAAAATTACAGATACGAAAAGCTTATGGCAAAGTGGTGAATTCCTCAATGTTTGTTATAAATATCTGTGAGCAGGGGGAAAACATTGAGGCTTATGAAAGGTAAATTGAATTTATTTTCCAATAATATTGACATTGTTAAAATTCTAACAGTGAGGACAATTAATGATATACCAAAGGATTTGCTTTAAATTTTTGGAAATCATTTCTTTGAGGAAGAGCCTTTATCAAACCATAGTTTTGCCTTGGTAAAGGTAATAAGTACTTCAAATTTTTTTCAAAATCTGATTATACCTTGAATTGTCAATAAGCGGAACTGACAAAGTAGAAAGGGTCAGGTCTCTTTTGACAAAGACAGTTCTATTTAAAAATCAATAAATACCAAGTGTTGAAATCCTCATGTACTGAGCTTTCTTGAGAATCATTCTTTCACATATACTTTGACAATTTATATTTATACATTTGTAATATTATATGTTAGGCTTAAAATTAAATAAATAATAGTGGTATTTGCCAATTTGTTATAATAATGTGTGGTATAAGCATATATTTCATTCAATAAATATTTTAATTCCTGTGTTAATGTTGATTTTACCATATCGTATACCTTGTCATCTTATGATCACTATATTCCTGTCCAAAATAAATGCGTTAATAAAATTTCTACTTTTGTGTCCAATTACTTTTCTCAGACGTAATCTATATAATATATAATGCAACAAATGTTTCTATAGATTACCTCTGAGAAAAGTAATTGAACACAAAAGTAAAAATAGAACTTTATATTAATGCATTCATTTTGGACAGGAATATAGTGATCACAAGATGGCAAGGTATACGATAAGGTAAAATCAACATCAACACAGGAATTGAAATATTTATTGAATGAAATATATGCTTATACCACACGTTATTGGCACATTGGCAAATATTACAATTACTTATTTAATTTTAAGCCTAATAGACAACATTACAAATGTATAAATAAAGTACAACATTATTAAGCTATGTAAATGAAACTACTATTTGAGAAAACATTAAAAAACAAAATAAACATACATATCACCAGACATTAGATCAGATCACATTCCAAAATCAGCAAAAAAAACGAAAGAAATACTAAAAGAAATACTAAATATCTCAATGAGCTGTCACTATTTTTCCTTAATGATGACACAAGTTTACTGAGTTAGAATTTTTTCCAAATTGTGATAGTTTATTGAAATCGTCTAATCCTTTATGAAACCTACTATTCATTCCAAATTTCGTATCAAGTTTTATTAATGTAAAAATTGCTATGTCAAGAGAGAATACAATATTTCTTAGTTCATTAATTATTGTTAAAGTGTCAAAGTGTATGTGAAAGAATGATTCTCAAGAAAGCTCAGTACATGAGGATTTCAATACTTGGTATTCATTGATTTTGAAATAAAACTGTCTTTGTCAAAAGAGACATTACCCTTTCTACTTTGTCAGTTCCGCTTATTGACAATTCATGGTATATTCGGATTTTGAAAAATTTGTCAAGTATTGCCTTTACCAAGGCATAACTATGGTTTGATAAAGGCTCTTCTTCAAAGAAATTATTTCCAAAACTTTTAAGCAAGTCCTTTGGTATATCATTAATTGTCCTCACTGTTAGAATTTTAACAATATCAATATTATTGGAAAATAAATTCAATTTTCCTGTCATAAGCTTCAATGTTTTTTCCCCCTGCTTACAGATATTTATAACAAACATTGAGGCATTCACTATTTTGCCATAGGCTTTTCTTATCTGTAATTTTGAATGAGTTTCTTTGTCCTCCAATATTATATTTGACGAATACGTTTGATTGCATAATTTGTATCGTGCATTCGACGCCATTGGAACCTCGCCTGTGGAATGTTTGTTTACTATCATTTGTTTCGAAAACAAAGCAGTATTTCGATATTGTGTCTCACTAAACCACTGCACTATTTTGAAAAATATTCCAAATGTAACTTTAAGTTGTTTAAGCAGGACAAAAACCACGAAAACACACAGGAAAATTTTAACAACACTTCATCAATACAAAACACTTGCACTTGCGTTCTCTGATGCTTTGAGGAACGTTGCAAAAGGATCTGTTAGATTTAATTCAATCCCCGTCGTGGTCTTAGCAGGAGAGTAGTTGTTTTCTGACATGTACTTGCCATATGAATGAACTGGTCCAAAATTTAGGAAGGATAATACTCAACAGAATGAACAATTTATTTATAGATGTTGGAGAAGGTTTCTTAACTCATAGGGCCAGTTGCATAAAGAATTTAACAGACAAATAAATATTTTATTTGATGATTACTATGGCAACGCATGTCTGAGCTCACCAGTTATGTTACCTACGTTAACAGGCTTTATGCAACTGGTCCATATTTCTTCAAATATTCGTATTGATTCGTTGAAATTTGATCTACACAACATAAACCTCCAGGCACCAAATTTGAAATATAGTCAAGGAACTTGTTAAATCTCTCGAATTAATCTCTTCAGACCATACATAATGCTTTATTTTTGATAGCTGAAAACTCCTAGAATCCAACTAAGGAAAGAATATCATCATAAATCACAAAACTAATCCGCTATCTTGAATCCCCAAATTTTGATAAAAAGTTATTTGCTGCTAACCCCCGGCTTTTTATTGACCCTAGGAATTTTAAGACAACCGTGACATAACTTGTTGCAGCTCACAGGTACTGCATTTGCATAAGTAATTTTGACCCCCTTAAAAAAGCACGGCACTGTGTTAGAGGTGTTGTGTTTCGGTTCGAATGTCAAAAACCCGAAACAAGACAGTTTCCGCCAGAATTATCTTCGGTTCAGTGAATATGATGTTTACGTAGCATCGGGCCAATCTATGTTTACTTATTGATCTGAGTAATTTATCTTCTAGTTCTTTAGTATACTGCTTGACTTATTACGTATATAGTACTTTTTCTAGGGGGTATAAGAAAGATTTTTATAAGAATATTAATTTGGTGAAACAAAACGTTAGTTACCACTATTCAGTTTCAGACAGAACTATTTTATTGTTCGGTGCGTTTTTTTTTTTTTTTTTAATTTTGTATTCGCGGTACAATCTATATTTGCACTATTTGAAACGAGATTTGTGGGTGTCAGAATGTAAACAAAAGTTGTAAGAAGTCAAAATTGAAATATTCCAATTATCGATTAATTTAATAATTCTTCCTCCAAATCAGCTCTAGTATAAAAATATTTGTTTCCGCGATCTCTTTTATGTATGACCCATTGATTTGGGGTTACTCATAAAATGAAAATGATTTGTTTCCTACAAGAATACACTCTACAATTAAGTAGAGTTCGATCTATGCTACATTTTTCATTTCAGATGGTATTTAAAGCTTCTTATTTTAATGAAATATAACTGGCAATTTTCAAAATAAATAAATATTGTGTGGAAATATCTGGGTACGGTGGTTGTTGAAACCAAGAATCCACAGAAAATTTCAGAAAATAAAATTGTATTTGGTAAAACAGATTCCTTTTTTTGTCACACCGCAAAATGGAAAACAATTTTGAAATGCACATCCTTCAGGGTAAGAGATCGTATGGTGGTAATTAAATATTTGTTAGATTTCTCGTAATTGAATCAAGTGTCGTCAGTTTTGTCAGAGAATTTGACAATGAAATCGCGATTGGAAGTCGTATTGAGCAAGATTATTATGATGATTTATTTTATGTCGTAGGAATACCTATCATGAGAGAAGTAAAGTCCAGTTACTTATAGAGTATCTACACAAAAATGCGAAAACGGATGTGATTCACATAGATTGTAAGCTATGTGTGCACACAATTAATAGTTCTTCAGAGTGATTTGGAACTAAAAGAAAAAGAAGAGTTCGTAGGAAAACGACATATGGGTGTAGGCAATGGCCGACATGGTAAAGTGAATTGATGGGTGAAGTATGAAACTGCCTGATGATAAAATTTTGCACAGTGGTTTGGTGGGTAATGAATGATATGAATGAATTGTTGAATGTGAAAAGCGAGTGTGAAATTGTTTTGTGATATTCTGTATCTAATCCTAGGCAAAGAATATCAGGGTATCGCATCACAAAATCAGCCTCGTTTTATGAGAGATGGTGGTATTTTTCTAAGTTGTGAAAGAAAGAAAGGATGGCAAGGATAAATGGAAAATGAGATAATTACTAGAAATAAAATGGGATATTATTACGATAATTTGTAAACAAAAGTATAATTATATTATAATTAGTAAATATTGATGTAAATGTGTTCCTACGAAATATTTGAAAAATATTTTCAATCTCTATTGTGGTCATATGCATTCATAATAATTTTATATTGAGAATAAGGTTGATTGGTATTTGATATATTTTGGGGCACGGCATTTATTGTAAAATTAGATGATAGCAGTATGTTTACCTAAACTTTGATTTTTGTATCATAGGAACTGTACCTCCAGTAAGGAACGCGGAAGAGTCTTCAACCTTGTACCACTCCAAGAGAATCCCCGAGTAAATCGTGATGAAGCCACAGTTTCCACAGCCATGTCGTGTTCAGCCTGTTCACATTCAATTAGGCAGAGTCAAGCCAAGTTCTACCATGCCAAGCACCGTGTTGTCTAGTGAAGCTGAGCCAAATCGGAGTCCAACCGGACCAAGCAGTGCCAATGACCAGTATAGCCAGATACATGCCAAACACAGGGAAGCAGAGCCAAAATGAAGTCCAACCGGACCAAGCCATGCCAAGTCCCGGTAGGCAGATAGATGCCAAATACAATACAGGGAAGCAGAGCCAAAATGGAGTCCAACCGGATCAAGCCATGCCAAGTCCCGGCAGGCAAATCCATGCCAAGTCCACTGGAGCCATGTCAAGTCCCGGCAGGCAGATCGATGTCAAATACAGTTTGTCCAGTATGTGTGGGTCATACCATACCTGGTCCAGCCAAGCCTATCCAAGCCTGACTAAACCTGCAGAGTAGGTCTACGAGGAGCCAATTATTGTACCCAGGCAACGATGAACCATGGTACAATTGAATGGAACCGAAATGAGCCAGTCAAAGATGGAAAAGGCAGCAAGGGGGAGAAGAATTCAAATGGAGATGGTGCAAGAAGACGTCTTCTGCGCATATTTATTTGTATATTTATATTTACGTAGTATTAATTCCTTAGTTTTTGTGAACCTGTATCGAATTGTTAGTTGGTTTTAATATAATCGCTCGAGGCGCGCGATTTTGAACATCAACAACATGGAACATCCTGTGCATTAAAATATTTTATTATCATTCAATACGTGGGTAACCTTTTTACATTTTACAATTCCGTACGTGAGCGAAGATATTATATTTTGAAACACAACTTGTCCTCAACAGAACATAAACAAGAGTTTTCAATAAGGCCACTGATAGTTCGATCTGGTAGTCGAGTTTAGAGTTCTGCCGTGCCCGCAGCTAGTGAGGGCTATGGGGGGAGTTTGCTAGAGTAGAGTTCGAATTCATTGAAAATGTTCCTAAATTATATATGCCAGTCTTAATTGTAAGTATTAGTCTTTTCCGTTAATTTATATAAAACGTAACTAGTCTAGGAGAGATTCATCAATTATTTAACTCATTAATTCTTTCATTGAATTCAATCGTCTCAACCTCATATTTATACATAGTAAAATAAATGTTTTTATATTTTTGTAAAGTGTTTTAAATCTATAAATGATCAGTATCGTGAATAAACCTCAATTATGCAAGTATCGCGGGTTCCCGAGAGATCCAGCGTAGTAGAGAATAATATTGAGTCAATGGTACTTATTGGGAAGATAGATCGATTTCCAAAAAGCCCTTCGTGTAAAACCCTTCTCTAAGAGATGTCCCCAAGTACGCTGAGTGTCTGCGTTTGGTAAGAGCCTTTTATATTTGGAACAAATTGTTAATTGTTGTTGTTGTGTATTACATTGCCCTTTTGTCCTTCTATTGTGAATCTAGTTGATAAGGTCTTGTGTGCTCCAGGTTCATTATTTAATATATATATATATATATATATATATATATATATACATATATATATATATATATATATATATATATATATATATATACACATATATATATTTTTTTTTCAGTTTCAGTTTCAGTTTATTGACATTCAGAAAATTTACATCAATTGTTACAACATTTTTGTGATTCACCCCAGGAAACAGGAGACCCACCTAAGCAATTAATATGCTTGTGTTGTGGCGTTACTGGATCCCGGCGTGGACTAGATTAACTAAATACCTAAATAATTAATTGGCAGTACAGATAATTCAAAACTACAGTATAAGGATGCAGAAGTAGATTTGAAGCGATTGAAAGAGAGAGAAAGGAAGGGAAGAAAAAATAAAGAGGGAGAAAGAGAGGGAACGAGAAAGAGAGAGAAACGAGAGTGAACGAGAGAGAGAGAGAGAGAGGGAGAGAAAGAGAGGGAGAGGGAGTGAGAGAGAGAGAAAAAGAGAAAGATATAGAAGGATATAGAAGGAGAGAGAAAGAGAAAGTATGAACGAGAACGAGAGAGATGGACATTTAGGGTTTGATGTTATTTTGTGCATGGATTTGGAGAAGTGGAGAGACAGATTTTATTATTCTCCTGTTTTCTAAAAACAAAGTCTTATATATTCATTTTGAAGTATAAACTTTTTGATTGAAGTTGTGTAATTAGATAGACGATATAGATTTTTTACGTCATAAGGCAAGTAGTTATAAAGTTTTGGTCCAAAAAAGAAGATAAATCTTTGTGTGTGAGTTTTTCTATAAATTGGTAAGGCAATCGACTTATTTTCGACGGATCTAGTGTGTTTTGTATTAAGGGTGACATATCTATCTTTATTATGGAACATCCAAACCAAGCACTGGTAGATATAAAGACCTCTTATATCCAATATTTCCCTATATAGCTGATTGGTAGAAAAAAGCTTGTTTTTTTTATTTATTATTTTCAATAATGTGTTTTGTGTTGACTGAGGTTTCGAGATTGTGTTATTGAATAAGCCCCCCCAAGCTGTAATGCAATATCTAATAACAGACTCCGCCAGTGAGTTGTATAATATCAGTAGATTTTTTTTATCCAGGATATCTCTTATGCTATAGAATTTATGGATTAGTTGTCTTAACCTTTTTGTAACATGTGCACTATGTTCATCCCACCTTAGATGCTGATCGAGTATGATACCGAGATATTTGATATTTGATGTTTTTTCTATATTAGGACAGTTGCATATGTTTACGTTATTACAACCATGTATCATGAGTGAGTTGTAATGAGGCTGTTCGGTTTTGTAAAGTGAAAATGAAATGAATTTAGTTTTTTTTACATTTAAACTTAAAAGATTGTGGTTAAGCCAAATTTTAAGATTTTTAAGGTCTTTTTCTGAGTCATCCTGTAATTGTTGCCACGAGTTTCCCCTATATATAATTGCTGTGTCATCAGCATATGAGACTATAGTTCCTTTGAAATTATTAATTGATACAATACTGTTAATATATATGAGAAAGAGTACTGGGCCCAGTACTGTTCCCTGAGGAACACCAATTTATATATATACATATATATATATATATATATATATATGCCTTTAAAGATCGGAAGTGTTTTTGTGACTTGTTTTATTTATTAGAGGGTATCCTGAGTAAGTATCAGGTTACCCCCGGGTCTTGCTGAACTACGTCCCAAGCGAAGGGCTTATAGCTTCCCTATAGAGCCCTAGTCGCGACATAATAATTACTTTATCTATAAATTTTTTGATGTAATATAACAGTTATTGCACGAAATATGCTGGTATCAGAGGAAAATCCGTATTCTCAATTGAATCTGCTGTATTTCTTCCCACATGTTATATCAACTTTTACTTCAGACTGAATAATGAAAATGAAGTGGAGCATGAATTGTGTACTTTACCTCCATTGCTATTTGATAATTTCAGTTTTGATAAAAAAAAAAAATTAATAAGCATCTTGCAAAATTCACTGAAATATGAAATTAGGCTATAATTTAATACATATATAATAATAATAGTTTGTAGTATTTGTGGGGTTGCAGTCAGGGTTGCGGGCTATTTCAAAGAAAACTCTGTGACTCTGTCAAGCTTTCGGTATATTTTAATACCTTCCTCAGGACAACTGAAAATAAAATACAGGGTGTTTCTTAAGTACGTGTAGAAAATTTAGGAGCGTGTTGCTGACATCAAAATAAGAAGAAAAGTTCCTATAAACATATGTTCGCAAGTTATTCGTTTCTGAGATACAGAGTGTCAAAGTTGAATTCTAATTTTCATTATTTATGAATAATTTCAAAATAATTTTGCTATTTGGGTAAAGTTTGGTATCTGGGAATGTTTATTATTTAGTTTGTGTAATAATTATATTTCTGGTATTGGTCACTGCGAGCAACTGTATTCGAGTTATTGAGATTTGAAATAATCGATACAAGTGATTTTGAATGAAAAGATTTTTAAATTTGAAATAGTATTTAGTTTATTCACAATTACCATAAAATTTGATTTTGTCATTGAAAAATCATCCCAGATACCAAACTTTACTCAAATATCACAAAAATTTTGTAATTTATTCACAAAAAACAAATATAAGAATTAAACTTTGACACTCTGTATCTTAGAAAAGAATAACTTGCGGACATGTGTTTATTGGAACTTTTTTCTTATTTCGACGTCAGCAACATGCTCCTTAAGTTTCTACACGTACTTAAGAAACACCCTGTATATAATAATATACAGGCCGTTTCTTTTATCATGTGGTAACATTGCTATATTCTAAACCGTAACAGATACGAAGACGATTAAATGGGAGAAAAGGTAACTATTGTGGAGAACAGTACAATGGTCAAAGAAAATTTACAGGGAGTCTCGCCCTTCCCGAGTTATACAGGGAAAACCAAAAATGCTGTTATTTGTTTTTTACGAATAGAACTGTTATTTCTGAAAATATAAAAAAATGTATAAGGAAAGTTTTAATGTATTTAAAATGTACTATGAAAATGTAACATTGAATCTTTGATTAAACGTTTCGAGTCAACACGGCCACCATCAACATATTTTTTTTTCAAATACGGACCTGTCTATTTTAGTACAAATATTGATAAAGCGATAAAATCACAATTCAGTGGTATATCACACTTGATATTTTTATAACGTTTCATTTAAAATAACTAGCATCCTCAGTGACAACAATTTTTGATTACGGTCCTGTCGTTAGTTCTTTTGTAAATTATTTTGATTTCTTCAAAACCTATTCAACTATTGGCATACTTCAGACTTCACCCAATAATTTCGATAAGAAGATACCCCAACACAACGAACATTCGTATTTTTCCTTCTTAGGCATTTTTGTATTACAGAAATCCTTGTTTCAAGGCTGATTTCTTCTGAATCAATTATCATACTGAATATTTCTATAATTCTCAATCCTGGAAGTAACGAAAATATTAGTTTTTGGTCAAAATACGACTATTGTGTGATATGGTACAATTAAATAGCATCTCACTTCATTTACCATTTTTAAACAAGTAGGCTTTGCTTGGTTTCTATGGCAGGACAAATAAATGAGTTGTTGATACGTGTTAAGAACTGTCAGTCGTTTATACACTCAGTCATATCAAAGATGTATTCAAATGACGAAAGGACTGATATGCTATTTGCTTATGCAAAATCAAATAGAAATCCTCTTTTGGCAAAAAATATGTATGGTGAGCTATACCTAAATCGTCGTATTCCAAACATTCAAATGTTTAGACGATTAGAAATAAATTTGAGAGACTGTGGTGCATTTGATAGAAATAAAACTAGAAAATGTGTTGTTACTGGAAGTATGCGGAACCAAATAAATGTTTTAGGTAAGCAAATATTACTTCATAAAGATTAACAAAGTAACAAAAATATTTTTTTTCAATTTAGGATTGGTCAGTTACAAAAATATTTCTAATCAAGATTGTTCTTTACGAGAAATTGCCCACGAACTAGGGATTTCTGTAAAATCTACCAGAAATATTTTGAAAAAGAACAAATACAAATGCTACAGGATACGCAAAGTTCATCACCTCAATGAAAGGGATTACGGAAGGGAGTACGATTTGCGATGTGGTTGAGACGTAGAAATAGGGAAGTTGGAAATATTTGTAATAAAATAATATGGACGGACGAATCAAAATTCACCAACAATGGTTGGTTTAACAGAAACATCCATTATAGGTGGAATAATACAAATGAACATTTACATAGAGAAACCAATTTCCAGGAAAGGTTCGGAATAAATGTTTGGTTGGGAATTTTGGGAACAAACATACTAGGTCCTTTCTTTTACGACGAGCATTTGAATGGTGGAATGTATTTACATTTTTTATCCAATGAGTTTGATGGCTACTTAGATGAATTGCCACTGAACATCCGCCGTGAAATACAATATTTTCAACAAGACGGTGCCCCTCCCCATAAGCAATAGTAAGGGAATATTTAGATGCAATATTCCCAAGAAAATGGATTGGAAACAATGGACCAATTGCCTGGCCAGCTCGATCCCCAGACCTGACTCCTTTAGATTTTTTTGTCTGGGAATACATGAAGGATAAAGTTTTTTCGACAACTAGTACAGATATCGACCATCTCAAACAAAAAATAAGAGATGCATGTAATAGCATTACACCCACCATGCTAGAAAATTGCCACAGAAATTGTATGGACAGACAACTTATGTGCATTCAACAAAGAGGTCGGCAATTCGAGCATTTAATGTAGGTTATCATGAAGAATTCATTTTCTGTATTGATTTTATTTTCACTTAAAAATTCAATATGAAATAAATTGTTTTCTGTTTGTTTGATTTCTTCTACTCTTAAGTAAGTTTATTTCCGAGGTAAATTGCTATCGTTCGTCTCTGAAACTACAGATATCTTTT
This sequence comes from Chrysolina oricalcia, assembly GCA_944452925.2. Taxonomy (NCBI): domain Eukaryota; kingdom Metazoa; phylum Arthropoda; class Insecta; order Coleoptera; family Chrysomelidae; genus Chrysolina; species Chrysolina oricalcia. The sequence continues at coordinate 45,065,636 of OX101823.2, read as the reverse complement.
ATTATAGTGTAAACATAATTTTAATAGATACATTTATTCAAAGCGTCACTGATAATTTTTATATCGGAAAGTTAGGTTTTGTGGAATCCATAAACGACCTAACGACAGGACCGTAATTAAAAATTGTTGTCACTGATGATGTTAGTTATTTTAAATGAAACGTTATAAAAATATCAAGTGTGATATACCACTGAATCAATATTTGTACTAAAATAGACAGGTCCGTATTTGAAAAAAAAATGTTGATGGTGGCCATGTTGACACGAAACGTTTGATCAAAGATTCATTGTTACATTTTCATAGTACATTTTAAATACATTAAAACTTTCCTTATAAATTTTTTTATATTTTCAGAAATAACAGTTCTATTCGTAAAAAACAAATAACAGCATTTTTGGTTTTCCCTGTATAACTCGGGAAGGGCGAGACTCTCTGTAAATTTTCTTTGACCATTGTACTGGTCTCCACAATAGTTACCTTTTCTCCCATTTAATCGTCTTCGTATCTGTTACGGTTTAGAATACAGCAATGTTACCACATGATAAAAGAAACGGCCTGTATACAGGGTGTTTCTTAAGTACGTGTAGAAAATTGAGGAGCGTGTGGCTGACATCAAATTAAGAAGAAATGTTCCTATAAACACATGTCCGCAAGTTATTCGTTTCTGAGATACAATGTCAAAGATGAATTCATAATTTATTTCTTTGTGAATAATTTCAAAATAATTTTGATGTTTGGGTAAAGTTTGGTATCTGAGAATATTCATTATTTAGTTTGTGTAAAAAATATATTCTTGGGAGAGGTCACTGCGAGCAACTGTTTTCGAGTTATTGAGATTTGAAATAATCGATGCAAGTGATTTTAAATGACAATATTTTTATTATCCCAGATACCAAAATTTACTCGAATATCACAAATATTTTGGAATTTATTCTGAAAAAACAAATATAAGAATTGATCTTTGACACTCTGTATCTTAGAAATGAATAACTTGCGGACATGTGTTTATGTGAACTTTTTTTCTTATTTCGACGTCAGCAACATGCTCCTAAAGTTTCTACACGTACTTAAGAAACACCCTGTATTATATATATATATATATATATATATATATATATATATATATATATATATATATATATATATATATATATAAATATATGTTCGGAAAGGTTTCCGCGGTCAGAAATATGTACATTACTAAGTTCATGGGTTGTACCGCGTTGAGAGTTTATAACTCGACGTTTCGGCTCCTGCTTTGGAGCCATTTTCAAGAGTGTGACTGCGAGGCCTCTATCTGCCTACTCCTCGAGTCGTGGTCTTGAGAGATATCAAGGTCTCAACCTGCCTACTCCTTGATCTCAAAAGACGATCCGATGTTGGTTGCACTGTAGTATTTATAGGTGGTTGGCTACCTGGAGGTGGGCGGGTCTTAAGGGTTTTCTCGTTTGTCTTGTCTGCTGGTGCCTGCTGTGTAGTTGGAGTTAATGGGATAATAATTGATTGCGGATAAGTTTCACGTGGCCTGGTAATTACGGTTGGAAGAAGGGGCTTCCAAATGGGGTTCAATTTACGGCTATCATCTTTAATGTTCAGGCAATCAGGCCGTTTTTCGATTTCGATGGCTTCTCTGATAAAACGAGAAGTTCTTGAACGTACTGGGGCGATGGTTTTCGTTTTCTCGAAATCTATGGGGTGACCCATTTGGATGAAATGAAGAGCTAATGCGGAGCTGGTGTCTCGATTTCTAACTGAAAGGGAGTGTTGATAGGATCAAAAATGGATCTGTTTCGAAGTTTCTCCTATATAAGAGTGGGGGCAGATAGAACAGGGAATTTCGTAAATACCATGGTCTTCGTTGGGAATTTTGTCTTTTGTTGGTCTGATGAGGTGTGATAGTTTTTGTTCTGTGGTAAAGATGGTTTTGATATTTGCTTTTCAGAAAAGCAAATATCAAAACCATCTTTACCACAGAACAAAAACTATCACACCTCATCAGACCAACAAAAGACAAAATTCCCAACGAAGACCATGGTATTTACGAAATTCCCTGTTCTATCTGCCCCCACTCTTATATAGGAGAAACTTCGAAACAGATCCATTTTCGATCCTATCAACACTCCCTTTCAGTTAGAAATCGAGACACCAGCTCCGCATTAGCTCTTCATTTCATCCAAACGGGTCACCCCATAGATTTCGAGAAAACGAAAACCATCGCCCCAGTACGTTCAAGAACTTCTCGTTTTATCAGAGAAGCCATCGAAATCGAAAAACGGCCTGATTGCCTGAACATTAAAGATGATAGCCGTAAATTGAACCCCATTTGGAAGCCCCTTCCAACCGTAATTACCAGGCCACGTGAAACTTATCCGCAATCAATTATTATCCCATTAACTCCAACTACACAGCAGGCACCAGCAGACAAGACAAACGAGAAAACCCGTAAGACCCGCCCACCTCCAGGTAGCCAACCACCTATAAATACTACAGTGCAACCAACATCGGATCGTCTTTTGAGATCAAGGAGTAGGCAGGTTGAGACCTTGATATCTCTCAAGACCACGACTCGAGGAGTAGGCAGATAGAGGCCTCGCAGTCACACTCTTGAAAATGGCTCCAAAGCAGGAGCCGAAACGTCGAGTTATAAACTCTCAACGCGGTTCAACCCATGAACTTAGTAATGTATATAAATATATATATATATATATATATATATATATATATATATATATATATATATATATATAAAAATTTTGAGATACAAAAGTTCTAGGGTTTTTCAAAATCCATCATATTAACGAAAAACTGACAGGGCATTTCAATTTTTCTCAAAATTCTGAACAAAATTTATTCAGCACATCATTTCCTAAATTCAACAGTTTTCGAGATATCGAATTTTGAAAATAAGTTTCTAATAAATTATCCAAAAATGTTTTAGTTCATAGTCCATCAAGTTACCTTTGAAAGTTTCCAGCTCCATAACAACGCCGCGTCGTTATTTTGTCTAACAGTGATGATCTTGACAACACATGTCAGAAATACATTTAGTGTAAATAATTTTTGTGCAAAAATGGCACGTTTATCTGATACTGAGCGTATTGAAATTTTAATGATCATAGGATACGGTGATAGAAGACGAAGTTGTGACCAAGTAGTGGATATTTTCAATGAATTGCATCCCAATCGGGAACCCATTTCTAAATCAACCGTTTCAAAAACATGCAGCGTTTTCATGAATCTGGAGGTGTCAAAGATCGACCAAAAAGTGGAAGACCAGTAAGCGTTACAAATGAAGAAAATTCTTTGAATGTCATGTTAGATGTGGTGGAAAATCCAATAAATTCAGCACAACAGAGGGCTTTCAATCATAACATGAGTCGATATTCCATTACAAAAATTTGCAAACTGCAAAAATTCCATCCATATAAAATTCATTTGGTACAAGAATTGAGTGAAGACGATTTTGATAGTAGAATCGAGTTCTGTGAAGTTATTATGGATAAATTAAATGAAAATGTCAACTTCTTCAACCACATATTGTTTTCTGACGAATCTAAATTTTGTTTAAACGGGCACGTAAATCGACACAACTGTAGGTATTGGTCAGACCAAAATCCACATTGGATTGAGGAAGTTCACACTCAACGACCACAAAAAATAAATGTCTGGTGTGGCATTATTGGTAGACACGTCATAGGACCTTATTTTATTAACGGAAATTTGACCATATTTGTCACTTTTACAACAGCATATTATTCCAGAGCTTAGAAGATTATTCCCGAATAATAGCAATTCCAATTTGCTGGCAGAACAAATATGATTTCAACAAGATGGGGCTCCTCCACATTTTGGACGTGTGGTACGGGCCTATCTAGATGAAACTTTTTCTGATAAATGGATTGGGCGCAGGGGAGCAATTGAATGGCCAGCTAGGTCTCCCGATATGACCCCACTTGACTTTTTTTATTGGGTCACAGTAAAAATGTAGTCTATAAAATACGCCGCCAAATATCGAAGAGTTGCAAGAAAGAATAAGGCATCAAATTTCTACCATTCCTCCTCACTTGGTTTTAGATTCACTACAAAATTTTGTTCAACGAGTTCATTACTGTCAGGAGGTAAATGGTAAACACTTTGAGCACCTTATTGAATAGAACTCCAAAGAAAAATTTGTTGTTTATTAAAACTTGTTTTCTCTCTTTTTCTCCTGGCATAACTATTGTTTCATAAAATTTCAAATATCCTAGACATTCATTAAAAAATACATTTTATCGTTTCATGCATTTTCATCAACCCTGAACAAATATGTTTTTTTGATTTTCTGTAAAAAAATTATAATTAAATTGTAATCATATCCACATACTCCTCCTTGTGTGACTTTCATAATAAATATCCATTATTTCGTGCTTTTTCTTTAATAAATATGAGAGTAGTGACAAGTTATTTTCAAAATTCGATATCTCGAAACCGGTTGAGTTTAGGAAATGATGTGCTGTATCAATTTTGTTCAGAATTTCGAGCAAAATTGAAATATGGAATAATATACAGGGTGTCCCATTAGAGAAAAATCAACTTTGCTTCGTCCTGACTTTTTGACTGACCCTATATACTTAATTTTTCGTGAATATGATGGATTTTGAAAAACCCTAGAACTTTTTTATTCCAGCATTTTTCGCTAGCTATCTTACTTTAAGAGATAATCTACCGTTTCCATACATATCAGCGACCCTGTATAATAATATATGGCTATAATAGGGTATTAGACAGTATCAATAATATAAGTGATGGTGTTGCAAATATTATAGAATATATTAAAATAGACGTCAAAAATCATGTTGCTGCCATTTTAAGGGTAGATAATGCAATATAATGGAAGTTGAAGTTTGATTTTGGTTACCTGGCTTGGCGCCTTTAAACAGACCCACGATTGGTATGACGTCACTTGGCAAGGTCTGTTCCGGTGTTAAACGTCAGATAAGCAATGTTCTTTGTCAAACACAAACGATAAAAAGGAATGAGTATATTACATCCAGTAATATTGCCGAACACACCATCTACCACATTGTCAACTGTCAATTCGAGTCTTCTAGCTAAATGTCAGTTTCAGTTTGTAGTTTGTATTATTAACTTCATTTTTTTACTCAGTAACATTTGAACTTTGTTTTACAATGGAAAATAATTTCATCAAAGCTGATAGCGCTAATTTGCCAAGAGTGGATATTCTTATGATTGGGAGTTATTTCATATCAAATCCAGACTTCCATTCGGCCGAGTTCAGGAACGTAAAAACTTCTGTGTAAGTATAAGTAATCATTCTAATAAGTTTTGAACATTCCCAACATTGATATTCATTGTAAATTCAGCATGTAATTCAACTGTTCATCCACTAAAAATGGTCTTATAACATTTTTTGTTGTAGGTCTTCGAGACAATCCTATGGTGATGATGCTATTGGATATGTACAGCTGCGAAGAGAAGCAAATTTATGTATTGTTAAGTGTAAGATTTGTCCTGAACACAAAGTGAACGCAAAATCATACAATGTTACAATGATTGTTGAAGAAAAAGACAGCAACGTGATGAGTGTTCAATGTCACGATTGTGCTGCATCAGAAGGGGGCTGCAAGTTGCATTTCTAATGTGGGTCCATCGTAGAAGTGAAGAACCAGCTTGCACTTCAATTGAGTGTTATTGGAGAAAGTCCAAACTGGCTAAAGTGGGGAGTTCTCTGAAAATCATCAACACAACAGAGGATGAGGCGCTGGGGAAGCTCATTTTCAAAGATTTTGTGAAAAATGCAGAGGAAAGAAAAATTGATTGTCAGGTTCTCCGACATCAACCAACTCATGAGATTTCTGATGTTAAAATGATGTCCCTTCATAATTTGATGATGAAATATAGAAATGAATGTGGCAACGATAGCACCAAATTTTTGGAGTGTCTAAAAAATATGCCAAATGGGTCAGTGTTACAAAAAATCTAAAAGGAGACTAGGGAGCAATATAAAAGTGGTCTTTGGTATGAACTGAGTTATGGCAGAAAAACAGCTTCAAAAGCGTTTGAAGTGAGTCGATGCAAAACTGCAACTGGCTCATTAGTCGCCACAATTATGGGTGCCAAGATGCCGGACACTCAAGCAATGAAACGTGGAAGGGACCTAGAAGATAGTGTGAGAAAAACTGTTGAGAAAATGTTTAAAAAAAAATTGAGATGTGTGGTCTCATTGTATGCGAAGACATTCCAATTTTAGCAGCGTCACCAGATGGTAGATGTGAAGATTCTATCATAGAAATAAAATACCCAGCAAAGTTAGATACTCTCAAAAGCTACCTGAAAAATGGCCAGATTACAAAGAAATGTTTATCCCAAGTTCAGCTTCAGATGTTTGTATCAAAGTGGAAAAAATGCTATTTTTGTGTTGCTGATCCTAAGTTCGAACTAAATAATTAAGTTCAAATAGTGTTAATAGAATATGATGATATATATATATATTAATGATATTGTGAATACCTTGGTTTCTTTTTGGAAAAAAAAACATTTATACTATATTATATAATAGTACAATAATAAGATAAGACATATTTTCTTGTGACATTATTTATTTCAGTTGCACCATACAAATATCTTGACATAATAAAATATTTAACAAATATTACATGAATAAAATTAAAAAATGTTTTATTTGATAATTGGCCCCTGTAAATTCACAAGTCCACAAGCTATGGTAATGATATCATCTGTAATGCTTATCAAATTAGAATTGAGAACTGAATGAGGTTTCAGCATCAAGAATTCTCGAACTCTTCTTATAACACGTTCAATGTGAATCCTAAGGCTGGCAATTTCTTTGGTTTGTCGAACATGTGCTTTTGATAATTTGCTTCCAGTAGCAACACTAGGAGGCCTCAGTAGTCTGAACCCTTGTTGTAGGAGTAATTCTTCTACATGCTTGATTCCTCTATCTGCCAAAATACAAGCACCAGGTGGCAAAGTTTCTAAGAAATTACAATCTTCAACCAAAAGTACATCACTTATTCTTCCCCCATAACCAGGAGAAATATAGTTGATGAGGCCATCAGGAGTACATGAAATCAAATATTTCAATGTATTTGCTTTTTTGTATTCAGACCATGTCAAAGCTTGATGCACAGCTTTTGAAGGCTTTTGTATTTCAATTTCAAGGCAGTCAATAATACAACTCACACTGTTATATTTACACCGGAAAGCAATGGGTAGATTCCATTTAATACTGGAATTGATCACCTTTGGCATGAAGGATCGTAGAATAGTAGAAAGTCTTGGTATAGTCGTCATAAAAATTTTGCTAGCATACGATGTAGACACACCAAAAAGATCACCAAGTTCTGAAAATGTGGTGTTCAACCGTATTTTTCCCAAACAGCAATATATGTTTTTACAGAAATATTAGAATGTTTCTGTAAAATATTTATAAGAAAATAACACTCTTTAGTTATACCAATATAAAACCGTGGTTTTTTTCTTATGAGTCTGAGAGTGTTCCCAAGAGATAGTTGAGCAGTTTCTTGTTCTTCGATTATCGATTCCCTTTCTTTGGCACTACAATCAGACGTCATCTCTGACACTTGATATGAGGATGAGTCTCCACTTGTTGATGGCATCTGTAACAATGATTCACTGTCTGATTCCGTTTCTTTCTCAAATTCAAATTTTAAATATTTACGAACTCTGCCCTCTATTGACAAGTTTTCTTTGAGCAACCTAACTTTAAATGGAGAGGTTGATATATTTGCAGTTGAAGTAACTTTTATTGGAGATACAGATGTGCTTTTCAATTTTGTTATGCACTGGGTGCTTTCACTTCTGAACTTTTTCCGAATATTCACTTGAACTGATTTTGAAGTAGAGGGTTCTGTCAACTTCTCTTCGGGGAATACTGAACCTAAAATAAAACCATAAGTAGGATTTCAGATGATAACAATGATCAAGTTATTTCTTTACAGAAATCTTTTGGACCTAACTTGAATGACAAGGGTAATTGTGCAACCTGAAGAAGTACATTATATGAATGATGAGCTTCTTCTTCAAGTATACTGATAATAATAATAAAGTGCCCACCTGTATCTTCTGCATCCTGTGTTTTTACTGATGTACTTGTTTGAGCTGTCTGGTATTCTAAACCTTTCACAGATTCTTCCACTTCTGACAATCTCCTTCGCTTCAAAGATGATGGTGAACATGTGGTTTGCTGTATCCTTGTGGAGCGCCCCTGACATTCAAATTTTGAAGGGAAACATCCATCCTTCATGCGAATTCTTTTCACTGAACCCATAATCTTGTACTGGATATAGTTCTCCATATCACTTGGTAACTATAACGGAAAGTTTCGAGTTATTATAATAACATCTTTTCAACCTTACCTGAACTTTACTACACTACTGCATACATTCATAGCTCATGATATGATGAGAATTCTTTCACATCCCTTCCTGAAATCTCCAGCCATTTATTTCGAATTTCTAATTTTGAAGGCACTGAAATAAATAGCTTTTCTGGATTTCTCCGTAAACTGTTGAAACATAGCGGTACCATACAACTATGAAATGTTTTATTCATTCTGATTCCAGTGAAACTCAGTCAACAATACAACAATTCAATAATGCAAATTTAATACGGTCAAGTCCTGAACAATGAACAAATGTTTATGTTTTGTGTTTTGTTTTGATAGACTTCACACTTCAGCCTTCAGTGAAATTTGTCATATGTTACTTGCGGAGTGACGTCACCATTTATGAATAAGCGTTTTAGCGCCAAATCACTTCTTTGAAAATCAAAGTCTATTTTTCGGCTTATTAAATATTATTTTCACAAAAAAATAGTTTTCGAGAGCATATTGTGTATAAACGTCTATTATGAGACATTTTATCAATTTAAGTCTAATACCCTATATTTATTATTTGCGTTTATTGGCCTAATGAAAAAAACAAAATTATTTTTTTCAACAGAGATAACTTAACGAAATAAATGGAATTAGTAAGAAATTTAAAGAATGATGTTTACACGTTCTTGGTATGTTGAAAAATTGTTGATTTAAAAAATAGAGTTAGCAAACATATTTAATAGTTTCTGTGCAAATCAATCTGTTAATGGTCAGGTGTTCATTATGAATAATTCTTTATAATTTGTAAGGGGACTAGTGAGGGTCTGAATGAGAGACATGGAAATTGTGCTAACTAGTGAGTATAGAAAGCTTTGTTGATTTGCTTGTCTGGCATCACTATGATGCAATTTAAATTTTGTTATCAATATTTTCCATAAAGTTTCGACTAGTCTATGAAATGATAATGATAACAATAGTAACAGTTATTTTTGTAATGATTTATATTCAATAAGTGTGAATACAATTTCTACAGTATTATTCCTAAAAAACCAGAGAAGGTCTACTTTTGTGTGATTTCAAGGGTGGGTCAGAAGTATACGTTCATGATTTTCCCAAAATTTATTTGAACAATTTAAATGAAACTTTTTAACGGTGATCCTACGATAACTTATACTCTTATAATATCATGTCGTTCGGAGTGTAACCACCTATTCAGTACTCCCGGCTATACAAATATAATAAACAAAGTATATGAATCAAATTGTTAAAATACATTACTCTGTATAAAGTGGAATATAGTGTAATAAGAACAGTGTACAAAAAAAATGGTATTAACACGAGAAATAAAGGACGAAATAAAAGGCGTCGTGAATCTGGCTGTACTCTTAGTGTTGAAAGACGAGACATTCATAAAAACGCTTGTAAACAAAGTGTCTGAAGCAATAGCAAAAAGCGTGGATGAGAAACTCACAACATTGGAACAAAAACTGAAGAATATTTCCGAGGATTTCAATGAAGAGAAGAAAAATAATCAAATAGCCATCGAAAAATTAGACAAAGATCTCAAGTTGAAAATGGAGAATCAGGAAATACTAAAGAGAGCTGACTGTTTGGAGCAGGATACCAAAAAATTAAACATTAGAATTTTCAATTATAATGAAAAAGTAGGAGAAAACACAAAAAGAGAAATGATGGATCTATTCAATACAAAAATGAACGTGAAAATATCCATCGCTGACATCGAAGTTTGTCGAAGAATCGGAAAAATTGAGTGATGCAGGAAAAAAACCTAGAGGGATATTCATGAGGCTCAGAAATTTAAACATAAAACAAAACATCTACAAAAACAAAAAATTACTAAAGGGATCTGGTGTTGTGATAAAAGAAGATCTAACCCAATGGAGACTTGAGCTGATGACAAAGGCTATAAATAAATTATCGATGAAATCAGTTTGGACTGAAAATGGAAAAATATATGTGAAATGCCGAAACGAAATCCAAGCTATCAATAAAGAAGAAGACCTAACCAAATTAAATGAGGTTTGACGAACTTATTACCATATATGTTAAATTATGTCCATTTATATGTATATTATTACTTTTACTATTAATTTTCTTGCTTTAAGACTTTTGAATGAATGCATAAATCGTAGTTTCTAAATCTAGTTACTTCAGCAGCTATAGTGACTTTAATGAATTATAATAATTAAGGAAAACTATTCGAATCATTATCAATGAACTTCGAAATTTTTATCGGTATCTCACCTGGAAGTAATATCAACAGAAGTAAAACACTTTCATACAGTAATATAAACTTATAGAGGAGTATATAATATGTGTATATCGCTGGGAGACTGATGCAACTTAGCCTAGTTGAACTACCTAATCAGCTTCTTCCTAGCTGTTTTTTCTTTATCATTATTCACTTGATTGTATATGTGCATTATTATTAAAGGATGATAGAGTTTCTTGATATTCTGGATAGGGAGGGTGACATTGAAACTATAATATATAATGATATAAGTGAATGTTTCAGATATGTTAACGATAGAATACACTTGGATGTGATACATTTTAACATAAGAAGTATCCAAAAACATTTTGATGAACTGATGATATACTTGCAAAACGAAATTGAATATATTGATGTAATAGTTCTCTCAGAAACATGGGCCATTGACAACGTGAGAGATTTCAATATTCCAAATTTCAATGTTTATCATAATGAGTCGGCCATAAATAAAAGTGATGGTTTGATTGTTTACGTCAAACAAAATATGCCTGCTAATATACAATTACTTAACATAACAGAAACGAAATTATTAAGGATAACCCTGAATAAGAATAATAATACTATTGGAATCACTGCCTCCTACAGACCCCCTTCTACTAACCAATCACAATTCATTGAAGACATAAATCGTATCTTTCAAATATAAACAATGAACAGATTGAAATATTTCTTGGTGATATAAATATAAACCTTCACGATACTACTGCAAATGACGTAAATACATACATCAATAATTTTGGAGAGCATGGATTTGTTTCCTTTATAAATACATTCACTAGAGTAACCGAAAGTTCCAAAAGTATAATAGACCACATTTTTTTAAGAAACAAGTCAATGAAAAAATCTACTAAAATCAAACCAATGGTAATAAAGAGCGATTTATCCGATCATTTTGCGATAGCCATTGGTATCGAAATAATAAGCAATAATAGAAACATGTCACCAAAGCAAAATTATATAAAAAAAACGATTCCCCTAAACTAAATTGATATTTACAAACTGAATCATGGAATGATGTTCTAAACAATATAACATACAGGAAGCATGTGATATATTTGATCTAAAAATACAGAACTGCATTAACAAAGCAACATACAAAATGATGCTTAGAACCTCAGAACAAAAATAAAATAAAACCATGGATAACCTGTGGCCTAACACAACCGATAAAACATAGAGATTATCTAAAGAAAAGGTTACTGAATAATTATTCTGAAGAAAATAAATTACAATACACACAATATAGAAATAGATTGACTAAGCTTATAAAAACTACTAAAAATGATTATTATAAAAATAAAATAAGTGAAGTATAAGGAAACACTAAAAAAACCTGGGAGTTGATGAATGAGGCATCAAATACTACTGTCACTAAAAAAAATCTGAAAGATATACCGGTGAAATCTCCTGATGGAAAAATTGTTTCAAATAATAGTGAAAAAGCAAACATTTTCAATAAGTATTTTGTAAGTATTGGTACAGAAATGGCTGGAAAGATTAAAAAAGTGGAAGAATTACCTAGACAATTCTTAAGTGAATCTTCAGCTCTATCTTCTATATTTTTAACTCCAATTACTGAAAATGAACTCATTGAAAAAATATCAATCTTGAAAAATAATGGTCCAGATGGAATTTCAGCAAAATCATAAAAGAAAATCATACTATCTTGATAAAACACCTGGTACATCTCATAAATTTAGTATTCAGAAGTGGTGTACTCCCTCAGCAGTGGAAAAATTGTTTAGTGACCCCTGTATATAAATCCGGTAAGCATGAAGAATTAACAAACTACCGACCGGTTTCAGTAATTAACAATTTTGCTAAATTATTTGAACAATGCATGAAAGATAGACTCGTGAGGTTTTTCAATAAGCATTCAATAATATCACGGAGCCAATTTGGTTTCCAGAAAAATATTGGCACAGAGGATGCAGTATTGGAAATAAGCAGATAGATAATTTCTCACCTTGAGGGCTCAAAAAAATGTATGGCTGTTTTTCTCGACCTAGCAAAAGCGTTTGACACCGTCCAGCATGGTGTCTTGATTGATAAATTATACAAGGTATACGTGGTCCAGCCCTTGAGGTCATGAGAAATTACTTGGCCCATAGAACTCAACAAGTAAAAATTGATAACCATCTGAGTAACTAATAGAAATAAACATCGGAGTTCCACAAGGTACTGTAATAGGTCCCATACTATTTCTCATATATCTTAACAGTATTTTTGAAATAAAACAAATCCAAGGAAGCCTAATATCATATGCTGATGATACTGCCATAGTGTTTTCCAGTGATACATGGGATGATTTGTATGAAGTCGCAGAAGAGGATCTTAAAAAAATCCAGACCTGGCTAACTCACAATTTATTGAGCTTGAATATAAAAAAAAAACAAAATATATCACCTTTACTCTTCAAGCCACAGACCAACCTAGGAATGAGCTACTGAAAATACATAAATTCACCTGTAAAAAACAATACAATGAATGTACCTGTCCACAAATTGATAAAACTACCTCAATGAAATATCTTGGCATTTTCTTAGATCAGCACATGCGATGAGATGATCAAGCAAAGTATGTCACAAAACGAATTAGAAGTCTTTACCACAAATTCTATATTCTAAGAGATATAGTTAATAAAAACAATCTAATATTACTATATAACTCACTAGTAGAATCTGTGGTAAGATATTGTATCATTACCTGGGGCGGTCTCTATAATAACGCACTAAAAAATATTCAGCTTGCTCAAAACTCTATTCTAAAAATTATGCTAAAGAAAAACAGACGTTATTCAACGCAATCTCTCTATCAAGAATCCAATATTCTTATGATCAGAAACGTTTACGCTAATCACACACGATCCACCAGATTCACTGAAAATCTGTCACTTAAGGTGCCCTTGATGAGAAAAAATCACTCCCAAAGGTTATACAATATGCTTCCTCTGCAAGTCAAGAAAATAAATACATTGAATTCCTACAAACGTGCTATCAAGGATATTATCAGACGAAATCAAAATATGTATAATACAATTTTCGAATAGTCATTACAGTAAATGAACGTCCAATCTATAATCACCAACCTGTTCAGAAGAAAAAGAGATTCTGTCATCTGAATGATGGTACTAGAAAGATGATTATAATTGTAAACAAGTAGATATGAAAATCAGAAGATCAGAGAATATCAAACCGCAATACAAGCTCTTGAAGCTTAGGCGACGTTGGTGTTATCTAGTTTTCTGTAGCTCATTTTATCATATTTTATTATATTTTATTACTCATTATTTATAGTTGCATATGTACACAAAATGAAATGATATGAATAAATTTAATTGAATAAAAAGTTTATTTTCATATGTGTGTGTATTGTGTCCGCGATTTTCTCAAAAAGTCGCCAAGTAATTTGAATAAAATATTTTTCAATGGATTTTGAATATACGGGTTGGATCAGATGATTACATTTTCAATTGTTGTGATGCAGTATTTGCAAAACGATTTCAACAGGTCCAGAGGAGGTTTACAGTCTGTCATTGTATATATAGGGTAGATCGAAAGTATGCAAATGTTATAATTTGAGTTAAAAATAGGCTGAAACTCAGAAAAAGGTCTTTGTTTTCTTATGTCATCCATACCTAGGTATAAAGTACTAATGATGTATGAATATTTGCGATTATTATATTTCAGTTTAAATGAAATGAGCTGCCAAAGCCTCAAATTCCAGACATTTTTAGTAAAAGATGAGTTAGCTCTTCGCAAAGCGATTCTATAGATATGGAGAAATTTTCTGATTCTATTTCCTATTTGTTCATTCGTTTATAAGTCCGCGATTTTATAAAATACTATCCAATAGATGTGGATGAAACTGCATGATGATCCTACAACAAATCTAGGCAGGATATTATGTAAATGACAGGGTGAGTCAGAAGTGCATATAAATAATAATCATTCATATATACCGGGTGACCAGTTACCTATCACGCAGTATCTTCGATGTTATTAGATATGGATGTTTCAAATTCGCTATGTCAATTTGATGTCATGATTGTACCATTTAGCAAGTTCAGACCAAATACGAGACTTCGGGTTTGAGCAGAAGTGCATCCCATTATTGAAAGCTTTTGTTTATCTTGCTCTGTGTGTTTGTGCGAGTGCTAGATTGGTGCAAATCTTGCAAGCTGAATTAGAACTACTTCCTCTTATCCTATGGAATTGAAATATTACATGTTGGTTCAGTTCCGATGACAATACATTGATAACGAAGGAATTGTCCCCCCTTGCCACCCGAAAGCTAGATAGAGAACGCGTAGTGTTTCGAAAGTTTTCTTGGCGGATTTGGACGTCAAAAATTACTGCGAATTAGGTATGAACGGCTCGTCCCTCCCCTTGTCTCTGAAAAAATTGGAAAACACGCGAAATTGAAATCGAAAAAATCAGTAAAAATTGTAAAAAATATCTGACCGTCAAATATTATGGTTTAAAAAAAGAACTTATCCCTCTCTGCATCCCGAAAGCAAGATAGAGAATGCGTAGGGTTTCGGAAATTTTCTTGACTGATTTGGACGTCTAAAATTACAGCGAAAAAAATAGGTTGGACGCTAGCTTCCACCCATTTTTAAGAAAAAAGTTGGATAAGTCACGAAATTAAAATCTGAAAAATTTCTGGTACTCGAATATTTTTATTTAAAAAAATTTAACCCCCCTGTCCCGCTTCAGAAGCTAGATAGAGAACGCAGAGGTATTCAAAAAATATTTCAACAGTTTTGGACATGGAAAATAATGATGAAAAAAATCGATCGGGGGCTCGCCCCCCTCTCCTGTCACGAAAATAATTAGGAATATTTGCGAAATAGAAATCGAGAATATCTGAAATAGTAAAAATTATCTGACCATTGAATAATACGGTTCCACAAAAATGTACCCTTCTTTCCCCCAGAAAGCTTGATAGAGAACGCGTAGAAATTCGAAAAAATGTCCAACGGTATATTAACAAGCAAGCGATCGTGCAACTATGACGCATTAATTGAAATGAACAGACTGAGAAAGATATCCAAAGAAAACTAAAAAAGAAATGAATAAAGAAACTTTTAAGAAAATGTTTAGAGAAAAACTTCATTTGAATACACTAAAGAGAAGAAAATGAATTTCAAAGTGAATTGAACCCATCAATTCGTTACATTATGAAATTTCAAATGATATGAAAGCTTGTCGCGAGAATAAATCTTGAGGTAATTTTAAATTAAATTTACAATAACAAATACATAGATACTACTAGAAAGCGTCCATCTAGAAAGTTTTTTTAAGTTTATTTATTTCAGTTGAAATAGGGAGTAATTATTTTTTTTAAATTTTGGAGTATAATTTCCTTTTCAACGATATATCACAATCATATTTCAAATTCACAAATTACTGATATAATAGACGTTTTATTTAAACAAACAGTAGCATGTAAGTAAATAACAATAATTGGATGTCAAAGTCAAGAACAATAATTTGCATAGAGTAACAATTTTTCCAATTTAAGATTTTCTAACTACTTCTGCACTTGAAGAATTTACTATGTTAGTGAAACGTGGTGTGATTAAATAAAGTTTGTGAAGATCGAATCGTTTTCAGTGTAGTTTGTACAATTGAGATCTTCTTTATATTTCAAAACCAATGAAGTCATTTCTTTTAAATGCTAATATAGGATATTTTTGAGTAAGTTCAGTTGGAATATCCATTCAAAATATTAACGAAAATACTGACGGGAAATTGTTCTCGGGTACCCCAGTATGAAGAGGGGATTTTTCAAGTACTTGTTCAAACTTCAAAGGGTGAATCTTTGACTAATTGTCAAATAAAAACTTCATATGAACATGTGTCAGCAAATGTTTCGTTTCGGAGAAACAGGGTGTTGAAGTTGAAATATTTTTTTTTCAATTATTTTTGCAATTTTTTTTTGAACAAGAATCAGTGAACAGGGTTTTTTGAGGTGGAAAATCAAAATTTGCTTTCAATTTTGATGTAGCGAATGCTCACATTATTTATTTTCGATTTCCACTTTATTTTTTTACAGTGAACTTTCGGTATTTTTTAAATTCAAATCATACGAAGACGTATAGAGAAATAATTCTCAAGATGCAAAATGTTGAAAAACTGATTTTTTTTATATCAACACCCTGTATTTTTAGAACAAATAATTTTTCAATACATCTTAATGAAAAAAAAGTATTTGAGATACTCAGTTTTCGTGAGGTTCTGAGCAACTTCATCTGGCGCCTAAGGGACCTGATCGATGAAGAAATTTCCAAATTTCTCAAAAACTCTCGTACCTAGCGTTGTTGAACAAGTTTACGTTTTTTGTTTAAGGTATTAAAAAATTCCAAAAGTTCACTGTAAACAAAGTTAGGGCGAATTAAAATATATAAGTAATGATAGAGTACGCAGCGCCCTGTAAGTGCTACATACAAATTATTACCAAATTGAAATTTTTCTCCACAAAAAAAAAAACTCATTTACCAAATTTTGTTCAAAAGTTCTTTTAAAATTATAGAAAAAAACAATTAAACTTCATCACCCTGTATCTCCGAAACAAAACATTTGCGTACACATATTCATATAAACCTTCAATCTTGAAATTGGTCAAATATTTTACCCTTTGAAGTTTGAAATAGTACTTAATAAACACCTGGTATATTCAAGTGTTTATATATCATCACATCCAGGTTATTTTTGGCTATGTACCTATGTCAAGTAGTATTTTATTTCTTTGCGAAATTGATTATGAATGGCTTAGTTTCCTTTGACGGAACGCTCGAGTCGTCGACCACATCCCATCTTAACGAATGATTATTGAATGGAAAATTGCACACCTTCCTACAAGTAGTCACTATCTCAAACTGTATTTACAATTACTAGAGAGATATTGCAAGGCGACTTTATTTTAATAGTGACCGGCACTATTCTGAGATAAAAAACAGAGTTATTGCAAGTAGTCTGTTCCGAGTGTTCCGACGTGTATTATTATATACATAACCCAACATAACCTTCATTTATCGTTGATGTTTACGTTTGATAATTGTTAAATTGTTTTCGTATTCAAAGTTGTATTCAATGGAAGAAGTACTTGAGGCTGTAATTTTGGGTGGAGGAGATGATGAAGAAATTGAACGTATTAATCGATCGAGATGGAGGTGATGGTGCTACAGCCGGCAACTTTGAATTAAACAATTATTCAGATGAAGAAACAAAGTTTCACTTCAGATTTTCAAGAAATGATATTTTGAGATTTCTTCAATCTTTGTATTTGCCAAATTTAATCCAGACAGGCAGTAGAAACATAGTGAACAGTAAGTTATTCTCAAGTGATAGACAGTTTTACGTGAAGCAAACGTGTATTCCATCACTTGATTAATATTTTGGGACCAACATTAATTATTTTTATGCACTAGCGGGCGGTAAAGTACATTATACCGCCCGGTTTGCCGGGCGTAAAGTGGCACTTTACAGCCCGTGGGCGCATTATGGCCAGGCGGGCCGTAAAGTAGACAAAATTCTCAAATTTTCTAAACTCACACATCATTTCATGCAATTTCTAACACGAATTATCATTTCAGTTCAATAGAGCAATATTCTTTCTAACATTTGTTCATAATCGTTGGCAATTTTTTCGGTGATGATCTATTTATTTGAAATAGATTCTCCAATATAGCACTCAGCTACTATAGTTTCACATTCCTCATATTATGTTACCCTTAATTATTGTATGCATAACGTATGAAACGTGTAGACCATTGCAATTCAAGTCAGTATTTGTGATTCGAGCTATAAAACCGCTAGTGCATAAAATTTTGTATGTATCACGTGGGTAAAATGCGTTTAATGCCTTCGGCGTGTGATGGCCCTCGGCTAACGCCATCGGGCCATCATCCTCGCCGCAGGCCATAAACGTCTACTTTACGCCCTTGATACATAAATAACTATTATTTCAGGTTTAACAGCACTATGTATTTGAAGCGTTTGACTTACCCCAACAGACTGTTTGATATATGGACCATGTTCGGATATTCACCACAATCATTGTCACAAATTATAACGAGGACAATAAATTTGATAGCTGAAAGCCATGAGAGATTATTAAATAATTTGGATAATTTGCAGTGGTTGGATAGAAATAAATTACAAAGTTATGCAGCAGTAAGTAGAATGCATATACTCATAATCTTTAATAACGGACATGTCTTGCAGGCGGTCCAGAATAAAGGAGGTGCAGTACCAAACTGTTGGGCATTTATTGACGGTACTGCCAGACAAATATGTAGACCAACTAATAATCAAGAAAATTATTATTCAGGTCATGAAAGGTTTCATTGTGTAAAATACCAATCTGTACTTTGTCCAGATGGCATCATTGTTTCTCTAAAAGGTGCCTTTCCTGGAAGGAGACATGATGCAGGCATTTTTCGGGAGTCTAATCTGTACCAGGGAATAGAACGAAAAGCTGTTGTTGATGAAAATGAAAAGTACGTGATCTATGGGGATCAGGCTTATGGAATCATGGAACTCTTTACTTTCCCGATATCATGGACGACCGGAAGATTTACCTCCCCATCACCAAGAATTCAATAGGGCTATGAAAGTTTTGAGAGTAGCAGTAGAGTGGGGTTTTCAAAAAAATGTAACTGAATTTGCTTTTGTAGATTTCAGAAAAAATCTAAAATTGCTCTTGCAAGATGTGCAATCAATGTATAAGGTGGCTCTTTTGCTCACTAATTGCCATACTTCTATATAGTTCTCAGACAGCAATGTATTTATTTTGACATCGTGCCACCCACTCTAGAAGAATATTTTGGTATTGGAAACCAAAATTTGTGAAATAAATTCGATCTCAATGTGAAGTTAAATATTATCGATCAAAAAATTATTTAATTTCGTTAGTAACGCATTCTGTTCTGAAATTTGCTGATCTGTAAAAATTCAAAGTAACTATAAAATATTTCTTTTTCTAAAATCGTTGACGTAACAGGGGCAGAAAAATCTATTTTAACCAAAAACAGAGTTTTTAGCGAGTTTTGATAACAGAGGCAGATACAGTATCTGAACCGTCAAAGATGTTATAAAAAATATGCATTTTTTAGTTAATTTGAACTAATTTTTTCAGATAGGCAAATTTCAGAATTTAAGGTACTGACAAAATTAAATAACTTAAACACAAAAACGATCTTCTAAATGCAGTAACTTATTGGAGCAAATTGATTCATTGCCCTTCTACACTGAAAGATATGTCAAAAAATTATGTTTGTATTGAGATATATTATCGCTTAATATTTTTCTATATTTATTTAAACACCTTCCTTGATAATAATCAAAGGTATAAAACAAAATGAGAGAGAAACATCAACAAAAACGTATAATAATAAAAACAAAACAGGACAACTTATATAAACAAGGAAATGTTATAAATATTACTTGAAATAATCTGAAATAAATAAAACATTTTACTTATAACATCACAGTGAAAACTTTGCACAACAACTTATATAAACAGTATTAATCCTAGAATCACATAAAAAATATAAACATATACAAATAATCTTATCCTAAGAGTAAAGTCACCCAAGTATAGGCTGGTGCCAAAACGAATTTTAAACCCTTAAAATAAGAAAAAAGTAAAAGGCAAGGACCTGGTGGAGAATATTGTTGAAATTCCAACTATGAAGAAAAAGATATTTAAACATGAAATCACTCGAAATGGGGATGCAGTTTAGGGGTTGAAAACGGTTTTTTGCGATTGGGCGAAAAAACGATTTTTCAGTTTTTAAATTCTTTCTCGCATATAAATGATTTAATTTACATGAAAACTTGTAAGTATATGTCTTATTTCCTATCAAATGAGCATGATATGTTCTCAATTGAGAAGTCTACTAGTTTTCAAGTTATGTACATTTTTCAAAAAAAATACCCTTATCTTCCACGAACAATTGTCTTGGTGTTTTTTTGTATTTCTAAGGAGTAAGAGATTATAGCCACTTCTAGAAATCCCCCCACTACTTCCCCCCTACCCCCCTACCTCTCCCCTACCCCTAGCCCCCCCCCCCACTCATAACCCCACTCCACGCCCCCTCCCATTTTTTGACGTCAGTGTCAATGACCTTCAGATTATGTCTGGTGCATGGACGCCAAATGACCTTGAGATGACCTTCAAAATTTTCATGTTGTTCGAACTTGGTGTAGATCGTGTGTACGTGTGTGTGTGTGTTAAGATTTCATATATGACCTTGTGATGTCATTTGCGATAGTCGGAAAAAGATTGCATACAAGCCAATGAAGTTCATGGTTGGTATTTTTTTTTTCTTTCTTATATTTATGGGTATAACTTCCACGCGTAATCTTCATGGACTATATGAAGAATACATATAAAAATCACTGTAATGAATAATGTGTGACCTTCATGATAAACTCGTTATAATACAATATTTGTGAAGAGAACACCATGCATATTCACCAATGAATGCAAACTTATTTCTATTTGATATTGCGCCATCCAGAAATGGGGTATTGACCGAAAATCGTCCCATTACTTTGATATCATGGAAATTATCTTGGATTCTACTATGTGTCGACTAAATATGAGTTCCATACTGCTATCATGTCGTATAAAGATGTAATTCCACACACCACGTATATCTGCAAGTGATGGTTGGAGGTATCGATTGAGCTGTGACGTAACACATATCTGGAATACCATATACCATATTGACGTGGTTTAACTATGACATTATATTTCTCTTATTATGCTGAGTCCTTATCTTGTTTAGATTTCCCAAGTTAGATACATTTCAAGCAGTTGAGCGAGATTGAAATACTTATCAACTTGCATTGGTATGTTCACAGAGTGTCCAATGAGTTGAGAAGAATCCATGGATTATCGTATATTATTATGTCAAGAACCTATACCAATTCAATCATTTATAATCTGACCACTTAATTCGAATTTACCGTAGACAGCCAACATTCACTTCTCACTACAAGATTTTAAAAAATATTTCATCAACTCAATCCGTCATAATATTTTCACTTTTTTTCTTCTTCGAATAACTCAACAATCTCATATAGCAACATTTTTCATGTATTTATCACATTGACTGATGGATTTTAAGTATCTATACCTAGTTGGGAACACTCTGCTAGTGTAATTATAAAAGATTATTATTATTATTATTATTTTTATTATTATTATTATTCAACCTCCTTGAGAAATTTTGCGGAAATATCAGATGTTATACAATGTCTGCACGGTGAAGTAGTTGTTTTCTCTCATTAACTTGCTACTTTGATAAAATATTCTAAACACTTATCACTATCGTGACAATATCTGACAGAATGATTGAATGATACTTAATCAAACTACTCTCTCACAATCGGTGAGGGAGATCTATGGAATATTATCAGACAGCTACAATTCTTGACGAAGTATTTGGAATAGAAACTTCCCATGCTGTTTAAATTCCCAAACAAATAATATCGTGAAATCGTTTTAACCAGTTACTCAAATAGCCCTTTGTGAAGCTTAGAGACCACCCCTAAGATATAACCGTGAAAATAACCCCAATAATTACCTAACGACTATAAACAAGCGGCATCTCTAGATAACACACCATTTTCGAAATACCCAACAAATGGTAACGTCAAATCCATAAAATAAATTACTTGGAAAATGACAATGACAATGTATCAGCCTTTGAAGCTTCTGCTAGTATCTGCCCCGGTTCGATTTCGACGTGTAAGAGAAATTTTCGATAGGCAACCGCTTTCCTTGTTGTAAAGCAAATGTTATGTGAGTGTCCTAGTTGCCATCCCGACGTCTTGTGCTTGCTTGAAGTGCGCACCGACAATCCAGGGTGGTGTTATTATTATTATCATTTCGGATTCAAATTCCTTGGCACATTAGGAGGATGCGTTGGCCCCATCATTACCCCAATAACCACTCTCCAAACTATAGGGAAACGTAGTCATTGGTTCCGGTAATCGCATGCCTTGAGCAGACGTATTGAACCATGGATGACAGCCTTCTGCAATCTTCCGGCTGTGACTTCTTTCATCTTGCGACATTCCGGTTTGATTTTCAGATTCGAGAGTAGCGAATTCATCACACCGCCAAGGAACCCTATTATTATTGTTTTTTTTATTATTGCCGTTAACTGATTGCACTCCTACGCGCAACCCTCAGAAGTCTTCGAGGGATAACAATTTTTATACAATGGTCTGGATATAATATTGGTTTCACCAGGAGCTGAAAACTATATGATGAAAATCGTATTACTTTCACGGCTGTGGAGTACTACATCAGGCTTATTTGCCAAAGGGTGGTGACTGAGTAGTTCCAGTAGATCTGGCACAACTCATTCTCCACAATGGATTCAATATCCCCCGAAGCGTAAGACAACACTGGTGTCTTGTCTATACCTTGCGAGTGTTATTATTAGTATTTTTATTCCGTTGGAAATATTGCAATCAGGCTTTGTCTCCGGGGCTACGAAATATCCGGAGGGTGCGCTGATGTCATGTGCTCTGAGCAGACAGGGTGAACTAATGATGACGACCTTCTGCAGTCATGTTTCTAAGGTTTCAGCTAAATTACGGTATTATTCTCAAGTTCGAGAGCAGTGTGTTCATCATTCCACCAAGGAATCCTATAATCATTCCATCATTGTTCATCCTCGAAACGACTCACTTGATTTTAAAATATAAATCGTTGTATAAAGTCAATGAAGGAACCACTCACTGAAGAAATAATTTAAAACTCCCGATTCCTGCTTCTAGTTTGATCAAAAACTCGCTCATCTATAATGCGGCCAAAATATACAACCATCTCCCAAAAAATATAGAAAAATAATGAGAAATATGATTTGTTTAGGTCTTCTCTTTGAACTAGTTATTTATGATATTCAAGATAACTTTCTGATTTAATCAACTTAGTGTCAAGTCTATGTTATTAGTCAACCATTTTATACATTCTAGTAGTCTGACTTTTATATATTAGTATATTAATATGACTGTGATATCTGCATTGTGTTTGCCTAATATTGATCCATATAAGCATGAACTTCAACTTATTTTAATATTAATATGACTGTGGTATGGTATTGCATCTATTTCAGTTATCTAACTTTAACTTTTTATCAATATGGATTGACGATAAAAATTGTATAACCTGTCAACCTTCTCAAACTATCGAGAATGTATGTATATATTTACTCAAATATCAGAAAGCATAGCTATTATGCAATAGTTTTCAATAATTTGTTTACTAAACCTAATTTATTTACATTTTATATATACATCCCACTAGATATTTTTCATGCTTTATGCTCAGGCGCTTTGTCAAAAGGATACATTTCTTCAGTTCAGACAATGAAGTATACTTTGTTTGATTGATTGATTAATTCTCATCCACCACAACCGACTCAATATCTCCTGGAACAGGCAACACCGGTGTGTCATCTATACCATACGAGTGTCGTGGCACCGCGTTATGCGTGTTAGATATAGGCGAGACCGCATTAGTTGGGTATTATGGTCCCAGGTGCTCCACGACACGCCTTATTATTATTATTCGAAGTTTGGTTGACGTTCCACTCACCTTGAGGGAGATGTCTATTATATGGATGATATTATGTGATTTAAACACTGTTCATTGGATAACTAAATACAGTCTCAAGAAAAGGTGTTTTTCATGATAAACCTATCTGCAAATTTTGTTTGGAATTAGGAAAATTGTTTGATGGTACCTCAAGGCTTTGTATTTAACATTCTCAGCGTTATTCTCTGAAATTTTCTCTCCTATGTGGAGTACTTGAATACAGATAGATCTACAGGGGGTGCTTTCCCTCATAATAATATGTATTCAACTTGATGGGATCTAAGAAATTAGGTATATATCAAGCAGTTAATCGTGATCGAAATAACGGGTGTTGCGTAGTCAGTAGATGTTTTTATTTTTCATTGAATATTGTTATAGTTTCTCGAGCTATATTTTTTTTCTTTCTAAAGTGGATTTGTAGAAAATAAATTCAATGATACAATGCGAGTATTTTGAAACTGATGATCATCCCCAAGTATTGCAATAGTTTTTCATATAAATAATATGATAGTTCATACCACTCGAGTCTGTTATTCTGTTTTATTAACGTACCTCGATATTGGCTAGAATGAATGGATTGAATCCTAGTTTCCAAAATATTTTGTAGGGAGTACATAGTTAAACAGTTGATTATCATTCATTAAGGTGGGACAAGACGACTCTCAAGTTGTCTGACCTACCCTAACACTGAAGTGGGTCAAGAACCTCAAAACGTCTGGAGGTGATTAGCTAAATGAATGATAATCAACAGTTCAATTACAATAAGCACTTGTAACTGGATCTTTTTCGAGGAAGGTTGCATACATATCTGTGAGATACAGTTCAATGCCCATTGTGGTATTAGTCAGGAAAGTAGTTTTCTTTTTACAGATCTTTACAATATATTTTCCAATTGGTGAAAATATTATAAGGAAAGGGTAATTTGACATTGTCGATTTTATTCTAAGGTTATCCCCAGCCAAATCAATGATAATTTACGATCCAATTATTGTAAGCACTCGCAATTGGAACTTCTTGTAGGAACATTACACATATATCTTGTCAGGTGCAGTTCAAAATCTGTCGTGGTATTAGCCAGGGAAAGAATTATGTACTTGTCTCTATTACCTTTTCAAAGTAAATGTCATTATAATTACTCTTGTACACATTAATTATATTCGATAAAGATGTTTTTTTAGATTCGCTTATTGTACAGAATTGTGTATTTAATTCTCAATATTATTTTATTACTTATTAATTAAACAATAAAATTATATATTACAACTTGGTTAATCTATCTGTGCCTCTAAATATTAGGTGTGCGGTAAAACAACCACTGTTTTTTTGTCCGTTTAAAGTTGGTAGCAGATATTTACCCTCTCTGTTTATTGTGCGTGTATCTCAGAGGAACAAATAGATTTACCAAGCTGTGCTTTCTTCTAAATGACTGGAACTCTCTAGCACTAAATCATTATAATAACTATTTATCATGGTTCTGTAGCATTCTTAAAAATAGAGCACCTTAATAAAAATGATTCCTCAAATTCATAGCCTCACATAAGTAACGGAATGAATGTGAGAATCGAAACGCATTCCGCTCAGCCAAATTAACAGCATGAATAAAATCGAAGTTTAAGGTCATAGAAATTAATTAACTATAGGAAGAACAAATAACAATATTCAACTAATGGAAAATGATTCATAAAAAAATCTCTAGTTGGAGATTTGGTATATAATTAATCAACGAAGTATAATCACCGATTTAGCTGAATTGTGTCAATATAACTGCCCCGATAAACTTTAGATTCCTACAAATGTTATTCCCACAAGGGATATTTCTAAAATATACCACTGATTATCAAATATCCTAGTATTTTAAGCATTGACACGTATAACGTTTCAATTCTTTCATTCTTTTCACTACCCGCACCTACTATTCATCCTTCAAGATTTAAAAAAAATACAATATCCGCTTTTGCTAAAGCTGTGTAATATACTCCCGGTATATTTCACATTAACTCAAATGGTAATTCCCTCATTCATCTCTCTGAAAGTCCTAAATTGATTCAAATGTGTATCAAAACCTATTGTCATCATCGCGTATCAATCTTTTATGAGAATAAAATATTTGTTAGAATATTAAATCTAAATTTATTCCTTCCGTCTTGCCAGTGAAAGAACACCATCTGGGGTGAAAAGCTTATAAAAATGGACAAACCTTCGACGAAATGACTGAAATATTTTACCTGCTTATTTGGTGAAAAAGTTAAAACTGAGTTGGGGGCGTATTGATATCTATGAATATACGGTTACCAGTTGAATTGTTATAACTTTGACTAATTGTATTGGTTGGAAATAGTATACTTGTAGGGGGGTGGTGTTATGTATATAAATGAAGTATAATACAGTGAGACCTACAGTTTTCTTCAAAATAATATCTCCCGGTTGAACAAAAACTTTATTGAAATGTCGATCAGTATTTTACAAAATTTGAGTGATAAAAGTGGTTTTGTGTCTCGGGATTTACCAATAATTGATGATGAACCAACAGTAGTTGAACAAACTGTGGATTCAACTGCTGACCTTCAAGACATCAATAGCGATGACTTAATAAGAATGATAGATACCCCCCAATCACGGAGTGCGAAGTGCTGCTTACGAAAGTGGAACTACCAACCATTTGTGTGACCTCCAATGAAAGTTTAGAAAATAAGAATATACGCAAAAGGAAGGCCAATGATACTATCGTTCAATCTACTAAATTCAATGGGAGAGAAAATATTCCACCGCTTACTATTTCGACTGACAGATCTACAGAAAATTTTACTGTAAGTGTGAAAACTAGCCCATTGAATAACCAACAATAGATTCGTTAGTGCCATTCGAACCATTGCGCAAAAGCGTTGATGCAAGAAAAAAAAGTATAAAAAATATCAACATTTCGAAGGAAGTTATAGGTCAGTGTAAAAAACAATGTCTTGCTCTCAATAAAAAAGAAGACTCTACAAGAAAACTACTAGGAAATCGCGCTATTGAAAATTGAGATTACTAAACTGAGGAAAAAGTCTGAGGTGTGCCAACAAGAACTGCGCAGGGATCGTGAGCTGAATGAGCGAAAACTACTTCAAGCGGAGAAAGAATTGGAAGAGTCCACCAAAATATACGAAGAAACCGATTTTTCATATAACACTTGGAGGAAAGAATTAGGAGAACTCTTCCATCCGTGAATGTGTATTTTCAATTATTACTATGTTATTTACTCATTTCAATAAAGAGCTTTTTTTATTCTAATAGTATAAGTTTTTCATTTTTACTATATAAGATAAGTTGAGATGGTACACATATTGAAAACTTATTTAGGTGCTGTTTTAGGAGAAAACGCTATTTTTTATATCTAATTTTGAAGAATCAAATCTTGAAATTTGTCAGTTATCTAGGAGTTCTGTCTTATAAAAATATGAATTTGGTACAAGTGCATAGTACTTTTAATTGTGACAATATCGAAAACTGTTGTGATAAAATTGAAAATCACGCTTAAAAATACAATCATACCTATTCACTATAAAAATAAAAAAAAAATAATAAAAATCAAGAGTACATTTTACTTTTTTAATTTTACCCATTAAAATAATGGCTCTCTCAGTGAAGGGCCAGAGGATATTTGCGAGCAAAGCAGCAGCCTCAACTAACTTTTGATACAATTTTGTAAAAAGTGGTAAACAATAATTTCTAATTTCGAATATCCCAAATAAAAGTAATTTACTCTTATTATACGACTAACAAATTTTAAGATTTGATTATTTATAATTGGGTTTTAGAACATAGAATATGCAGAACTTTTTATGAAAAATCACTTTGTTTTTCATCAAACGAAGAATACATTTCCTTTCATATGTCACCAACTTAAGTGGACAAACTGTAATTCATATTTTCTATTTTATTAAATGTTGCTATATTCATGATAAAAAAATCCAGGAGAAGTTTCAAAGTTGTAAATAATGATGGTCTGTCTTATATAAAAAAAAAATTATCCATCTAACCATATCAAAAGCTATCACATATGAATTTACTTCTATACTTTCAAGGTAATGTACTGTACTTTAAAGGGTATATGTATTACACATCCCTGTGAATGACGAATACAAAACTCTGAGATAGCATCAAACAATTTTCCTAAGTCGAAACAAAATTTGCAGATATATCATAAGAAACACCTGTCTTGAGACAGTAAATTTTGTTATCCAATGAATAGAGTAGCAATTACACAATGTCATCCAGACATCAGATATCACCATAAAGTTGACTGAAATATCACCCAAACCTCGAATATCATCAAAAAAAAAATGTTTTTCAAAGGGCACGCACAAAAAAAACAATGAAAATATAAAAGAAATCACAGCGAAATTATAAACGAAGTTGAAAAAATTTCAACTTCCAATTTAAAATTGACCAACCCCTTATTGTTACTGTAATGGGAAAGCCATCTGGGGTACATTGCCAAAAGTGCCTCTCAAAAACTTGGTTTTCTGTTTCGTGCAAAGAGCTTCTTCACTTCTCGTCAGTTGATTATGATTTATAATGCATAGATCCAACCTGTCCTGGAATATTGTTTTCATATATGGAGTGCAGCTACTAAACACACACTGAAACGGAGTACAGATCCTAAACACACACTGAAATTTTCAGATTCTATTCAAAAAAGAACCATTCGTCTCGTCGGTAATGCTGAGCTTACAAGCTAACTCACTTTTCTGGAACACCGAAGAAAGATCGGCAATTTTTACAGATAAATGAAAAGTTTATTTTCTATTGGAATGAAATCTATCTTTGCAGTGTCTGATTGAGATTTAGTCAATATTGGATGTTATACATAGAAGAAAAATATAATTTTTTACTATAGAGCGTAAAATAAGGTTTTACGCATTGTTCACTATGCGTAAAGTGATACTTTTTAGCACAAGTGCGTAAAAAATTCAATTGTGCGTAAAATCATCAACTATGCGTAAAGTAATGTCATACGCACTATTCATTAATATTTCAGACAGTATTTTGAGTTCGAGTCAGATTGTACTCGGAAGTTGTCATTTTATAATACACTGAATATCGAAAACTTCATAAAATAGAACATTCAACAATTGCTATAATTTGTCAATACAACTTCCGTAGAAAAAATTTTGTATGATACATTTTCGTAAAGAGCTTTTTTTTTGTAGTCGCGAGTTGTATTGAACTCTGCTTCGCCCCATTCAACAAACGTCACGCTCATACAAAAAAAGTCCTTCTTTTCGAACTTGTATCATAAACTACTTTTTCAAAGATTTTATGATTTAATCGATAATAAAAAAAATAGATTTACTAATTCTAGTCCTTTATTGAGTGAATGTATTCTATAGTTGAAAGAAATTATTAAAATTTTTATTTCCGTCAACCGGCTGCACCCCTACGCGCAACCCTCGGTAGACTTGTGTGAGCTAGAGAAGACGTAACCCTCACCTCTTAGTGATACCATGCACTAGACCGGTGACCATGCTGGGAATCGAACCCACGATCCTTATCGATGAAAAAAAAATTCATATTACTTACTCATTAGGATTACAAGTGCACATTTCCTCACTTCTTCTCAAAGTGGAAAAAATGAGATGAAAGAGAATATGACAGAAATCAACTACTTTCCCATACGGATATTTTGTAACGTTCCTTAAGGAGAATACTTGTAAATACGTAATGCAATCAAACAATAGATTTTATCAAACATGATTCAAGGTTCTTGCCTCTCATCAGTGTTAGGGTAAGTTGGATAAAATTCGAGATATTCTTACCTAACGAACTTTAATAGGAAGTGATATTCAGGGTAAATGATTAAGAAGTACAACTCAACCGATAGATGAAGGAGATTGCGTATCTCCCAAATTCTTGAAAATGAAGTGAGTGAAATGAAGAATCAAACAACTGTACAAGAAAATCCACTATAATCTGTGTTTGATTCTTAGTCTCCAACTCAATAATTACATGAAAAGGATCAATTTGTTAAACAACGTTCAATGCTTATTACTCTGGAAAGTCTAAGAGTGTTGGGAGAGAGAGACAGAGAGAGAGAGATAGAGAGATAAATGGAAATAGAACTTTTACAACAACTGAACATTACAAGGTTTCCTGAGTTAGCAGTTTAGGGTTGAAGGAGTGAGGGGGGTTTCTCAGCCTCCCGTGAATACTATAAAAGCTATATTGAGTCAGTGAACCATCATTATAAAAACTTTGGATTTCAATATCCATGTTGTGTTCGTATTCGTTCAAAAAAAAAGTCTACTCGTCGTGAGTTTTTAGGAATGTTGACATATATGGATATCGACAATGTATATGAAGGTGAAGATGTCATAGAAGCTGCTGTACCAGCGCCAGGGCTCGCCAACGACCCCTCAAGTGATGAAGGAATCGATGTTGAAGACTATATGCGTGTAGAAATCAATGTGCGAGAAACGTATATCCGTCACTTCAGGGTGCTCTACTGTGGAACAATTACAAAGGTGCAGATACGAACAGTAACAAGTCTCTATCATTTATGTTTGATTTGTTATGGAGACTATAATTAAATGGTTGAAGATGACACTATTCACATCCACATTGAAAAACATATTACCGGTATTATGTATGATATACCTTTCGATAATTGCAGTGCTTCTCGGAAACCGCTTTATCAACTCAGATTGATGCGAATGTGTCCGATTTGTATTAAAACATGATCTGAGTCGATACAGTTTTTTAGATTGTAAATAGATAAGATATGTAATATAGAGATATGCAAATATTTGCTTTGTTGTTATTTATATCCTTCTGTTATAGTCTGAACAACACTTTCACAACTTCCTCTTCTTTCCGCTGAGTAAAATTTACCATTTTATAGTGTAAATTTTTAATATTTATATCAGATAATTTTTTTTCTCTCTTCAATAATGTTAAACTATACAAGTATTGATATATGAATATACAGAAATGAAAAATAGTGAAGAATTTCTAATATTTATTTTGAATCCGCAATTCCAACAACCACGCTAATAAAAGTTTTTTTGGGGTAGTTCACAATGATACAAAGCGAAATAAAAATTGTTTCACAAACATTATTTGATTTGACTTTTTATCCCACACAAAAAAAATATATCGAGTTTTTTCTTATTAATAGTAAAAGTTGAATGAGTCGATCTGTGAGTTTCTTGTTATCTAGAAATATTAATGTTGGATGAATAGTGCATTCTCTATTGGAATGGAATCTATTCATAATTTGTAGTGCCTAATAAGTATAAATACATGTTCTTCCCTTCAAAACAAACATTTGAAATCTGTGTTCTGAGCGAGTCACATGAGTATTGAAAAAAAACATGAAGAGGGTAACATTCAATGAAGAATATAATAGGATTCATTATATGATATCATAGAACTTTGCATATAGGTATGCTAGAAAATTTTTTTGGGAATATAATAGCATCGACAGATTGAGATTTAACAGGCGAATAAATGGAGCTTCCACCATCATAGAGCCAATTTTGGATGTTACACATAGACGATAAATATATTTTCAGAGATTTTGTGACTCACCCGATAATAAAAAAATAGATTCACTAATTCTAGTCTTTTATTGAGTGATTGTGTGCTAGAGCTGAAAGAAATTGTTAAAATTATTAGTGCCGTCAACCGACTTCATCCCAACGCGCCATCCACAGAAGTCCTTGAGAGACTTGTGATAGCTAGGAAAGACAGAGCCCTCACCTTTTAACGCGTTATACTATGCATGAGACTGATGACCACAGTAAGAATCGAAGCCACGACCCTATGTTTGAGATGACAACCACCACAGCGCATAATAGTGTTATCATTTAAAACGTGTAAATTAATCTTGGCTTATAGATAAGAAACAAACTGATAAAAAAAGACACTGGAGGAGTGTCGAATCTATTGGAACTACTCATTCCTCACCCTCTGGTAATTCCAGTACTATCATCCTTTTTTCATCAAAAAATATGTTGAGATTCTTAGTACTTTCAACAGCTTTGACCCATATATTCAGTTTACAATAGAAACTGAGGATGATGATTTTTCCGTACCTTACTTAGATACAAGATTCATACGTAATCTTAAAAACAAAATACTAATATAGACTGGTACAAGAAACCATGCAGTTCAATGAAAATAAACCTTGTGAAACAGATGAAAGCTAGAGTACTCAAAATCTCAGATAAATCCTTTCATAAAAAACCTAGATATTCTTTACAAACTCTTTTCAGACAATGCTTATCCACATAAATTACTGAGAAGTATTCTGTTCAGCACACCATTAAATATTGAAACTGATATTATATCTAACAATCTTAACATATCCACTAATGGCAATGTTGCTATTACTAATCCTACAAATCCTACAATTCCTACATTTACTTCACTTCCATATATAAAAGATATTACACCAAGATTGTCCAAGCTCTTTCATTCAGTGTATGATGTCAAAATAGCTGATAAAACTATTTTACCAATTAGATCAATTTATTCAAAAGTAAAAGATAAAATCCCATTAACTTCCACTTCAAATGTAGTGTATAGCATTCCTTGTCAGGACTGTAATAAAAATTATATTGGCCAGACTTCTAGATGCCTGAAAAGTACAATTTCCTCACATAAAAGTGATTGTAGACTTCATCCTGAAAGATGTGCTCTTGCTGATCATGTCAACAAATTTTACCATCGAATAAATTATAATTCAACTAAAATATTAGCTAAAGAGACTCATATGACTAAGAGAACTTTTTTGGAAATGGCCTTCATATCTCAAGATAAAAAATGTATGAATAAAAGAACTGATATAAATCATTTGAGTGAGATTTATTCCTTCTTACTATCGTTAGACCACACTCTCCCTATGAATAATAATATCTCCATAACTACTCAATTGGAAATGTAATTTTCTCCTAACTTACAAAACAAGTCGTGTATTTCAATTTTCAACAGTTGGTACAAGATTACAGTTGGTAACATTGACTTGAAAATTACAGATTTCTTTTCTATTGACAGTTGACACCTGATGTATATCCCTAAGATACAATCAACAAGTCTTTTGTTTTTCGACTGAAATTTTAAAAATTTCTGTTTATTTATATTCGTAAAGTCTTTTTTCATATTATTTACAATTTTAAACTGTAGTATCACTATTCAAAGCTTTAAGAACAACAACCTCACTATAGTTGAAGGTAAAATTTAATAACATCAACATGTAAAACTGACATAATAATTCTTTGTAGTTCCCTGAAGATGTAAATAAAATTTACGAAAGCTTGGAATAAACTCTATAAAAGAGTACACTTTTGACTTTGCTGCAATCCCCAATATTAACTGGTTTTATATAAATATGTATATAATAGGATTAACTTATTATGGAACTTTTGATGAAGGCAGGTGAGAAAATAATTTTGGCAATATGGTATCATCGACAGATTCAGCTTTCACATTAAAACCTTGTTTCACGCATTGTCGTAAAAAATACACATTTAGAGACTTTGTGGTTTAATTCATAAAAATTAGCCTTACTGATTTTTAGTTTTTTTTTTATGTTAAGGTTCTCTCGAAAATGAGAATCTTGTATTGATCAGAGAAAATAGTGGGAATGGAGAAAGAGTAGTTAGGACTTGGTGTTCTTGAATTTCTGCAGACTGTATACCTTAGGGAACACTTTCTGATGCAGTTGGTTCCGCAGCTATACCGTTCGCTGAAAAAATGAGCCCTGGCAAAGAGATGTTCGATATATCCCCACAGTGACAACAAAAGGATGTGAAGACTGAGCTTGACGGGTCAGTCTCTATGGAAATTGCTAATGGTGGAATGATTGATGATATTTCAGAAGAGCATCACCTATGAAAATATACAAGAAATAGAGTTAGATTGTGAGATTGCAAATCTTGCAGCAGTGTTTCAGAGAAGAAATTGAGCTTGTAAGCTCAACATCATCGACGGGATGAAGGGCTTTTTTTAACGGAATCTAAAAATTTTGTTGTGTGTTCAGAGGTTGCACGCCATATATGTGAATATTTTTCCATGATAAGTCTGATCTGTGCCTTATAATTCATAATCTTTTAAAGAAACAGGAAACTGAGTTTGTGAGAGGCACTTTTAGCATTATACCGTACAAAGCTTTTCCATGGTATGGTACTGCTGATGGTAACACCAAACATTGGCATGAATATATGCAAATAAATCTTGACTGATAAATATAGAGGAGATAAAAACTTTCAATTCATATAAAAAAAATGTATGAATTCTATAACAAACTGACAATATTGTCATTTTCGGGATGAGTTATGAACTTACGGTCTCAGCCTATATTTACATAGGTTATATATCACCATATTCGCCACGGTATATACGAGACACCTGTGCTACCGTACGAAATTGAATCCTTTATGGAGAAAGAAAAGTACCGAATCTATTGAAACTATTCATCCCCCACCCTCAGGCAAATACAAGACAATAAACCTAATGTTTTCCTCCTCGACCACTAAAGTAGAACAATTTTTGTTATATTACTTTCTGGCTCCAAGCGAAATGCATATCGTTGAATAAGAAGAAAAAACAATGTTAATGAGATTATCTCTTTGAACTCCGTAGGCTCTAGCATAACCACTCTGTTGAAACGATGATTCTGTTCATTTGGATTCTAATTCTGTTCTTATCTGTTTGAGTGTAAGACAGCGTACACCTGCTAACTATGTTAACAGGCAAAATGCTAACTCTGCCTTTTGTTAGTGTTATGACCATCATCATGTACCAAGATTTATACTACCGTTATAATGCTGTCAATGAAATCTTATAGTATTATTATTGTCATTCGAGTTGCATCTTTAGAGATATCAGTTCTGTAGGCCAGGAACTTAGCTAGTTTACACTGAAGCTGGAGTGTTTGGTGAAGGTTGCTACTCGCTGGAATATTGATTTCATGGATCTTTGGTAATCCATAGAAAATTACAGTTGCGTTCAAATAAATAAAACAAAATAATAATTATAAATATTTATTTTTTCATTGATTCGAACGAATAAGTGAGCTGAAAAATAACTAGTATGCATTTTCCAGTTTAATACATAAGAATGAGAAATAATATTTGAGTTTCACAAAATATATATCATTCGCCTACTTCTGCATTCAATAAAGAAATCAAGTGATCTGATTTATTTTTGGGTTCTGCATTTTCATATAGTGGTGTCTGCTGATCATTTAGATAGAAGTCAATGTCCCTATGACCCCAAGGAAGTGTGTGAGTCGTGTTAGGAATAATGAATCTTTTATCATCTTCAAATGATAGGGCTACTTTATTTCTCATTTCAGTATATATATATATATATATATATATATATATATATATATATATATATATCATGCGAAATGCTTCTGAATGAATTAATCTTCCTAAATATCTAACCACCATTCTCAATAATTGTTTTGTAATCATCACAAGTCAACTGATTTTTTATTACAGATCTCTTAACCCTTTTTGCCCTCGTTACTTCAGTTCCAACAGATTGCACGTAGTATGCTTTAGCGCCTGTACCATAGAAGCCGATTATAGTATCATTGGGAAATTCATCCTTAAAATTACCCAAGACTGAAGGTGTCACTTGTATATCGAATTTATTATTTTGTTCATAATTGGAAGTATCGAATTTACATATTTTTTGTTTTATAAAATCATAGAAATTATTTGTACTTATTTTCAGAATCAGAGAGTATGTGTCAGTATATAGCAGAGAGGCATTCTTTCCAAATTCCCTCTTTATACAGTTATAGTAATGATCATACATCACAGCCTTGGATAATTCTAGAATACAAAATACCAGATATAATGGTTTATCATAGTGCACCTTCACTTTACCCATTTGAATTTCAATCAAGTTTTTATTGAAAATTTTGCAACTTTTGAAATTCGGTCGAGCAATGAGGGCACCGGCACCTACAGTTCTCCCATTATTTTGCCAGTGTGTAACAAGTCTCACATCAACCCCATTGTCTACATTCTCCATAGTTTTTCCATACACACTATTATTCATCAATTTGAAAAAGTCTTTGTCAGATTTATTGCTCGACCTATTTCGCATTTCTTTATTAAGATCTATGTACGGCTTCATCCAACATTTCTGTTTGAATCTCAGTATTCTATGAATTTGCATTACTATCAAACCATTATCAATAGCTTGTTTCAGATTATTATAGTGAACAATTTACCTTCGTTTTGTTGTAGTTCTTAGCCATAGTTCATATTCATGAACGTACCCTTAGCAATTCTGTATGCTCATATTAAAAAGGTTAGGTTAGAGAAGAAGAGTAAAAATGAATGTAATGGAAGTCTTGCTTAATTTTTGTTAACGTTGTTTTTTCCAAGTTTATTAAAATAAAGTATTTAAGTAATAAAATGATTGCTTGATTGTAATCAGTAAAAGCTTCCGGTAGTGGAATATCTATAGGTTATGGGCCCAGAGCACCTATCTGATTACAATCGGAATTTTTGAACGCTGGAATTTGGCGGAA
The DNA here is from genome assembly GCA_944452925.2 of Chrysolina oricalcia. Classification (NCBI taxonomy): domain Eukaryota; kingdom Metazoa; phylum Arthropoda; class Insecta; order Coleoptera; family Chrysomelidae; genus Chrysolina; species Chrysolina oricalcia. The sequence goes on along the minus strand of OX101823.2, from coordinate 45,028,823 downwards.
TCCTATAGAAGCTATCACAGGAAATTAACGGGCACCTTTAAAATGGAAAAACAACAGAATATGTTCTATGTGAAACCGTTCGATGGAAGCTCGTTTTCGAACTGGGAATTTCGTATAAAATTGTTACTAGAACAACAGGGTGTACTTCACACACTTACTGAAACACCCCCAGACTCTACAAATACTGCTGAGTATGAAAAATTTCATAAGGCTGATGTTAAAGCAAAAGTAATACTAATACAGTGTGTGGCTGATAATATAATGAAAATGTTGAAGAATAAAAACACAGCAAGGGAGGTAATGGATACATTGAGCAACACATATGCCAGAAAAGGAATATCAACTCAGGTAGATCTGCAAAGGAAATTAAGGGCCTTAAAATTTATAGGCAAATCAACACTTAATGAGTTTTTGACTGAATTAGAACAAACTATTTGTGAAATAAAAGGTGCTGGAGGCAATGTCGATGAAAGTGAAATGATTTTGCAGTTGCTATCGGCTATGCCTGAGTCTTTCCAGTCAGTTACTACAGCCATTGACATTATGTTTCGTCAAAATCAATCTGCAGTCACTCTTGAATTTGTGAAAAATAAATTATTAATGGAGGAAGCTCGTCAGAATAAAACCAAGGAAGAAAATGATTTAGAGGAAAAAGGGGGAGATCAGGAGTACCAGGACATTCTGAAAGAGGCGCAGGAGCTGTAACGCAAAACAATAACAGTAATTTTTCATATAGATGTCACTTGTGTAATAGAGAGGGCCATAAACGTTTTGAATGTCCACAAAAAAAAACAAAATAACCATGAAGGATATCAAGGTGGATTCCGAGGTGGTCATGCTGCATACCAAGGTAGTTACGCTGGGCATCGAGGAGGATACTCTGGTCATAGTGGTGGTACAGGTAGCTATAATTCACGTTACACTAATAGAGGCGGAAATAATGCCCAGAATACTCAGAATATGGAAGATGAAGAAAATTGGATATCATTTTAAAGTACTTATCAAGATATCAGTGAAAAAACATATAATGATGATGACCAATATGCAAATATGTCTACCACAGGAATTGTTTTCAAATTTGTTGACGATAGTGGGGCAACAAATCACTTGGTAGGACAAGACGTCGAAAAATATATACAAAATGGGAAAAATGTATGCCAAAAGATAAATGTTGCTAAGCAGGGAGAGATAATATTAGCCAGAACAGAAGGTGATTTGTTATTGAAAACCGAGTGGGTAACCATATAAGAATGAAAAATGTATGGGTATGTGAAAATTTGCTATATAATTTGCTGAGTGTCAAGAAACTAGAAGAGAGTGGACTAGAAGTAATATTTAAAGACAGAAAAGTTACTGTGTTGAAAAACTCAGTTAAATTATTTGAAGGAACTTTAAAAGGAAACTTGTATGTTGTAAGTTTCAATGAAAATTCCAATTTGTGTTATGAGGAACCAAGTGAAGGGCATAGAGCCGTACTTGCTAAGGATAATGAAATGTTAATGCATCGAAAAATGGGGGATTCATCAAGGTATCCTGCTCCAGGACTATGTGAAGTGTGCCTACAAGGTAAACAAACCAGATTAAGTTTTTTGCACGAAATCAATGCAGAGAAAAAGGCAAAAAGATTATTGGAAATTGAATCAACTGACATTTGTGGACCAATAAACCCTGCAACTTTTGATGGTAAGCGTTATTATATTTCCTTTTTTGATCATTATTCCCATTTCTGCATTTGTTATTTGATTCAAAGCAATAGTGAAGCTCTAGAAAAATTTAAAAATTATGTTTCGTTGGTTGAGGCCACATTCAATATGAGACTATCTAAGTTAAGATGCGATAACGGAGGGGAGTATACCTCCCATGAGTTCAAGGATTTTTTTACACAAAAAGGAATAAGAATCCAATACACAGTTGCCTACAACCCTGAGCAAAATGGGGTTGCTGAACGTTTTAATCGCTCCATAATGGAAAAAGCTCGATGTTTAATATTTGATTCTCAGTTAGGGAAAGAATTATGGGGTGAAGCAGTTCGAACATCAATATATTTATTGAACAGAACTGAAACTAAAGCCCTGAATGAATAGAACTCCGGCTGAAATTTGGTATATGGAAAAACCCGATATAAACAAAATTAAACTTTTTGGGTGTGCTGCATATAATCTACTACCTAAAGAACTGCGAAAATCAAGGCTAGACTCGCATTGTGAAAAGTTTATTATGATAGGGTACGCAGATAACGGCTACAGGCTTTGGGATGCAAATAAAAGAAAAATAATTCATAGAAGAAATGTTGTATTTAACGAAACTGACGGACCAATGCAACCAAAAATATATATAGAAAATGATAAAAACCAACAGGAAGTTGAACAAGAAAAACCAGATGAAAATAAAGAAATGCAGGAAAGGATGAAACATGTAGAACCTGACAGTGAAATACCAAACAGTGTGATCAACATAAGAAAAAGTTCACGAAATAAACAGCTACCAAAACACCTACTCGACTATGACCTTGACAGCGATGAGTTGAATCTCTTTGCAGCTCTGTCCACAGGAAATTTGTTAGATGACATGCCACAGACTTACACAGATGCCATGGAAAAAGATAAAGGATGGAAAGATGCTGTGGAAGAAGAACTTTCAGCCCTAAAGGAATTCAATACATGGGAACTAGTAGTGCCACCTGATAAGGCTGAAATAATAGACTCTAAGTGGGTTTTCTGTGAAAAAATCGTGGATGGAGAAGTGAAAAAAAAAGCGCGGTTAGTGGCTCGAGGGTTTAAGCAAAGCTCTTTAAGTGAAGATATATATGCGCCTGTGGCACGCATGTCTAGTATAAGAATTTTATTGTCTTTATTTGTAGAATATGATTTGAATGTACTTCAACTTGACGTGAAGTCAGCTTTCTTAAATGGATCTTTGCAAGAACCTGTTTATATGATTCCTCCTGAAGGTTTAGAAGTAAATGGAAAACATTTAGTATGTAAATTACAAAAGGCACTTTATGGCGTTCGCCAATCTCCAAAGTGCTGGAATTCGTTATTTAATGAATATTTAATAAATCTGGGATTTCAAAGATCCAAGAAAGATCCTTGTCTGTTTTTTTATGATCAAACATTTCTGTTAATACATGTAGACGATTTGATAATTTTTTCAAAATCTCAGGAAAATTTAGATTCTATAAAAATCAATTTAGCTAAAAAATTTAAAATGAGAGAATTCGGAAATATGATGAATGTGAATTTTCTTGGGCTAGAAATTGTAAAGCGTGGTGATGCTGTTTATGTAAAGCAAACTGATTTGATAAACAAAGTTCTGAATAAATTCAATATGGTCAATTGTAAACCTCATGACCTGCCAATTCAACCTAAACTTAAATTGACAAAATCTAAAACTGAGTGTAATGAAAATTTTCCTTACAGGGAATTAATAGGCTCATTAATGTATGTAATGTTAGGCTCTAGGCCAGATTTGAGTTTTTCAGTAAGCTATTTCAGCCAATTTCAAAATTGTTTTGATACTGAACATTGGAATCATCTGAAACATATTTTGAGATATTTGAAACAAACTAAAGACTATGGTGTAAAATTTATAAAGTCAGACAATTCCAACGTCCAGTTACGTGCCTATGTAGATGCTGACTTTTCAAACGACATTACAGATCGGAAAAGTGTGTCGGGATATTTTATTAAAATTAATCAGAATATCATTGAATGGAAAACTAAAAAACAGAATGTTGTTGCGCTCTCCAGTGCCGAATCCGAATATATAGCATTTTCAACATGCCTAAGGCCTCGGTCAGAGTGGCACCGGATTCGGCCGAATTTAGTTTCGGCCGTGTACGGCAGATTACTCCGATCGTTTCATTTATGAGCAGACATATTGACATGGTCACAGTACAACCGATTCGGACCGGCGAATTCGGCCGAATGTTTCTGTCATCGGACGAATTCAAATTTATTTGTTTTTTTCGGAAGTTTCGGTTCAATTTTGATGAAATTTGCTTGAATTTAACAATAAAAATGGTGGATTGTGAACTTTTGATCAGTTTAGTTTTTGAGAAAACCACGTTATGGGATACACGGAATAAAAATTATCATAACAGAGATATTGCCCGGAAACTATGGAATGAGATAGCCTCAGAAATGAAAACAACAAGTAAGTAAAAACTCTTTTAAATATTATATTGATGGTCAATAGCTCCTACAGTATTGAAATATTGTTTAAAGTTATCACGTATTTCGTATGCGTCCCTGGTAGAACGATTAAAACGTCTAACTCCTCTATTTCCATTGTATACAGCCCCTTCGTTTGTAGAGATTGCCGAAATTATATCGTTCATTCCCTCTCTGTCAAGTACAATATTGTGCAATAGACAAACACATTTTACAATTGAAGACCTAAGTGGATGAAGGTGTTAAGCAACATTTTGCTGAAAATTGAGATATTTGCGTGGATGAAGGTGTTAAGTCCATATGTATTCAAGGCACCATCATTCATGAACATCAAAGGAACGTCTTCGATTTTAAAACTGGATGAAGGTGTTAAGTGACTATCTGGCATCTCCATCGATAACGAATGAAGGTGTTGAGTACACTTATCACCTACATCCACTTACATTCAGGTTCATGCCAGTGCTAAATGCGTATGGCGCCATCATCCATCACATTTTAGTTGTGTTACGAGTATCGACTTGTCTGTTGCCTCTGTTATTTTGAGTGTTTTTTTATTGGAAAAATTAATTCAAGAGGTAAAAAAATGTGTGAAATGGCTTTACAGCTATCAGGACTTAATACTAACAATGACGGTGTGTATTTAAATAACGGAAATTCACCGAAGACTTATCATAACCTCCAAAACTATCGTTTCCAAAGTCAACCTAACAGCACTCCTATGGAAGTGGGAGTTGGCGATTTGTTTTGTAAGTATACGTAGCTCATCTCATAGTTTACAAGTTCTGATATTGTGATATTGTTTGTGATTTATCATCATGTTCATTAATATATTGCAGCTTCTCGAGAAAATTCATCATGCCCCCCTGATTCAATAGTTCAGCAACCAAGAACCCATATTATAAATACTGAACAGAGTGAACCGTCATGTTCACATAATACAGGCGTTATTCAAGGAAGCAGAGTGAGGACCTATAGTGGCGGTAAGTACAAAGTTATTATTTTATCGGAACGAAAACAAAGATTTCGAATATAATTACATATATTTTCCTACAACCTATTTGAATATTATAGTAAAAATGAAGTCGATGGCATGATAAGACCGCTTTGGTGGTTGTAACCAACTTAGAGGTTAGAAACGAAAAGAAATTTGTCAGGAAGGACTTAGGTTACTGCTCGTTTATTCCCAAGAATTCCACTGTCAGTTTTGATAACTAAATCTAAATGGTACTTTTTTTTACAGATTCCGAAACCAATTCTGAAAGCGACATCTCCAATGACAATGATTATCAGCCCAGCTCCTCTTATCTAAATACGTCTGATGATGATGATAACATACCGCTCAATCAGCTGATGTGCAACGAGAAGAATCTACTGTTTCAGCCGTCACCATCATTAGTGACTTTGTCTAATAATGAACAACAACAATGCAACAATCCTAAAAAAAAGAAGATATTTCCCAAGAAAGAATATGTATCTAGGAAGAGGAGTAGAAATACAGATATGTGGAAGCGACGTGCTGCGGCCATAGCTAGAGAAAAAGGTCTTAGTTATGTATCCCAGAAAGGCAAATCCATACCACAAAAACATCCGAATATTGGCACACTTTGCAATGTAAACTGCCGATATAAGTGCAATGAACAGTTCAACAATGATCAGAGAAAAGAAATATTCTCAAGTTTTTATAAAGTAGATGTGAACGCAAAAAATGCTTTGTTATTCAAATCTGTAGTCCTTAAAGACGTACATCGAATGATTAAAAAAGTTGCCAACAAACATAAGAAGGCAACATACCAGTATTATGTCACATGCGATCGTAAGTCCGGTAGGGTCTGTAAAAAAGCATTTTGTTCATTATACCAGATTGGTAGAAAGAAAATTGAACACATTCAAAGACTTTTGAATACTGGTACTGCAGCTCCTCCCCCAGATATGAGGGGACGTCATCAAAACAGACCCCACAAAATTTGCAACGATGTATTTCAATTTGTCAAGGACCACATTCACCAGTTTCCAAGTGAACAGTCGCATTATTCCAGACATAAGAATCCGAACAAAAGATATCTGTCACCTTTACTATCCGTGCAAAAAATGCATTCTTTGTATATTGAAGCATGTGATGAGGCAGATAAACCCGCTGATTTCAAAGTTAAACTGTGCACATATAGACGGATTTTTCAAACCGAATTCAATTTATCATTCGGGCACCCCCGAAGTGATACCTGCAGTACTTGCGATGCAGGGGAAGGAAATGCAGAGCACAAACTAAGGTATCACCAAGCCTTTGAACTCCAACGCAACGATAGAAAGAGAGCTGAGAGTGACAAAATGGTGGTGTACTTGACTGTTGATTTACAACAAACCATGCCACTTCCAAGATTAACTACGTCTAAAGCTTTTTACTTGCGACAGATGTGGTTTTATAACCTTGGTATACACACGATCACCAGCAATCAAAATAGTGCCAAATTTTTCACTTGGACAGAAGACATTGCACGCCGTGGAAGCACAGAAATAGCAAGTTCATTGTTAACATTACTGGAATTTGATGACAGTTTGAGGAACAGAAATCATCTGATAATCTGGTCGGACTCTTGTGGCGGACAGAATAAAAATTTTACCTTGATTTGTTTATATCAACTGCTCATTCTGAAAGGCTATTATAAAACAGTGGAACACAAGTTTCCCGAAGTGGGCCACTCATTATTAGATTCAGACAGGGATTTTGGGAGGATAGAGAAAGTGCTACGGAAACATGAAAATTTATATATTCCTCAACAGTACAGAGATATCATAAGTCAGGCTAGTAAAAATAACCACGTAACTGATATGGAGCATCATTTCCGTGTTTTTGAAGACTTGCACACCCAGCTTCAACTGGTGAATAGAAAAAAAAACACTAATGAAGAAAAAGTCACTCTGTAAAATGGATTAAGGTTGACAAATTTGGATATTATTCTTACAAAACTTCCTACGACGAAGAAGCACCATTCAAAGAAGTGTGTTTATTGAAACGAAAAAACGCAGCAGACCCCTTAATTCGTCTCCCTCGAGCTGAAAGTCTGAATCACCTATCGAATGAGAAAATTGAGAATTTACGAGAGCAGATCCCTTTCGTTCTCGAGCAATACAGATATTTTTATGAGCGTGTTATAGCCAAGGTGAGTTCGAATAGAGAAAACATAGAGTCTAAGAAGAAAAAGAAGACAGGAAGAAAGGTCAAGAAATAAAAAAATTAATAAAAATTTGTACTAGTTATAGTAGTTTTTGAGTGTATTCATATTTTGTTTTACATTCTACTGTTATGATTAAAGTTTTCGTATTTTTTCAATAAATTGTGAGTTTTCTTCAACATCCTATAGAAACAGTAGAAAATAATACTATTGTTTTACTACTTATCACCTTCAACCATTATAAATATTCTTCAAAAGGTAAATGTTTATACTGAATGAAGGTGTTGAGTACACATATTGTTTATTTTTAACTTTCCTGAAAATATTTTTTTGCTTTGTTGATGAGGTATGCAGCCTTAATAACATCTTTGATTGATTTGATCATATATTATTCTCACAGATTGAATAACTACATAATGAAACGCTAATTACTTTGTCACTCTTCAATGGCGTTTTTCTCTGAATATCATTTTTGTGACTTATCACCTTCATCCACTTAGGTCTTCAATTGTATCAACATGATTTGGATAAACTTGTATTTCAGTTTTAAGTCATCTCCATTTGGTCACTAAAATTCCAAATGCACATTCAACTACTTGCTCTACTTAGTCGATAATTGAATATTTCTTTATCTTTAGTAATATTATCGTCAGCAGGATATGGTCGCATTAGATATTTTTTCAAAGGATACCCTTGATCGCCCAAGAGAACAAAGGGCAGAATGACATCTGTATTTGTTACTTTTCTCTCCGCTGGTAAATTGAATGTATTGGTTTCCAAGCAATGATATACATTAGTTGTAGTAAATACTCCACTATCACTTTGTCTTCCATATGCTCCTATATCTACCGTTATAAATTTGTAGTTTGCATCGGCGATCCCTTGAAGATGAATTGAAAAATATTTTTTATAGTTATAAAATTGAGATCCAGAATTATTTGGACATTTTATTCGCACATGTTTGCCGTCGATACATCCAACGCAATTTGGGAAGTTCCATAAATGTTCAAACTTATTCGCAATTTTGTAAAAGTCATCCGTTGTTGGTATAGCCATATGTTTTAAACAAAATGTATTCCAAATAGCTTCACATGTTTCGTAAACAATATTTGCTATTGTGTTATGAGCCATTCTAAAAGAGAATGCCAGTGACCTGAATGCAATTCCCGTTGACAGAAACCTACAAAATAAAAATAAAACTGAAATAAAAAGACTATATATATATATAAAAAATATTACTTGTATTTTAATAGTAACAGTGTACAAAGAGATATAATAATTATTTATAATCTATTTCTTTTAGGTGTTGCCGTTAAAAATAAATGGCAGAATCTGAGAGATACCTATCGCAAGGAGTACATGAAATCTTTATTACCAACCGGGTCTGGTTCTCAAGGCTTTATTTCAAAATGGAAATATTTTGATCTCTTGGCATTTTTGAATGATTCCCTTGCACCACGACGAGTTGTAAGCAATGTTTCTAATGAAAGAGACAACTTCAATTCGGAATCGTCTACAGATGTTCATGATGAATCTAACAATGAATTTACTTCAGATTTACAATTTGATGATGAATCGCAATCCCCATACGGTTCTGAAACAACATCGAAGTCTGACAAAACCCCAAATGAAACAGATCAAAATACAGCGAAAACACATATGTTGCAAAAGCCAAAATCTCTTAACTCAGTGGAGACACCCAAACCTACTAAAAAGAGAATGCGATCTCAGAAGGATCCAATAAGTGACTTAATAGCCATTGAAAAACAAAAAGTTGCTCATTTAGACGATATGGCTTCTCACTCCCAACCAAATACCGAAATTCAGGATGAAGACTATTTCTTTCTAATGAGTTTACTACCACATTTACGATCTATTCCAACAGATCATAAATTACAAACGCGAATTAAAATTCAGCAGCTCATTATTGAAGAGAAACAACTTTGTGATTTGAACCAGTCAGCCTTTATTCCTGGTGTAACACCTTCACCTTCAACACAAGAACATTCAAATGACTCACTTTTATCAACAACTGATGGCCAAAACAACCCCCAACAAAAAACTTTCTGGGAATTACGCCCACCAACTACTAGCACTCAAGACTTGTCTGTCCCGTTAGGCGAATTTTTGTGCTTCCCTAATAAAGCAATGAATAATTATTAAATATTAGGACTAGTTATTTGTACGTTTTGAAGAATAAATATTTTCTTTTTCTTTAATTACTTGCTTTTTATGAATTATAGAAGGTGCTATCCTGTTTACCTTAGAGTAACAACAAGCCTCTCCTCTGGAGATATACACTGTCGAAAATTTGAGTATTTGAGAATGGTATCTTGAATTCCATTCAAAATGTAGTAAAACGTTTCTTTACTCATTCTTATGTACTCAACAAACTTTTCTGGTTGATCTAGTAATTCTGGAAAAAGCGTATGATATTCACCAACTCTCTTTCTGGAATCATAAATGTCATTGATGTAGTAGCGTTTCTTTTTTTTAACATTAACACTTTTAGCGCTAGGCTAGTTTCTGTCATCAAATAGGTTTGTAAATTCATACCGATTATTCACTTTTTAATGAAAAGCACTTATGAAAAACTAAAACACGTATTAGATATCCTACCTATTTTGTGCTTTCAACCGAAAACGGCTATATACAGACCACCATCATCGGCCGATCACTTTCGGCCGTACACGGCCGAAATTAAATTCGGCCGAAACCGGTGCCACTCTGACCGAGGCCAAAGTGACTGTTTATTTTTGGACAATTGTTTTCAGAAATTTTACATACAAATATTTTTCCAATTTATGTGTTTGAGGATAATCAGGCTTGCATAATGATGGCTTCGACACTGGAGAACAAACGTACTAAACATATAGACATAAGGCATTATTTTATAAGAGATTGTGTAAACCAGGATAAAATTGTTTTAAAATATATATCAACAAATGATCAACCAGCAGACATGTTGACTAAAGCTTTGTCTGATACAAAATTTAAATCTTTTAGAAACAGTTTGAATATAGTTGATGTAAGTGATACTTCAATTTAATCTAAAATTTAGAATAGTTGAGTAATGATTAATAACAGTGTTAGTTTTATTTTTAAATCAATAATATAATAATAAGATCTTTGCAATACAGAATTGAGGGGGAGTGTTGTAGTTCTTAGCCATAGTTCATATTCGTGAACGTACCCTTAGCAATTCTGTATGCTCATATTAAAAAGGTTAGGTTAGAGAAGAAGAAGAGTAAAAATGAATGTAATGGAAGTCTTGCTTAATTTTTGTTAACGTTGTTTTTTCCAAGTTTATTAAAATAAAGTATTTAAGTAATAAAATGATTGCTTGATTGTAATCAGTAAAAGCTTCCGGTAGTGGAGTATCTATACGTTTATCATTTAAATTTGGCATCAATTTTGGAATTTTATTCTTAGAATGAGGGGAATGATACTTTCCACTAAAAAAGGCAGATCTGCATGTTTATCATGCAGTTCATTAGGATAATATATATCAACTTCAAGGACGTATCCATATAAATCATTATCTCTCAAAACCATTATGTCTAGCATTGTAATTTCTTCAGCAGTTAACCATGTGAAATCATGGGTAGGCAAGGGTTGTGACATACTGTGACCATATAAATTCGTCGCATCTAAATATAAAATGAATGACACTGACTGATTTGGATTGAAATTAGGTAGAAACTGATTATTTGCGATATGCTTTCTTTCAATACATTGACTGATCCCACCACGTATACCTTCTTTGAAAAAATGTATCATGTCAATATCAGTTAGGAGGTCCAACTCAACTTTTGTATATTTCGACATCGCATCCCAAGACAATCTAGGAGCAGTATGATATTGAGCTGGATCTAGTTCATATGTATTTAAACATGTGAGCCGGAAATTTTCGAAAATATCACATAATAGTAAGACATCAGTTTTCAAATATAAATCAGAATATTCTCCCAGGGTGTGGCATTTGAATAAACTCCAAACTCTTTCAGCTCTCATATAATCGCTTTCCGAATTATGCTCCTCGTTCAAATTATCATAGAACTGGATTTTTGTTGGTAGACTAGGATGGTTCAACTTATCGATGTTGTCCACCAAACTATATGGGAAAACACCTTTTTGTCTCATTAAATGACTACCACATTGTCTATCTATTAAATTTGCCCCTAGCTTCTCCAATGAATTCGACATAAATTTGAAGCTATCTATGAATCTTGATTTCAGATAATGTTTTTTCATTTCACCATTCCTATTGAGGTAGTCATGTGTGTGGAGATGTTTCGTGAATGAAATATATTTTTCTTTCTGGGGAATAACATCAACCTTGTCTTTCTCTCCGCACAATTCTTTTATGAATAAGTGGCAATCGTAACCACTCATATTGTGACAAATGATTGGAATGAAATTTGGAATTTCAAAATTAAAATTACATTTAACATCCTCATCAGAGAAAAGTTTCCCACAGATACCACATGTGGAAGCATTGTGGAACTCTTGTTCCTCTTCAATAGTTTGTTTATTCATGGGTTTGACATATCTCAGATGTTGATTATATGTATGTCTCAAATCATCCTCAATTCTCATTATGAATACTTTAGCAGCATCAACACCCCTATATGATACAAATTTCGATAATTTGTCATCAAAGGAACATTTGATATAGTAGACAAATGAGTATGCTTCATGTTGAAAAGTTTTATTTATGTATGAAATTTTAGGACTAGTGTCATACACCACACACACAAAAGTAACCATCATTTGTTTTTCGAAATTTTAAAATATTAAAGTATTACTGGGCAACATTTTCCCATGTTTGTTGATTTTTAAATTGGTTTGTGGTATCGTAGTAAACACATGGTTACAATCATGCATTTGGTGGCTTAGGAATGATGTTTCTTTTGAAAAATGTAATAAACATCCATCACAAAAAAAAATTTCTATGACCATTACGAGAAAGTTGGCTGGACACCAACCGTGATAGATTCTTGATCAACCAATAATGACCATTTCCCGAGTCATCTGTAATGAGCAATAAATTAACATGTCTTCTGTGTTTTCTCTGAGAATTTGGTAGTTTTATGTAAGAAGAACCACAGTGAGGACTATATTTGTTGATGTTAACGTCCAGGAATATAATTTTCTCGCAACCCCATCCTGAAACAACAATGAACAGTTACACTTTTCGTAATTTAAGGAAAGTCTCAGTACTAACCTGAATCACGATCCTCAAATTCTGAAGTTTGAGTCATTATGGTGTCGAGGAAGGAATCGTATAATGCATTCAAATCACTTGAATGATCAGCAATTTGGTTTTTGGAGTCAATCACTTCCTGGGTTTGGATTATATAACTACCAAATACTTCACCTTCACAGAGTTGTGTAATTTGATTGTCTTTTTCAATAATTCAATTACTTAAGGTCTTACTTCATTGAAAAATGGGGTATACTCAGTATGAGCATTTTCACTAGTCACCTTGTAGCTACCAATACGACATTTCAATGCACTACTTCACACACCATCATCTAACTGAACACACGAATTGGTCCTATGTGCTAGTGTTCTATTGTGAGATTTTATTTGTCCTAAAGGAACTGTCACATTATAACATACACACGTATGAAGTATTACAGGAGACTCACTATCCGATTTCACTCGTTTTGGTGGAGGACCTCCCTGGCAAGATTCTTGTTGATGTCGACGTAAATTACTACTACGCGTAAAATTTTTATCGCAATTACAAGTGAGCATCTTCAAACGTGCTGTTGACAGTTCACTAGAGAATGAATTGAATGAAGACTCAATTCTACACCAATTTTATATCATATACATATGAGTGGTGGTAATATTCTTGAATTACTCAAGGTTGACATCTGGAAGGAACGGTTCGCGCAGTTAGGGGGCGCGAGTTAGTCGATATCCCCGCCATCACTAGCTATATCAGAATGGTGCGATACCGGAGGGGAAGAATAGGTTGTATTTGTTGGCAGATATTCGTGTTGTATAGACTTATGTTTTTATACGGCATGATACCGATGTGGATATCATATATAATCGACACAGTAGAATTCAAGGTTATTTTCATCATGTCAAAGTAATGGGAGGATTTTCGGTCAATACCCCATTTCTGGAGGGCGCAATATCAAATAGAAATAAAAGTTCGCATTCATTGGTCTATATGCATGGTGTTCTCTTCACAAATATTGTATTGTAACGAGTTCATCATGAAGGTCACACATTATTCATTACAGTGATTTTTGTATGTACTCTTCATATAGTTGATGAAGATTACGCGTGGAAGTTATACCCATAAATATAAGAAAGCAAAAAAATACCAACCATGAACTTTATTGGCGTGTATGCAATCTTTTTCCAACTATCGCAAATGACATCACAAGGTCATATATGAAATCTTAACACACACATACACGTACACACGATCTACACCAAGGTCAAACAACATGAAAATTTTGAAGGTCATCTCAAGGTCATTTGGCGTCCATGCACCAGACATAATCTAAAGGTTACGGACGATGACGTTAAAGAAAGGGAGGGGGCGTGGAGTGGGGTTATGAGTGGGGGGGGGCGGCTAGGGGTAGAAGGGGTAGGGGATAGGAGTGGTAGGAGGTTGGAGGGTAGGGGATGTAGGGGGCTAGGGGTAGGGGGGGCGTAGTGTGGAGATTTCTAGAAGTGCCCTATAATCTCTTACTCTGAGGTCTATAAGTGATAATTTTAATAGTTGAAATGTCAACTTTCAAATGGTCTATTGAACTTGGTGGTTTATTTATCGTTCAATCGCTTAAAATTGAGAAAAACCGACAAGTCTCTCTGAATCATAATTTTCTCAATGATTTTCAATAGTTGTAAAAAATAATAAAAAGTATATTGATAAATTAATTTTGTAGAGTAATTACGCATTCAACTATTTTATTATAAATAATTTAATATAAACTACTTACTATACAAATATTGAAGAAAGTCGAAAATCATTGAAAATTTTGAGAAAATCATAATTCAGAGAGACTTTCTCAATTTTAAGTGGTTTATCGATCAATAAACCAACAAGTTACATAGACCATTTGAAAGTAGACATTTCAACAATTAAAATGGAAAACTCACAAATAACTATTGTAAAACATCTAAAGCGATAAACTATATTTGTAATAATTTCAAAACATGTGCAAAATTATGAAACTGAACGGAAAATTATGAAGCTTACTTAAAACATGTCCTGTCTCAGTAGCAGAATTTTTTGGTAAATTGAGAGGTACTGAAATAGCATCTGGTATACTTGTACATGGCTGGGTACTCAGAACACTGTCATTAAGATCTACTAGAAAAAAAATTGAAAAATAACTTTACTCATTCATGAACTGTGGAATAACAGTCGAATTTAATTAATATCCATATTCAATAAGAAACCTACCACGTAGTTGTGATCTATGTCAACTCCATTGTCAAATAAAATTTCTTCATATTCTATCACTCCTATATGATTAGAATTATGGTTGATGTTTTCATCATTTTCAGTTAGATAGTTTAAAGCATGTGTTTTTCTCGCCTGTCTACCTAATTCCGCTATTTGTTTTTCTTTCGATACAGCTTTCTTTTTTTAATTAGTACCCCCCCCCCACTTTCTTCACATATGCTGCTTACTTCCTGCAGTAAGTTGTCTTTTTCACTATAAGGATCTTCACAACCTGATCTAAAAAAGGAAAATCAACAGTTATTTGAAATGAAGCTACACTATACTTTTCTCTTACCTAATTTTGGTGATATTATCTTTTTTCGTCCATAATTCTAATAAAAGTTGCAGATGTTGCTTCAATGTTTTGATCAGAAATTTCTTCCCTAGGGATGTTTCCATATCTCGTTGGATTATCTCCCATCCTGCGGGGTTTCTTACTGGGTTGTGTGCAATTATCTTCCTAAAAAAAAAATACATTTCGAATTTTGCCAAAAAAGACTTCAACAGTTCAACATAACACTGTCAAAAATTTCAAATTTGTACTTGTGAGTAAACAAATAAGCATATTTTCGCGAGATCCCGTTGATATGACGGGAACTGAATTTCAGTTCCCGCTTCATTTTCGCGACAGAACGATAATAGGGGAAGTGTTTAATGACGTCATTGATGACGCCATAGTTTATAAAACGGGAACTGTTTCAGTTCCCACATCTATGAGCAAGGTTACTGGCGGTTATAATTGACAGTAGTGACATTTGTTTCAAAATAAGTTGAAGAATGGAGGAAATGGCCGAAATGGAACAAGTAGAAGTAATTCTGAATAATCAAGGAGAAAATTTCTACGTGATTGTTGATTTACTCACAGCAAATGAGTTGTTGAATGGTGAGTTATAAAACTTTCTTTAGTTTGTGCTGAAATTAAATATTTCAAATATTTTCAGATCCCCTAAAAGCGGACCAGTTTGTCGAACAAATGAGACAGGAAGGTTCGGCCAGCACCAGGTTTCAAGAACCAGTACCGGGAACAAGCCGCAATAATTGTACTAGTGAAAAAATTTATCAGATTTGTGCTTCCAAACGACATGAAGGTTTGGCCAGCACCAGGTTTCAAGAACCAGTACCGGGAACAAGCCACAGCAACAATAATTGTAGTAGTGAAAAAATTAATAAGATTTGGACGTCCAAAAGGCCCACGCAGGAAGATTTAGAGGCCACCGAATTATTTTTGAAATTGCGAGCCTAGTATGCAGAGAAGTTCGATGATCGGAAAACTATCAAGTCCCAGTTATGGCCAAAAATTGCTAATGAAATGTTGGAAATGGGAGTATTTGTGGGTGAAGGTAAAGAGGCTGTGGAAAAAATGAGGCTAAATTCAGCAACATGCACAAACAATACCTTCTACAAATAAAGCATATGAAAACTACAGGTGAAAGCCAAAAGGTTCCACCGCCTTTTTTTGATTTGATACATGGCATCCTTGAAGGAAAAGATAAATCCAACCCTATGAATCTACAAGATTCCTTAGAGGATGTCACCAAAGAATCTGAAATGGACTGTGAGGAGGAAACCCAAGGTGCTTCAGATGAACTCAAAAGGCCATGCAAAGAAAACTATAAAGAGAACATACAAAATAGGTTCAAGAAACCAAGCCAATACCAAAGCCAGTCACAGACCCAGAGACCAAAGAGTGTGAATGTAAAATTGTTGGAGTTGGCTGCCTCTGAATCTGATGATAGAAAAAAACATATGTCCAAATTAGAAAATTTGCTAGAAAAATAAAATAATCAGAGAGATGCGCTTCTCGATAAACTTGACAAAATAATCAATGTTATGTCAAGAAAAAGAAGTCGAGAAGATTCAGATTCAGATTAAAAAAATCTGGAAAACCCCATTTATTCGATTTCATGTTCAAAGATTTTTATTTATTCCTTTTGGTTTATGATCTATACTGTTTCTCATTGAAATCAACTTCCAGCTGGAAGTTCTGGTATTGAGACTGACAAAGAAGTTGTTATATTTATTTTCGTTTTCTTGTGTTGCCATTGTTAATTTACTGTAAAGTAAAGATATTTTTTATTTTGTTGTTAAAAAATGTTTTAGTTCGCATTTTTTAAAATATATATCACAATTACAGATCACTGAAATTTTATTTAGCGACACCTCTTATCGCCAAATAATTCTGCTTCACAGGAAGTATTACATTGGTCAAACATTCACTTTTGAAAATAAACAAGTTTTATACATTATTAGAATTGAAAAAAAAATTGGCCAAAACTCTCATCAAGTATACTTTTATTCTAAAAGAAATAAAATTACCACCGATTTTCCAAATTTTCACGAAAGAAATTTAAAACTTGATATTGGTTGACTAACTAACTTCAATCTAATTGTTTTTGAATCCAACAATTGTATCAGTCAAATCGATTGCTAATACCTACTTCATTTCCTGAGACTTGAAAGCAAGAGTTGAGATTCTTATATCAAATAAGGTACTTATTCAATAAACTTACAAAATTGGAAACAAAAAATAAAAAAATAAATGATTTGGACTTATATGTATTAATGAATAATGCTTTTATAAGATATTAATAGGATATAAAAATGTACAGACAACTGGGTCATTATAAACATCAAATATTTCTTCTTTGGTTTCTAGCAGCTCACAAATCTTCCATTATGTTATTTCTCTTCACTTCTCCCATCAAGTTTTGCAGCCTGTCATCATCAGAAGAATCTTCTGGAGGTTCTTCAAAATATTCTACACCATCCCAATGATCGTGATTGATTATGCAGAAATCATGCACAACACATGAAGCTATGGAAATTTCGATGGCTTTGCTGATTGAATATGTGTTTATGTATTTGAGTCTGGCCCATCTTCCTTTCAAAAATTCAAAGGCATTTTCTATGTTGACTCTGGCTGATGATAAACAAAAATTAAAATAGTTCTGCTTAGCATTTAAATTTGTTCCCTTGAATGGAACCATCAGCCATACTCTTGAAGGGTATGCGCTGTCTCCAATGATATGTAATGATTCTGTTGGAAAATACTTATATTTTCCATGTTGTTCGAGCTCCCTGTACAATGAGGCATGTGAAAAAACCTAAAAAGAAAATTATTTAATCAAGAATTTCATTCTCATCTTATGTCAAGCAGTTTAACTTACTCTTGCATCATGGGCACATCCTGAAAATCGTACAAAAACATAAGTAAATAGTTTTTCAGCTGTACATATAGCTGTTAAATTAATAGAATGGTGTTGAAATCTATCAATGTGACTGTCTTGTTGTGTTACTGGTACTTTCAAATTCATATGGGTACCATCAATGGCTCCAAGAACTCATAGAACAATGAAAACATTCATTAAATGGATTATTGAAGTGATTATTAGAGTAGAAAGCAAAATTCTAGGTAATTAAAAACTAACCTGGAAATGATGGAAATCCACTTTGAATATGAGTTTGATCAATATCCGTTGTTGACCATTTTATATATTGATACTTCAGTCTACATGTAATATATAAGAAGGCATTAACAATTCCCATAACACTGGACTGCACAACGCCAAATCTATCTGCAATCGATATGAGGGGGTCTTGATGGGCAATATACCACAAAAATAGTAGTAGATTTTTCTCCGGAGCAAATGGGAAATTTCCACCTCTATACTTTTTTTTTATTAGACAATGTTGATCATTGCGCAACACAACAGCCAGTAGCTGCGAAAAAGTGTCTCTTTTCATTCTGAAAAGCTGGAAAAATACCGTTTCATCATATTTGTCCAACCAGTCCAGATGATTCACCCTAGGGTGAAAATAATCATCCGAAAATCGTGGCCTTATTGAACTCTGTGATGACACAAATACAAGCAGTGTAGTATCAAAAAAATCGTCAACTATCGATAAAACTGATGGAAACATTTTGTTTCAATTTCAACTGAACAATAAAGAAACTAACTCGTCTAACATCACCACATTCACCACTTGGATTTTATCAACAATAGCTTCTGATTGAGGTTATGTCTATTTGTTTATCTGTGCTATCCGGTTAATTGGTTCATTTTCGCGAGAGATCATGAACGATTACAACCTTCAAAATTTCTTTGGTGGGGGTATAACCGCTCTATAACCGGCTTCAGATCAACGGGATCTCGTGAAAATTTACTTATTGTGTCATGTCATATCTACCGATCATGAAACGATCATAGAAATATAATCACGATCTAACCCGAAATCAAAATAAAGGAACTTAATTCCTCGTTTTTAAACGTCCACTAATAAAGGCAGGGAGTATTTTAATAAAGTTGTCCTTATTCCAGATTCACTCTGCACCTGCGTACATGTTAAAATAACGACAACTTTATTAGTGCCTGGCGTTATTGGGCACTGCAATATCTCTCTACTGATATTAATACTGTATGAATCAGAAACTTTGAATCCAATATACAGTGCGGCTTTTTTTAGTCCTCCCAAATGTAAAAACGGAAACACTCAAAATGGAGAAATGGGGATGCAGTTTAGGGGGTGAAAACGTTTTTTTGCGATTTGACATGAACTCATAGTGGAAAATGTTCATTGGAAAAGTTGTAGATAATAAAAAAATCGAAAACTTTTTTTCTCAATACTTTTCGACATAAACTCAAATTAACTGTCAAATGGCGAAAACCCGATTTTTAAGTATTTAATTTTTTTCTCTCGAATAAATGATTCAATTTACATGAAAATTTGTAGGAATATGTCATTTTTGATGTCGAATCAGCTTGATTCTTTCGCAATTCAGAAAACGACTAGTTTTTGAGTTATGGAGATATTTCGAAAAAAATATCCTCATCTTCCGTGAACAATATTTGTTCTGGCATATTTTTGTATTTTGAAGGTTTATCAGTGTAGTTGTAAAAAAAGTTACAGACAAGGACCAAGTGAACAATGTTGTTGAGGTTCCAACCTTAAGGAAAAAATATTCAAACACGAAAACACTCAAAATGATTAAATGGGGATACAGTTTAGGGGTTGAAAGCGTTATTTTGCGATTTGCGGCGAAACGTAACTTCCTAGCGAAATATGTTCAAAGAATAGTTGTAGACAATAAAAAATTCGAAAACTACTTTCTTTGACACTTTTTGACATAACCTCAAATTAACCGCCAAAATACCGATTTACAGTATTTTTTTATCTCGCGTATAAATGATTGAGTTCAAATGAAAATTTGTAGATATATATCTTTATTTTAGGTCGAATGAGCATGATTTTTTCGATGATTCGATGATTTTTTCGAGTTATTTACATTTTTCAAAAATATGCCCTTATCTTCCACGAATAAGTGTCTTGACATTTTATTGTATTTCAAAGGTCTTTGAGTGACCAGTTCAATTGTGGTGGTTTATTGATTATCAAACCGCCTAAAATTGAGAAAAAGTCTCTCCCGAATCATGATTTTCTCAATATTTTCAATGATTCTCGACTTTTTTCATTATTTTTATAACAAACAGTAGTTAATATTAAATTATTCACAATAAAATATTTGAATACATAATTACACTACAAAATTAATTTGATAATATAATTTTTATTCTTTTCTACAACTTTTGAAAATCATTGAAAATATTGAGAAAATCATGATTCAGCCAGACTTTTTGGCGGTTTTTCTCAATTTTAAGCGGTTTAACGATCAATAAAC
This sequence comes from Chrysolina oricalcia, assembly GCA_944452925.2. NCBI lineage: Eukaryota > Metazoa > Arthropoda > Insecta > Coleoptera > Chrysomelidae > Chrysolina > Chrysolina oricalcia. The sequence goes on along the minus strand of OX101823.2, from coordinate 45,008,323 downwards.
TACCAAATTATATAGACCATTTCAAATTAGACATTTCAACAACTAAAATAATCCCTTATTGACATTCGAAATACAAAATAAAACCAGAACAATTGTTCGTTGATGATAAGGATATTCTTTTAGAAAACTGTACCTAACTCGAAAACTGATAGTCTTCTGAATTACGAAATGATCCTGCTTATTTGACACCAAATGAGACACATTTCTACAAATTTTTATCTGATTTGAATGATTTATACGCGAGAAAAAAATTAAATACTAAAAAATCGGTTTTGCGCCATTTTGACAGTTAATTTGAGGTTTTGTCGAAAAATGTTGAGAACAAATGTTTTTGTTTTTTTTATTATCTACATCTTTTTTATCATATATTTTCCGCTAAGAGGTCACGTTTCACCGCAAAATGCATCAAACCGTTTTGAACTCCTGAACTGCATCCCCATTTCACCATTTTGAATATTTCGGGTTTTAATATTTTTTTCCTTGAAGTTGGAACCACAAAATTTTCCACCAGGACCTTGCCTGTTATTTTTATTTTCTTTCACATAAATTATAGGCATTATAGGAATAACATACAATAAAAACCAAAGCATTCTTTATTTATTTATTGAAATGCGACATTTCGGGAATTAAATTCGTGGAAAACAGTTTTTGTGGTCCAATGTTTCTAGCATATCTGAATCTATATATAATAATGATAAATTATCGAGCTTTTCTTGCCGCATCATCGTTGTTTTTTTATCTTTCATTATGGCTTCATTCACCTATCAGCTGAGCATAGTTCACCCAACTATATCAGAAAACTACCCCAGCATTTGCCGACGTAGAGGTAAAAAGCAAAATATTGCATTATATAATCCATTTTTCATTATTATTCCTTAGTGGTCTTCCGCCAGTAGGTAGTATCAACAATTTTTTCTCTTGAAAATATTTGGCTTTGGCTTCGGAAGGAGTAGATGCTATATTCGGAGTGCACTCTGGAACCTAGAGACAGCACTGGACACACACTCCAGTGTTCATTTCAGGAACTCCCATAAAATACCATGAAATCGGTACGGAGGTGTTCCCCATTAAAATTGAAAAATAATTCCAGCTATAATGTTCAGAGAGTATTTCCAAAATAGTCCTTGTAGAAAACTTTGCCAAAAATCCAACAGATATAATTCAACGGTCGTAGGGGGAAATAGTCCTTTTCTGTTGGATAAATGAAAATACCTATCGTACAGGTAAAAAGCGGAAGATTGGATTATACAATAGCCAAGTAGGTAGTATCAAAAAATTTTTCCCTTGAATTTATTGAACTCTTTATTTTAAGACTTTCGATTAATTACGTCTCTCATATTGGTACTTCAAAAAAAATTGTTGAAATTGTGGAGAGAGTATATTGATTTGTAATTGGTCCATTCAAGAACATTCAAATTCATGTTTCAAAGAGAAACATTCTCAATTGAAAATTGAATCAATACATGACTTCTCTTGAAATGGAAAAAAAACCTACGATAAAATTGAAGTACCTTTTTTGTAATATCTAACAGAAAACAACTACTTCCCCGGCTAAAGTCACGCTGGACATTGAACTACATCTGATAGATATTGAGAAAGACCCTATATAACTTGAGAGAAAAAATCTGAAAGTGAAAATTTGCATTTTCATTCAGATAGTTGATTATTTATTAAATGTCCAGTTTCCATTGGAGATTTTTATCTATGAATGAGATAAGGGAGAATGTTATTCAGAAGTATCACTCACAGAAAGTCGCTCATTCCATTGATGCGTGAATTGCATCTCTTTCGCTAGGCCTCCAATACATTTTGATCGACAAAAATCTATTTCACTCTTCTAAGATCATCAGGGAGGTCGAAAGAATTGGAAAACATACTCTTCAGAAGCAATTTCACAGTGTAATGAGGAATTGTTGGACTATTTCTTGTGCGGTGAAACTTTGAAAATATTTTTCTGACATAAAACCTGTCATGGGTATGGCATGTTGATTTCATTGAAAATATGAACAGGATGTTCATAAAGTCAGTTGTGGAATCATCTGCAACTGAAAGTTGGAATTTAGTCGCTATTTTCCATCGTACAAGATAACCTCTCTTGGAAGGTATCCATATTTTAAAGAGAAACATTCTCTTTACATCTTGAATAAAGGTGGTGGCTAAGGAATTATTTTCGGCTCCGCTCCAAATATTGTGCAATACACTGTATAATTACATATCAAATTCTATAATGTTCTCTCCCTACTCCAAATTGCTTATATTTGAGCCTGTATGTAATAAGTGTTCATTATTCAGTGTGTTCAGTTTATTAAAGTATCAAATTACCAAATGCAGAATTTCAAGATAAACCTAAATTTTCACAAACAAAAGCGGATGGACCACCCTGACCTCCCAAAAAATCTGAGTACATGTGAAGAAAAATGTAAATAAAACATTTCATTAATTTGTGTTCGAAACGGATTTGCTTTTAGGATAATTTTGGGTTAATAGACATTGGTACATCATTTTTATTATTGAATGTCAATACTAACATTACTATGTCAAATTAAAATATTCGAAATTTCCTTAAGAATGGCGGCAACATGAAAATGTAAAGATTAGCAGGGGTGAGTTTAATTTTCCATGTTTGAATCATCTAATATTTTTCAGATCGGCACAAACTCTTAGAGCCAGAGGAATATTCAGAGCAACTAGAACCTCCTATGTGAGAATTATCTCCTTGCCTTATGAATAATCCTATTGCTGACCTACAGTGCGTAAAGTAATTTTTTACACACTGTTCATACATTTATGCATTTTTGAAAAATACAGTATTTTGCGTCAAATATAACTCGGAAGTCTTTATTTGAAAATACGACGACAATTCATTCCATTAAACATTCAAATTAATGATATAATTGCTACAATTTGGCAATATAATAACTGCCGAAGAAAAATTTTTGTATGAAACACTTTCATGAAGGGCTTTTTTGTACTCGTGTGTTTCTTGAACTCTGCTGCAACAAACTTCAGGCTCATACAAAAAAGTCCTACTTTACGAACTTGTATCATAAATAGCTACTATACTTCAAATTCGGTTCAATCGGTTTTGTTTTGCGGCTTCTGACTGTTATGTCATATATTTATGTAGCATCTATTTTGCCAAAACCATAGGAAAGGAGAGAGAAATAGTATTATTTTCCCGATCCGCTAAAATAACGTATTTACTGGTTCAAATAAAAAGAATGGTAGATTGTATAATCAAATCTCAAATATTTTATAATGTCAAACTTACAATTCTGCTCTGATATCATTTCTTCTTTCAGGTAGGTAAGCACTGTCACTCACAGATCAAGGGCAGTAAATAGTTTACCAATGGAAAGTGGAATTGTCACTTTGCACTACACCAGCATACATTTTTTTATTTGGTTATTGCCTACCCTTACCGCTTCTGATGCTTAAATAACTATTACGTTACAATAAGTCCGGTAGGTGACTTAGGTACAATACGAGGCGACGCAGAAGCCAAATTTGGAATATAAAAGAGTACTCTAGTAACACCTGAAGGGCGAGTATTATATGTTATTTTATTTCAGTTTGTTTTCGTACTCTATTTTTAAAAAATCAACATGTGCATTAAGTAAAATTAAAAAAAAAATTTTGCAAAATTTAAATCATACTACCTTAATTGCAAAAAAGCCACTGGTTTCTGTAGTGAATAATGCTAATTATTTGCTTCTCATTGAAAAATTAATAAAATATGTTTCGAAAATTATGGAGTTTTCGGAAATATTTCAAATGAGGCAACGGAAGCAACAGGAAAATAAATTCCAAAAAAATCACCAAATAGATACACCAAATAAAAATGAAAGTACTCAACTGATTTTAAATGAGTAAATTCAAAAAATTGCAATCAGTAACCTACTCTAAATAATGTTCTGTATAAACATATATTCGACAAGTTTACTCCTATCAGTAATGGAAATAATTGGAAAATCGTTGTTCCTACGAAAAATCGATTCGAAATTCTCTCTCAGTTTCATGATCATCCAACAGCTGCCCATTTATAAAATCTTGGCGAGAGTTTCTGAACTTTATTATTGATGTAACGTTATTTATTTTATTGATGAAGTTTCGACCGTCTATGTTATTATTGCATCTAGGTTGTTGGGGTTAGGTCGTCTTATAGAAAAACCAGTATTTTTCAACAGGCCGACGTTTCGGCAATATATTTTGCCATCCTCAGGGCTCTAAAATATAAAATTATGGACAATTGTTATTATGTAAATATAAAATTTTCAAAAAAGAAATTTTATAAAAAAGTTTTTCTTTAAAAATTTTTCTAAAAAACATCTTATCTTTTTTTTGTGGTACATGTAGACAAATATAAAATTTAAAATAAAATTTTGAAATTTTCAATATAAAATCACGTATAAACGTTTGTGTCACAAATACACTAATAACAATACCAGCCAAATTCAGAAACCAGTCTTTTAGTAAAATTATCAAGTAAACTTACGTGAAGGGTTTTGGTTTTCCTTCGTCAACATAAAGTATAACACGTAACATATCAATAAAATCAAAACTAGACACGACATAAAATTGAACTGAAGTTTCCTCGAATTGGAAAATATCATCAAACATTCTCGCAAGGCAAACTTCTATTGACTACTGAATTGAACGTGGGTCGGGTGTATTGTTTTATGAATATAAAAACCTAAATGGTATGTTTCATTTCTTTTGCACGATGGATTAAATTTAGATAGGCACTGTTTAGATTTTCAGTATCTTTCCTATAATTGACAGAGTCATATTTAACGATACTGATCATCTCATGGAAGGTACGTTTGAAAAGACAGTTTTGATTGCCCACCACTTTTGTGTTTGCGAAATTGAAATTATGATTATTTTTCTGGGCATGTTCCACAAGAGATGTAGGATTTTTAACGCTATCTTTTTTCTTTAAATCCCATTCATGTTCTTTCATTCTCGTTGTTATGTAGCGTTTTGTTTGTCCTATATAACATTTTTCACAATCCCTACACGGAATTTTATATATGACACAAATCAAATGTCATTAACGACACATAACATTTGTTCGAATATTTTCACAATAAAAGGTCATCTCACTTCTAGAATTAAGGCGAGGAATATGAAAGTTAATTTTTTTTAAAAGTGAGGCACAGGAAATACTATTGTGCAGTAAATTGTAGAGAAATGATATTGTAACAAAGATACGACGAGTGTGCAAAGAAATTACATCGAATCGATTCAGAAGGATTGAATAACCGATCCCTCTTTGGGGATACGTTCTTGTTTGTTTGAATAGCAGGTATTTCAAGAATTTCCTTTTAACAGCTTCCACACAATTGATTTCAGAGCTGTATAAAGGATACCATATCAATGCCCCATATTCAAGTTTGGACCTCACATACGCATAGAACAATGTGAGAATTGTCCCAACATTGCGAAACTCCCTAGTACTTCTCATGATAAAGCCCATCATCCTATTTGCTGAAGATACAATTTCATCAATTTGCAGAGAAAATGTGAATTCACAATCAAACTTAATCCCAAAGTCTTTTATCTCCATGACCCTATTGATGGTACTATTATCTATTTAGTTGATAACTCGCTCAGATGATGACACCGTGTGTCGAAACAATTGTAAGCACGTTACAAGTATATATTTTTTGTGTAAATTGGAAGATTTTATTTCCTCTTTATTTATCATTTATTATCTATTTGGTAGGGAAACTCTATCATCTCTTTCCTTCTTGAAAATGAAATAATGAAACATTTTGAAATATTCAATTGTAGATGATTTTGGGGACACCAATCGTATACTAAATCTACATCTTTTTGTAAATTGCTGCAGTCTGTATTCTCTTTGACAACTCTGAATAACTTCAGGTCATCAGCGTATAAAAGTTTCGAACAGGTAATTTTTTTTGCTAAATCATCAATAAATAATAGGAATAAAAGAGGTCCTAGATTTGCGCCCTGAGGAACACCGGAGCTGGGGGTATACAAAGGGGACTGAAAGCTTTCGTATTCCACGTATTGTTTTCTACCAAATAAATAAGTTGTAAATAAGTTTATTAAATTTACAGAAAAACCAAAAGACGTTAGCCGATGTAGAAGAATGTTAAAAGTCAATTTGGTCAAAGGCCTTTTCAAGGTCAGTGTAAATAACATCGATTTGTAAGACTTTTTTTAACAAATCCGTGTTGATCATCTGATATAACATTTTTGATCGAGTCATTAAGGAAAACATTCATAATTGTTTCAAATACTTTAAAAAAATTACTCAGCACGGAGATTGGTCTATAATTTTTTAACAATGTTCTATCGCCTTTTTTAAAAATTTGGTAGACACGGGCTATCTTCCACACATCGGGAAAGGTAGAAGTTCTTAATCTCAAGTTATAGATATGGCGTAATGGGGTCAATAGTGTCTGAATGCAATCTTTAACTGAAAAACTTGGTATTTGATCGGGACCAATAATGAGTTTATTTTTCATTTTCTTTGTAGCTTCTGTGATATCCTTATCGCTTACTTGTTCGATGTTGATACATTGAAAATGACAAGGAATATTTTCGAGTTCATTGGTTAGGGACATGTCAGATATAAGGTAGACACTCGTAAAATAGTTTGCAAAGGCGTCGACTATTTTGTGCGGTTCACTGTAAACATAATGATCGTCCTTCATGACTTCTGGTATTCTCGAGTTGCCTTTTTTATTTTGAATGAAACTCCAGAAGGTAGTCGGATCTTCGCATATCTTATTCTCAGCGTCGCTGATAAAGTTTTTGTATGCTTCATTTATTTGAGTTTTTACTCGCGCTCTTAATGATTAGAATTGCTGAAGATAGAATGGTGTTTTATATTTTCGATAGTTTTTGTGAAATTGCTCTTTCTTCTGAATAGTGAATTAAACCAGAGCGGGGTATCTACGGGTTCGATTTATTTTTAGGTGGGCAGTTTGATCAAAAATGTTATACATGTTATACATGTGCATCATTGAGATTCTGACATGCAAGATTCACGTTATTTTGGTCTACTATATTACTCCAGTCCATGTTGGCAACAAATTGGTACATTAACGGAAAATTGGCTTTTCTAAAGTTATAATTTCTTGAAATGTCATTAGAATGGGAGAAATTTATGACATGCGTGTGTGAGGTTGTGATCTTGAATTGAAGGGCTGGATGATAATCATCCTCGGTCACAAGAGGGTCCATATCTCTCTCAACATCACATTCAGTTTTCATTAAGACTAAATCTAACATACGATTATTTTTATTGGCGATTTTATTATATTGCTTCAATTCGAAAATTTCCATGAAGTTGATTATAATCTTACCTTTCTTATCATTCACATCAGAATTCAGCAAAGGAATATTAAAATCTCCAATAAACAAAACAATTTTTTTCATTAAGATAGCTCAGCAAGCTGACATTATTGAAAAACTCTTCAAAATCATCAGTGGTAACTGTAGGCGGAATGTAAACAACTAATATAAAACAAGAGTGATTTCCAAGAATTCTTCCGGCTACTATATCAATACTTGGTGATGTAGAAATAATAAACGATAGGTCTATAGGTCTAAATTTCAATTAATGACTTCGAAGGGCAAGAGCTGCTCCCCCTCCCTTTGTTGTATTCGTCTTCCCAAATCTTCTGTCACATCTTAGAATATTATAACATTTAGATATATTCAATATAACTTTATCTGAGAGTTTATACATGAGTTGCAGAGGTACTTTTAATATTCCTGATGTAACTTTGATCCTTTGACAACAGACGTTTATTATGCTATACAAGTTTATGAAACCTTTTAAGACTGTATCTGGGAAAATACAACTATATCTAGAAATAGAGCAGCTGTATTGAATTCTGATTATTCATAGATGGATCTCTCTCTGAAATTTGATTACTTATAGTACATCCCTTAACACTTTCAAGTGTTATTTCTTTTGTTTTTTCCCTCTTAGGGACTCACTTTGGTGGTGTTCGAGCATAGTTCAAATGTGACGGCTATTTTACTAGCGGGGTCATTGGAAGGGTGAACTTTGGGGGGTATCGTCAGGCTAGCGTGGCAGTTTAGGCTGGGCAGCCCGCCGAAGAGAGTTGTTGCCTTGAAATCTCAAGGTCTTCTAACCGAAGCCACAAATGTGTGGTTGGCTTCCTGTTGATGACTTCCTTTGTTTCTATTTTTACATCCAAGTGTTGTACATCTTCGCACTTGATTTTACCGTACTGATGAGAGCTTAAGCTCGAAACACGTGTCTACGGTTGCACAACAATTTGAGGGCTATACCCATTAACTTTTCTATTTATATTTTTATATATTGCCCCTCGATAAATCCATCCTGATTTATGTTTTCCTGGTAGGATTGTCACGCTGGTAGCTATAGCTGCCTCCGTGGCGACGTTAGTTGTTGGCTTCAAATCTCAAGGAGTTCGTGACCTCTAAGACATAGATAGCGGTGGTGTTATTGGATTATTGCTAGATTTGGACTACTAATGGCGGACTAGGACGTACTCTTGCTTGACAATCATTCTTTGATGTTGATTCACTGATTTTATTTTTTAGAAATGTGAGGTTAGTTCATAAAAAAAACATTGAACAAGTAATATTAAAGGAGAAAAAAGCCTATCATTTACTAACGGCAGTGGAAATGAGTGCCATTGGAATACTTTTCAATTTGATATTTGATGTTTCACTTTCTTCAGGAAGGAGATTGTTTAAACGATAATAAGCGATGTGAAATTGGTAATCTCAAGATGGTTGCAGATTATTTCAATTCCATTTTCCACAAGTCTTTCAAGTTTTGGAAAAACTTTTAGGAATTGTGTTCAAGACCATGTTCTAGCACGGTGATAAATTCTGTGCCATTTTCAACTTGATTGTTGCGTAGATACAGGGAGAATCTCTATGAAAACTAAACCACTTCATTTCTGATGAAGGAAGTGTAAAGTGGAATGAATCAAAATAGCATCAGTAATGTATTTTTGTCGGATGCTGTATTAAAAGAAACAGATGAAGAAATTAATGTCCTTATTCATTCATGCGTAAAGAACAAACACAAGAAATAGTGGTTTCAGGATATCGTGAAGTGACGTGACGGTTATCGCTTGAGGAAATAATATAAAGTTCATTTTACATATATTATGCTAATGTAATAGCTCGAAAATAGTTGACTCATTAAATGAGAAATGACAAGTTATTCTTGAATCATTAAAATCTAGTAAAATTACTATTTTCTTGTTTATTCCTATTGAAAAAAATAGGAAGAAAAGTTTTATTAGTGTAATATGTTCCCCCAAAGAGTTTCATATTTCAAAAATATGTTTGACTAAGAAATAAACGTTATAGAAAAAAGTTATTTTAAAATGTTTTGGTGGAGAAAGTAAGTTTCAATTTAGATAAGTTTATTCAATAATAAAAACTGTGGTGGATTATTCTATTATTTGAGAAAAGCCTGTGTGGTACATTAACAAAAAAGATGTTTCACACAAATCCCAAAAACTGAGAGCTGCTCACAAGGGGAAAACTGATTGACAGAAAACAATGAGAAAAGCTAGTATTCACGAACACCAATTATTTTCACAAAATGTTTGGTCGAAATAAAGAATATTCTGAGTATTTGAATGAATTATTTCAAGGCAGTGTCATTCATACATAGTTCATTATGAGAATTGAATCATGTCAATATTCACATTTCACGAAAGGTTCAAAGCAAAATATCAAGTAGGTTACCTAGGTATCAGAAAAAACCTTGTACCCCTATTTTTACATATATGGGAATAATTCTAGGCTTCTATTAAGAGGGAGGTAGAAAGATAAAATAATTTGTATAAGTATTATGTTGAGCCCTGTGATGGATACAAATGATTTATATAGCTACCAAGAATAAATAAACTTGGGTTATTCTTACAGAATCGTTGTGCAAGTGCTAAACCTGAAATCAAAATTGATACTGTTTTATGTTGGTTCTGTGTCTTATTATCCACTAATCTCGATCATTCATGAGAACTAAGAGAAGGTGCTCTGGGTAGCAAAGGAAAACCCAGACTTTTTCTTTAGGGGTGGGGGATCCTTGAATTTTAATCTATTTTCTCTTTTTTTTTTAAATAAATTATCCAAAATATTCGATTTGGGTGAGTAATCAGGTGTTAATCTGAGATCATTAAATTTAATTAGAAAACACAAACCATCGTCAATGACTATTTTGTAAATTATTTCAATAAACATGAATGCATATGCAAATCTGATTAAAAGTGCAGGAAAATATGATTATTTAAAAAAAAAATTGAAAATTTTGTTCATCATCAAAAACTAAAACTATTAAACTTCCCAAACGTATCGGTAGTGAACGAAGCGTTTTCGATAAGTTTTTTGGCGCTATAGCTGAAAAAACGTTAGGGAGGCTACCTGTCAGAGCATACTTGTCTCAGTGGAAGCAATCAACATTTGACACTGGTGTATTTCCATTCTGTCTGAAAACTGCATTAAGTATTCCACTGCATGAAAGTGGGCGGCTTAACGAACCTTCAAACTTCTGACCTATTGCCTTGTTATCACTTCCACAAAAATAATTTAAATGCGTTGGGAAAAGGTAACAGGCTTATTTTCTTCAAGAACACAAGATTTTGTCTTCTCAATTTGGATTCTAATCAAGTAAAAGTACCAATGAAACAATTCTCAATGTGCCTAATGAAATGTATGTACACAAGTTCAGATAAAAGTGAAGTTGCTGGAGCAGTCTTTAATCTTTGACTCGGTAAATCACAGAATATCACTCGTGTTGGCGAAACGTCGAGATCTTCTCTCAACATACGTCGGCCTTACTACCCGAAGAACCACCATGTAAGTGACGATGGCCGCGAAAGCCTTTCACAATTGTTAGGTTTTTTTTGTGGGGTTTAGGAACTTCATATTGATAATGCACCGAGTTCTGAAAAACGGATTCATTTATTGAAACAATTGTGGCTACGAATTCAATTACACACATATACATAAATCAGGAAATGGTTTCTTCCCGCGGAATTATCAGATATCAATAATCCAAAGAATTATTGGGTAGGCTTCAAAAAGGCTGATATCATGAGCCAAAACACAATGGATTCTCTTTAACAATGCTAGAGCATTTTTTTCAAATCAAGCAAATCTCATATTCAATAAACTCTTAAAAATGAACTGATGAGTCAACACTTTGACTTGCAACTTCTCACACAGGCGCGTCGCAAGTCAATGTACCCCATCTCAGTACTGTACATATAATAACACGTAACTTCTCACACAGGCACGTTAGTAATTATTATATTTCCAATACAGCTCACAGACATGTAACTTCTCACACAGGCACGTTACAAGTCCTTGAATTTTCGATAGCTAAACTGAATATATTCACTCAATTCCAATGTGCTGCGACTCATGTACAACCAATAAATACCCAAATAAAACCCCTTTTCAAAACATTACTTTTGTAAACATCAAGACAAATATCAACAAGTATTAAATATTCAGTATTGAAGGAAAGCTCCGTACCAATGATCGTAAGAGCAAAACACAAATTCTTCAAAATGTTTATGCTGCCACGAATGGAACTCCCACATGATTTTCTTTGTTTAATAATCAACAAGCAATGGAAAGTACATCCAAGAAAAATATAATGAAACATACTGATTCTGAATAACAACCTGCTTTTCTTTTATTGAAAGTAAACTCCAACAATTACTCACTCAAACAGGTATTATAGCCATTTGTCGAAGATAATTCCAAGCAATTTCAAACAAATATAACTCCTACCTTTTATTCCAACCACAGGTATCACTTCAACACAAATGAAACCCCAAGAACAATGATTTCAGAAACTCAATACCAACTCTCGAGTCTTCTTCTTCTTCTAAGTTGAGTATTGGTTTTCTGACTCCTTCCGGTGTCAATTTCACCAGATCAGGTGTTCTTCTTTTTCATTTTAGGATATTTGGGTTATGGTTGGGGATTTTTCATATGATGGGATTTAATTAGTAAAATTTTAGTATGTTGTTTTGAGGTTATACCATTTAGGGGAATGGTGAATAGATGTTCCTACAAGAGACATGCAAAAAAAAAAAACAATACAGAAGAGGAAAAAAGAATCTTTCTAAGGGAAATTTCCATAAGTCACTCAATACATAAGATTTAGATCTTAGTTTTACTATTTTCTATAAATTTGTTCAAAATTTTGATCTTGTCGATATTTAGATCCGAAAGTAGAAGTTGATTTGAAAAGGGAGGCAATAATCCTATTTTGATCATATTAGAGTGCAGAATATCTATATTCCGTCTATTATTATCACATTCAAATAAAAATTGGTTTATGTTTCCTATTTTTCCACAATCACACAGGTTGTTATCAGATACATTAATTTTATGTAAATGAAAAGGGAGAGAGCAGTGGCCTATTCGAAGTCTAATAATAGAATTATAAAGGCGGATTTAGCGGATTCACAATGCATAATTTAGTGCATATGCGTAATTTTAAGGCGACTTTTCCTGATTTAAAATGCGTAATTTTTCTGCTTACTCTATAACAGTTCAACACAGGGATATCTTTATAAATTGTAAAACGGGTAAATCATTTCAATCGAGTCCCTGTATTGAACTTTTATGGATTATGTGTGAATTAAAATTACGCATATGCACTAAATTACGCATTGTGAATCCGCTAAATCCGCCTTAAGTCTTACGGGAGAGAGAAACACCGATTGAGAACAACGGTTTCTTTTGTATTTTAGGTTGAATTTCTTTGAATCGGGCACCTTTATTGAGTGCAGACTCATCCCAGAAATGTTGGAATTTATTTTAACTTATTTCCTTATTAAATGGAAGTAAATCTATATTTTGTATTTTTCCTCTTTTATATAGAACAGTGGCATTTTTAGCAATTTGATCAGCCTTCTCATTTCCTTCTATATTACAATGCTCAGGAATCCATCCTAGTATGATGTTGAAATTATTCTAGTTATGTTCCATCCATAGTTGCTTAATTTTTAAATACCAAATATTATCATTTGATTTTATGTGATTAGACTGGAGTCCTGTAACAGCACCCAGTGAGTCTGTGCAAATGATATAGTTGTCAGGTTTCTCTTTTATAAAGAGAAGAGCAAAAAAGCCGTTAATTCTGCAGTCAAAATGGATGTTTTAGGATGCATTACTCCATTCTTTGAGAGATTTATATGAGGAATGTATATTCCGAATGATACTTTCTCCTCAGATTTAGATCCATCTGTAAAAATCATCTTATGATTAGGCCACTTTGTACTAATTGTTTCTAAGAACAAGGAGTTGATATTTTTAAGTATCTTATCTGATTTTTTGAAACCTATATCATTATATATTTCAAATTCTCCGTATGGAATTTCTAAGGGAGCATTACTTACATCCGACATGGTCTGACTAAAAGGGGGGCTCATATATTCTCGGATAGATTTATATAATATGGTATTTTTTTTAATATTTAAATTAGAATTGGTAATATTTTCCTCAAATAATCCCATTTTTTTAATAGTCGGGTAAATTTAATGGCTAGATGTTTCAAGATAAATTTAATGGTTATCATGTTTTGTTTTATGTCTAAAGGAAGGATGTTTGATAGGACTAAAATAGAATTTGTAGGAGTTGAATTCATCAAACCCAGACAAATTCTGAGAGCTTTGAATTGAATACTAGAGAGCTTTTTGAAATTTGTATTACAGGTGTTTCCGTATATGATAAGACAATATTCAATTCTTGATGCAATTAGTGATTTGTACATGTTTAGCATAATGTTGGGGTCAACTCCCCAGCTTACTTTAGAAAGATATTTGAAAATGTTCAGAATTTTGAGGCATATTTTCATTATTTCATTTATCTGAATTTTCCATGAAAATTTTCTGTCAAAATTTAATCCCAGCAATTTATGGTGTTCCACTTGTGGAATGTTCCTATTAGCAATTTGTAAATTCAGATTTTCTTGTAGATGCGCATTAGAGAATATAATACATTTAGTTTTTTCTAAAGAAATTGTCAGTCCATGAAAATTCAACCAATTTTCTAATGACACAATAGCCCTTTCAATATGATGTTTTGCTATTTGTGAGTTTTTGTGTTCTTTGTACAGGGTAATATCATCTGCATATTGAATATAATTGCAATGAGGAGAGATTGCGTCCCATATAGACAGAGTATAAAGATTGAATAAAATTGGGCTTAGGACCCTTGAAGAATTCCCTTGAAATTTTTCCTAGGACCCCAAAGATTGCCTTTTTTGTCTTTTATATAAATTTCTTTTTCTTTAATTAACTCATATATAATCTTTACCACATTCTTATTTATACCTATCTCTAATAGAATAGATATCATAATCTCTGGAATTATATGTTCATATGCAGCTTGGATGTCTAGAAAGATTGCCACTGTTTTTTTTACTTTGTTATTTTGTATATCCATGTAGAAGTCAAATAGAGTTTCTGTTGTACCATTGCCCTTCCTAAATCCATATTGGTTATAAGGTAAAATATTGTGATGTTCTACCCACCATTCTACTCGATTTTTTTTAGACATGAAGAAAGCGCGATAGGTCTATAGTTATTTATGTCATTTGGATCTTTACCTGGTTTTAGAATAGGAATTAGGATAATTTCATACCAATCTTTAGGAATATTTATATTTTTCAACCATATGTCATTATAAAATTTTACTAGCCAATTAAAGATCATGTTAGGTAAGTATTCAATCATTTTGTAGGAAATTTCATCTTTCCCAGGAGACGTTCCTTTTTTTTCAATAACACATTTTACCTCTTTTGGAGTGAATAAGTTGTTTATGTCCTTATTATTTTCATTATTCTCCAAATTGATTGGGGGTCTCTGTATATCCATAGGGCAGAATTTATCTAGTAATAATTCATGAAATATTTGATTATCGAATTCATGTTGGCTATTGTTTTGTTGACTATTTAGAGGGCTGGAAAATCTTTTAATTTTCTTCCATACTTCTGAAATGTTAGAATCTCTAGATAATGATTCACTGAATTTCCTGAAAGATTCTTTTTTCTTTTTTTAAGAGTTTCCTTGATTGAGCAATTTCTTTTTTTAATTCTAAATAATTGGTTGAATTTGAATTAAATTTGTATTTTCTAAAATGTTCTTTTCTGTTCTTAATTGAGTTTTGGCATTCATCATCCCACCAGGGAGGGCTTGATAAATATTTGTTATTACCTTGTCTATTAATCAACGGGGTACTTAGATCGACTGCTCTTTTCATAGCTTGAGTGAGCTCTTCATATGATGTTATCTCCTCAGAATCTAAAATATTTTGATATTCTTTCCAGTTAGTTTTTTTTATAATTATACCGTATTTGAGAATTTTGTATATTTGAAGATTGATTATTATTGATGGAAGAATTTATTGTCATTACCATAACCACAGGGGAATTGTCTGATCTAAAAGTATCATTTAACGTTTTACAATATACAACTTTGTTATATAAGTTAGGAGAGGACATTATTAGATCAATTACACTCTTAGAGTGAAAGGATAAAACAGTCGGTTGTGAATCATTGTTTATGATGAGATGTCCCTCATCTACTACTGAATTTAATTCTATACCCCCTCTGTTATTAATGGAATTTCCCCAATTTTTATGGTGACAATTAAAGTCTCCACATATTATGTATTCTGAGTAATTGGTGAAATTTTTCCAAAAATTGCCTTCTACCGTAATATCAGGAGGAATATAGATAACATAAATTTTAATATTATTTACCTCAATTCCTACTATATTTACTCTATGAGGGATTTGAAAATTAATGTTTAATTTACTATATTTAATAACTTTTTTTATCAGGATCCCTGATCCCCCCTTTCCATCATCCCTGTCATGAGTATGCAGATTGTATCCAGTAATTGAGGTACACGAATTTGGTTTTATTCAAGTTTCCGATATACCTACAATATCAGGTACATTTTCTTCTAAAATATTATATAAATTACTTTTATTTGCTTTAATGCTTCTTATGTTCCAAATTAATAATTTTAAAATGGCCATAAAGCTGCTTCCTTGTTTAAGTTAATAATATAATTGTGTGGATCGAGTTCCTTAATGATTTCAAGAAATAGATCGGGGTATTTATTTGAGAGGGATTTGATATCCTCTCTTATTTTTTGCTTTAAGTAACTCTCTGGAGGAGGAGGTCCTAAGGAGAGATTATAATCAGTGATTCTTGTTGGAGTCACTTTTACTTGTACATTTGGATTTATTAGACAATCTTTGTGTTGATTTTCAAATCCTCTTTTAGTTGGTACATATTCTTTCCTACTTTTTTTTGGGCTGTATTGAGTATTTTTAACAATATTGTTGTATCCTTGAGATATATTGGCCCTATTTGGGGTCCATTCATTTATAGAATTAATTGATGGACTTTCATTTTCAGGTAATTGCGGGAAGTTATTTATATTGAATGAATGATTATCACCTCTTTTTTGTTTGATATTTGCTATGACTGGAATAAGTTTAGATGCATCATAGAAAGAAATGTTTCTCTCTCCCATCAGTTGTTTGATACTCCTTTGTCTAAGAAATTCTGGACAAACTCTATTTTTAAATGAAGTGTCAGATTCTGTGGTTAAGTGATCTTTACCACAATATAAACACGAATTGTTCTCTTCTTTACATGATTCCCTTGAATGTGGCTCTCCACATTTAGGTCATCTCACTTTTCCATTACATAAAGCCTTGGTATGGCCGTATCTCAAGCAATTACGACATTGAATTACTGGTGCATGATATGTTTTAGTTTCAAAAGAACTAGAGTATATGAAGACTTTGTTAGATGATTTTTACCTATAAACGTGACTAAAATAACCGGCATATCCTGATAATGAATAATGCCGTCTTTGTCAAGAATTTTTTTTTCAATCTTCTTACATGAATAAATTTTTTATTATCCAGGGTTTTCAAATTGTCCCGAATCTCTTCTTCTGATAGTAAAGTGTCGATATCTTTTATTATTGCTTTCGATGTTATAAAATTGTTTGGAATTGAAGCTTCAACATTATGTTTAGTAAGAAAATTACTATCTTCTAAAAGGTAATTGGCTTCCTGAATGTTTTTGAACGAGATCATGAGCCTATTTTTATTTTATTTGGGGTGATGATGTAATATTTTACCTATAGCTAAACTAGATAGATGACCAATATTTTTGTCCACTGACTCTATATATACACTATATGGTCCTAAGTCTGTCGGTACATACCTATTTTCGATAATAACATTATATTTATTTTCTTTTTTCCCAACATCATCTAAATCCATCGATTGATCATTTGCTATTTCAGGGATAATTGTATTTGTGTTCATCTTTTCCTTTTTTGTTGGTGAAGCCTCTTTAAAAACCTTTTGTGGTTGTAGAGAATCAGAGTTTTTTTTTGGGGTCCTGACCCTTTTTTATCACCAGGTCAGACAAAATGGTAGCTTTTTTTACTAATTTTAACATTTCAGTCATTTTCTATGTTTTCAAAGTAACCTTCTTTAATAGTATCTTTCAGTTCAGATGTAAATTGATCATTGATATTTATATTGGGAATAATATGTTCACATTTTATGGGATCATAACTAACATATTCTGCAAAACAAAGAAGATTGTCAACGGCTATCTTAGTCGTCGGCGATCTATTTATTAAATCTATATAGCTATCATCTTGGTAGCTCAGCGATCCCCCAGGGTCTCCTGGGGACTGGGTCCCTATTTCAAATCTAAATAATTCTTTATTAAGTAATTTTATTCAGTAATAGAATAATTATTAGAAAAAAAAAATATGGAAAGTGAGTCGACTCACTTTTTATGTATGGAAATTCTCTTGAAAATTAATTTAGATAAATAAGATATTAGACAAGAAGTAAGAATATAGAACCAACTTACTTAGGGAAATTTCAAAAGGAATGGAAACTTCGTTTTGGATTACTATAATCAACTCGATGTGCTCACTCTGACAGTCACCGCAAGAATAACTCTCGAGTCAACACCAACTTATTTCCCATTCCCATGCCATTTTTCTCGCCTCCCGCCAGCTAAACGTTTTTGTTGAAGATCCCTAAAAACCGGCATATGACGATGCGCAGCACATGACTAATATATACTGGACGTACCATCATAGGCTGGCGTTCGGCAATAGAAAAATCCTAACACAATTTATCAGCTATGTACTTTTATGGTTTCAGAGGTGTAAAGGGAATAAATGGTTTGAACCATTCCTATCCATTCGCGGTCAGATGGTTAAATTTCAGACTGAACTCTCAGATCCCTCCAACAATAATTATGGTGTTCCTCAAGGATCAGTGAACTGGTCCATTTCAGCAACATCGATATCGAAGGAGCATTTACCATGTTTGCAGATGACAGTACATTAATCTGTCATGGAAATAATATTGAACTACTACAAGTAAATATTCTGACCGACTTATAAAATTTATATGATGAGACTCTACCTTCTCAGTTTCAATGTAAATGAAACAAAAATACTGATCCTCAATTCAGATTGTAACAGCTTATCTTTAGGTAATCACACTCTAGAAAGAAATCAAATTTTTTGTGTATTTATCTTGACAATAAGCTGAGGCTCGCATAGGAAACCTGAATAATAAATATGTCTCAGGCTCTGCTAAGCCTTCAGAATTTGGCTTGGGAACTTGGGTTCCATACAGACAGAATGACTCATTTGTATCTTTTGGGGTTTCTGCCACATCCATTTGATGAATTCAGTAATTATTCTATAACAAAGAGTTGTTAGGTACTTATGCAGAATTTATTATCACCCACCCAATCACTTCAAAAATATGGTGAAATTTTCGAAAATCGTTCAAATGAGAACTCTTAAAGATATATTACACTGACACTTTGACCTAGCATCTGATTTATATTCGTTTTTTAAATATTTTATCTATATTACTATTTGATCATTATGTTATTCATTGTATGGTTTATTTATGCAAGGTACAAACTTGAGATACATTTTGCTTTAAAAGTTTTCTTACTTTGATAACAAACTTGCTACTGAGAAACAGAATTGAACCGATTATGAGTATATTTTTATGGATGATTGACAATAGTTTTGGATTTGCTCTTAGGTACGCTTCTGCTGGGAAGGGCCATGAACTTCAAAGACCATCTTAGGTTCAGCACTGTTAATCTGAACCCAACAGGATAATAATAATACATCATGATATTGCTGCCTATGCTGACCAAGTCAATAACATGGAAATAGAACACTACATGACTTGAAAAATTGCTCTTAACATATCCCAATCAGTTGTTACCTAAAATTGCAACATATCTCCATTATTGCATGGTTAAAAAAAAGCAACATTGAGTAGGAAAGTGTTTCTCTAGATTAAAAATAATTATCATTCAGTTTCATTCCAAAACCTCCAGGGCAAGAGATAAAGAGGCCTAGGTGTTATTTTTGTTCTCATACCATGGTACATAGTAGGTACAAATTACAAAGATTTATTTTAATAAATTCAAAAGGATTATTAGTTTCCATTATAGGAACCCCTATTTGATATTTGTTAGTTGAATACAGACCAATGATATATGGTTAGATGTGGTCTTCATATTATATTGGTCATATTGAAACTCCACAGAGGATTCATAACTAGTTTTCTTATTACTCTTTAGATTATATCTCACTCGAGTTACCGGTATGAAGCCATTTTGAGTAGTATTTTAGTAGTATTCATTAACCGTTTCGGTCACGAATTATTTTTCTTCGCCATAAAATCTGAATTTGTGGAAATAAGGATTATTTAAAATGTTTTGACGTTTCAAATATCAAAAAAGGTGAATTACATCGAAATATGCAAGCCTCAAGATCAAGATTATTGAAATAAAGTAAATGTGGAATAGTTCAAATGAATTTTCAACATTTGATTTTTGTTAGAACAGTGGGATGCGGGAAAAGGAAAAAATCCAAAACCTCATGTAAATATATTTTATTATAGGCTATAAAAAGTACTAACCTTTTCATACATTTATATCATATCTTTTCGTTTTTAATTTTTAACATAAAACAGAAATCCTGAAGTTTTACAAAAATGCAAGCTTCTCTCTCAACTCACGAAATTGTTTTATAATTTGTTGACTAGTTTCGATTACTAATCATCTTCGTAACTGAACATCCTCAATTAATACATGTAATTATATAATTACAGTATTAATGACCTATATACCTGCCTTCTATTCAGTAACTACTTAACAACCTTGAAGTGACATACTACCACACTAACATCTAGTTAATCTGAAAGAAAGGAAGGGGGTTATATACGAACTTTTTTTGGTAACCCTCTTATTAACTGACAAAAATGGGAGGGTCCATATATTTGACTAACTCTGAATACCAACAGCAGTAATACCTGCCTTCCAATCAATAACTAATTCAAAAAATTCCGAGAAGTGACATACTGAAGGTAATTGTAGATTCAAGAGTGGGTTGTTATACAACTACTTCAACAGGTTCATCACCTTTCTGTTGTTACATATGTGGAGGTTTTTAACCATCCTCATCAATTTTGGCTTTTGTATTTTGAAGGTGTTCATACATAACTGGGGCGCTTTCCAGCAATGTAAATGGGAGACAGTCCGACCGAGATGAAACTTTATTTATTTGTGTATGTCATCGGTACTATATGCCATGTTTAGTATTGTTAGAAAGCTTGTTTTTCTCTTATTTCAGCAGTACTGATTTCATTTCAACTCTCTCGATAGGTACAGTGTGTTCCGTATTTTTGTGTTCACCTCTGTAATTCACTTACCTATTGCTTAATTTTTTCAAAATTTTTCTCAATCATGGAATGTAGCTAGGTAGGTATTTTGAGCGATATTGCAATCTGATTCAGACAGAATATTTTTTATTTGCTACATTGACAGTTGTTTAATTTAAAAATTCCACTTACAATGTTTACAGTCAGTATTCGCCTCATAAAATGAGTAATGGTTATAGGATATTTTAAAAATTTACCTCAATGGCTCAGCCATTTGAGACATTACATTTTTTATCTCAGATGACGGGTTCAAATGAAAAATTTGTTTTCAGGACTAATGAATGAGTAAATGAAATAGCCGCTCTACATATCTGGGGGTGAGTTCAAGAAGAGCCAATGTCAAATTTTGAGTGTTTGGAGCTAAAAAGGCCGAATTGTATAACTTTTTATTCTTTCACATGTGAAGAATTGGCCATCGTCAGTTAAGCTTATATCGTTGATTAAATGACCTAATAGTCATTTGCCAGTCATAAGAAATCAATGCGATTAACCGTGATTTGGCTGATGTCTATATTGCCCTTTCTCGTCATCTAAATATTGTGACTTTAGAGAATCTAAGAAGGCCGCTGTCTGATATATTTTATTTATTTGTTTTTGATTAATCTGATATCATTAATTTTAGTAGTCCCTATATAGCCAATATCACCTTTTTGTTGATGAAGAATTACTCATGTCATCAAAAAAAAAATAGATTATGGTATATATTTAACTTTTCGCTACAATTAAAGTTATTGTAAGTTCTTTACTGTTTAATAGAATCAATTCAGATTTATTGAGTTGGTGCAGTATATTATGATAATCAATTAAAAAAGATTCTGCAACTGCTCATCAGCATGATTTAAAAGTAACAAAATTGACATATGCCCTTCTTGAACTCACCCACAGATATATTCTTCTTTTCATTAAAAAATTGTAATATTTAGAACTATTGAAACAAATGACTATTTTTGTTTTTTTTTTCTCTTACTTTCTATTTAGGAACAATTCTGGATTACGGCATTCCAATTATTCTGGAGCAACATTTTCTTTTGACATTTTTCAATAGAAAAATAACTAGAAATGTTCTTGGAAAAATAAGCGTATGAGAAACTCATACATACGTACGCCACTGTCTGAATCGAATTGCCATATCGCTTAGAATATCCCACAGGCTACATTTCCCGATTGAGAAAAATTTTGAAGAGATGAAGCAATAAGTAAGTGAATTACAGAGGTGGACACAAAAATACGAAACACACTGTACCTATCAAGAGAATTAGAATATTATTTGTACTTCTGAAATGAGTAAAAAACAAGCTATCTAGCGATACCAAACATGACATATGGTTCCATTTAAATTCCATATTAAAAAAATTTGATGAAGTCACTTCTCCACCAATGGAACATCTAAAAAATATTTGAATTCATAAAAATATGCAGAGTGAAATACCCTTCAACTTTCATTCGAACCTTTTTCTGATAACCCTCATATTAACTGAGAAAAATGGGCATGTCCACACATTTGACTAACTCTGTATAATCACATGAAATAATGTAAGATGTTCAGTTATGAAGATGATATAATGATCAAAACTAGTCAAAAAATTATAAAACTTTCTGTCGAAAATAGACAAAAGTGTTTTATTCTTTTCATAATGTTAGCCTCTCTGTAAAATTCACACTGCCTGTTCAACAAACACAGTGCTACATATTTGAATAAATTTCATTAAAATTCCTCTTTAAAATTTACACTGCTTGCTTTAAAAACATAGTGCTGTAATCCCCCCAAAATTCACATGGCCAGGTTGTGCTTGATTTTCTTTTGATAACTTCGGTTATACTATAGCAACATGATTCTAAACACTGAATTTTGAAAAATGCGAATCTCTCTCTAAAATTCTTCGTGCTTGTTCAGGTTTCGTTCACTTCATTAAAATTGAATAGCAACATACCCCCTTCATTAAAAATTCACATAAAAAATCTTAGCAAATTCAACACTATACGCAGATTTCGATATGGTTCAAAATAGTTTTAATAAGACTCTATACCTACTATCCAGCTTTCCAAGGAAGAAGGAAACAATTAGGGTTAGTGAGAACCGTTTAAGCGTCCAGAATACCTAGAGACTGGCCCTGGATGCTAGACAACTACTAGAATCTTGACATTTTTTAATGTCTCTGTACATTATTACCCCAGGTGTATAGGGTTTACAAAGACAAAGACAAAGAGCTTTATTTGTACTTCCACTTGGAGCCATCGGTTGATGGATGTACACGTCACAAAGCACAGATGTGCAAAGTTAAAATGCTTAAAATTATCCTGATAAAAAATTTAAAAATCAATTTAAAAATCAATGGGTTTTTTGTAGTAATTTATCTTAACGATTAGTTACCTATTCTGAAGAAACATTAACACTCAGGAATACAGAATTAAGAACATACAATTCACACAGTATAAAAATGAATTGAAGTGAGGTAAAATACAATTTTGCAACATATATAACATATTATGGATATTAACACATTACCCGTTTAATGAAATTACACAGTGATGTTATCAGCGGTAAATTCCTCAACTGAGTAATAACAATTTTCTATCAAAATTTTTTTCACTGTCGTTTTGAATTGTCTGAGATCCATATTTCGTATGTGTTAAGGAAGTTTGTTGAAGAACTTTATACTGGCAAATCTAGGAGATTTTTCATATTTACTCAGGTTGTGTTTTAGTACTGACAAAGAGTTGGCGTTCCTAGTTGGGTATTTATGTTGATCTGAATTTCTCTCAAACTGATTTATGTTGCATTTAACGTAAATCAAGGTTTTGTATATATATAAATACAAGGCAATGTTAATATTTTGTGCTTTGAAAATATCGTTTTAAAGCTGTCTCCGTAATTCATACCAAATATTAACCTCATCACTCGTTTTTGTTGAATGAATAATTTCTTTGAGTGCACCGAATCTCCCCAAAGAACTACATTATAAGTAAGGTGACAGTATACAAGAGAGTAGTAGACATCTATAAGGACGCTTCTTTCTAGTGTTTTCTTCAGTTGCGAAATTGCATAGTAAGCTGAATTCATTTTCTTAGAGACATGTTCTACATGGTTTTCCCAAGAAAGGTGTTGATCTAGATGAACGCCCAAAATTTTTGTGTGATTACTGTGTTCGATATCATCTATATATACGGTAGGACTGTTTTGCCTACATTTGAAATTCATATAAGTACTTTTATCGAGTTTCAAAATGAGCTCATTTTTTGTGCACCCTTCTTTGAAAGTTTGTATTATATCGGAGGATACTGCTTGCAGTTCCTCGGGGGACCTTGCTGAGAGCACTACTGAAGAATCATCTGCGAACATTATTACTGAGCAATTTTTCAAGTGCTCGGGTAAGTCATTAATGAATATTATAAATAATAATGGCCCCAACACGGAGCCCTGAGGAACACCTACATCAATATCAAAAAAATCTGACTTTTCATACATAATTTTTCCTCATGGGGAGATAAGATTTCAAAACTTCAAATATTTTGCCCCTTATTCCATAGGTATAAAGTTTTTCCATGATAAAATTGATTTGCAGACTATCGAAGGCACGTGTCAGATCGAAAAATAGTCCTGAAACGTACTTTCCCAAATCTAGGTATTTGTAGACATGGTCAAAAAACTTATATACTGCTCCTTCTGTTGACCTCCCTGATCGAAAACCGAATTGATCTGGACATAGGAGTGTGTTTTGTTCAAGAAAATTAATAATTTTGTTATAGTAAGCTCTTTCAAAGATTTTTGAAATTACATTCAACACAGTTATTTGCCTGTAGTTTTGGGGGTTATCACGGTCTTGTTTTTTATGAATGGGGATGATTTTACCTATCTTCAATTCATCAGGAAAACTTCCTGTTTCCACAGATAAGTTTATCAGATGAGCTAATGGTTTTGCAATAATGTCCTTAATTATTTAGATAATTTTTATACTTATTTGGTCCTCACCTACACTTTTTTTATTTTTTAGATTAGAGATGATATCTAGTATTTCATGTTCTGTCACTTGATTGAAGGAGAAACTTTGGCATATATCACGCTTTGATCTTGTGCATTCATATGCCTCATATCCTGGTGTTTTGATATTTTTTTTACACATATTTTCAAAATGCGATGCAAAACTATTCGCTACTTCTTTTGGTTCAGATATTTTTTTGTCATTTAAGGTCAGTTCAGATTGTTTTTTGTTTATTTTCACCATTTCTTATAATTTTGGAGTTGTACTCTCTTTTTGTTTTTACCAGCTCTTTATTGTATTTTTGTTTTTGTTTCTTATATGCACACCAGTGTTCGGAATCTCTGTCATGTTTTAATTTGCTGTACATATTTTTTAACCTGTTATTTTCTTCACGAATATTTTCATTAACCCAGTTCCCTTTCCTATTGATACCTACCTTTTTCGATTTTATTGGACAGTTAGAATTCAGAGCATAATTCATGATTGACATGAATTCATCATATGCCTCATTAATGTTCAGGTTTCTGTTATATATCTCTGTGAATCCTAGGTTTACTAGGTGTTGTTTCATCATATTTAAGCGAAAATCAGACATACATCTAAATTGTGTGAAATGTTTTTCTATTACTTGAATGAGTGATTCAAATTTAATCATATGCACAACAGCTAAGTGATCTAGATTTGGTTGAACTACATACGATTCGTTATCAAATTGTGAATTAGTTGAAATATAATCAATTTTAGTTTTTGCTAAATTATTTTTGGTTATAGCAATACGAGTGTGTTCATGGGGAACACTACTCCTAAGATTAAAGCAAGTAAAAAGGGTATTTAGTGATTGTTTTTCTGTAGACTGTTTTAAATAGTAATATTCAGGTCACCACATAGATATATGGTTTTGTACTTATCGTAAAAAGCTGCTAACATTTCAAAGCTTCTTGAGATGAATATGTCCAGGTTGGTATTCGGAACTCTGTAGATACTTGCAACTACAAACTTCATATTTTCCACAGCTACTTTCACAGCACTGCACTCTAGAATCGTCTCTTCTGAAAAGGCACTGCAATCAACAACTGTTGTCGTGAAGTTTCTTTGTGATTTGACGTAGATCAAGCGTCCTCCGTGATCCTTTTTTGTTCTGCAGTAACTGGATATCAACTGGTATCCAGTGAATTGCATAAAGTTTATATTAGTTACTGTTGTGGAATGGAGCTGCAGTAGCCCCAGCTCCTCCTTACAGCATTCTTTCAACAATCTTGGATCTTCCGCTTGTTCTGAATGTGATCACATCCCAGCAACATCCGTAAGCTTTATATCTCTGTAAAGTATGCTCTTAGTCTCTCTGATGGATTACAACTAGCACGAGACTCACCTAATTAATCCAAAAGTCGTTCTGATGCATATAAAACCTTCCAGACAGATTCCTGAAATATAGGTATGGAAGTTGTCCATTACCAACATGTTTAGTAAGATTCTTCCACGAAAGAATAGTTAAGAGAAGGGGGATTTCTGATTTTACAAAAGTTAACATTGAAAAGATTCCACCAGTCAGTTACCATCATCAATAAATCAATTGTCGAGAAAGTCATTTCTGACAGGACTGAGACGATCTCGGGTCCATTTTGCAACAAAATTGTTACTAGAAAGGTTGATTGAGGTCCGTGTGTTTGGTAATTGCCGATTTTATCTAGCAGAAATTGGAATTTATTGGAGAAACATAGATCTCGCTCAGGTTTGAGCATAATTTTGGATTATGGTTTCTTTCGAGTAAATTTCTTTGGCATTTTTTAATTCTACGTCCTATTGTCTCACTTCAGTCTGTCTTACACTAACCTCCTCACTTTACTTCTTTTAATTACTAACTTGGGAGATTATTGAATCAAGGGAGGTTCACTCTATAATTAAACCCTCCTTTTCCTACCTCACTGTCATACAGGTATATACAGCCAGCAGGAGAGGGCACCATACCACTCAGATCAAGTACTGGAGTGCTAGAAGCCTCACATAATATTGCGCTGCAGTAAGACCCTGCCGTAGTGTCCACCCCGAGCACGAAGAGTTGGAGTTGGACAGACAAGTGCCCATACAGATAAGCCCCAACAGTGTATGAACCCTGAGTTCCTTGAGACAATCTAGATGAATTTCACCCCACTGAATTACTAGTATTTAATATCATGCCTGTATGAAGCCTGGTCATTGGCTCCTAATGAAGACAGTATTAAACTTGTTCACCATCTATAAGAGAACATTTTGTAATTCGAAATCAATGTACCCCAGAGGGATATATTATAACCATGTTGTAAATTCTCATATTATCATACCGGAGAGCCTTGTATATTAATAACAATGGGGATAACATAGTCACATATAATTTCTAGCTTATAATAATCAAATTTCATCATTCTACATTTCCATTTGTTTACTTTCAACATAATAAATAAAATTTTGTCATTTGTCTGACACATGCGACACATGACATAAATTCTTTTTCTGTTTTGCTATTCGCGACCTGGGCGAAGGTTGCGACACCTATAATTATTTCGTTGAACTGATGTAATGTTGCAAGGTCTTGTTTTGCCATAAGAGCTAGTGCATCTATTTTATCTGTGTTCTCATAATTAATTTAGGACTTATTTAGGACATTGAATCGAGTTTGGTGATATTCCTGCATGTTCATAGTTTCAGAATATAATGACCGAAATGGCGGCAGAATTAAGCAATCCAAATAATGGGCGTATTTGTGCAGTGTCCCAATGCTTCAATCGTTCAACAGGCAAAGTTTATTTTCATAATTTTCCGATAAAAAGTTGCCTTCTTTAATGGGCCTTTGACGTATGTGAAAATGTCTGACAAATTTACTTCAACTTCCGACATCTTCCGTAATCAATGGACGATTCCAGTACCCCTGTTCAGTGTTGCCACAAATGATTTTCTGGTGGAAACCTCTGACATTTTTTAGACCTTTTCTGATATGGTTCAGGGTTGAAACGGATACAATTTTCAATTATAAAGAATCACGAGTGTTCCCGGATACAAAAATCGAAGTAACATTGATGAAATAGACAAAATAAAAATATCCTAGGGAATATTATCTGTCATATTGAAAAACGTACTAGCGTGAAATTCCCTAGAATATTTTATTTTTGACAATATCATCATTAGTACTTTGATTCGCATATCCGGAAACATCCAGGAATCTTTCTAATAAAAAATTGTATCCATTCCAACCCTGAACAATGTCAGAAAAGGCCTGGAAAATGTCAGAGGTTTCCACCAGAAAATAATTTGTGGCAACACTGAACAGGGGTACTGGAATCGTCCATTCGAATTTGAATAAAAATAAAATGAAATACTATAATCTCTTCCCAGCTAACATGATCACGTAATGATGATGTGAGTTTTTCGTCATACGTTACGTCATGTTGACCAAATTACACACGTTGAAGTACCCTACAATTGACGTGAAAATGTCACAGCCCATCGACGTCATTGAACTGACGTCATAAGATGTCTCTGAAATTACGTTACGTAACGTCTCTTTAATGATGATGAAGAACGTCATCGAACTGACGTCAAAAGACGTCTCTGAAATTACGTTAAATGACGTCTCTATAATAATGTTGAAAGACGTCAATGGACGTCTCTGAAATTACGTTAAATGACGTCTCTATAATAATTTTAAAAGACGTCAATGGACGTCTCTGAAATGACATTAAAAGGGTTATTTCAAATGACTTTCAAAATATGTATCACCGTGGTTATGTGGGTACAGTTAGTGCAGGCAGAGTGAGACTTTTACTCTGCATTTTGAAGAGTAAAATAGATAAACATAAATATGAATGAGATAATATGGAAAACTATAACTTGCTCTTCTAAGGCTCATGTGCCACTCTCCATGATAAACCTACAAAAGAAGAGATTAAGAATGTCATGTGAAATATTGTTCATTTGATATTAAAGATTCATCCTGCAAAAAACCGTAAAGGAATTTTCCAACGAAGAAAAGAAAACAACAAAAATAATACAATTTCTTGAATTTTATTTGAGTATTTCACATAAATAATACATTGAAAAGTCAATATTCAACATATTAAAATAAAAAGAAGGCAAACACAAACTAAACAAAAATAAATTATGTTATAAAAAATAAATAAAAATTCATAAAAACAATGTATTAGGTACATTAAGCTGGGAAATATTAGGTTAGAGAATGACAGGTCAGTTATCAAAAATATTTTTAAATCTTCAGAGCTTAATGGATAATTATATAATGGCCTTTGTGAATTGAACCGTTCACCCAAAAAATAAATAGTTCCATCAAATTTCATTAGGATATTGTGAATCTGAACCAGATAATTTCCAAAACGGCAATAGCAGTCAGCTAGAGAATGAGCTGCTATGCATATGGAGAAGTGATTAAAAAAATATTTCTTGAACTGTTTGCAATCCAAGTTATTATGATTTAATGGGCCCATTTTATGTTCCATGCAAAAGGCATCTTCATCAGATTTTACTGAAGATACCTTATACAAATTTTTAATTTCTTTCAACTGTCTGCTATAGTGGCTGTTTTGGAGACTTTACGAGTCGCTTCAAATACCCTAAATAGTTTTCAAAAGGAAACAAAGAGAAATTATCCAATGAACCAAATAGACTACAAGCCCATATAACAATTTGGGGGCGTCATTTTATACAGCATGAAACATATTGAGAACGATGCTGCTATATGAAAAAATAACTTTAGGCACTATGCCTTCAATTCTTCGTGGTACAAATGACTGTAATAATAATTATAATAATTTTTCATCTGAAGATGTGCTTTTCCGACAAAATACTTTTGTAGGGCATTCCACACGTTGGTAGATTATGAAATAATTTCCTAGAACCCACTGCCGTACAAAAATAATGGGACCGGAATCCAGGATTTTTTTTTTATTTTCGGAATTTAAAAAAATTTCCTGGCTTTCGGTTCCATTATTTTTGAACGGCAGTAGGTTCTAGGAGATTATTATTTCATAATCTACCAACGTGTGGAATGTAGTACAAAAATATTCTGTCTGAAAAGTACATCTTCAGATGAAAAATTACTATTTTTTTATTACAGTCATTTGTACCACCAAGAATTGACGGCATAGTACCTAAAGTTATTTTTTCATAGAGCATCATCGTTCTCAATATGTTTCATGCTGAATAAAATCCCCCCCCCCCCAAATTGTTATATGGGCTTGTAGACTAAAACGTGTCTAGTGTCTACATCCTCTGACTTGAGTATTTCACATAAACAATACATTGAAACGTCAATATTCAACATATTAAAATAAAAAGAAGATGTATGGCAAAAACAAACTACACAAAAATAAATTCCGTTATAAAAAATAAACAAAAATACATTAAAACAATGTATTACATCAAGCTGGGAAATATTAGGTGAGAGAATGAATGATAGGAAAAGCTGCGAAGTCATCAGTACCTTTCAATGGTAGAACAAAATATTTGCAAACAATGTCACAAATACTCCAAGTATATAGTTCTTTGGACAGGCCAGTTATCAAAAATATTTTTAAATCTTCCGAGCTTAATGGATAATTATATAATGGCCTTTGTTTACCCAAAAAACAAATAGTTCCATCAAATTTCATTAGGATATTGTGAATCTGAACCAGATAATTTCCAAAACGGCAATAGCAGTCAGCTATGCATATGGAGAAGTGATTAAAAAAATATTTCTTGAACTGTTTGCAATCCAAGTTATTTTGATTTTATGCTCCATGCTAAAGGCATCTTTATCAGATTTTACTGAAGATACCTTATAACAATTTTCAATTTCTTTCAACCGTCTGCAAATCTGCTGCAGTGGCTGTTTTGGAGACTTCACAAGTCGTTTCAAATACCATAAATAGTTTTCAAAAGGAAACGAAGAGAAATTATCCAATGAACCAAACGTGTCTACATCCTCTGACAAATGTATCAGTAGGTGCACATTGTATATAATGAATTGTGAACCATATAACTGTTGACAATGTTTAACAAAAGCAACTAACAGTTTTTTTTGGCAAGTCAGTACCTAATTTGGAAATATGGACGGTAGAAATGAGTATAGTAATGGCACAATGCAATAGAAGAAAATTTTTATACACAACTGAATTGAAAATCATTTTCAAGATAACCGGTCCTAGATATAATAAAAACATTCGAAATTCTGTAGCTTTCCATCTAGCTAACTCTCAGGCACCCATTCACATACAGGCGGCCTGCAGGCCGTTGCCTCAAGGCGCGCGCCGCCTTAGGGCCAATTTTCACCACAGACACACCGTCCTATGACAGGTTCAGACCTGCAGGCGATCGAAACTCATTGAATTCGCATCGTGTGTGTTCATTTATCGTCAGTCCATGACTGAAGATCTGAACTTCAATTCAGTTTGAAATTTGCCTCAACGATTCGTCAAAATGAGTGAAAAGAAGGGATGCAACAAACCTGAATTTATTACAGGTTTCATTGATATTTATAGGAGTCATCCATGTTTATGGAAAATAAAATAAAAATTTTATTCAAACAGACAATTGCGCGATAAAGCATATGCGTCGTTGTTACAATATTATAAAAGTGTTGATAAAAATGCAACAATAGACACGGTGAAAAACAAAATCAATAATCTCAGAAGTTCTTTTAGAAAGGAATTGAAAAAAGTTAATAAAAGTAAAAAATCCGGAAGTGGCACTGACGAAATATATGTACCTACACTTTGGTACTATAAACTACTGTAATTCACATCCGATCAAGAAGAACCCATACAACCAATTTCAAATGACGAAGACGCCGAAACAGAAAACTCTGAGAATGAGGTGAGTTTATATATATATCTAGTAAATAATACTTTTAGGAATGCTATTCCGATAGTTATTAAAACACGAATATATACGTTTAATGATATTTATTTATGGAACAAGTTTTCAGTTGTTGTATACAAAATTGTACTATTTTATATGAACCTATCTTGCCAAGATACCTTTCCGTTGTTCATGAAATATCTTTTGTAAGTTTCGCGATTTTCCTTTGCTGCATTTGATGGATTGCGTCCATATCCATGTTGTAAGTTTCCTAATGTTTGATCTCTTCTCCAGTCTCCCATTATTTTGTCCCCTGTATCAAGTACTTCAGTATCGATGCTATTTTTGGGCAAGTAAGAGTTTGATGAATGTCGTCATAAAAAGTTATGCAAAGCACAAGATGCAAGAAGTATATAATTGATTTTTTCAGGTTTCATGTTGATTGACGTATGAAAAACTCTGAATCGGTTAGATAGAATTCCGAATGCATTTTCAACAGTACGCCGGGCTCGGCTCAATCTATAATTGAAAATCCGCTCGTCTGTTGTCAAGTTTTTTTGAGGAAAGGGTTTAACTATGTGTTCATGTAATGCGGAAGCATCATCTGCTACAAATACAAAATTCATGTTTTCTTTAGTAGATTCCTTACTTGGCAGACCCATTGTTCCCTGCATCAGTTTATCATAGAAAGTTGTCGTCTCCAGAACACCTCCATCAGATACTCTTCCGTTACACCCAACACTGACATAAATGAATTCATAATCGGCATTAACAATTGCCATTAGGACGATGCTATTGTAGCCTTTGTAGTTATAAAAATACGATCCACTTTTAGCAGGTTTGACAATTCTGATATGCTTTCCATCAATAGATCCTCCGCAATTGGGAAAATTCCATCTACTCTCAAAGTTTCTCGCAATGACTTGCCATTCTTCGGATGTACTTGGAAACTGAAATAATAATGATCATAAAATGAGTACTGTTAGCATAACAAGTGTTTATTAAGTACGTGTACGCAAACTCAAAGTACCCTTTTTTAAACATTTTAGACAAACAATGAGAATATCAACAGTCCGGCATCAATGGTTCACGAAGAGCTTGAAAACTCGAATATCACGCCAGTTAATTCTTCACAAACTCCAATCGAGGCCGGGTGTAGTAGGACCCTTTCTCGAACATATACAACTTCCTCTAGAAAAGTGCCTGCTTCAAAAAGAATGCTAACAGAGCAACGGGAAATTATTGAAAAGATTTGCGGTACATTGACAGAGGACAAGTCTGATGAATTTGATACAATAGGAGAAAACGTCGCCCACAAGTTTCGTCGAATAAATGAAGAACAGAGACTGTACGCGGAACATTTGATTAATAAAACCCTTTTTTACGCCATTCAAAATAGACTAAATAGTGAGTCTGATTTTGTACTGAGCCAATCTGTTAACGAGAATGTTTA
Source organism: Chrysolina oricalcia (assembly GCA_944452925.2). Classification (NCBI taxonomy): domain Eukaryota; kingdom Metazoa; phylum Arthropoda; class Insecta; order Coleoptera; family Chrysomelidae; genus Chrysolina; species Chrysolina oricalcia. Next base: position 44,975,229 of record OX101823.2, on the reverse strand, counting down.
TAATGTATCCTACTCATCGTATCTAAACAACCATCAGATACCAGTCCCAAATCAGCCATGCGTTTTCGAACGACAATATCAGCCACCCGTCCAAGATGTCCAGTCAGAGTTAACGGAGTTGATCAGTTTCAAGAAATGAAAAGAAATATGTGTACACTCCTATTCACATAAAACGTCTTTTATTTTTATGTTATAATTTGAGAAATAAATTTATTTTTCCCTACCTTCAAATATTCTCTTTTCAATACTTTGTAAATTATTTTGCAGGTTTCTGGAATAATGACTCCTAGTGCCTGTGGAGAAATGAGCGTTGAAAACTTTAAATCCTCAAAGCTGCGTCCCGTGGCAAGAAACCGTAGTGTTGCAATTAATCTTTCCTCTGCACTAATTGCTCTCCTCATTCTAGTGTTTCTCTTCGATATAAAAGGTTTCACTAGTTTTAATAACTTTTGAAAAGTGATATCACCCATACGAAGATAATTCTTTAAATCATCTGTACTAGACTACGGAGTTTTTCAATTATTTGCATGTGTGACAAATGTTCTCTTTCAAGAAGCCAATCCTTCACCCAAAATCGCTTTCTTTGTCGAGGTGGTCTCTCTAATAGTGATAACACTATGAATAAACACGCTATTTTTCTTCGTTTTTCGAAGTTAATCATATTTGATACTTTTTGGTATATTTTGTGTCGCCGCCTTCGCCTGCTTCGGATCAACTGAACTGACGTGTGTAGTGAAATATGAGGCCGCCTGCAGTCTGCGACCTGTCCGGCCGAAATTTGAAGGCTTCATCTCTCAGGCGGACTGAGTAATGTGTGGCCTCAATAAGGTCGCCGACTGCCGACTTGATCGACAGTCCACGGCCTGAAGGCGGCCTGTAAATGAATGGGTGCCTTAGGCTACGTGGTTATCGATTAAATTCAATAGGGATATACTGTCTAAATGATACTAAATACTCAGAAGTAAGTTCAAATAAATGCTTTGTTAGTTTTATCCTTGATGGTCCGTCTATCCAGATATTCAACAGTTTTCTCATTACTCATAAACAAATATTGTGCATATAATCAATCGGAAAAGTTGAAACTAAACCAATCCTGAGCCCAATCAACGGTGACGTACTTAAATGATGTACTTTGTCGATTTGTAACTTAAAAGTTTCATCAGTTCTTTTAGGAGCTAATGTATCTTTATATATAACTCTTCCAGGAACTCTTTCTCCCACAACAGTACACCTTTCACAGCAAGAATAACCCCCATGACCCTTGCGGGTACATCACACACAACTGTGGATTTTAATGAAATATATTTTACTGCCATATTCGAAACCATTATTTCGTAAATTATTAAATTCAGTAATAAAATCAGCTGAAAAATATTTCAATGGAAAAGGTTTAGAAGATCCGCAAAATATTCCTATAGAAAATGGAATTTTTTTATCACAATTTTTAATGAATCCCAATATAGGCCATAAACTTGTTTGTGTGCTTTTAAATAATGGGATGCCATCTATATTTACAGAAATTTGTAATACACTATCAGCAATATCATGAAAAACTAAATAGTTATGCAAAGCCTTTTCTAAACCAAAATGAACATATTCACCATTTTCCAATTTTTTGAAGTTGAAATTTATTGGAGTTTTGAGAAGAGTTCTATAATCCATTGGCAAATCAGGATGAAATGGATGAAAAATTTGTAAGAGGTTTGATAAAGACCTTCTTGGTATATTACTTTCGATGGCCCAGTTCCTTAAACTATTTGACAATTCAGGGATTTGAAAACTTTCATTTGATTCATTAGTATTATTTTTGAAAACATTTATATTAAACTCATCATGAAATATTACCCCTTCAGAATTATTACTCAGTAAAGAATGACCAACGTTATTATCAATTTCAACTTGATTACTACACTCCGTATCATCAAAGGATTTTCCGTTTGCAAAATGAAAAGTTTCAATGTCTTCAGTAAATTTTTTTGGACTTAGTTCTGAATTATGTTTATTTTCAGTGCTAGTAGAAACATTATTTGGATTGTTTGATGAACTTGTACTCCATTCACTCACCATATTTTCCACAGCTTTTTTAATTTTTCTATAAAATTGTCTTTTACCAAAAATTTTTTTGAAATGATTCATATTCTATTAAAAATTATAATGTGTTTCTTTGTTTTTTCAAACATTCATTGCGATATCTCTGTGGTGAATGTTTTAACCATGTCTTTATGGCATCTTCTATGTCCCGCTGTTTGATTTGTGACAAATTCCTTGTGACTGCATCTAGAAAGTTCTATCATGAATTCTCAGGAATTCTGTTTATTGTGTAGAAAGCCTACCTACAAGACACTTTCTCAGCACCAAATCAGCAAATGCCTTTTTGCCTCCTCTTGTGCCCCAGAAACTGAAGTTGCACGAATACTGGTTGGTAAGTAGTCGACGAAGACAATTATTGGTTTGAGAAATTAAATCTTTCCCACCCAAAGAGGACAAGTAAGATACCTAAAATATACACATTAAATATAATGAACTAATGCAATTTCCAGATTACTTATGAAATTGTTCAGGTTCTCTTCATTCCCCAAAAATGTCTCCAACGTGTCCAAATCTTCTTCAGATGGTAATGGAAGTTCCACTGGTAAATTATTTAGATTGAATGTACTATGAGTGTTTGTAAGAATTCCCACATTTGTATTCAGGACTGTAAGGATCTGATTATTTTGTTCTTTGATGTGTTCTAGGGTTCTCAACACATTATATTGGAAGCCTGAAAAATAAAATTTTAAAATCACACAATTCTTCTTTTTTTTTCATTTTATGATATACCTGTAATTTGATCTGAATCATTTGTAGGTGCTATAGGTGTGCTATTTCCAGGCAGTACTGAAATGACCGACTTTATTGATGGGGTTCTGTTCTCTAGCACGGAGCTAGAAGAGGCGAGTGATGTTTTTCTCACTGATGATTTATCTACAAAATCATCAGCGTTCAAAAAATAAAGTTTTTGTTAATTTTTCTATGAGTAAATAGTTATTTTTTTTATTCATGTGAAGATAGCAATAAACGAAAAAAGAAAGTTTAAATTTGTGTAACAGTACCAATCAAGTACATTTCCCAATAAACTATCAAACATCGTTTTTTGTTTTAGAGTAGGTAGGTACTCCTTTGAACATCAATATCACCATTTTCTAACTTAAATAAGTACTGTTAGAACACTTCCAAATAGAAGTAAATATAGTAAAGCCAAAAGTATCCATATTGTTTTTCTTCATAGCATTGATGATCTCAAAATATGTATATGGAAAACTTACCTGGAAGGAGATTAGAAACTTCTGGTTGTTTTCACAGATACTTCCTCATACACCATGGAATTTTTTATAGTAAATCCAACCTCTTCATTTAATTTTTGTGCTTATGTTTATTTTATTTTTGCAGAACAATAGGAAATATAACAGCTCCAACGGAATCACCCCAGCCATCAACCAGCTCTTCGCCATGGAGTTCATTGAATATTATCCTGGAAGATGATTCCATGTGTGAAAGCAATATTAAATCAGTTTGCTTCATGGTTTCATCTTTTTTGTACTTCCGGGACTTGAGTATACCCTTTTTAGTTCCTTCAAACAAGGACGAAAGTCGTTCATTTAATCCCTAGGAACTTGAGTGTATGCAGCAACATTTTATAATCGACTTGTACTATGCTTCATCACTTTAGTTCCGTGGTACATACACAACTATTTGGTCTACTCCTCACATAGATCTTGATCATGGATATACCTTTTTTTCAGATATAGCTGACAAAGAAAATGTTCCTAACAATGAGGCTCCTCAGCAGAAAAATTTAAACATCGCAAAAAATTCTACTCCACCTTTAGCAAAAAAAAAAAAAAAGAAAACGAACTGAAGAAAATGATGTCATGGCAAAATTGTCATCGACATTTGATAACTTTAATCAGTATTTGAAAAGGAAAGATGACAAACAAGAAACAGAATTAAAGGACCCCGCACACCTTATATGGGAAAATGGCTCTCCGTCAAATTTCTTGAATTTTTGATATGTTGTAGAATTGATCATTCCGATGAAATGTTTCAACGGGCGCAACACGATCCTATGACTAGTTTTCGAGATACAGGGTGTTGAATATGAGAAACATTCACTTTTCATCACTCTGTATCTCCCAAGTTATGATTTGTTCGGATTTATCTTTTGTGGGATCATCATCGCATCCGTGTATGATGAATTCATGAGAAATTCATTTCCAAATCTTTTCGTAGTACAGGGCGATTTCACTTGAAAACAATGCTATTTTGAGACTTTCATAATTTAGTTGTTTTATAAAGAGAAAATGCGAGAAAAGGTAGAGTTATCACATAATATTATAAATTCATTTCATCTAGCATCACAGTTGATACAATTCATACAAGGTGATTCACAAATATGGAAACAAAACGAATTTTGGTTTTTGGGACACCTTGTAGTAATAAACCAACCTAAAATGACAAAATTCACTTGAAGAATGTTAAATGATATGTTTCATCGTATACAGAGTCGAATGATATCAATTTAAAAAATTAGTTATACTTCAATAAATAAAAACCTTGATTTTTTAAATCACCCTCTATCTCATAAGGGAGTCCGAAAAGATAGCGATATTTTTTCACGGGAGAACTCGAAATACTTTCATTCATATCGTACAAAATTTTCAGCGGAATCCCATGACGGGTTTTTCATATACAAGGCGAACAATTTCTGAAAAAGTCCATATATTTCACTATTTTACGCTAATAAATGACCACTCTACCTATCCATTGAAGTCTTCTGATGTGATTGAGAAGATACTTATTTGACATTTATTCAAAACGTAAAAGTAAGGAATTCAGTGAAGTGAAATCAACATTATTTCAACTCATAACAACTTGTACGGCCTTGCCAGATGGCACACATAATATGTATCCCATGGCTATTGGGAATTCAAGATAAGGGATACTCCCTCTGGTGTCGGGTTTTGAATCTATACTTACGTGAAAATGAGGTTGAAACTATGATTTTGACATTTTGAGCATTTCTACAACAATAGCACAAAGGACAACGAGGTTATGTCCTTTCGACATAAATACGCGAAAGAGGTTCCATTTTTTGCCACTTTGGCGCTGGCATCTAATTTTGAATTCCCAATAATAAAGACAGGCATACATTATGCGATTTCCGTGCAATGCAAGTGCCATGCAAGTCCAAACTACATTAACGCGCTTGCGCGCGTGTAATTTCCATGCAAGTTTTGAAAATAGCATCTGCTCTATTTTTCATGCAAGTTTTATGCAATTCTAGTAATTTTTCTAGTGGTAACAGCGTCACCAACGTGAACTTCAAAAACAGTATTATTATCTTCTAGCTATTTTCATTGTGTTGTGACTGATATGTTGAGCAGAGTGTATCTCTATTGATTACGTGTAACCAGGCATCTTAATTACGTGATTTTGGTCATCATCTGGAAAAAGGGACGAAACAAGACATGTTCATTAATTTCAGTGATGTCAAAATGTCAAAACAAATCAGAATTGCACTGAAACAGCATAATGTAATGTGCGCGGCAAGAGATATGCAATAGCTATGCAAGAATTTCTTGCATAGCACCAAACTTGCATTGCATGGAAATTGCATAATGTATGCCTGTCTTAAAGATGCCCGTCATGGATAATGCAGGAGGTTCAAGATGTCTGCTAAATAGTTTGAATGTAACGATATAAGGAACATTTCAAGTGGATAAATCTCAGGCACATGTCATTATGGAGGTATGTCGTAGGATACTAGTGTTATCAGTTGATACCTTAGTAATAAGTAATCTGAAACAGCTGTTTAATTTAATGAGTTCTATAAACAGTGAATATATATATATATATATATATATGTACATTACTAAGTTCATGGGTTGAACCGCGTTGAGAGTTTATAACTCGACGTTTCGGCTCCTGCTTTGGAGCCATTTTCAAGAGTGTGACTGCGAGGCCTCTATCTGCCTACTCCTCGAGTCGTGGTCTTGAGAGATATCAAGGCCTCAACCTGCCTACTCCTTGATCTCAAAAGACGATCCGATGTTGGTTGCACTGTAGTATTTATAGGTGGTTGGCTACCTGGAGGTGGGCGGGTCTTACGGGTTTTCTCGTTTGTCTTGTCTGCTGGTGCCTGCTGTGTAGTTGGAGTTAATGGGATAATAATTGATTGCGGATAAGTTTCACGTGGCCTGGTAATTACGGTTGGAAGAAGGAGCTTCCAAATGGGGTTCAATTTACGGCTATCATCTTTAATGTTCAGGCAATCAGGCCGTTTTTCGATTTCGATGGCTTGTCTGATAAAACGAGAAGTTCTTGAACGTACTGGGGCGATGGTTTTCGTTTTCTCGAAATCTATGGGGTGACCCGTTTGGATGAAATGAAGAGCTAATGCGGAGCTGGTGTCTCGATTTCTAACTGAAAGGGAGTGTTGATAGGATCGAAAATGGATCTGTTTCGAAGTTTCTCCTATATAAGAGTGGGGGCAGATAGAACAGGGAATTTCGTAAATACCATGGTCTTCGTTGGGAATTTTGTCTTTTGTTGGTCTGATGAGGTGTGATAGTTTTTGTTCTGTGGTAAAGATGGTTTTTATATTTGCTTTTCTGAAAAGTCGACTGATTTTGTCCGTCACCCCTTTGATGTAAGGGAAGAAGACTTTGGATGGACGGTCTTCAACTTGTGGTTCGTTTTTGGTTACTAATGGTTTCTGAAGCTGTTTTTGGATGTTTCTGTCTATGTGGTCGGGTCTGTATCCGTTTTGTAGGAGAGCTTGTTTTACGTTGTGAAGTTCGGATTGTCTGTTGTGGTCGTCGGTTAGTCGGATGGAGCGAGATATCAGAGTATTTACGACTGAGTTGAGTTGTGAGGGATGATGGTGGGACTTGGAGTTGAGATATCGGTTGGTGTGGGTGGGTTTTCTATAAACCGTGTACGAGAAACCTTGTTGAGGATTTTTAGTGATTTGTACATCTAAGAATGGCAGAGTTGAATTGCTTTCTATCTCCATCGTGAAGCGAATGTAAGGGTGTACTTCGTTCAGATGGGTCAGGAAAGAATCCAGGGTATCTCTCCCGTGGGGCCAGATGACAAAAGTGTCATCAACATATCGTAACCAGCAGGAAGGTTGAATAGTGGCTGATGAAAGGGCTTTGGTTTCGAAATCTTCCATGAATATATTGGCAATCGCAGGTGAGAGAGGGGATCCCATAGGGGCACCTTTGATTTGCCTATAAAAAGAGTTTTGGAAGGTGAAGTATGTGTTGGACATACAATGTTTGATTAGAGTGAGGATGTCTTGTGATATGCCGTGCTTGTTTTGTAATATGGTGAGGGTCTCGTCAATAGGGATGTTGGTGAAAAGAGAGACGATGTCGAAGCTGACTAGGATGTCGGAGTTAGATATGTTGAATTCCTTAATTCGATTGATGAAGTGGTAGGAGTTTTTCACGTGGGATTCGGATATTTCAACTATAGGTTGAAGAATGTTAGAAAGATGTTTCGCTAAGCGTTGGGTTGGGCAGTTGAATGCACTGACAATGGGTCTGAGAGGGGTTCCGATTTTGTGAATTTTAGGAAGGCCATATATTTTTGGGATTCGAGAGGATCTCTCCTTCGGTATTAATAGGGACTTGACGTCGGATGGAAGGTTTGATTTATTGATCTGGGCTTTTGTTGTTTTTTCCAGGTATGTGGTGGGATCATTGGGGACTTTCTTGTATTCATCTGTACTGATAAGGGAGTTCATTTTGTCGAAATAATCCGACGAATTTAGGATGACGGTTGTATTTCCTTTGTCGGCTGGAAGAATGACTATGTCGGGATTTTGATTTAATTCTTTGAGGGCGTGTCTTTCAGCGGATCGAAGGTTTGTGGAAGGGGGTTTGGCTGAAGATAAGATTTTGGCCACTTCGCGCCTGATGTTTTCGGCGTCGTTTCTTGGTAGATTGAATAGGGCTTCTTCGGTTTGGGTAATGATCTTTTCTACCGGAATGGTTTTGGGGGTGACGGCAAAATTGAATCCTTTGGCAAGAGCTGAGTGTGCAGCATCAGAAATGGGAAAATCAGATACGTTCTTGACGACTTGAATGTCCGAGTGGGTGGGCGGATTTGGGTTCTGGACTCCCCTCTAACATTACGGAAAACTTCACTAGGAATTGACCGGCATGCTGCTGTAATTCGTCTTTTAAGTTCGTCAATATCAGAAGGTTGTGTTTTATAAACAACGTATTTAAGATGCCCCCAAAGAAAGAAATCTAAGGGTGTTAAATCCGGTGATCTCGGAGGCCATTCAACTGCTCCCCTTCTGCCAATCCATCTACCTGGAAATCTCTCGTTTAACCACTGTCGGACGGCAAGAAAATAATGAGGTGGAGCACCGTCCTGCTGGAAATGTAACAGATCCTCCTGCAAAAGTTCATTACCTTCTGCATCAATTTGAGTTTCTAGCTCGTGAGTTATAAGAGGATCGATAGTCTCTTCAAGCATATCAAGGTACAGATTGCCAGTCAAGTTTTCTTCCAGAAATAATGGACCAGGAATGGCATTTCCAAGAATACCAGCCCAAACATTAACTTTTTGTGGGTGTTGTGTATGCCCTTCCCGAAAAATATGTGGGTTTTCGTCACTCCAATAGCGACAATTTTGTCTATCAACATTGCCATTCAGAAAAAATGAACACTCATCGCTGAAACAGATGTTTAACAGAAGATTAGGGATGGTGTTGACTCGATGAGACATGATTTCACAAAACTCCATTCTTCTATCATAATCATCCTCGTGGAGCTCTTGAAGAATCTGCATTTTATATGGATGAAATTTATGCATTTTCAATGCTTTTCTTATAGTCTCGCGTGACATTCCCGTCTGTTCTGATACTGATCGTAAGGAGCTCGTGGGCTCTGCAGCAAATGTTCCCAATTCAATTTGAGCTGCTTCATTTAGTACTCTGGGGTTATTTCTTTTTTTATTTGTCACTGAACCAGTTTCGTAAAACTTATTCACCAAATCAAGCACATACCGGTGACTTACATTACAATTTGGATGTCTTTCGTTAAAAAGACATGCCGCCCTTCGTGCGCACTTTCCAAATTCGCCATAAATTACAATAATTTCAATTCTGTCTTGAAGAATGTGAACCATTTTTACACTTTTATACACTTATAAAGTAATTCCTAAACAGCCCAACAGGTACAACGGTATTCACAATACTACCACATAGTTCAAAGGACCCCGCACACCTTATATGGGAAAATGGCTCTCCGTCAAATTTCTTGAATTTTTGATATGTTGTAGAATTGATCATTCCGATGAAATGTTTCAACGGGCGCAACACGATCCTATGACTAGTTTTCGAGATACAGGGTGTTGAATATGAGAAGCATTCACTTTTCATCACTCTGAATCTGCCAAGTTACGATTTAGTTCGGATTTATCTTTTGTGGGATCATCATCACATCCGTGTATGATGAATTCATGAGAAATTCATTTCCAAATCTTTTCGTAGTACAGGGCGATTTCACTTGAAAACAATGCTATTTTGAGACTTTCATAATTTAGTTGTTTTATAAAGAGAAAATGCGAGAAAAGGTAGAATTATCACATAATATTATAAATTCATTTCATCTAGCATCACAGTTGATACAATTCATACAAGGTGATTCACAAATATGGAAACAAAACGAATTTTGGTTTTTGGGACACCTTGTAGTAATAAACCAACCTAAAATGACAAAATTCACTTGAAGAATGTTAAATGATATGTTCCATCGTATACAGAGTCGAATGATATCAATTTAAAAAATTAGTTATACTTTAATAAATAAAAACCTTGATTTTTTAAATCACCCTATATCTCATAAGGGAGTCCGAAAAGAATTCAATATTTTTTCATGGGAGAACTCGAAATACTTTCATCCATATTGTACAAAATTTTCAGCGGAATCCCATGACGGGTTTTTCATATACAAGGCAAAAATGTATGAAAAAAGCTACGATCTGTACATTTTCCCATTGCTATATTTTCAGTCCAGTTTTCGGCGGGTTTGCTGTAGTTCTTCCTCGTCCGGCCGCTTTTACTCGAAATAAAAATATTTCAATAAAATAGTGATCAGTTATTATACCGTACAATAGCGTACCGCATCCCTCGAAAAAAAGCCATAACTCGAATTATTATCTGCACAAGCATCGTCTAGTAGGCGATTCAATGGAAAAGTTATTTTTTCATGCTTAGTGTTTCTCAGAAGTTATATTATACTTATAACATCCGCAGAAGTTCGTTTTTTCGAATTTTCACTCTATAAAACAATAAAATAGTGAAAGTCTCAAAATAGCTTATTATCAAAGGAAATCGCCCTGTACTACAAAAAGATTTGGAATATCTCATGAATTTGTCACATAACGAAAATACCACATAGGATAAATCAGAAAAAAATCATAATTTGTATGTAATTATTTCTATCGGCTTATATAGATATATATTAAATCAAATTCTCGGCATATTTTTACACCAAATTAACGTATTATGTTTCAATTGTGTTCTTGTATCTTCGAATCGTATATATGTTTGTATATAGTATATACCCCCTTTCAGAGAACGTTTCTCTTTCTTTTTCTTGTATTTGAAACATCATCTGAATCATCTTCGAATACCTACTTATTAATATATTCCTCTTATTTCGTAGTAGGCATGGAGAACAATTCAAAGAGGATAAAATCAACAAAATTCTTATGTCAATAGTCGTTTTCTTGTTGTCATAAAGCCCGAGAACTCTTTTTGGGTTATTGGACTATTTGAAGTTTCTTTTTTACTGTTCAAGTTTATGTGATTTTCAGTGTTTGTTGAACTTTGCTGAACAATATGGCCTTCGCAAATAGAGTGAGTTGTTATGTTTGTGACCGAAATGTTATTCCTAGACTCTCAATGCGTTTGAATAGAGGAGATAATATTGATGTTTTGCAAATTGCAACATATCGAAGACAAACTGCGGGAAATCCACCTATTGATATTCAGGATGATACAAAAATATGTTTCAATTGTAATAACACAGTAATGAATGACATTATTGCTATGAAAAATAACCCGAATTGCCTTCGTCTCAATGTGTTGTCCCGCGTATCAAGTCGTGCGTGCATTATTTGTAATGCTCGTCAAAATATTCAAAGACTTTCTTTAGAATGTAGAGCGGATATTTTTGTTGCTTCTGATATCTATGTCCCAGATTTCTTGAGAATTTGTGGTCACCATCTTGATCATCAAGGTTTCCTTCCAAATTACTTGCATGGAGGTTTGAATTTTGTGAATAAACCATACATAATTTCCAATCTTCAACATTTTCTTCAAAGAATGAGGACATTTGCTAATAGAAACAGGCCACTCCGTAACTGGGAAGATATCAATTGTTTCACTGAAGACGAATTTAAGTATCTGACATCAATCTCAAAAAATCATTTTCGACAATTACTAGAATTTTGTGATATTGTTGAACAAGGTGGCAAGAGAAGAAATGTCGAAAGAAAACATTTGCTGACATTTTTGATCAAAATGAAACATGGAGTTTCAGATGAGTTTTTGAAAATATTGTTCAGTTATCCTTCTCGACAAACAGCAAGCTTCATTATTTCTAATGTGAGATTATCTCTTTTACAAAGGTTCGTACCGAACAATATTGGATTTAATTCAATAACAAGAGAAAATTATATTAACAGTCATGTATCCCCTTATACAAATCAACTGTACAATCCCACACCAGATATTCCCAAAGCAATAGTTTATATAGATTGTACCTACAATAAAATAGAAAAGAGCAGTAACTTCCGGGTATTGAGGCAATCATTCTGTTTCCACAAGAATGAACACTTGGTCAAACCAGAGATCATAGTTGCCCCCGATGGATATATCTTAGCAATCAACGGGCCGTACTTCGCAGATGCTAGGAATAATGATGCAAGTGTTCTAAATCACGAATTACAAGTTGATTTGAATGGAATGAAAACATGGTTTCAAGAAGGAGATATTGTGATAGTCGATAGAGGCTACAGAGATTCAATCAATAGTCTACAAGAACTTGGCTTGCATTACTATATGCCACCATTTCTACCGCCGAATCAAAGGCAATTAACGACAAATGAAGCCAATCAGGCACGTTTAATAACCACTACTAGATGGATTGTTGAAGCTAGAAATGGACATTTTAAGTCAATTTTCAAATTTTTTCGTCAACCCATAACAGCAATACATGCTGCGAAGCTACATGACTATTACCTGATTGCTGGCGCTCTTATAAATAAATTCCATCCATTGATAAATATGCCTGGAACGTTGGATACGGCCACACAAATGTTGGTTGATTCCAATGATGTCAACATTGTTCAGGCACGAGTTGAAGCTGAAAACCTCCGAACTAGGAATGGTCGATGGATTCGTTTAAATCAATATCATATACAATCGTTTCCTCGCCTTGATATTGAATATTTAAAATTACTTACTGGAACATATCATTTACACTTGGCTGCGTCATATATCCAAGATACAACTCGTAGAGATGGTGAAGTAGACAACATTTTAGAAGTCGATGAGTTACATGGGGAACCCAATTTCCTAAGATTCAGAATATTTTCTCGGTTCAGGAATGCTGCTAAACACATGCTTTGGGTTGTTTTCACTGAAAGAGGTGACGAAAATCTAGAAGATCCTGCTCTCCCCATTACGGGGTATTATTGTACTTGTGAGTCCGGTGCTAGGACTTTAGGAACTTGTGCGCATGTTGCTAGCGTGATATGGTTTTTGGGGTACGCTAGATATCAAGAAAACATACATTTTCCATCCAATCGTCTTTTAGATTCCATAGGAGATGCTGCAAATAGAATGCTTCCAGAGGACATGGATATCGGTCCAGAAATAGTTTAATTTTATTGGTTATTGGTAAGAATCTCCTTCTAATTCGTATTTGATAATGTTTTTTGATTAGGGAAAAATTCAGTTATCCATCATTGATTTTCCTTGTTGTATTGTCATGCACATGCTCGTGCCAACCCAATATCCGAAAGATATATCACATCCCGTTGAACTTCTATCAATTTATGTATAGATTATATATATATATATATATATATATATATATATATATATATATATATATATATATATAGAAGTAAATAGAGTGATTTATGTTTTGATTCCGAGAGCCACCATCATCTGTCGACAGCTGTTTCGTGGTTTCCCACTCATCAGGACAGCTTTATGGTTGCTCTCGATTCCATGGTTCATGCCAAATTAAGTTTCAACTAGTGACTGTAGATGTCACAAGTTACTTCCTGTTATATATATATATATATACAGGGTGTTAATTAAGTACGTTGACAAACTTCGGGAGGTGATTCTTTGAAGGTTTTCAGGACGAAATGTTCATATAAACATATGTCCCAAACGGCTTGGTTTTCGAGATACAGGGCGATAAAAATACATTTTTTTTCAAGATTTTTTAGAGTTAACTTCGACATTTTCTACAATAATCAGTTCAAATTAGGCAAGTACAATCCATTCAATAGTACGCACGATACAAAATAATGCATTTCTCAAATAATTCACAGGGTCCTCCTTTTTTCAGAGTCAAGCTTTGTTCAACCCTTCAGAATTTTTTTCCGCCGCCACTGACATATTATGAGAAAGGAATAAAAACAAATAAATATAAACACGGTAGTATTGTGGTGGTAAAACCATGAATTACTAATGAATATTCTAACTATGAAAGGCAGGATTATGAATCTTTGAATAGGAGATTATTTTTTTTTGTTCCAAATTGAACTTTGCAACATTTTATCGCTGGGTGGAAATTCAAGGTCCCCCCGAGCTTTTTATTCCATCCTTAGTCATTAACAGCGAGGCAACAGTATCAGTATTCAATTTATTGAGCAAAGTCACGATGTCACGAATTACGATGTCACAAACAACTTTTACCTACATTACAGTTTACAGTAGTTCTCGGCTGGATAAAGAGAAACTATCCCATAAATCTGGACCTTAGAATTGAAAGGGCGGGTGTCCATCTTTGGCCAATAATGGGTTAGGCAACTAAATGTACATAAAATCGTTAGATCTAAACAGTAATGATGAAATGGCGGCTGTCCCACGTACCAATACAGTTTTTGTAGTCGGTTGTCCATATTTTGATCAGTTTTGAAAGGTCGTATGTGGGACAACAGGCTTTTTAGTCCTTACGATTGATTAAAAAAAGGCGGCTGTCCTAACAATGAGGACATCTGCCTTTTAAAATTCTCACAGAATAGGAGGACATGCGCCTTTTTAAAGATAAGGTTAGGTTAGTAATATAAAAAAATATTGTGTTTATTTGTGTGTTAACAGTTCATTACATTATTTTGAGAATGTATTCCAACACAAGAACTAATCGAATATTGCAACAAGCATTATTACAAAATAACGGTAAGTCAAATAATCATAATCGAGTTAGTTTTCTCAATACCTAATTTATTATAGATCAAAACACCAAAGAGATTACCAAAAATGAGGTTATGTGCTGTGCCGATAAAGCTAATCAAGAGGTTTTAAATGTTTCTGATCATGACGATGAGCCTAGGCAAGGCAGAAGCAGTTATAACGTCTTCGAAGACAAAGAGAACATGAGATCCTTCATTGAATTGAGGCCAGTGGTGGATATTATTGTTGGTGAGAAAGAACAGCGGGAAAATATTACCACAGCGATGGTGGAAAGTGACGATGCCTCTCGGCATTCTGATAAAGATCCAATTACCGGATTTTCTGATGATTCTCTAGAGGACAGGAACTATGAACCTGAAACGGGTTCAAATGATTCCAATCGAGATAATATAGAAGATTTCGATGGAGACAACGTTGACACAAATTTTGTAGCAGGACAACGAATTAATAAACAAGAGAAAGAGCAAAGGAAATCGAGAAAGAGAACAAGGCAGCCTTGTACCTGGAAAATTAACGTGGCTAAGCAAAAGAGGTTGATGGGAGAGGAATATGAAGGGCATAAGAAGAAAATTAAAAGGAAGAAAGAAATAGGTCCAATATGTAATAATTGCAAATTAAATTGTGCTACAAACATCTTAGACGAAGTGAGAAAAAATATTCATGAGAGTTTCTGGAAAACTAAAACAGACTGGAAGCAAAGAAGACAGTTTTTGGCACAAAGTGAGGATGTAGTCCCTATTCAAAGACGCCGACCACGAAGTGGTTCGCAGAACAACCGACGACAACACAATTATATATATAATTTATTGGACAATGGGATTAAAAAAAAGGTCTGCAAAAAATTTTTTCTCAACACGCTTTCAATCTCCGAAAAAATGATTCGTAACGCTGTACAGAAATGCCTTGAAAATTCCGCAGGGTTGGTTGAAACGAATCAGGTTTCTAACCACAAACTTGATGATATGGCAGTAGGCTTAGTTCGTGAAAATTTTTTCTCAACACGCTTTCAATCTCCGAAAAAATTATTCGTAACGCTGTACAGAAATGCCTTGAAAATTCCGCAGGGTTGGTTGAAACGAATCAGGTTTCTAACCACAAACTTGATGATATGGCAGTAGGCTTAGTTCGTGAACACATTACATTGTTTCCGAAAATTGATAGCCATTATTCAAGAAATAAATCGGATAGACAATATTTAAATCCTCAACTTAGTATTACTGCTATGTACAAACTGTACAAAGAGTGGTGCATAGAAAAACAAGTAGAAAAAAAGCATATTGTTAAAGAACATAAGTATCGTGAAATTTTTTCTACTGAATTTAATTTACACTTCAAACCTCCCAGTATAGACAGGTGTGATACGTGTGACCATCTAGAAAATTTGAAGCGTAATGTTCTGAATGATCCGGAAGCAAAAGAAGAGGTAGAGAGAACTTTGAAGGAGCATATTGAGGAATCAAACAGAAGATATAAACTAAAAAAGGAGGATAAAGATAATTTGAAAGTAGCTCAAGGAGAGGTAGTAGCGATGATGGATTTACAAAAATGTCTACCAACCCCATTCTTATCAAACTCCAAGACATTTTACTTAAGACAGCTTTGGACGTTTAACTTAACAATATACTGCGACACCCTCAAGAAGAGCTATTGTTTCTTATGGGATGAAACTATAGCTAAGAGAGGTGGCAATGAAATTGCTTCATGCATATTAAAATTCATAAAATTATTGCCACTGAGCATAAAAGAGGTTACCATTTGGTCAGACAATTGCTCTGGCCAAAATAGAAATTTTCAGTTATTTTGTATGCTTCTGTGGGCTGTTCAAAATACACATGTTACTGTCATCCAGCAAAAGTATTTGTTAAAAGGGCATACTCATAATGAAGCTGACACTGTACATGCAAGGATAGAAAAGAAGAAAAAACAACTTCCTACCATGTCAATATCAGTTCCCCATGAATGGGCTCAATTTATTAGAACAATCCCTTCACTTACTGACTCAGTATATGAGATGGAACAACATGAGTTTTTTAACTTCAAAGCATTGGGTGTAGGACCTGAATGCTCATTTGTTAAGCGAAAGAAGAACTGTGAAAAGGAACCGTTTTTGTCGTCCAAAATAGTCCAAAATAGTCCATTTGATGGTAAAGAAAGAAGCGCCCGGTATTTTGTATTACAAAACTCGGTTTGAAGAGACGAACTTCAAATCTGTTAATTTCAACAGAAACGCAAGATCTGTAAAATCCAAAACAAGTCTCAAAGTAATAACTGGTCAGCTTTTGGCTGTAGATAAGAAGAAACATGATAATTTACAGGAGTTACTTCAGTGGGTGCCCACAATTTATCATGATTTTTATAAAAACATAAAAGTGAAAAATAATGACAACAGCGATCCAGATGATAGTGATGACGACCAGTAGTAATGTTTTTTTTATTTCTGTTTCTGCTGTTCTCTTTGTTAATATTTAATTTTTTATCATGTATTATCGAAAGTGCATGTTTTAGTTTTGACTTCAGAAAATTTTTTGAGAGTTTTTTATTTTTTAATGAAATACACAATTGAAAAGACTTGTGTCCGTTTTTAATGTCTAACGAATAAAAATTTCAAAAAGTCGGTTGTCCATAATTATTCAATTACTATTACAAAATTATTATTTTTTCAAAATATTGTCAATAATGCTTCTTGATGACTATGATATCTGACCCATTACAAAATATTTTTCAGATTAGGCAAAAATTGAGAAAGATAGACCATATATTAGGTTGAGTATCGAAATGAGTACCACTTTATTTGGCCCTCCTTTAAAATTTGCAGAATGTGACAACCGCCCTTTCAATTCTAAGGTCCAGAAATACTAGTTGAGACTTTGACCACTAGATGCTGAAAGAGTTCGACTGAATGAACTAGCAGAACTAGCAAGCACATACCTACAGTGCTTTTTTCTAGTAGATGGCGTGTAGTGTTTTGCATTTTAAAGCACACTTTCATAACAAAAATGTTGACAAATTCAATTATTTCTTTGGGAGAGTTCTATTACTGGCAATTACTCGCATCAAAAACATTACTTGCAATTTTACTGGCAAGGCCTTTGATTACTTGCAAATACCAGTAATTACTGGCAAATCGGCAACCCTGTTTCGGACTTCTACCAAAGTTTTTTATGCATCACCTTGAATATTTCTTTACTTTTATGCTGGATTTATGCAGCAATCTTAAAGGCAGGACCACATATACGCGGTGGCGGTAGCGGTGGCGGTGGAGTACGCGGTGGCGTTCAGACGTAACATGTACAATCAAATAGGCCGTTGCACACTTGTCGTAACATGTCTACGGTCAGAGCGGTACGGCAGCGTTCTAATTCACGGTGGCGGTGAAACATGGGCTGTTGAGTTCGACCGCTATTGAAACGCGTACCGCTCGCAAAAATGTCTATAATTGAAGAAAGTGTCACTGAAAAAATTATAGAACATGTAAAGAAATGCAGGGTGTTATACGATTTATCTCATCCTCATTACAAAAATATTCGGATTAAGAATAAAGCATGGGACGAAATGGCAAAAAGTTTAAATGTTGAAGGCATGGATGGTAAGTATGAAATATTAGTGTTATTGTGTATTGGTAATTTATTATGTTGTTATGTTATGTCAATATAACTCACTGTTTAGTAACATTAAACACTACAAGCTATTGAAATAATCAACAAATTGATCACGTAAATAAAAAGCATAATTAGTTGCTCTTCGTCTGTCAGCTGGCAAATTATTTAATCCCTGCACTGGTCTTGGATCATATTCAGTTAGATGATGAAAATGTTCGTCTACATTCTTTGATCGTAGAAAATTGTGGAGAACACAAATAGCTTTCACAATACTTATTGCAGTTGGAACTTTCATTTCTAGAGGGCTAAAAAATAGTCGCCACTTTTGAGCCAAAATTCCAAAAGCGTTTTCCACGACTCGACGAGCTCGGCATAGGTGGTAATTAAATTTTTCTTTTCTGGCGTCCTGGCGTGCTTGTCGATAAGGAAATGGTCTCATTAAGTACAAGCTTAATGTAAAAGCTTCGTCACCAACTAAGACACAAGGAAGTGGCTCATCCTTCCCAGGCAAAAGTTTATTGGCAGGAATGTTAAAGGTTCCATTTTCAAATTTTCGACCCATATTTGAAGCTTCAAAAATACCACCATCACTATTTTTTCCATAGGCTCCGACATCGATGGAAATGAATTTATAGTACGGATCCACAACTGCCATTAACACTATCGAAAAAATTTTCAAGTAACAATAATGTAGGGATCCACTGTTTTTGGGGCACTTTATAGTTACATGTTTGCCGTCTATACTTCCTAGACAGTTAGGAAAGTTCCATATATCCTTAAAACCGGAAATTGAAGTTTCCCAAATTTCTGTAGTGGGTTCTGGCATATAAATTGGTTGCAGTCTCGTCAAAATTGCGCAACATACTTCTTCAACAATTTTTGAAACCGTAGAAAATCCCATTCGGAAACTGTGTCCAATGGTTTTATATGAATCTCCTGTTGCTAGAAATCTGAAACAAAATAATATTTTTTTTTTGTTTGTAGGGGAACATATTAAAAAGAAGTGGAAAAATTTACGCGATAATTATGCCAAACATCTTAGATCAGAAAAAACGACAACTGGACAGAAAGCATCAGTAATTTGTCGTTATAAGAAGTGGCCATGGGCTCAACAAATGGAACCATTTCGGCCATTCCTCCGGTTTGCAACAACGGAGTCTAATATTTCTCGTGCAGGTATATCGTCTGATATATTAGAGTCGACTCAAGAAGAGTCGCCAGCTGATTCACCAGTCAATTCTTCAGAAATACCAAATGACGAAAACTCAGTTACTGACTACGAAGTGGAATTGTCAGTGAATACTTTTCAACGTACAGAAACAGAAGACATAGAACAATTACCCACACCTCAAACTAGCAGAAAAAGGAAGGTTACTAAAGTCACACCCTCTTCACAACCAACTGGTACTGAAAAAATATTAAGTTACCTTCAAAAAAGGTCGATGGTAGCAGAGTGCGATGAAATAGACAAAATATTCTTGGGCTATGCCGCAGCTGTGAGGAAATTATCTGTTCGAAGACAAACAATGATAAAATTTGGTATTGCTAAGATGATTATGGAAAACGAATTGGAACAGCAACAGGAATTCCCAACTTCGTCTGTATGCAATATTTCAAACTCGAATGCGCATTCATTGTCGGTCATGAGTTCTCCAGAATATTCGTATCAGGTTCCAAATGTTCCAAATACTGAAACAATAACCTCACAATCACTATCGTCCACTGCTACTTGGTATGAAAATTTTGGCAATAGTAATATTTAACTTAAATTTATTTGTTGCTGGGTTTCTACGTTTCTTCTGTTATTGTGTACTACGTTCCTGGCCAGTATTCAGAATTTTTTTTTGTGTTCTTACGTATTTTTGATATTCAACATAAATATACTACGATATGCACTATTTTTTTTCTGCGTTTGATTTCACTACTACCTAGTCAACAGTAGCATCTTAGAAGTAAATTTAAAACTACAAACTTAATTTGAAAGTCTTGTAAACATTGGATTTTTTATATTTGTATGTTGCATTCTCAAATATAACTCCGCTAAATCGTGAAACGTGAATCGAAAACTCTAATTATTTTTAAATCATCGACTCTTGATTTCATTTTATTTCAAATGAATGTACTGACCTTAAGGTAACTGCAAGCCGCTCTACAGGTTCTATTGGTTCCCTGAATTTACTGTGTTGTTTTCTTATATCATTCTCTATACGTGCTAATATTTCATCAAAGCATTCAAAATTCATTCGAAAATAAATATAAAACCGTTTCTCATCCATTCGTAGCTGTTTATATAACGTGTGGAATTCCCCTTCCTGAAGACGCGTCTGATTTATTTCATGAACCCATTGTTTTTTCCTAAAATAACATTAAGAAAATTCAATTTTTAATCCAACACATTTGAACAAAAATGTACCTTCGGTTCCTCTGATGGAGCAACTCCCGTTGTTCTTCTTCATTGGCAGCTGCCAAAAGTAATACTTCCTCTTCGAAATCCATAGGATGGATAAGTATATCTACCCAATATTATTCACAAATGGATGTTTTGAGAGACTATACCGCATGAGCGACCGCATTGCTACCGCTCATGTATGTGTTTAGTGATTACCGCCACCGCCACCGCTGTCGCCATCGCCACCGCCACCGCTGTCGCCATCGCCACCGCCACCGCGCATATGTGGGCCTGCCTTAAGTCATAAGGAAGAATATTCGTCAATGATTGGTTGGAATATACGGACCAACCAATAAACATAAAGTGCAGCTAAAAGGCGTACAGGCATGCGCAATAGATTTATAACAAATCTAGCTCCCGCACTTATTAAAACAACTAAAACATTGTCCAAACAATACGCCAAATACCCATGTACTTTACTACTAGTTCAACATATAGGTATCAACTAAATCGAAGTAAACCTTAGGTAGGTATTTAAAATATTTTATTAATCACCACATTGTGTCTATAGATTATACAAACTTAGCATGTCCATAATAAAACTGAAAAAACTCCAAACACTGCACTGTATCTTGACTTAAGAATTTTAAATACCTAATTAACACAAACTAATACGTCGCAAAAGAATTGAATAGAATGAAAAGTAGTAAAAGAACAGAAAAAACATGATAACTACCAACATGAAAATTTTAAATTTGTATGACACAGGTTAGTGGTTTAAACAATGAATATTTAAATTATTATGACTGTACTTGTGAATGTTGGACACTCGGCTATTTTCGACTTAGCGCCATCCATTGGCGAATGTGAAACAATAATGAATCAGTTTCTATGCATCTTGGCATTACGAAAACAGTTGAAAATGGTGCACTATTGCATATGGTAAGACATTGAATACTTTTTATCAGTTCAACCAAATAATTATAGATGTCGCACCCTTCGCACAAATTGCGAATGAATATTGATAGTAAATTGAAAAATTCGAAAAGGGGAATATGGCGTAATGTAATTCACACTACATTCAGAATCGAGTGCAGATCTGAGGGGTGGGATTCCGTGAGCCATGGAATTCTATTTTTCATCGAATAAATGAGGTGTCAGTCAAGGAGACTAAAATTTAACAAGGAGAGTTTAATCCTCATAAGATAATGGGGACACTAGTAGAAAGAGATGAAAGAACATTTGTGACGTAGTTGGACGTGTCATGGCCGCCGTTCTCTATAGACAGTGACGGACTAGCTCTTGGTATATGAGAGTTACTGTTAAAGAGTTTTGTTGCTTGGTTCGACTTCGACTCTGTGCTCATATCCAAGTACGTCACTAGGACGCGTTGATGCTACAAAATTCAGATTGGCTAGAGCTTATTAAACCCTCCTTGTTAGTTTAGTCTCTTTGAGTAATTCCCGAATTTTCAACTCAGGCCCAATTGTACAGTCATAGTTTAAGCTACGTTCAACTGAACTAAGCTCAGAGAAGAACCGGGTTCAGAAATATTTTTTCCGTTGTACACTCCATATTTGAGCTCGGGTTTACTAAACGCAGTTCAAGAAACTATATATTATGATTGACAGATAAAAGTGCCTAATATACAGATTTATCTCGTAATTATACTAATTCCTAGATATGGGTGTCTAATAGACAGATATAATCTATCTAGAGGACTGATATTAGATGTGTCTATTAGACTGATGGTATTATCAGTCTAATAGACTGGTATCATCTTTTTAATATACTTATATTATCTGTCTAATAGACAGATATTATTTGGCTATTAGACACTTATATCTAGGAATTGGTATAAATATTATAATTCCCAGATAAATCTGTCTATTAGACACTTATATCTGTCAATTATAATAACTGTCTAATAGACTTATATTATCTGTCTTTAGACACTTATATCTAGGAATTAGTTTAATTAGTATAATTCCCAGAAATCTGTCTATTAGACAATTATATCTTTCAATTATAACTGTCTGATAGACAGATTTATCTGGGAATTAGAAAAAATCACAACATCTGGCGCTTCTACGCCTTCGTAAGAATATCATCTTGCTGTTGATCCATTATTTTATTATTTCAGCACACAACGATGAGAACAAAAATAACTATCAATTAAAAAAGATAAAACTTTGAATCAGTTTTAGTTTACAGCGTTAAACAATCAAACATCAGTGCTACCAGTTTTCAGACTTGAGAGGTTGATGGTTGAACGTTTGACGCAGCAAAACCTCGGTTCAAGCTACTACCAAAATCCACAGCTCAAGTTAAGTTTACAAAATGAAAAATGACAGCCACTGAACCAAGCTCAGCACTGAACCTGCTCTGTACAACTGAAATTGAAATTAGAACTAAGCTTAACGCTGAGCTAAGCTTAAACCCAAACTGTACAATTGGGCCTCAGTTTGCCAACTTTTAGTCTTGGCATTTAAACTCACCTCCATTACAGAGTCCAATCATAGAGCGCTTATGCCGTGCACTTTAGTGACATTTTTTTATAGGTCCATTCGTCTGGTTCTTGGTTTAGTGTGATATACTCTGCATTTTGAGTAGCGTTCAGTGAAGACACACGAAGGATTGTGTCAATAACATTGGCAAACGAACACTAAAATTAGGAGTAAATTACACCGAGTGTAGAAAAGTGTTGCATACCGAAAGATCCTAATTGGTTCTGATCAGCATAAGGATCACGAGACTAGACTAGATCAAATCGACTTGACTCGTTATCGTGTCTATGAAGTTGTTCACGAACGTCGATCGAATATGGAATATGCTATCTTAACTAGAGAGTTAAGTACAATCGAGTACTAGATTCCATATTCGATCGACGTTCGTGAAAAACTTCATAGATGCCATAACGAGTTAAGTCGATTTGATCGAGTCGAGTCTCGTGATCTCTACCCAGGGGTGGGATTACGAACACTCGATACGAAAGCTGTCACGATCCGTAGGATAGGACGATGTAAGTTCTCGATTCGAAGCGAAATCGAAATTAAAAAATTTCTTTGAATAGAGATAGAATGGAATTATATTTATCATATAGACCATAGATATCGACTCAAGTTGCAATATTTTATGAATTATATTGGTTTTCATTATTGCTCAAATCTGACATGTGTCAACACGCGACAGATCGAGTGTTCGTAAATTCACCCCAGGGCAAATTGATGCTGATATGGGCACTCTGGGGTTAGATTATGAACACGTGATATGAAAGCTGTCACGAACCGTAGGATAAAACGAAGTTAGGTACTGGATTTGAAACCAAATTGGAATTATGAAATATTTTTTAATCAAGAACATCTGTTATGATAATGAATCAAGAAATAATTTCAAGTTGAGTTGAGGTAGTAAAGAGACGTCATGAACAGAAAGGACAAGCACTAGATATCATGTAGAGTCGCATCGTATTTTGAATCGTATTGGGATTCATAATTGCACAAATCTAAATGAATGTCGAGCAACGTCAAACTCGCTACGGATCGGTTTGGCAACACTGTAAAAGTTGGATACTTCTTTTCTGTAAACTATATTATAATCCTCGTTTATGTCCCCATACCTTTTGTTTGTGATGTTTGTCCTATTAACATTTTTAGCACGGAATACAAGTATACCACGTCACAGTCGACACACTATACGAAGAAGAGCACAGTGGATCTTGTATGCGAGTACAGTATTGCTGCGAACAAGAAGACAGTATTCTAGGACGAAGCCCTTATTGCCCAAGTGATAAGGGGAGAGCTGGATAATAGCGCCGTTAGGAAGCTGATCCAAGAATTCATAGAGAGAGAGAGAGAGAGAAGTTAGATATTTCTTTTATCCATGATAGCCGCTGTTGGATGACCATATTTTTTTATTTGTGCAAGATTTAAGGAAATTACTCAATTAATTTTGGTAAGTTATATGTTTAACTGAATATTGAGGCCAAATTAATTAATTGTACGTTTAAACTCTGGTAAATATGTGTTAGTTGAAAAATAATTGGTGACTTGTGACTACCTTCAACACCAATTTGATATGTTTTACGACGCTTGCCTTTTATATAAATAGAAATTGCATCAGCTTCAACACAAGGAAGAAAATAAATTGGAAACACCTTTACATTATACGATAATAACCAACATGAAAGACTTTACTGATTCAGTACTCCTAACATCAAAGACTTTCCAGATTTTGAATCATATTCATTATGTAGGAGAATCCAAGCACTCCAATGTCAGATGGAACAAATCTTATCGATAACGTCGTTTTATAGGTATTACAAACTAAAATATTACAAACTATCACATTCAAAACAATACCTGCTGCTGCTGCAGAACTCGAACGTTTTCATGTTGTTTTCTGTATTATAAGCATGCTTGAAGCTTTCTGAATATCATTTGAGATATGGAATAGCTCTCAGGGACTACTGTAAATGTAGTCAACAAATCTTTCATTCTGTGTTTGTTTTTTAGAAATAAGCAGATCCAGGAACCCAGGCAAAGTAGGAGCCTATCTGCGAGTCTATTGGACCACTGTGTTTAGGTGAGAGAATTCACACTTAACATTTTTATTGCAAACTGTTTACACACCCTCATGTATCTAGCAGAACCATTTTTGAAAAAACCATAAAAATGCTTATCTTTAAAAAAAAACGTCCAACATTTTTATTATTAATAATAATAATACCTCAAACATGCAAAGGAGTAGGTTTATTCAAAAGCTTAGCCAGTGTGAGTAGAGGATGGCCATTATATAATTTTTTACTATTTTGTTAGAGGGGCCTTATCAGTTTTTTGGTGGCGTATTCACTTCGGTGCTGTAGAAAAACAAAAAATCTATCCTATTGTGTTCATTAGGATTGGCTTCTTGCACAGGAAATGTGGTCACTTATCAAAATTTAGATATTTGAGAAACATTTTCAAGAGTGCCAGGACATAAACTTACATCAAGTGTTAGAGGAAACTCAAGTGACAGATATTTATTTTGCTGTTTATTAAAAGCAAATAGGCTATGGTACATTATTTTATCAAAATTTTCCACCGGACTTGCTATAGATTTACTACCTCAAGAGACTCTCACAATGTTCTAAGAATATTGCAGGATTTTTCTCTTTGTTTGGACGAAAACATAAAATGTTTACCAAATGAAAGTATATTATGTTCCACTTTTGGAATACATGAATAGATGAGAAAGTACACTGAATGGCATCTGAATCACAGTTTTCAAAGAGATGTAGTCATTACGCTAAAGGTCGGGAAATCATAAAATTAACTACCTTTGTTCTTTTTACGGTAGACACAGACAAACCTTACTTGAATGTAATTTCATTAAAGAATATTCAATTCAAATGGCTTTCATCCAAGATCCTTCTGCCCATCATATAATATACTAATTTAAAGTACTTTTTTTAAACGATTGTCAATAATCTGACCTAGACCATCGAATATAATTCGATTCAAAATGGTATCTACATAAACTTATAAACTAGAAAATTGGGGTCTGCAAGAATTGCAAAGGTTATAAACAATTGAGTACAAAAAAGAATGATTCGGTATTTTACAAATATTCCAAAAACTTTTTGACTACAATCTTGTATTGGTAGAATACTACGATTACTCAAAACCAAAATTCACAGGAAGCCTAACTATTTTATTTGATCTGATAGAACCACGAATCTAAGACAACGATCCTTATTAAAAAAGTAGATCAAAACAGAAATAATAATAATTATCTGTCCAAAGCTTTTGATTGTATAGATATAAAAATAATAGAAAACAAACTGTATGCATTAGGCTTCAGGGGAAACTTTCTTTGCTGTATATCTTCGTACCTTAGTGCGAGGAAACATCGAAAATAACATATCGGAACTTAAAGACGTTGAACGCGGAGTCCCCCAAGGATCAGTCCTGGTTCCTCTGATATTTTTGCTGTATGTCAATGACCTCCCACTACATATTGAAACTGACCAAACCATGTTATATGCTGATGACACCACCTTGGCCGCAGATGCTGAATCTTTGGCTGAACTGGTTGATAAGCTTAATGTATTGTCCAAAAAATTCACATTATGGTGCAATAAAAACTATTTACTAGTAAACTCCCATAAAACTGTAGCTATGCAATTCTCTACCAGAAATCAGTTGACCAATCACTTCACTATCAGGGTTGGAAGTGAGGATATTCATCTGTCGCCTGTAACTAAGTTTTTGGGTGTAATGCTTGATAGCAATATAGGCTGGGCCCCTAAAATTGACTATGTGTGTAAAAAACTCAATAGTGCTTATTATGCTATACTGCAACTAAAAAATACATTCAATATAGAACAGCTACTACAAGTCTACTATTCACTGGTATACTCACATCTATCATATAATATCGTCCTATGGGGAGGTGCAACCAGTGTTTCTAGAGCTTTCAAGACACAGAAAAGGATAATCAGGCTGATCTTCAAGTTGAATTTCAAACAAACATGTCGAGACCACTTTAAAAAGCATCGAATCTTAACACTCCCATCAATATATATCTTAAAATGTATTTTATATGCCAAAAATAATTCATCTGAATTCTCTAAAAACGAAGATTTCCATAATTACTCAACGAGATATGGCAATCAATTCAGTATTCCTAAGCACTCAACAGCACTCTATGAACAATGCCCAATGTACAATGGAATAAGATTCTTCAATCGTCTTCCATCATCAATAAAAAATACGAAAGATTTCAAACTATTTAGGAGAAATCTAGAGAATTTTTTAGGGGAGAAGTGTGTGTATAACATTTCCACTGATTTTATGTGTTAAAATATCTAATGTGTTAAAGTATTATCTTTTTAACTGTAATTTTAACTTTTTATTATTTCTTGACCTGTCTTAAATCATTTCTATGTGATCAAAAAGATGAATAAAGCTTATTATTATTATTATTATCACATAATTAAAAATGGATTTCATAATCCACTCTTTCGCTTTAACCTATACAATAGGTGTATTCGTCTGCAACAGAAAACAACTACTACCCCTGACGACCGTTGAATTATATCTGTTAGATTCTCGGCAAAGTATTATACAAGAACTACTTTGCAGTGCTCTTTAATTAACATAGCTGAAATTATATTCGATTCAAATGGGAGAACACCTCCGTACCATACTGGTTCTTGCCAATCATCAGCGAGGGCTAGTTCTCTCAGTTGAACCGAACAATCATTTCAGCATTTGTTGGGAGTACTTGAGATGAATTCTGATGTATGTAACCAGCACCTTCTCTAGGTTCCAGAGAGCACTCCGACCATAGCATCTATTTCTTCCGAAGCCAAAGATTCATAAGAATAAAGTTGATACTACTTGACGAAAGACAACTAATCAAATGATTGAAAATGGATTACATAATCCACTCACTTTAACCTATACAATAGGTGTATTCGTCGGCAAGTCTAAAACAGAAAACAACTACTGCCCCTTACGATCGTAGAATTATATATGTTAGATTCTTGGCTAGGTTTTCTGCAAGAACTACTTTGAAGTGCTCTTTAATTACCAAAGCTGAAATTATATTTCGATTCAATTGGGGGAACACCTCCATACCGGTTTCATGGTTCTTGCCAATCATTAGCGAAGGTTAGTTCTCATAATTAAACGGAACAATCATTTCAGCATTTGTTGGGAGTACTAGAGATGAATACTGATGTGTATGTAACTAGCGCCATCTCTAGGTTCCAGAGAGCACTCCGACTATAGCATCTACTGCTTCCGTAGGCAAAGTTTCATAAGAATAATGTTGATACTACTTGAAGGAAGACAACTAATCAAATAATTGAAAATGGATTTCATAATCTACTCTTCCACCTTAACCTATGCAATAGGTGTATTCTTCGGCAAGTCTCCAACAGAAAATAACTACTGCCTCTTACGACCGTTGAATTGTATCTGTTGGATTTTTGGCAAAATTTTCTATAAGAACTACATTGCAGTGCTCTTTAATTACCTTAGCTGAAATTATATTTCGATTCACTTGGGGGAACACCCCCATACCGGTTTCATGGCTCTTGCCAATCATCAGGGAAGGTTAGTTCTCACATAAACCGAACAATCATTTCAGCATTACTTGGGAGATCCCGAGATGAATACTGAAGTATGTATTCAGCGTCATCTCTAGGTTCCAGAGAGCACTCCGACTATAGCATCTACTGCTTCCGTAGGCAAAGTTTTATAAGAATAATGTTGATACTACTTGACGGAAGACAACTAATCAAATTATTAAAAATGGATTTTATAATCCACTGTTCCACCTTAACCTATACAATAGTAGTATTATGCGGCAAGTCTACAACAGAAAACAACTACTGCCCCTTACGACCGTTGAATTATATCTGTAACAATCATGGCAAGGTTTTATACAAGAACTACTTTGTAGTGCTCTTTAATTACCATAGCTGAAATTATTTACTCACAAAAATACGCGATTTCAGTACATGACTATCTTGACTGATTTCCACAGAATTACGCGTTTTCAATACATGACTCTCTTGACTAATTTCTCACAAATATACGCGTTTTCTATACATGACTGCCTTGATGAATTTTCCACAAATATACGAGTTTTCAATTTATGACTAGTTGAATGGACCTTTACAATTACGAAAAATAAATTACAAAACTCGTTTAAATCGATAGTAGTTAGTCTGAAAAGTCCATTTAACAAAACGTTCCATTATTTTTCTTTCATTTAAAAAAAATATCACATTTGAAAGTGTGCCGCTGACGTCACGTTCATCGGAAATATCTCCCACCATAATCCACGTTCCGAAACAGGCAATACCGTTCTCCTTAAAAATATAACTTCTAGCATGATATAAGCCGTTGAAAAATAATCAATACATTGTCACTTGATCAACTCACAGATAAAAATCCACATATTAGCTATTTTTTATTGCATTTGTAACTTTCAAATTTTCTGAACAGACCATCTTTTTGATGAAGAACGAGCATTACAACACAGCAAATCGTAATGACAGTTTTCAACTGTCACAAGTTATATGGAGATGTGAGGTTAATGTTTATTTTATTTACATTCAACAATCAACATTCAACTGATAAATTCGATAATAGTGTAGTGACGTGTTATCATAAACGATTTGGTGTGAATTTATTTGTGTAATTGTGTATTAAAAATATGGAACAAGGCTTCGTGAAGGGAAGTTCGGATAATTTACCGAGGTACAAAGCACCTTTTCGACATGTTCAGTTATTGCAGGGATACATGTACTGGAGATCAGGAATTAATAACAAATTTTAGAATACAAACAACAAAAGCTCTCAAAACTTAGAAAACCGCATTAACCTCAAAAATAAATCAAGGTAGTGTTTGTTGAAGTTTAGATCTGATGGAACTGCTTCACTTGTATCAAATGGGTAGGCAAATGAGTTAGACAGAGACAAACTATTCTTATTGATCGCACCGTGAAACAGACGAAAGAACCCATCTGGTATCAAATGACAACTGTCATATGACACATTATATTTGAATGAGAATTTGGCGCACAACTTTAACAACGTTGCCAAGTTTAGTTTTGATGAACGTGACGTCAAACCACTTTTCTTCTGATTATAGATAAACTAGCGGTCAGAAAAAAAAATCCGAGTGATATTAGCGTATTTACTTTTTAATTTCAGTGTTACCTCTTCTTATCTCTTGGAAAGGCCCATTTACACAAAAATGCGCGTTTCCAATAAGCGAAATGTAAAATTTTTCCAAAATGTTTCGGTTTTGTGAAATATTTTCCAGATTATTGATATTGCGGAAAAATGTTTTTACACATTTTGTAGAATATTATAAGTTGATCAAAATAGGTTCACTGTGAAACTTGAAAATCTGTCGCCATCTTTGAATTTTTGGTGTTTTTATAAAATGAAAATCCATATACCGTTTATTCTTCAATATATGAAAAAATGTCATGAAAACTTTTGGTTAACATCTTTGGGATCAATAAAACTACTCATTTATATTTTCTCGATATCCCGTATACTCTTCGAGTTTTAGGTGTTTTTGGAAAAAATGTGAAATATTTTCCAGACTAATGATATTACGGGAAAAATGTTTCCACAATTTTTGTAGCATCTTATGAGTTCATCAAAAAACGTTAATTGTGAAACTAGACATCTTTGAGTATTAGGAATTTTTATAAAAGAAAATTCAATATTCTGTTTATTTTCCAACATATCAAAAAATGTCATAAAAATTCTTTGTAGACATCTTTGAGTTCAATAAAATTCTTGATGGACATTTTCACGATATCTCGTTTAGGTTTCGAGTTTTTGGTGTCTTTATGAAAAAATGTGAAATTATTATCAAGTCCAAAAATTGTGTTTTTTGTGAGATATTTTCCAGACTATTGATATTACGGAAAAAATGTGTCAACACTCTTTTTAGACGTATGAGATGATCATAAAAGGTATATTGTGGAACTTCAAAATCCGTCGCTATCTTTGAGATATTGTTGTATTTTTTAAAGAAAATCAAATGTTTTGTTTATTTCTCAAAATATGCAAAAAATTCATGGAAACTTTTTGTAGACATATTTGAGTTCAATAAAAATGTTTGAATATATTTTTTCGATATTTTGTTTAGTTTTCGAATTTTTGGTGTTTTTAGAGAAAAATGTGTAATTTTTTCAGGGTCCCTAATTATTCGTTTTTGTGAAATATTTTCCAGACTATTGATTATAAAGAAAAATTGTCTCCACATTTTTAGTAGACTGTTAGAATTTGATCAAAAAAGATCATACGTTAAAATTGAAAATTTGTCGCCATCTTCTAGTTTTTGGTGTTTTTTTTTTAAGATAATCAAATATTTTGTTTATTTTCCAAAATTTGCAAAAATTTCATGTTTTCAATGTTTCGTTTAGTTTTCGAGTTTTGGTAAATTATTAAAATATGTGACATTTTTTCCAAATCCAAAATCTTTCGTTTTTGTGAGATATTTCTGAGACTATCGATTTTACCGAAAAACTGTGTCGACACTTTTTGTAGACATTTATGAGATGATCAAAAATGGTTCATTATGAAACTTCAAAATCTGTCGCTATCTATGAATTTTTGGTGTGTTTATAGAAAAAAAATCAATATTCTGTTTATTTTTCAAGATATAAAAAAATGTCATAAAAACTTTATCTAGACATCTTCGAGTTCAATGAAACGGTTCATTTACATCATCACGATATCTAGTTTAGTTTTCGAGATTGTGGTGTTTTTACGAAAAATGGTGAATATTTTTAAGTCACAAAATCTTCCATCTCTCAATTTCAACTAGTCTTCTCTGATGATTGGCAAGAACCATGACACCGGTATGGAGGTGTTCCCCCAATTGAATCGAAAAATAATTTCAGCTATGGTAATTAAAGAGCACAGCAAAGTAGTTTCTGTAGAAAACGTTGCCAAGAATCCAACAGATATAATTCAACGGTCATAAGGGGCAGTAGTTGTTTTCTGTTCGAGACTTTCCGACGAATACTCGAATAGGTTAAAGCGGAAGAGTGGATTATGTTATCCATTTATAATTATTAGATTAATTGTCTTCAGTCAAGTACGATCGACATTGTTCTTATGAATAATAATTGTTTCCATTAAGAAAAAAAACAATATCATCTTCAAAAAGGCTCTAACATTTTTATTCGAAGAGATAAATCCATGAATCCAAACCGACAACGATCCTTTTAAAAGATATCGATAGAAACAAGAAAAACAATAACATTAATAAAGAAGTATCTATTTAAAAAATATAAAATCGCCTTCAACAAGGCGCTAACTTTTTTATTTGAAGAGATAGATTAATGAATCCAAAACGACAACGATCCTTATCAAAAGTTATGTAGAAACAATAATAATAATAACAGTAATAATGAGGTATCCATTAAAAAAAATGACTTCAAAAAGCCCTAACTTTTTTATTCTATTAATCCAAGACGACAACGATCCTTATCAAAAATGAGAAATTATTTCTAAGTCCAAAATTTTTCGTTTGTGCGTGATATTTTCCAGAATATCGATTTTATAGAAAAAATGTGTCCACATTTTTTAAAATAGACTTCTACGAGATGATCAAGAAAGGTTCATTGTGAAACTTCAGAAGTTGTCGTTATCTTTGAGTCATTGGTGTTTTTATAAATAAAAATCAATAATCTGTTTATATTTCAAAATATGAAGAAATGTCATATAAACTTTCAGTAGAATGAAATTTTTATGTGTTTTAATGAAATGGTTTAATGAAATGGTTCACATACATTTTTTCGATTTCTCGTTTAGACTTCAAGATTTTGGCGATTTTCAAATATTCAATATTTTTTTCTATCATTCCACTTTCAATTAGAGTTTCAGAAAAACGGTATAGAAATATCGATGTGGCTAGTGAAGATTCATCGAAGCATCAATATTTCAATTTATTTCATTAATAAGGTCAATATCTCGACTTTCCATTTTTTTGAAGTATTTCCTGGGCTATTGATTTTACAGAAAAAATGCCATAAACATTGTATATTTTCTGAAGGCGGTGAAAAAAGGTGTCTTGGTAAATAGGGAAAATATTAACTGTTTTCGAGATATTTCGAATTTTCCAAAATTCGTATTTTTAGTTTTCAGTTTTCTCGAGTTTTCTCAGTTTTCCGATTATTTTGTTGAAATATTATCCCAAATAGGCCTTAAATATTTCATTTGAAAAGATAGAGCCATGATTTCAAGACGACAATGACACTTATAAAAAATGTAGATCAAAATAAAAATAATAATTAAGTTTGCATTTAAGAAAAACAAAATCATCTTCAAAAAGGCGCTAACTTCTTATATCAAGAGATAATGCCATGAATAGAAGACGACAATAATCCTTATCGAAAATTTCTATAGAAAAAGGAATAATAATAATAATGACACATTCATAAAAAAAAGAATCGCCTTCAAAATTGCCCTAACTTTTTTATTAGGAGAGATCCTAATCAAAAATGATAAAAAGAATAAAAAAATTAATATTAAGTAATTTCAAAAAATATTGTTCGTGTGATTTTCTTTTTTGTTATTAAAATAATAGATTAACTATAGAAGATACGTCAAGAACACTTCTGGTCGTTTCTATATTTCGTTAATCAAAGGACAAATAGAACTTTTAACTGAAGCTCTATCTCAATCGTTTATTTACTTTTTTACTCTTATTCATATAATTACCTCGAAATTAATTTTTATCAATTTCAAGTCAAAATACATTTTTTCCAGTATTGTCAAAAATAATTGTAAAAAAGTCAATAAAAAAATGATTTAGAGGTTATTAGCTGAATTTTTTTATTATGTAACAAAGAATAAAAATGGCTTGAAGTGTATCTTATTCCCAATAGTTAGAGAAATTTTAACCAAAAGTTGATGCTACATTTAGGTGTTTAGATAGTAACACATTTTTGTATTTCTCAATATTCATAATTAATCAGTTAAATAAATTATTTTGATCATAATTCTGATTTGGTCGATGCGCATACAATGGTCACTTCGCGTTTTTTATTCCAACTTTCACCTCTAAATAAAAATTATAAATTTCGTCGGTATTATCTCAAGTGGTCTAAGAAATATTCCTAACAAACCAAACCGATATTTTGTGTTTGCTCAATTTATGTAAGTTTTGCATTTTTTATCGATCCCAATTTTTCAGTTGAATATATTTTCTATATACCATTTTGAATTGAATGAAACCAAAATCATGATTTTAAAATCGAATTTTAGTTTTCGGGGGGTGTCCATTCGATCAACCAGAACTATTTTGTCGATACTCCAATAATAAACTTTTCTCCCATATGATACATATTTTACGGCGGACACTGTTTATATTCAAAACGGTAGGATTTGATCGGTGATAACGCTAAAATTAATATTTTCTTCTCTTGCAGGTTAGAGACAATTGAACTCTTTAGTGTTAGTTTGGTATTCAGTGTTTAGTTTTAGTTTTTGTATTACTTAGATTTAGTTTTAGTATTACTTAGATTTTGTTTTTGTATTACTCAGTTTTCACTTTTTATTTACGTTAAGGTTAGTATAAGTGCAGTTCTCAACATGCCAAGAATGAAGAAACAGTCGTCAACAACAGTTAACAAATTAAAAAAACTCAAAGCCAATGCCAATTCTCTCCTGAAGGATGAAAATGTGACGAATCAACCATTCTTGTCAAGGGAAGAAAAGCGAAAAGAAAAAAGACAAGAGATAACGGCAGGAAAGAGAAAACGCACTGATTGTTGGGCAGAGGAACTGAATAGGAAACGTGTAAAACGTAACGAAGAAATACACAGATCTCAAGAGCAAACACATGACCGGGAAAGGAAAGCTTCGTTACGAAAAAATGAAACTTTTAAGGCTCGAGAAAATGCCGCAGAACGTGAACGTAAAGCCTCTTTACGTGATAATGAAAAATTTGTTGATAAGAAACTAAAAATTAATTTGAGAAGAGATGAAATCTATAGATTTCTTAAACAAGAAACTGACAGAAAACGAATAACTAATTTGAAACAAAACGACAAATATCGAGTAAACAAAAAGTTGTCAGAATCAGTCAAAAATCGTTCACATCAGATTGATTCAAGTCAAATGAATTCTGTAATGCCACTCACAGAATTTGAAATGTTGATCAAAGAAGGACCAACAGAATCGTGCAATTGCTGTTTGAGATTAATATTTCCGAGACTCGCACGTACGGTACAAAAAGATTCCATAATTGAAAAGTTTGGCTTGACGTTTGCCGAACAAGTGTATTACGAGCAGCATAATGACACTTTCTGTAGTACTTGTGCCGCCGATGTCAAAAGAGGAGATGTCACAACATACTGTCACCAAAATTACAAAATAATATTTGATATACCTCCTCAGCTGAAAGGTTTGACAGTTTTGGAAGAAAGGTTAGTGTCTCCCAGAATACCTTTCATGCAGATCAGGAGATTGGGCTACGATAAGCAATGTAGCATCAGAGGGCAAGTCGTAAATGTACCGATGGAAATAAGTACGACAGTTAGAGAACTACCAAGACACATCGACGATACCCATACTATACAGTTGAAACTGATGAGAAAAATGTCTCATACACACGCATACATGACTGAAACTATTCGCCCAAAGAAAGTTTTGGATGCTCTCAAATATTTGGTAGATCAGCCTCTGTACCGAGCTGAGAAAATAACAATTTCTCAAAAATTTTTAAATTCTCAAAGTTGTCAGCTGATTCTCCTGACGACTTGACTGTAGATTTGTGTGATGATTCATCAGAATCTGAAGATGATGCAAAATCAATATTGTCATCAAATAATTCATCAGTACATGATAATTCTGTCTGTTCAAATCCAAGTCTTCATGATATTGAATTCGACAGTGATGACGAATTAGAAGAAGAAATCTTAAAATTCATCGAAAATAATCCGTTGAATTTCGGCGACGATGACTTGGATGAATTCGAAAGAGAAGACAAATATGCCTATCTAAATCCAGCAGGCGAAGAAACTTTGCTCGATAATACCAAAATCGAGAATATAGCTTTTGCACCTGGAGAGGGACAGTTACCGATTCATCTGTTATACGATGCGAATGCCGAAGAATTGTCATTCCCAACAATATTTTGTGGCAACTCGAAGGAATTTAAGACCAGATTTAGTTATTCCCAAATCGCCAAACTGCAGGCCTCGCACCGCGATAGACGATTCGCGCGCACCGATTTCGTGTTATACATGTTCAAAAAAGCATAAATGATCGCGATCGTCGATAGGGTTTCCATGGCCATTCGAAAAAAAATCGCAGGTAAAGATGCATATACCGCTGGACAAGTCAGTAACAAAGATTTCATCGCCAAACTAGTACAGGCCGATGAAGGTTTCCGTTTTTTGAAAGACATACGGACTTCTCCAGCCCATTGGGAAATGGAAAAAAGAAAATTAGTAGCGATGATTCGCCAATTTGATATTCCCACTTTATTCATAACTATATCTGCCGCGGAAACCATGTGGCCAGAATTATTGGTTATCTTGAGTAAAGTTGTGGATAACAAAATCATAAGCGAAGTCGAAGCCAGTCGTTTAAAATATAATGAGAAAACACGCCTTATAAGAAGCGACCCGATAGTATGTGCAAGATACTTCAATAATCGATTTCAGTTACTCTTGAAGCACCTAAAGAGTAACGAGGGCCCTTTCAAAGATAATCCTATCACACATTATTACTACAGGGTGGAATTTCAACATAGAGGTTCGCCACACGTCCACGGATTATTTTGGTTGGAAAAGGCTCCCGTTTATAACCCCGAAAGCATGGATTCGAAAAAGGAAGTTGCAGCATTCGTAAATAAATACATTAATTGCAATGCTGATAACGTGTTGGTCAAGATGTTGTAAATTATCAGGTACATCATCATTCGAAGTCATGCAAGAAAATGGTGAAAGACGTTGCAGTATGTCGTTATAATATACCATTTTTCCCGTCAGACGTAACGTTGATTC
Source organism: Chrysolina oricalcia (assembly GCA_944452925.2). Lineage (NCBI taxonomy): Eukaryota > Metazoa > Arthropoda > Insecta > Coleoptera > Chrysomelidae > Chrysolina > Chrysolina oricalcia. Next base: position 44,938,201 of record OX101823.2, on the reverse strand, counting down.
TCGAACCTAATAAGCTGAAAATATCGAACGAAAAGCAAATTCGATTCAAAGAGTTATTGGGCAAAATTACAAGTTACCTCAATGCTAATAAGACAGATATAACATTTCCGGACTTTTTGCTCAAATTTAATACTAATCCCGCAGAATACCGGGAGTTATTGAGGAACGTTATTAAAAAACCGACCATAGTCTTGAAACGAGAAGTGAAGGACTGCAGGGTGAACCCCTTCAATGCAGAAATTTTACGGTTGCAAAAATCCAATATGGACATTCAGTTTGTTCTCGACCCATTTGCATGTATGGCGTACATCATAAACTATATCAATAAACCCGAAAGAGGGGTGTCGAAACTTATGAACGATGCTATACGTGCAATCGATTTCGGTGACTTGACAATAAAAGATCAGTTGAAGAAGATAGGTTACATTTTTCTGAATGCTAGTGAAGTGTCTGCTCAAGAGGCAGCTTATAATATATTACAGATGCATTTATCTCAAGCAAGCGATTCTTACGTCAACATCAATACCAGACCGTACAATGAACGAGTTAGGATGTTGAAAAAACAGAAAGATTTAAATGAAATGGATACCGATGATATTGATGTATTTGAATCTGGAATAATCGATCATTACGCGCAAAGACCTGAAAGCTTGGATAATATTTGTCTGGCAGAGTTCGCAGCGTACTATACTTTCACCAAGTCAAAAAAGGTGAAAACTCTTCTAAATCTCAGAAATGGTACTGGATCACTGTCCAAGAAGCAAAACCCAAAGATCATCAATTTTGCACGATATGGTTTCTTACAAGACCCAGTCAATTTTTATAGGGAACAGTTGATGTTATATTATCCTTGGCACGATGAAGTCAGAGATATAGAAAATTCCGACCAAATTCAAATTTATCAGGCGGAATTTGAAACTATTTCAGAGAACCGAAAAAAATTCGACAAGATAAATCAAGAAATTCTAGACGCTGCTCTCCAAGCGGCCGAAAATCAAAACGATCATCTGTTTCAATATTTGATCAGCGATGATTTTGATGAAGAGTATATTCCATATGCTTTAGATAATCCAAAGTATGATCCTATGAGAGTTTTGGATCCCACTACAGTGAAGCCTAAAAAAGTAACAGACAGGCAGTCAACTTTCCAAACGCCACTGGAAATGGACAACAAATCATATATGGAAATGATTTCCATTTTGAACGCAAAACAATACGAATTTTTGAACCACGTATTGGATAATATTACTGAAGGCAGAGTAATTTACAATACAGTGTCAGGACAAGCTGGCGTGGGCAAGTCACTGCTGATTAAAGCTATCCAACAGACTTTATTGAAGCATTTTAATTCATTACCAGGTAATAATCCAGATTTGATAAAAGTCTTACTAGCTGCGCCGACAGGAAAAGCGGCGTACGGTATTAATGGAATGACTTTACATTCAGCTTTTGCCATGCCCGTAAGCAGTTATGGTAGCGGATTGATTCCTTTGAATCAGGACACCGTTAATACTATACATACCGAATTGATGGATTTGAAATTGATCATAATAGATGAATTTTCAATGGTCGGATCAAAGATGTTTCATAATATTGACGCACGTATGAAACAAATTTTCAAAACTAAAGCAATCTTTGGAGGAGTATCCGTAATATTATTCGGAGACATCAGACAGCTTCCTCCAGTGGGTGACCGTTGGATTTTTTCTCCATACAAAGGGAACTGTTATAACGTTATTTGCGGTTCTTATTTATGGGAACAGTTTCAATATTTTGAACTCACAGAAATTATGAGGCAAAAAAATGACAAACTGTTTGCCACCGCTTTGAATAATATGGCAAAAGGGGAAATGACCCCGGAAGATATACAGATAATAAAATCGAGAGAAGTTATTGATGATGGCTCGATAACTGTACCCTCGAATGCTATTCATTTATTCAAAAGTAATAAATTAGTGGATAGTTTCAACGAGAAACGATTATCTGAATATGACACCGAGACTTCATTTTCCATAGCTCAGGATATGGTTAAAGGTTCTTGCGCCGTGAAAACAAAAACACTGATGCTGGAGCAAGCGAAACGTCTTTCTAAGAGTGATTCGTTCGGATTAATGCTGAAATTACAGTTGCAAATCGATGCGAAGTATATGGTGTCAGTTAATTTAAATACCGAAGATGGTATTGTTAACGGAGCTGCTTGCGTCTTACGCTACTTTCAAAAAGATGAATCTGATAATCCCACTAGAATTTGGGTTGAATTCGATGACGAAAATAGCGGAAAAAAAACTAGAAGCGAATACTCAGATACCATCAGAACTCTGAAATTCTCTAATAAGTGGACACCGTTAGAATTATGTGCTAAAGCGATCAAAATAAGAAGAGAAGGTAATTTGTTTGTCGAACGTAAACAGTTCGCAATCGTACCTGCAGAAGCAATTACATTCCATAAAAGTCAGGGTGCCACTTACACACAAGTTGCCATTCACATCGAACCGAATATTTCAAGAAATTTTCTCTATGTTGCTTGTAGTAGAGTAACATCGTTGAATGGCTTATATATATATATATATATGGAAAATTCGTTCCACCAAAGAAACCAGACAAATATGATTTAGCCGATGTCGAATTGAAGAAAGTCAAGGAAACTAGATGCCTGAAGTCAAAATTTTCCGAACAATTCAGGAAAGAAAAAGGCGAGTTTGTTATCACCTATCAAAATATTGAAGGTTTCAATTGTCACAAATATTTGATTAAGAATAATCCTATATTCGCCAATTCCGATATTTTATTGTTCGTTGAAACTTGGAATTACGATAAAAGTGATATATCTATGGATGGTTTTACTAATTTTGCTAATATCGTACGGAGTTACGGATTGCAATTGTCGAATAGAGGTTAGGTTGTTACTGCAAAAATGCCATTGCAAAATATATAAAGTTGAAATCAAAATTCGAGGAACCAAACAAAAAATACAGTATACAATCGATTTCTTTTACATTTAAGGATACGCTAATAGGTGTATTTTATATTCCTCCGAATTATCCAAAAAAAGTAACGGCAACCAATCAGTATTTACAGAAATTCATAGAAGAAAATGATAATGTAGATACTTTGATCATTGGAGATTTTAACCAAGATTTGATGATTGATAAACACACAGTTTCGCTTCTGAAAGATATGAATTTCAGCTCAGACTTGGAATTTGATACTTCAACCACCAAATCGAATACACATATAGATTGGTGTTTCAGTAATGCCGGGAAATGTACTGCAAGTACTTACCAAACGGTGTTCAGTCATCATAAGGCGATAGCCGTCAGTCTTCACGAAAATAAACTGGACAAAAAACCGTTAACCCAAGAATCTTCTATAAACGAAGACGACGACGGTTGTGTTTCTTCCGTAAACCGTACGGATACGAAACAATGGAATTATCCAAAAACAGTTGTTGGTTCTACCAACACATATATCGCACAAATCGACAGAAATACTTTTTCGAGCGATATTAGTAACGAAAATATTAAATTCAAACTGGACCAGGTAGATAAACATGAAATCAAAACTCTTGGTGCTTATCTTGGAGACCAAGTCATAAATAGATTTCACGAAGTGCTTAGTAATTTTTCCAGGCAGGAACACACGATAAATGAACATGAATTTTATCCACAAGATGTACTCTATTGGCAATCTTTGGATTTGCTGAATAGTCGCGTACTCGAAATTTCGCCTGATTCTCATAATATCCAAATTTTATATGGAGGTCAAACTGGTTCAGTTGGACATTGGATATGTACATACTATGATAGTAATGAAGTACGTATTTATGATAGCCTAAATCATGGTAGAATAACAGACGATTCGATTCAAAGATATTTGAATAAATTATATCCATACAAGTCAGAATATGTATTTCCTAAGGTACAACAGCAAGGGAACATGACAGATTGTGGTTTATTCGCAATTGCCAATGCAGTTTAGATTTATTTCAAGATAGATCCGAAAGATATGCAGTACCAAACATCTGCTATGCGAGGTCACCTTTGGAAAATATTCAGTACCAATGTTCTAGAAGTATTTCCAACGATCGATTGTAGTCGAATCGAACGACCTGTATATCATAACTCAATGTCTCCTATCGAAACCCATGATAATGGAATTATTAACGAGTTTTCAATTGATATCAGTGATTCGAATACAAATTTCAAACTAGGTAATCAATATAAAAATGAGATTAGATTATCCGATCGTTACCTGTCAGATCAGGTTATCAATAGATTTCACGAAACTCTGTGCAATTTCTCTAGGAGTGACCACGAAATCAATGAACGTGAATACTATCCACAAAACGTAACATATTGGCAGTCGTCAGATTGGTTCAATAGTCACGTAAAACCAATAGAAAAAGGTTCACATCATATTCAAATTTTATATGGTGGAGAAATTGGCTCTAACGTTATAGGTCATTGGATATGTACACACTATGACGGAGAAGCAGTCAATATATACTATAGTTTAAATTCTGGTATAATCGAAAAAGATTCAAGTTACCAAAAATATATGGATAAATTATATCCATTCAAACCGAAATATTACTTACACGAGGTTCAACGACAAAGTAACAGCATTGATAGCGGATTATACGCCATCGCAAATGCTGTTTCGTTGTATTTCAAGATCGAGCTCCGAGAAAAAGTAAAGTATGATACTTCCAAAATGAGGAGCCATCTTTGGAAAATACTACGAACCAATACTTTGGAGCCATTTCCAGACATGTTCTAAATAGCATATCCAGTCATGTTCTAAAAAAGCCTACCCAGACATGTTCTAAAAAAGCACATGGAAATGGCGAGTCGAAAAAAAGAAAAAAAGGTTGAGTTGGAGAAAAGGTCAATGTTACGCTAGAAACACTTTCTAGGAAAGCAATTTCGTAACAGAAAATGTCAAAACCCTTAACTTCTGGTTGCACGTAGCAGGCTCTATTTTTATTCATGGATGAACAGCACTATTAAAATGACCAATAAAATATTTAGTTATACTCAAAATATATAATATTACCAATATATTATTTCAATTGCAATGAAACGAAAACACTAATGGAACAGATACGTTTACCAAGATATTTCTTCGGAAATATCGTTTCGTATAATCGAACAAACACTTCGAGATAACTAAAGAAACGTCTATGATTTCATAAAGGCAATCACATTGCATAAAAACGTAGTAGGCCTTCAAAATAGACTCAAATTAAGTTTGATATTCTACGATATTGAAAATTAACGTATATTATTCCAGTGTTGTTGCATATAGACAAATCAATAACTAAATGAATTGCTGTTCATCTGAATAATAAATATATCCTACATTCAATTCAGTCGCATATATTATTTGTTTCTTGTGTTCTAATCTATGTTTCAGAGTATTTTAGGAAAACCGGCATTGTTGGCTACTTACAATTTTAAAAAAGTACAATCAATCAATTAAGGTTAGTATGGAATAAAATCTGAAAAGTATTAGTAAATATTTGTAAAAAAAACCTTCACCGAACTGGTTCATAAGATATTCTTCATCACATATTGCGCGATTCCAAACCAAATGTAATTGTTGGATGTCTTGATGGATGTAATTGGTAGATATGTCAAAACATATCCTCGAAAAGCGAGCAAATAGAGTCTGCTACGTGCAACATTTGTTCCTACCAAAAATGAACTTACACACCACAAGCAACAATAGTTACATTTGATTACGTGTTGTTAAGTTTCTCAGCTTTTTCATCAGTTCAGTGTGACTATTAACACGTTCAGCATTAAATCCTAAGGGCGAATTTTCGTATTTTTTGAAAAATTAATTTTTTCAATCTTAGCTTTTAGGTAATTAATATAAGAATTTCACACAAAACTCTCATCCACTCTAAACCCCAATTCTAGAAAAAATTCTAGGAGGTCAGGGCTTACAATTCTCCATCTAAAATGTACATAAAAGTGTGTGCGTTAGCGATACACATGACCAAAACTGAAATTAAGTTGGTGTATCTATTTAGATACACCAATGTTTTAACTAAGTGAATCGAAAAAGATACACTGGTGCTGAACGTGTTAATTATAACAGGGTTGCCATCAACCAGGAAATGTCAGGGAATTTATTGAATTTAATTTTTTCCAAAATATCAGGAAAAAGTCAGGAAATTCAGGATAAAGTCAGGAAAATTTGCAGTATTCCGTAGGTAGTCAGGGAATTCGGTAGTATCAGTCAAGTCGGTAGTATCAGTCAAGTCAAAATATATTTCATTGTAAGAAGTTACTAAGCTTCATCAACCTAATGATTATGTAAAAATTAATTATAATTATTATTATAACTCTTTATTATTAATCAATTACAGAATAAATATTTTTTCATGTTATGCCTTCAAATGTTACGTATAACCATCCGATTCCTCAAATCAATTGTATTAAGTCATAGAATATTATGAATTTAGTTAGAGAAAACCTGGAAAAGTCAGGGAATTCACAAAGAAAAGGTTGGTGGCAATCCTTTATAACTATTTGAGATATAATTTCAAATTTCAAATACTTTTTAAACATAAATTTAACTTCTTTTGACGATATAATTACAGATTCGAAAAACTTTTCAAAGATAAATTTAACTTATTTTTGTGAATTTTATAAATATCTTTTCTAATTTTATAAAATGTGAAAATATTCATTATAAATGTTTTTTGAAAATGCACATTCTTAGTTCAGACATTAATTTTAAACGTGGTGCTGTAGGTTTTTTCGGGTTTTCCTACAGTTGAAATCGCTAATGCGCCACTTTCTTGTCGTGATGCGTAATCTTAAATATTACTGCCAACAATGTCGGTTGAATATATCAATGATGGGACAAATAATGGATCTGGCGATATCAACTACTAGGAACTTCGTCAACACCATATTGTGAACCCTTTCATCAGGAGCATCCTCTTTGGAATGGATCGCAGCAGCTAATATTATCCAGTCAATCAGGTTTTTTCATTAAGGTGAGTTCATTTAGTTTAGGTTCAATTTTTAAACAACTTTTTATGTGCTTTACAAATGTTGAGCTATTAAAATGATGTTAAAATGGTTAGTAGGTAGTGGGGAAAACCTTCATTACAATTCGAAACGAAGATGTACAAGTAGATAAGCAAAATATCACCATTTCATAGATAGTGTTGACATTGTCAATTGTATAGTTTGATAGCAGTAGATGAAAACAAAAAATATGAAATAAAAAAATAAAAAAAATTGTAATTATAAAGGTAATATCTACGGTCTTCCCCTTCTATGTACCAAAATCTTAAATTATACTAGAAAATTATGCTTCTCATGACTAATTTCTGCTTTCTCTTTTCAGATATCTCATGTACATATCAAATACGCATTAACTGCAGTCATTATCGTCTGAACCGTTGTGATCAAGGGCTTTCGTTTTTAAATGGATATCTGTGTATTTCAAAGATATCAAGAGGCAAGAACAGTCATGAACCTTCTGATCCGTTGTCATTGGGAGCACCATGTACTAGAATTTTCAGATGTCGTTCACAATATAGTCCAGGTCTGCAGATTTTTTCAATAAGGTGGGCACATTTCATTTAAGGTGTTGCTATCATAGACACAGCAACTATAGTCTGCACAGTCTTCAAAAGGTGAAATAGTATTTGATGTTTATGAAAGTGTCGAGTACCATTGCCTTTCACCATTCACCTTATAGATTTATGCGTCGTTCGAAGATATCAATATGCAACAAGGGAAGTCATCAGCTTCTGATCCCCTGTCGTTGGGAGTGTTCTTTTTCGAATGAATTGCACCAGCTACTAGAATATTCAGACAACAACGGAGCTGGAGATATCGAGTGGTAGAAACTTCGTCAACACCATATTGTGAACCGTTTTCATCAGTAGCATCCTCTTTGGAATAGACTGTAGCAGCTAGCAATGTCGTGGCAATCAGATTTTTTCATAAAGGTGAGTTCATTCAGTTTAGGTGTCAGTTCAATATTCAAACAACTCTTTATGTGGTTTATTAATGTTTAGCTAACGATATTAGCATCATCAGGAGTCTATCATTGCTTTTGATTGTAAATTGAGCACATAAAATACATCACTTAATCCCTAAAGAAAATTCACGTCATTCTGTATTTTTTAATAGAAGTTGGTCAACTGGTGACGGAAACACGTGTTGAGATGTTAAAAATGGTTAGTTGGTAGTGGGAAAAACCTCCATTACGATTCGAAACGATGATGTACAAGTAGATATGCATAATATCATCATTTTTTTTATTGTATTGACATTGTGTCAATTGTACAGTTTGATAGCATCAGGTGAAATCAAAAAATATAAACTTAAACATTAAAAAAGTTAGTAATTATGAAGGTAAAATCTACGGTCTTTACCTTCTCTTTACCAAAATCTTAAATTTTACTTTAAAATTATGCTTCCTTTGTATAATTTCTTTATTCGATTTTCAGATATCCTCAGCTTATGTACATAACAAATAGGCATTAACTGCAGTCAACATTGTTAGAACCGTTGTTATGAAGGGCTCTCTTTTCAAAATGGATTGTATCAGGTACTAGAAAATCCAGTTAGCACCGAAATCGACGTCTTTCGAAGATATCAAGAGGCAAGAGGAACAGTCATGAACCTTCTGATCAGATGTCATTGGCAGCATTTTTATTAAAAGGACTGCACCAGTTACTAGAATTTTCAGAATGCGTTCACAAACACTGTATATATTTCAAGCAATACGAGGGATTTAAGGTTCCCTTTGGAACGGAAAGTTAATATTCTCCAAAAGATTTTTCAAGCTATTCAAGACATTCACCAAAATGGCAGAACATAGTCAAAGAGTAAGTAGAAATTATCATGCCAATATAATATAAGAAGCACCCTGTTATTTTTAACTATATGAGCACTTCTATTCACTGAGTCGATTTTTTTGAAAAAAAATTGTAATAAAAGTCCACATAAATCAAGATAAAAATTGTAAAAGTTTATAAAAAACAATTCTTCAATAGCGGTTTGAAACCTACAATGGTATGACAGTTCTAGAATAACCGAATGAATCTTCCACCATGTTTTTGTACTATTTTTCACTTCTAATATTTTCATTTCATGGAACCCAAACAGCTTTTATCTCGTTTTTTTGGAATTACTGCAATCGACTCATTATGGAGCAAAGCACATTCGGTTACAAAATATCGGAAAAGTTGTTAAACACCCAGTATACAATATTTGATATTTTGAAAACAATAAACAATTCACCTCGAATTGATTCAAGTCTATTCAGAAAGTTTCTGGAAAGAGAAAATAAATTGAAGCACTTTTATCACGACACCTACGGCCATTACATGTCCATTATTTTTCAGGGGAAGCAGGAAGAACACTCCTAGTTCTAGTTAGTTGACTGCCGTTTTGAGCTTTACACAATCATCGTTTGTGGTTCAGAAGTAGGTTGTGGCCACCTCTGGAGACACCATACATTATTTTATACCAAAAAGCAGATATTCATAATTCGACGGACCTTTTCAGGAGTTTGCATTTAATTAATTGTTGTTATTGTTATTCCCGTCAACCGGTTTCACCCTTACGCGCAACCCTCACAAGTCTTTGAGACACTAGTGCGAGCAAGGCAAGACACAGTCCTCACCTTTTAACGTGTGACTCTAAGCACGAGATGGATGACCATGGTGGGATTTGAACCCACGATCCTACGCTTGAGAGGCGAACGCTCTACCAGCACAAGCACCTCGGTCCATGACAACTCTTCATATGATTTGGTGTTGCAGGTTTTTTCGGGTTTCCCTGCAACTATGAAAGCGAATGCGCCAACGAATCATTTTAAGCCGCCCCGGAGCGCCGATTTTTTTTATTGATACATTTATGTTGTCTTCAATATTTTAATTAAATTATTTTATTCATGTTGACTAAAAACTTATTGTAAACAATTTCATATTCCTTAAGTAGGTTTACAAAAAAAGTGTATGCATTTTTTTTGTAATATCAATAGTTTGGAAAATATTTAAAAAAATTGAATAATTGAGGACATGGACTTGGAAACAAATTTTTTCTAAACAAAATTTCCAAAAAGAAGCGAGAAATCGAAAAAATGTATATGAATTGTTTTATTGTACTAGAACAGTTATACAAAAAGTATCGACAAATTTTTTCATTGCATGAAAAAAAAATAGAGTTGTGCACTTGAAAAATATTTTTCCTTTTTTTTCTAAACCTGGCAAAAAATTGGTTTAATTTGAGAAATAATAGCTTCAGCTATGTAATATTTCTTATAGGCAAAATCTCTGTTGAAACAATCGAAGACCCACAGTTCAGTACTGTTATACGATTTATTAATCATGGCAGGCCGTTTCAGAAATACAAAATTCCAGAAAATATTGGGAATATTTACAAATTGAGACAGATAAACTATTTGTATCAGAAAATATATTATCTTTAGGGAAGCAATTGTTCCTTGTAACCTAATACAAGAAATGATCAAACTCTTACATGACGGCCACCTATGGATTGAAAAGACAAAATCACATGCCATTAATTTCAATAAATCTTCCTATATGAACATAACTAAAAGAATAACTGACACTTCCACCGGTTCTCATTATGAAACAAATGTCATGAATTATACTGACTCAACAAAATGTTTAGGACTTTATATCGACGAAAAATTAACATGAAATAAACACATTGAAAAAGTCCAGAAGAAAATATCACCTTTTATAGGTATTCTCTACAGAATAAGAAATTACATACCACTAAAAATTTTTGAAAAACGTTTATTATAGTTAAATTTATTCACACTCAATATATCATTACTGCAAATAGTTCCATTTTGAAACCATTAAAATCATTACAAAGTAAATCAATTGAATGTATATATAAATTATCGCATCTGGAACCAACGATAAATTTGTATAAAGCACATAGGCCTTTGAAGTTAAATTCACTTTATAAACTCAAAAAATATTGTTTCATTCATTCAGTCAAAAATAAAATGAAAAAAAACATGTAAGTTTTATTGAAATGGACAATTATGCAACTAGACAAAAAAATCATTTATCCATTAAAAATGTTAAATCTGAAAATGGAAAGAGAAGTATTTATCATAATGGAATAATCATTTACAACTCAATCCTTAATTACTGGAAAAAAATTAATCCATAGTGAAATTCAAAATCGAATTAAAATATAAGCTTTACTCAACTGAATACGAAATTTTTAAAATTAAAATGTAATGTGTATATATCTGTGTATATTAATATATAGACTCTAAATAAGTCAATGTGTTCATTTGATAATATCTTAGTATATATAGTACTAACACCCGCACCCCTACCTCAAAACTATATAGTAGACATTTCTCATATTTCCATAACTTCAGCTACTGATGAAATTTTTTAATTGTGATTATGGAAGTTTATTAGTTTTTTTCCTTATCTGTACATTTTTATTACTAGATTATAGTCCATAGCCATAAACATGTAATGTTTTTTGGGGCAATAAAGTTATTATTAGAAACGCGTTTTATAGGCCAGGTATGACAGTGGAAATTGATGCTTATATAAAAAAATGTAAAATTTGTGAAAAATTTTCAAAAAAAAAAAATGGAAAATGCACTACTTCCATACACAATACCTAATAGGCCATGGGGACGTGTTGGTTCTGACATTTTTACAAATGCTGATCAAAGATATTGACTTCAGTTTGATGCCCAACTGGCTGAGAATTTGCCTGAAAAAAATTAAATTGCTGAAGCTGTTATTTCTCAAATTAAATCAATTTTTGCAAGGTTTGGAACCCCTAACATTGTTATCAGTGATAAGGTACTCTATAATAGTATTTCAAATTTTGCAGAATCCAAATTGGTAACACCAGAAACGCGTAGCCCCTTGCAATAGGGAACAGGCATGTGTCCCCGTTCTGATATAATATGTGCACACAAAATTATCATCCGAGAAGCTAAGTGACATACTAAGAAATTGATGTGTTTTGTTTAATTTTTTCTAATTCGTAATTGAAAATGGTACTTTTTTTATCTCATTTGAAAACGTACTCCAAGCGACACTGACAGACAAATGCATCGTTACTTCACGTAGTTAAACTTTCACTGTTAGAGAGCTCTTGAAGGAAGTTATTCGAATCAAGGTAAAATTGTGTTAAAATCGAAGAGCAATTTAATTTCAAAGTTTCAAATTTTGAAAACAAATGAGATTTATGAAATTATTTTCAGCAAAATTAAGTGTTGAGACCCGAATCTATGCAAAAATTCCTACAAATTAAATCATGCGTGTTCCCCATTATCAGAATCCCAATTTATAACATTATTGAGCTGTGGGCCGTTCATTGTTTCAACAGTAAATTGTTTAATGCGATATGTAGACGGCAAGTATATAATTAAGGAATGAACTGCAAAATCAATTTCATTTTCTGATTTGTCCATCGTCTTCTTAAGAAAAGCTCGAGATAGTGTGTTAGAAATACTCATATACTATCTCGGTCTGTAGCGAATTTAACAGTTCAAGTCACATTCTTAAAATCTTGGAGAAGCTCATGTAACATAGTTTGAATAGAAGATAGTCAATGCCTCTGGAAAAGGTATTGGACCCAAACGCAAGTGTCATCTAGCGTGATTAGTTACAAACATGAATATTTGACGTCATTTTAATGCAGGTTTCTTAAAAAAACCCTGATTTTAATGCTGTCCCATTGTTTCAATCAAGTTACGACATGACTTGGAGGCCGGGTCACTGAAGTTACGACATGACTTGGATGGAGATCACTGTTTCATCCATTTGAATCCAATATAAATCCCATAAGGTTGGCTAACTATCTCACTTCTATATAAACAATGATTGTAATTCCTTTTTAAAAATTGATTCCAAAGGTTAGGTTAGCACTGTTAGTAAACATACCATAAGTATAACAGATGTATTGTGAGTTGCATATCCACAAAGTCGCTTTAAGCGAAGGACATGAACATCATTTGTAGAGGATGGCCCAATCCAAGGAGACTAAAATTTAACAAGGAGGGTTTAATAAGCTCTAGCCAATCAAAACCTTGTAGCATCAACGCGTCATAGTGACGTACTTGAGCATGAGTACAACAAACTCGAACCAAGCAACAAAACTGTCAGCAGTAACTCTCATATACCAAGAGCTAGTCCGTCACTGGCTATAGAGAACGGCGGTTATGACATGTCCAACTACGTCACATTTCGACACAAATGTTCTTTCATCTCTTTCTATTAGTGTCCCCATTGTCTTATGGGGATTAGACGGTGCCTCCTAATAATATACGGAGCACGATATATATATATATATATATATATATATATATAAGTAAAAAAGTTATTGGGTATAACCCTCAAAATGTTGTGCAACCGTAGACACGTGTTTCGAGCTTAAGCTCTCTTCAGTACGGTAAAATCAAGTGCGAAGGTGTACAACACTTGGATGTAAAAATAGAAACAAAAGAAGTCAACAACAGGAAGCCAATCACACATTTGTGGCATCGGTTAGAAGACCTTGTACTCACAAGGCAACAACTAACGTCGCCACGGAGGTAGCTATAGCTACCAGCGTGATAATCCTACCCAGGAAGATTCAAATAAGGATGGATTTAGCGAGGGGCAATATATGAAAATATAAGTAAAAAAGTTATTGGGTATAACCCTCAAAATGTTGTGCAACCGTAGACACGTGTTTCGAGCTTAAGCTCTCTTCAGTACGGTAAAATCAAGTGCGAAGGTGTACAACACTTGGATGTAAAAATAGAAACAAAAGAAGTCAACAACAGGAATCCAATCACACATTTGTGGCATCGGTTAGAAGACCTTGTACTCACAAGGCAACAACTAACGTCGCCACGGAGGTAGCTATAGCTACCAGCGTGACAATCCTACCCAGGAAGATTCAAATAAGGATGGATTTAGCGAGGGGCAATATATGAAAATATAAGTAAAAAAGTTATTGGGTATAACCCTCAAAATGTTGTGCAACCGTAGACACGTGTTTCGAGCTTAAGCTCTCTTCAGTACGGTAAAATCAAGTGCGAAGGTGTACAACACTTGGATGTAAAAATAGAAACAAAAGAAGTCAACAACAGGAAGCCAATCACACATTTGTGGCATCGGTTAGAAGACCTTGTACTCACAAGGCAACAACTAACGTCGCCACGGAGGTAGCTATAGCTACCAGCGTGACAATCCTACCCAGGAAGATTCAAATAAGGATGGATTTAGCGAGGGGCAATATATGAAAATATAAGTAAAAAAAAAGTTATTGGGTATAACCCTCAAAATGTTGTGCAACCGTAGACACGTGTTTCGAGCTTAAGCTCTCTTCAGTACGGTAAAATCAAGTGCGAAGGTGTACAACACTTGGATGTAAAAATAGAAACAAAAGAAGTCAACAACAGGAAGCCAATCACATATTTGTGGCATCGGTTAGAAGACCTTGTACTCACAAGGCAACAACTAACGTCGCCACGGAGGTAGCTATAGCTACCAGCGTGACAATCCTACCCAGGAAGATTCAAATAAGGATGGATTTAGCGAGGGGCAATATATGAAAATATAAGTAAAAAAGTTATTGGGTATAACCCTCAAAATGTTGTGCAACCGTAGACACGTGTTTCGAGCTTAAGCTCTCTTCAGTACGGTAAAATCAAGTGCGAAGGTGTACAACACTTGGATGTAAAAATAGAAACAAAAGAAGTCAACAACAGGAAGCCAATCACACATTTGTGGCATCGGTTAGAAGACCTTGTACTCACAAGGCAACAACTAACGTCGCCACGGAGGTAGCTATAGCTACCAGCGTGACAATCCTACCCAGGAAGATTCAAATAAGGATGGATTTAGCGAGAGGCAATATATGAAAATATAAGTAAAAAAGTTATTGGGTATAACCCTCAAAATGTTGTGCAACCGTAGACACGTGTTTCGAGCTTAAGCTCTCTTCAGTACGGTAAAATCAAGTGCGAAGGTGTACAACACTTGCATGTAAAAATAGAAACAAAAGAAGTCAACAACAGGAAGCTAAATCCATCCTTATTTGAATCTTCACGCTGGTAGCTATAGCTACCTCCGTGGCGACGTTAGTTGTTGCCTTGTGAGTACAAGGTCTTCTAACCGATGCCACAAATGTGTGATTGGCTTCCTGTTGTTGACTTCTTTTGTTTCTATTTTTACATCCAAGTGTTGTACACCTTCGCACTTGATTTTACCGTACTGAAGAGAGCTTAAGCTCGAAACACGTGTCTACGGTTGCACAACATTTTGAGGGTTATACCCAATAACTTTTTTACTTATATTTTCATATATTGCCCCTCGCTAAATCCATCCTTATTTTAATCTTCCTGGGTAGGATTGTCACGCTGGTAGCTATAGCTACCTCCGTGGCGACGTTAGTTGTTGCCTTGTGAGTACAAGGTCTTCTAACCGATGCCACAAATGTGTGATTGGCTTCCTGTTGTTGACTTCTTTTGTTTCTATTTTTACATCCAAGTGTTGTACACCTTCGCACTTGATTTTACCGTACTGAAGAGAGCTTAAGCTCGAAACACGTGTCTACGGTTGCACAACATTTTGAGGGTTATACCCAATAACTTTTTTACTTATATTTTCATATATTGCCCCTCGCTAAATCCATCCTTATTTGAATCTTCCTGGGTAGGATTGTCACGCTGGTAGCTATAGCTACCTCCGTGGCGACGTTAGTTGTTGCCTTGTGAGTACAAGGTCTTCTAACCGATGCCACAAATGTGTGATTGGCTTCCTGTTGTTGACTTCTTTTGTTTCTATTTTTACATCCAAGTGTTGTACACCTTCGCACTTGATTTTACCGTACTGAAGAGAGCTTAAGCTCGAAACACGTGTCTACGGTTGCACAACATTTTGAGGGTTATACCCAATAACTTTTTTACTTATATTTTCATATATTGCCCCTCGCTAAATCCATCCTTATTTGAATCTTCCTGGGTAGGATTGTCACGCTGGTAGCTATAGCTACCTCCGTGGCGACGTTAGTTGTTGCCTTGTGAGTACAAGGTCTTCTAACCGATGCCACAAATGTGTGATTGGCTTCCTGTTGTTGACTTCTTTTGTTTCTATTTTTACATCCAAGTGTTGTACACCTTCGCACTTGATTTTACCGTACTGAAGAGAGCTTAAGCTCGAAACACGTGTCTACGGTTGCACAACATTTTGAGGGTTATACCCAATAACTTTTTTACTTATATTTTCATATATTGCCCCTCGCTAAATCCATCCTTATTTGAATCTTCCTGGGTAGGATTGTCACGCTGGTAGCTATAGCTACCTCCGTGGCGACGTTAGTTGTTGCCTTGTGAGTACAAGGTCTTCTAACCGATGCCACAAATGTGTGATTGGCTTCCTGTTGTTGACTTCTTTTGTTTCTATTTTTACATCCAAGTGTTGTACACCTTCGCACTTGATTTTACCGTACTGAAGAGAGCTTAAGCTCGAAACACGTGTCTACGGTTGCACAACATTTTGAGGGTTATACCCAATAACTTTTTTACTTATATTTTCATATATTGCCCCTCGCTAAATCCATCCTTATTTGAATCTTCCTAGGTAGGATTGTCACGCTGGTAGCTATAGCTACCTCCGTGGCGACGTTAGTTGTTGCCTTGTGAGTACAAGGTCTTCTAACCGATGCCACAAATGTGTGATTTGCTTCCTGTTGTTGACTTCTTTTGTTTCTATTTTTACATCCAAGTGTTGTACACCTTCGCACTTGATTTTACCGTACTGAAGAGAGCTTAAGCTCGAAACACGTGTCTACGGTTGCACAACATTTTGAGGGTTATACCCAATAACTTTTTTACTTATATTTTCATATATTGCCCCTCGCTAAATCCATCCTTATATATATATATATATATATATATATATATATATATATATATATATATATATATATATATATATATATATATAAGATACAAAAACATTTGGAAGGTATCGCGGTGACGTCAAATCCGAGACTGCATACGGTATTGGCAATTTTCTAAAAATTGTGTTCAGTGTCGTTAGCGCTAAGCAACTATTTGATATAAGTTCATCTTTCTCCACCATTCGTAATCCATTTGTCTATGCCATTTGAGACTAGCTGCTCAGATTAGCTGTATTATTTACACTAGTGTCGTAATATTCAGTATATTCAGCTATAGTGTTGATGTCAAAAGTGAGCACTTTTTAATTCTTTGACGTTTTATGCCTGCAATGATTTTTGACCTCGATCAACGACAGCAGCCCTATGTAGAGAAGGACGGATCTCTGTTCAATCATTTATATTTAGGAAACGCTTAGACGTAAAGATTTATATTCCATAACATAATTTGATAAATTAAGAGCTTACTGCACGCTTCTTTATATTTATATAGAATAGTGATGAAAACCACTGAAACACGTATAAGTGGGAAGAGGCGAAAACTTGTAGCCAGCGGCGCTCTAATGGTTCTATCCAGCACTATATAGTTGCTCGGTTGAAACCTACGCAACCATCACTACATATATGTGTGTGTGTGTTTGTGTGATAAGAACTTCATCAGGTATTACTGACATTCAATAATATTTATAATAATCGCATCGTTACTAATAATAGTTGAGAATAGATTTGTTATATAGTAGAAAATAAAGCTGATCTGAGCCAACGACACTGAACACCAATTGTAGAATATGGCCCATGCCCTATGTTGCAATGTGTAGTCTCTTATTTGACGTCACGGTAAAACCCTCCGTATTTTTATGTGTTTACCAACACAAAATAGTGCCATATGTATTTTATAAAAAGATTACAAGGGCTTCGTAACTCAAAGTAAATGTTGAAGCATATACGATACATGAAATTTACACAACCATCGAAAAATTATAGAAAATGAAGTTAGACTAGGTTGGCGAATTATTTAGGTCGGCAACTGGTGCGGATGTCTTCAATAGGAACATGACTTATTGTGGTCTGTGAGATAACATCAGGGGCCCTATTCTCAAATATCTGCTACCCTATGTCGCATGCGACAAAATATCTCCATTTGTTTTCAATGCATATTCGAGAAAGGCGATGGACATATTTTGTCGCATGCGACATAGGGTAGTAGACATTTGAGAATTGGACCAGAGGAGATAAGGTCAAAACCACAAAAAAATTTCATGATGACTCATCATTCACCGAAACATTTTTGTCGTATGAGTCTAATCCACAGACTTCAATGGAGTCTGGGGTCGAATCGCAAAAAATCGGGAATATTCGCAAGGGTATGGACGAGCCTATAATCGGTGTTCCTCGGAACTAATTATTAGGACAAAAGGAAAGCGGTTGTTTGCAACTCGACGTCTGAAATGAAAAGTTATCGGACGCGCACTTTAGGAAGAGCAGTATTAAAGTCGCCCTTATTTTGACATCTGCGCATGCGCTCATGTACCTTACCTTATATTTCCCTTATTAAGGATAGTGCCTGACTTTATTTATGCCTGCTTTAAGTTGTTCTTATTTTTCCCTTATTTTAATTATTCCGTCTTAACGTCACCACCCATCACAGATAGTACATATTCTGTCATTAAAATATAATCTGATACCTGATATTTCTGATTACCCCATTTGTTTTGTTGTATATTTGTCCTTTAATTACTCGAATGTATCAATAAATCGGAGATAAAAAAGGGGATGCAAAGGTTTGATATGAAGTAAAATAAAGTAAATAAAAATGTCTATTCCAAAAGAAAGAATTAAACATTTTCGGTTTACATATGATGATGTGGTTTTATTGAGAGAAGTTGTTCCGCACTATTTTAATTTAAACCCAGAAAAACAACTGCTCCCAGTAGAGTCTCCATCATTACCAATTTGCCATACAACATAGACTTATTTTCAACTTCCAAGAAAGGTTAGAAATAAGGTAAGTAATAAATAAGGGAAAACCAGATGATAACCGATAACACTTATTTTACAAAACAAATACGGTCATGCAATATTTAAATAACGTCGTCTTTTATTACTGCATCGCAGTATACGGAAGCTTCCGATAACTCTGATGACTGGAATGCTCTTAGTTCTATTGCGTACCCGTATAAAGTGATAACTCTAGGAGAAGAAGAAAGGGGGCACATGCAATCTAGCCGTAATCAATTCAAATGTGAATGAAAGTAAAAGTCTCTTATGGGATTTTGCAGCCGATCACCATTACACAGTGTCGCGCCTAAATTCTGAGCGCCATCTAGCGGGAATGCATTTCGCGAATAATTTCATTTCAGTGCTTAGGACTATAACAAAATATAAGAAGAAGATTAAGAAATGATTCAATTTTTGACAATAATTACAAAGACAATAGAAATTTCATTATTTATTGAATTAAACAAAAGGAAATATAAAATGGACAATTTGATTCTTATCATTTGTAAAATATCCGTGACTCTGTCGTCCCCGTTGCTATCAATATGCAGGCAAGGCCTTCTGGCATGATCAAATGAGAGTTTACAACTTGGTATGGTCACAGAATATAGTTCAATATTCTGTGGTATGGTAATAACCTCTATATTTCTCTAGGGTAAATCGATACAGAATCACAAAATATTTTTTTCTAGGATGTGAACAAGCTAGACAATGTAAATCTCAATAGTCAACGACCAGGCAGCAGACACGAATGATCTTAAATACTAGTCATAACGTAAGGTACTAAGGTACACAGTAACTAACCAAATTGTCATGAGGAACTCAAGGTTCAAACGCTTTGTGAGCACCGTTCTGCGCAACTCCAACTCATCGTTGCTCAGCGTGGACACTTTGCAGCAGGTCATACTGCAGCTCAATAAGATAGGGGGCTTCCAGCACTCAGTACTTGATCTGAGTGGTATGGTGCCGTCTCCGGAATGCTGTATATACCCGGATGACAAGGGGGTAGAAAAGAAGGCCTCCCTAGATAGTATAATCTCCCAAGGCAGTAAGGAAACAAAGTAAGTGTTAGACAGACAGACAGGCAATGCCAAAGAATTTTACTAGGAAGAATCCAAAATTATGCTTATACCCGAGCAAGATCTGTGTTTCTCCAAGAAATTCCAATTTCTGCTAGAGGAAACCTTCAGAATGCAATATGAGCTAAATACATGGATCTGAAATCTTCTGGCAAAATGGGCCCAAGATCTTCTCAGTCACGTCACTCCTGTCATAATTGACTTTCTCGACATTCGAATGATTGATGATGGACTGGTACACAACTGATTACTGGTACATTAATAAAATGTTTTTTTTCCAATGGGAGCTTTGGGAGCCGCAGGAAACATAGTACATCCTTATATTTACAATCAAATAAATCGTTCGTTAAATATGTTGTCGTTGGGAGTTTTCTTTTTCGAATGGATGGCACCAGCTACTAGAGTATGTGGTTTACCAATGTAAAAACTGAATTATAACGATGATGATTTAGAACTGTAACGTACAATTTCCTCTCAAATGAACAAAACAAATTAATTTTCACTGTTGATGTTGCCTGATCATTTCTACCATAAAGTATGGTATAGATGCCAAACAATACTAGGGATTTAAAGTAAATGTTCTTCAGAAGGTCAGGTCACCATAGTACTGGGAGCAGTTCTTCAAGTTATTCAAGAAAATAACTAATATGGTAGATTATAGTCAAAGAAATGTGATATAGATAGATTGATTATTTGTTCCAGTTAATGTGTACACATATAAACTCCGAGGAAGGTGGCATATCAGTAATTAATAATAAAAGCTGTATATACCAAATCAACATTGTCACATAACACAACACAAGAAATAAAACTATAAATAACATTTATAAAGTTAGTAAGTATACAATCATTTAAAAATTCTGGTATTCCTAGGAGGTACTGTTTTAAATGACATTTCATAGATGAAACCGGAAGATCTCTTTGAGTGATCAGAAATTTAGAGTAAATGTTTATAACGCTAAATTAGATATGTCTCAGTAGGTATGTGTAGTTGCATTTCTCATTCCTAAGATCATATTTTGTTTGTGCATTATAGACGAGACGCTTTTCACAGTTGAAGAAAAGAAGTGATTTATTCTGTTACAAATAGTGATTTATCAAAGTTAAAATTTCGATTGTAATAAAAGTTTCTCTACAGCTATAGTATTTTCAACTTAAAATATACCTGACATATTTTCAGGTAGTACGAGTATTCTAGAAATATCAACAGAGTTTCCCCAGAAAATAATTCCATATTTTATCCTAGATGTAATACAAGCATGGTATGCAGAGAGGACAGCTTTGGTTGAGAAATGTTCCGGCAGTATTCTCAATGCACAGCAACATTTTGCATTATTTTTTGATGAATCGTTCAATAATAATAATGATCTCTTTATTGACTCAGATTGATCTGCACTACCACAGGAGCAGCGAAGTACAAATGAAAAAGAGGAAAACGTCAGTGTACAATATTAAAAAACTATACTATACTATAATAGATAATGTCGCAAAGCAGTAAAATCTGAAATGTGTAAATATATATATATATATATATATATATATATATACTTATATAAACATAAATATATGTATACACACATATATACATCATACCACTAAAATATAATAATAAATAATTCCTTCCTATAAATACATATAGTATTGGATTACTGATCAAACTCATCTATACTGTAGCAGTTCTTTGAAAGGAGTTGCTTCAGTCTTGATTTATGTTATTGTAGTCCAGTTTTCTATCTATTAAAATTTCCAGAATTTTTATCTGATTGCATCAGATTAAATTTTGATTATTACATTCATCATTATGTGAGAGTTGTCAATAATAAGTAGTAAGTCATTTGCTTAGAAGAAATTGTTCAATACATCAGCACATTAGTGGCCTTTGTCATTACCAACAGTTTTTTTCTATCACATTGATTGATATAATACCAGCATATAAAATTATATTTCTATTCAATTAGCAATAATAATTATAATAATATTCCATCATGAATACTCGAAGAGTATACCCAAACGCATAGCAAGTGCGGGTAGAGGACGGCTATTATGATTATTTTAATGTATAGACAGTACCTGTGTCAATGACCAATAAGCAGTCGGGACACGTTAATTTTGAATTAAATGGTATTTCACTTCAGTAAAGTATATATAGTAATTGGCCTAAGATTGATCTTTGTGGAACACCTGTGTTTATCATAATTGGTTCTGATTTAATTATTCCCGAGATAATATTTTTAATCAAATATTGGGTACTATTTGACGGAATGATATGAGTATCATAATTTAATTCTATAAATACCAAGTTTGTTATATACAATTTCACGGTTCGTCTTAGTTCAAATGATGTAAACAGTTTTATAGGCCTGATGTATAGCTTTTACTGTTGAATTACTTTTAAAAAAGCCATTTTGTTCTTTTGCTAAAAACACATTTTCGTCCAGGAACTTGAGTAACAGTATGTTCTCAAAAATAGTCTTGGTACTCGGTAATAAAGAAATGGGTCAGTAGTAACTTTTTTCAAATATGTTTTCCTTTTTTATATATAGCTGTAGTATACTTTCAATGCTTAAGGTAATACTACCTTTGAAAAACATAAATTTATAAAATAAGTCAAAGGATATGTAAGGATTTTTGCTGTTTCTCCTAATAGGCACATAGGAATCTGATCTTTCGATAAAGATGTAGAGTCTATTGTGAAAATGATAAACGAGTCATTTTGAATTCATTGGTATATAGGTGTATTCTGATATTCTGAAAGTGTTTCTGGAAAAAGAAAATCACCTAAAGCCTTTTTATTACGGCACATACGTGTCAGTTAAATTGCAAGCACTTTCACTTATATGTTCAATAGCTTTCAGGAGAAGCTGGAGGAACCCCCCCCCCCATCTAGTCGAATTCTGTATTCAGTTTCTCACAGGAGATGATTTTGGCCATAAGTAGGGGAAACTGGCCTAAAATGACACACTCGGGTAAAATGACACATTGGCCATATTGCTACCCTGAGAAGTGACAACGCCGCCCTAAATACCTAATTGCAAACGTTCTTCATCCGTGATCTCAGTCTAGTTTATTCAGCGCGACTAGCCGTACGCGTCTTCGTCGAATCTCAAAAAGTCGTTTTTCTCGACTCAAGAAAATATTTGTATGGTCACTTAATTCGGCTGTAGCAATTTATGTGGTACAATAAGCCTGAGTTGGATTAGTACAGGTAAGCAATGTGACTTTTCTCCTTATTTAAGTGTAGTTAAACTTTTGTTTTGTGCTTTTAAAATATATATGTTTTAATAATTTCTAAGAAATCATAGTTTTGGGTAAAATGACATACACAGTGTTGGGGTAAAATGACATACCTATGTCATTTTAGGCAGAAGTGACTTTTTATTTTTATTTCAGATAATATGGTTGGTAAATACACGAGAAAATCGCTTCGTCAAAACTGGAGCGAGGTGAACATGCGGGAGGCTATTCAAGCAGTGCAAAACGGTGATATGGGTTGGTTGGCAGCATCTAGAAGATATGGTGTACCTCAAGCAACACTTAGACGCAGAGCACAAGATAAAAATAAAAACATTAAAGGGTTCAAAAAAGGCTTAGGTCGTTTTCAACCTACATTTTCTGAAGAACTTGAGCGCGAAATAGTGGAACATATAAAAAAATTGGAAACGTGCATGTTTGGGTTAAACACGAAAGAGGTAAGGCAGTTGGCATTCCAATTAGCTGAAAAGAAGAAGTTAGCCCACCGCTTTAATAAAATAAAAAAAATCGCTGGTTGGGATTGGCTTTTGAGCTTCAGGAAACGTAACCCAGATATTTCACTCAGAACTCCCGAAGCCACATCAGCGGCTCGTGCGCAGGGATTCAATAGGCCGCAAGTTAGGAAATTTTTTGATATACTGGAACGTGCTGTGGCGGAAAATAACATCACATTTGACCGTATCTATAATGTAGACGAGTCCGCGCTTTCCACGGTTCAACGGCCGCAAAAAATAATGGCTACAAAAGGAAGAAAACAGGTTGGTGCAATTACGAGTGCAGAACGGGGGGCACACACTACTGTAGTTTGCGCCATGAATCCAATAGGTAATTTTGTACCACCAGCTTTGATTTTTGCAAGAAAGAAGTGGAA
This sequence comes from Chrysolina oricalcia, assembly GCA_944452925.2. NCBI lineage: Eukaryota > Metazoa > Arthropoda > Insecta > Coleoptera > Chrysomelidae > Chrysolina > Chrysolina oricalcia. The sequence continues at coordinate 44,914,055 of OX101823.2, read as the reverse complement.
GCCAGAGTTGATTAATGATGCACCAGCTGGAACATTGGGCTTGTGTCAAGAATCGGGCTGGATGACAGGTGACCTTTTTTGTGTGTGGCTCAAGCATTATATAAAGTTTACACACTCATCCCAAGACAATAAAACTCTCCTACTACTTGATGGTCACGTTAGCCACAAGCAATTGGAAGTTATTATGATGGCTAAAGAAAATGGTGTCATAATGATTTGCTTTCCTCCACACTGCACGCACCGGTTACAACCCCTGGACGTTTCATTTTTCGGCCCATTATCCGCTTATTATAATCAAGCAATTACAAAGTGGCTCAAAAATAATCCTGGTCGAATTGTAACTCCATTTCAAGTGGGAAAGCTATTTGCTGAAGCCTATGAACGGAGTGCATCAATGGAAAATTCCGTTAGTGGGTTCAGAAAAACTGGAATCCATCCGTTCAACACAGATATTTTTCCCGACTGGATGTTTCATGCTTCTTTAACAACTGACATTCCTGAACAAAATGATCCCGAACCAGGAACATCAGACCATCAGCCTCCACTCACACCCCCACCACCATTGGAAGCTATTGAGATAACGGACATCCCTGGACCATCAAATATCTCTAAGATAACTCTAAATGGAGGAGATTCACTAAACTGTAGCCGAATTTCCGTAGAGAGCATAATTCCAATACCAAAGGTTTCCACGTCTTTCAAACGATCAAAGCGCAAGAGACAAGGGGCGATTATGCTGACCTCAACACCAAACCTGGAAGAAGTCAAGGCCAAAGAGGAGCAGAAACGCTTAGTGTTGGAGCGACGAGCAAAAAGAAACCAAGCTAAAGTCAAGCTGTGGGATGATGAAGATGAACAAGAAACCCAAGATCCATTTGCTGGTTTTGAAGATAATGAGGAAGATACTGCATGTATTTATTGCAACGGCCTTTATTCCAAGTCGAAACCAGGCGAACTTTGGATGCGGTGTCAAAAATGTGAGAAATGGAGTCACGCCGAGTGCGCTGGTGTTTCCCCCCGAACAAAGTTATTCACTTGCGAACTTTGCGATTGATTTTGGTTTTGTTTTTAGTTGAATCTTGGAATTTTTTACGTTTGGCTGAGTATGTTTTCCCTTTTATTTTTGTTTACGTTACCTTTATTTTTGTTTTAAAAATTAAACTATTTTGTAATGCTTCTTCCTTTTTTTATTTGCCGCCTTTCATATAGAAAAACTACCTATGTCATTTTACCCTAGTATCAGCCTAAAATGACACACTGCACAGTTTTTATTAATTTGGGTGTCATTTTTACAAAACGTAAAAGTTTGCGGTTTTGTGCCTTTAATTGCTAGAGTCATAAACTAAGGAAGCCATTAAACTCCAAATGGATGCATGAATATTTGTTTCTCAAGTTTTGTAGCAGTTTTTGCTTAGGGTATGTCATTTTAGGCCAGTTTCCCCTACTACACCTTAGTCAAGGTCAGAACGGATTGGTACCAATTTGATGACAGCTACGTTAATGAAATGTTTTCTTTCAAATAGGAGCTTTTCCCAGTTAACACAGAATATCTTATGGATGTCCATTTCAAGTCCTATTCAAGGCGGGATATCCGTGGACATAAAATGTATATCCATAAGATATCCGATTGCAGATGTACTTAGGATATCCGAAACGAACTTCTTGGATACATCCATAGGATATCCAAATAGGTTTCCTTCTGGATATCCATATCAGGTAACATCCAGGCATCCATAAGATATCCATAAGAGATCAATAATGGATATATATACATACATAAAAGAAGAGAAAAAGTAGTATTCAGAATAATTTCGATTTAATTCCGAGAAATCCACCATCCCCCGACAGCTGTTTCGTAGTTTCCTACTCGTCAGGAGGGCTTTTGTGGATTTCTCAAAATTAAAACGAAACTTTCTGAAATAATTAAGTAATATATATATATATATATATATATATATATGTATAGTTATTTGATAATATTAACTCAAAATTTCATTATGAGAATATATTAAAGCGATTCTAGAGAAGATGTTTCTCCAAAACGTATTGATCGAAACTGACAGCGAGTAGCTAACTCGATCATAATCATTAGAAACACCGCGAGATGGCGTTACATCTTTATAGTCAAATGCCAATCTGTTCTCATATTTTATGAATTTCGAAGTGCTTTCTTGTGAATTCGTCCAAAATTAATTATGCAAAAGAACTGACAACTTATCACAGAACCGCATAGAATTTGACAAATCACAAATCTACAGTGAACAAAAAGTCGCCATCTACATTCGAATATACGAAGGATGGCCAGACATATGTCAAATCAAACTGTCAAAGGTCCCAAGCGTATCTATGATCTATGATCCGCATTCCGTTTCCGTAATTGCCGCCATCGCGATTTCTCATTGCGTCCGTTCTGCCTGTGGTTCTGCATTCTGCATGTTTTTTTTACATTTGCGATATTTGCGTTACTAATTAACAATTATGGTATTGTAATTGTATTACCTACATTTTCGCAGTGCCTTCCATTTAAGTGCGAACGATTGTTGAGCAGTTGAGTTTCACTGTGGCTGTGGTGGTGTTTCCTATATGAGTACATAACCTATATAAATGTGAAAAGTAAGTACCACTGTCGTATTGAGTAGAAATTTGAGTAAAAAAACTATGGCAGAATCTCGTACGAAGAGAACAAAGTTATTTCACAAGTTCGTAGTTCAGTCAGGTAGAGAAATGGTTATAGATGCATCATTCAATAACTTTGTTAATAACTCTGCATCTGATATTGATCTCAATTCTTCAAAACCCGCTGCTAGTGCTACTTCCTCTTTTTCACATGTTGACTGTAATAATAGTTATACTAATTGTGATTCGGAAAAATCAGATTCGTCTGCAAGGAAGTCTACTTTATTAGATCCATCACACATAGCAGATTCTGATTCCGATGAAGTTAATGAACTTCAAGATCCGATCACCAAAACAACACCAGAAATGTCTATTTCTGAAAATTCTTATTTGGGGTTGCAATTAGCAGAATGGTCACTTAAAAACAATATTTGTCAATCAGCTCTGAAATCACTCCTCAATATTTTGAAAACCTTGCATCCTGAATTGCCTTCAGATCCAAGAACTATGTTGAAAACTGAAAGAACTTTAGAATTTAAATGTGTACAACCAGGACAGTATTTTTATTTTGGCTTTCAAAAAGCTGTTGAGAAGTTGATAAGTGTTCGTTCAGGTCAAGAGAAGCAGAATTTTGTGGATTTATGTGTTAATGTTGATGGATTACCCCTAACTAAGAGCTCCAGTAGTCAGTGTTACCCTATATTATGTAAATTGTTTGGTGTCCCTAGTGATGTCCAGGTGATAGGTATTTATCATGGGAATGACAAACCCAATAGTGCTAACAATTTTCTTGAACAGTTTATAGATGAGGCTATTGGTATCATCAATAATGGCATTTCATACAATGGTCAGCATTACAATGTGAATATAAAAGCTTTCATTTGTGATGTACCTGCTAAAAGTTTTATTAAATATACAAGAGGTCATAGTGGTTATAATTCTTGTACCAAATGTACAGCAGATGGTACTTATATTAATCGAAGAATTTGTTTTCCCGAAACAAACAATCTAATCATTAGAACTGATTCAGACTTTAGGAATAAAATCCATGAAGAACATCATACAGGCACCTCTATTTTACAAAATTTGCCTGGTATAGATATGATTCAAAGTTTTCCCAATGAATATATGCATCTGGTTTGTTTGGGTGTGGTAAAGAAACTAATAGTCAATTTATGGATTGATGGAAAGCCTGGTACAAAATTGTCTTTTCAACAAGTTTCAGAGCTTTCAAACTCTTTATTAAAATGTAAAACAGAAATTCCTTCAGAATTCAATCGCAAGACCAGGTCATTGAAAGAGGCCAGGAGATGGAAGGCAACAGAATTCAGATTATTCTTATTCTATGTTGGCCCAGTTATTTTACATAATGTATTGAGCAAGGATAAATATATAAATTTTCTCACATTACATGTTGCCATGACTATCCTAGCAAGTGAACAATTAGTTCACCAAATTGAATATGCAAACAGCCTCCTTAAATATTTTGTTGATACCTTCAAAACCATATATGGTGATGAATATGTCTCGCACAATATCCACAATTTGCTACATCTTAGTGATGATGTTAAATATTTCGGTGTATTAGATTCCTTTAGTGCTTTTCCTTTTGAAAATCACATGCAGGCAATAAAACATATGGTTAGAAAAGGAGATAAGCCATTACCACAAATTTGTAAAAGAGTTATGGAGCAAGAATATATACATTCGCAAACTGAAACTTATGTCCAAACTGAAAATTATGTACCAACCATTGAACATTCTAGTGGACCACTTATAGATGTGAACATTGTTAATAAACAGTATAAGAAATTGCAATTTTCAAATTTTTTGTTATCAATAAATCATGCAGATAATTGTTCTGCACTCACAGATGGTACTATAGTGGTGATCAGAAATTTTGTTTCAATTGAAAACAAAATCAAAATTATTGGCAATAAGTTTGAAATTTTGGAAAACTATTATTGCATACCATGTGAGTCATCTAATTTGAAAATCTATAAAGCAAGTGGACTGGGGCCTCTCCAATATTTTGATCAACAGGATATTGCTTACAAATGTATGAAATTATCCATTTCCCATGATGAATATGTAATTTTTCCATTAATTCACGTCATTCACTAATAAAATTTATTATGTGTATTGAGTTGAGTAAATAACTATACCCTTTCAACTTCAAAACTTATTTGTTTTAAAATTTCAGCAATAATTTGAAAATTTGTCAAAATAATATCTCATGTTATTATATCCCTTTTATACGGTGACCGGCAGATTTATGGCAACAAATGGTAAAAAAGTTTATTTCAAATTTCACAGAAAATTTTATTCCTCATAAAAGTACCAGCATCCTCCAAAACTCAAATTGCACTATCCAGATTTCAATTATATCTTTTTGTGTACGAGGGAGGTGAAAAAAATTGAATGTGGCTCAAGAGTATAGGCATATTTACAATTGTTACGACCTGTCTTTTCACGTTGATTGCAACACAGTTGGATTGCTTTCAATTGATTTTGAACTGCAGATGTCATTTGTTGCAGCAGATTTCGAAAAATACTTGTTTTTTTCTAAATGGCCACAAGAAATGAGGTTTTGTCAGCACCAAGTACGATTAATGCAATTTTCTAGATTACAGTTGGGCGAAACATAAATTTATCTGGTCGTCTAGATGATATTCAATGATGAGTTTACTATGATATTACATATCCTCATAATACATGGGGTGGTGAGACAAAAAAAGGAGAAAATGAAATTTTTTTTTTGAATAGGAAGCTGTGAATTCAAATTTGGAACACTCTAAATTATAAGTCACTTCTTCAAATAACTTTTTTGTGTTTTTTGGAAAATCAAGGTACTTTATTCCTGAACTACATCCAATTTTTTTCACTCGTACACGAAAGGATATAATTGATATATGGATTGTGCAATTTAAATAAACTTTTTTCCCATTTGTTGCCATAAATCTGCCGGTCACTGTATATGTACCTTTTTGTATTATCAACTGTGAATGCTTTCTGTTCAATATTTTCTAACCACTATTATATTTTTTCGAGAGAATTATGGAAGAAAAAACTTGGACAATTGTCAAGTTTGTTGATGAGGACATGGTTGTGGAAGCAGTCCCAACTAAATGGCTGCTAGGAAATAGATGCTATTGGCCACCTTACACCAGGGAAAAATTAATAAATTCCATTAAAAAACTAGAACCACCAAATACCTGTTGGCCACAACATATTGTTGAAATATTTCGAAATGGAACATATGGTGAGTAAACATGTTGAAGACATAGTAACAATTTCTTTGCAGGATTCTTCATTCATCATGAATGAGCTGTATATTTATCGATTCAATCATGTGAATCATTTTCAGATGACTATGCCAGAGCAAGAAACAAGTGCAAAATTGCAGAAAATTACAGTGATTTAAATTCCGAAGTTGAGGAATTAGCAAATGGAAAAACAAAAAAAATACGTAGAAAAAAACAAGTCCTCTCATCCTCAGATAACGAACTTGAGGAAGAACATATTACTGGTGGTTTACCACTTCCTCCAAAGCTCATGACTCCCAAAACAAATGAGCATGACAATTCTCATAAGCAGAACAATAATCATTTAATATGTCGTCCAGTATCACCTACTGCTCAGAGTTTTTCATCAATAGGAAGTGAAAAATCAAGTGGAATTGGATCTAATAAAGAAAATGATTCCTGTTTATGCTGTGAGAAAAATGGTGTGTATGGTGACATTTATTGTCTAATCGATTTTTCAGATTCCTGAATTCATTCATTCGAGATGATTGAGATTTTTTTCTGCAATTTGAAAATTTTCTGTAATATTAGTAACATTCAGCAGGTGTAATTATTTTCAGGTGACATTCTGAAGAATATATATATATACAGCAGATATTTTTGAAAAATCTATGTGGTGATATATTGGAAAAAGTCAATAAAATGAATATAGGGGCCCCTTCACATTGTGAAATAGTTTCATCAATATTTGTTACTATTCCCCATTTTCCAATCAATTGTGATGATGATATGGAGAACCTGAATCAATTTCTGTCCAATACTGGAAATTTTGATGTAGCGGTGAGTACTGATATTCAATCATTGACATTGGCATTCATATTTAACAAAATATCTAGAAATTGTATTCAACAGTTCATGCATAATATATAGGTACTCAAATGTCATGTTTCAAAATACTGTAACTGATGAGAACTGGCTGATTCTCTTTAAAATGTCAATCTACATAGTTTTTGTGCATTGAAATAATATAATGTTACTGAAACTAATTACTTTGATTTTTTTTTCAGGTCAAGGAACTCTCTAAAATAGGTGGTAACAATCTTTATGACCTTATCAAAAGGTGTATGAGTATGCTTATTACCAACAGTTATGGGGATGAATATAGCTGGTTGGGAGCAAAAAAGAAAAAGAAATTCTTTCAACAAAAAATGGCTGAATTGTTACTTGGTGAGTATGACTAGTATAAACTTATCTATTTCCTACTATATTGTGTTTATATTATGTTCATACCTTTTCCCATAATTATGAAGAAAATCGAGATTTTTTAAATTTAGGATTTTTTGTGTCAAAACTATTCATTATTGGTCAAAGCGGCTCGTATGTCCTATCTTAACTTTTGATTTACTATCTACTGACATTTAATTGGAAAAGATACAGATGCACCACCCTGTATTTGTTTCATTTAAATGTCAGTAGATAGTAAATGAAAAGTTAAGATAGGGACATGGAAGCCGTTTTAACCAATAATGAATAGGTAGTTTCAGCACAAAACATTTTTAAAGTTGAAAAATCTCGTTTTTTCACATCCTATATTTCTGTTAATATTTCTGCTAGACCCCAAGTGTGATAGATCGATGAAATCAGCTCTTTAGGAAGAATCTAAACATGCAGTAAAATACAGGGTGTTCCATTTGAAATAACAAAGTTGTTGCTACTTTTCGATAAAAGCGGCATCGTCGCAGCGCTGAGAATATTTTGGATCGATAAAACAGAACTGTTGAAATGACCACCAAGAACATATTTTCTAATGATTGTTTTAATAATAATTTTTTTATTTCAATTGTTGCAGACAGGAGCGGTTTATCAGGTGATAGAAAGGCAACAGAAATTGCCATAAAGAACTGGTTGAGACGTGCAAAAGAAAGGTCAGGGAAAACTATGGGACACACCACCGACTGATTCGTATCATCTCATGTTTTTAATAATATATATTATGTACATGATATATTTTTTATTCAGTAGAATTACTTTTTTGTTGTGAATTGTTTTTTAAGTTTGTTTTCAAAACTTTTATTATATGTGTTTTTAATGCCTCAACATTTAATTTTTTTACCTACATACAGGTACGGTACGAAACTTCAGGGGGTGATTCGTTAAGTCATTTGACAAAAAAAGTTCCTATGAACATATGTCGGGAGTTGCTTCGTTTCTGAGATACAGGGCGTTGAAGTATTAAAAAAAAGGTATTTATAAAATATCCTGAAACCGATGTGGTTGAAATGTGGTACAGCTATTTGAAGTAATAAGGCAATTATTTGGCCATAAGTTAGGGCTAAATAAGCGCCTTATCACTTCAAATAACTGTACCACATTTCAACCACATCGGTTTCAGGATATTTTATAAATACTTTTTTTTTTTTACTTCAACGCCCTGTATATCATAAACGAAGCAACTCCGGATATATGTTCATAGGAACTTTTTTTTGTCAAATGACCTAACGAATCACCCCCTGAAGTTTCGTACCGTAGTTAGGAAACACCCTGTATTATGTACTGAATTGTACATTCTATGGATGTCGACTATGGATATCCATAAGATGTCCATATCATATCTTCTGGTCGTCCATCGTACATCTTCCGTCCTTTGACGGATATCCTGAAGACATACATAGTATATACTATCTCTTGTGTATATCCGTAGTAGATATCTCATGAATATCCATAATGGATATCTATAAGACATCCAAAAAGGTCACACAGTCATATCCTATGGACGTCCATAGGATACACCTGAGCTTTTCTCGGATATCTTATGGACATCCACAATATCCATAATGGATATCCATAGTATATCCATAAGATGAACTTGTGCTATCTGGGTTGGAACCTCTGGTAACACTGTCCAGGTCAAAAGATAGCAGCCAGAGAAGTAGTTGTTTTCTATGGGCCGTTGTGGTCGTGATGGTAGAGCGTTCGCTTCTCAATCGTAGGGGCTTGGGATCAATTCCCAGCATGGTCTTCGATTTGGTGTATGGTAACATATGTTAAAAGGTAAGGGTTAAGTCTTCCTTAGCCCACACAATGCTCTCAAAGACTTCTGAAGGTTGCGCGAAGTGGTGCAATCGGCTGACGGAAATAACAATAATGTTATTTAGGTGTCTCAGTTCAATTCTGAAAGAACTACTTATATGTGGTTTATAAATGTTTTGCAAACAATAATAGTATCATCAGGAGTTTATCATTGCTTCTGATTGTATGTTGAGTACATAATATAATGTATTACCTAATCCTAAATCAAAATTCACTCCATTCTGTACTGTTTTGAATATTTTAATTGTTTTATCGATAATAAAGTATTAATACAACAAAGCTTTTTCTCAACACCTAATCACTTTTTTGAACAACTGGACAAGATGCCAGTCACCAAGTGACTATCTGTGGAGGAATATCAATGAAAAGAGTGGATATTCCACCAATTGACTGAAAGGATTAGCTATGTTATCAGCTGGTTCGTTCAAGAGGCACATAGAAATCACTCTGTTTCTTCAATATATGAATAATATTGTTTTATTTATCTTGACTAAAATATTATTTCAACAATTTCAATGTTCTCAATGTCTACAAAAAACTTCAACGAGTTTTTTTCGTAATGTCAATAGTCAGGTAATTATTTATAAAAACGAAAAATTGACTTGGAAAATTTTACAACTCTTTGTTTAAACAACAAAAGTTACAAAACGAAGCGAGATAATGAAACAGTCATATTGACCTCGAACAGGCCTACAAAAATTTCATATAAACTAGTAAAAAATTTCAAAATCCATAGTCTCAATAGTGGTAAGACATTCTCGTAATTTGGAGACTAATTTTGAATTAAACAATTCTTTTCTAATATTCTCCTTTCACACAAATGTAGATTAATCATAGTCAATGCTTTCAAGCGACAAAACTAGAATGGTCCTAATAATTGTTGTTGTTACATTTTAATCATAATTCAAATAACAGAGGATCATGCCTATGAGATAATCTTTAGTAGGAAAGATAAATTACGTTAAAAATCAAGTTAGCATAGAGTAACAGTAGAGCAACATGGAGTAAAGAAAATAATTTAATATCCGGATATCAGACAGGTGTTTGTTATTTTCTATTTCTACTACTCTATGCTATCGGTTCAGTGTCCCTAATTTCTTTGTGTTCTGAGATCCAATGCCTGCATATGTCATAAAGTACATAAATTACATAAAGTTGATAGCAACGTCAGAAGGCAATTCAAACTGTTCGACGGCCGCCCTCGAATATTCCCGACGAAATGTAAGGGATGCGCCATCTGCCTGTGATTTATGTAAGCGGTGTATGGGTTTTATTCGGTGGTCTACAGAATCCAGCCCAGTCATTCTGTAATTTGGTAGGTTATTCTCATACTGACCTGAATTTTAAAGATGCAGGTTACAAGTGACAGAACTAGAATAAGGTCCTAATAATGTCTGTTGTTATATTTATATCATAACACAAACAATACAGCACCATGACTATGAGATAATATCTGGTATGACAGATAAATTACTGTAGAAGTAAGTCAGCGTAGATAAATCTCGATGGAAGTTGGAGTTGCAATTTGTCTTGCTCTATGCTTGGACTCAGGAACGTAAGATTCGTATCTCAGACAGGTTTATTTCTTTCCGTTTCTATAATAGCAGTTCAGTTTACTCATTATGAGGTCTGAGATGAAATGCCAGCACCAGTCTTAAAGGACACCAATATTACAAATTTGATAGCAACGCCAGAAGTCAATTTAAAATGTTCGACGGCAGTCTATGAATGTTCCCGATGAATTTTTAAGGGATACGCCATTTTCTGCCTGTGATATATGCAAGCGGGGTATGGGTGATAAGACTCGTTCATACCCTTGCGAGTATTCGTAATATTTTTGCGTTTATATAACATGCTATCTTTCAGTATTAGGGAATGTATCTCACCACTACACATAAAAATTACATGATGATTCATCATTCATTGCAATATGTTTGCCGTTTGAGTCGAATCGCAAAAAAATGGGAATATTCGCAAGGGTATTAACGAGCCTTTAATCGAACCATCACCCATAGTCATTATAATGTGGTTGGTTTTTGTGAAACAGCCATGAAGTAACATAATTTCTATTGGTTTGTTTCACACAATATGACAGAAAACAATGAAAATGACTTCACTTCAAGAATATTACGAAAATAAAAAGAATTAATTTACGATAATTACGTGTTATTCTAGAAACCAATGCGAATTAAAACTATTTCTCATCCTTTATTAAAATAGGATACGTCATATAATAGCTATCGGATGAGTCGGGATTATGAGTATGGCAACACTGTATTCAGTTTACTACCGGTATTCCGGTATTTAACACAGATCAAAAAATAAATCCACCATTTCAAAGATGGACAGTGACGACGATTCATACGGTAAGAATAAATTTGTTAACTATAATAACTAGACACGTGTTCCAATGCATTTTTTGGTTGTTTTAATTTGAGCCCTTTTCATTTCAAAAGAAAATACATAGAATCAATAAATTGAATTTATTTTTATTATGATAGATTTCTTGAATTAATCGAGTTATATCAACAGTGTAATGCTAGATCGCATTTATACTGCTCTATTGACAAAAATACCGTTTCATGACAAAATTATTAGCAATCTAGTGAGCCATAATATGAAAATATCACAAAACAGAATTTTGAATATAAGACGGTCTCAAACTTTTCAACTGGAATACCTACCTCATCGTCCTCATCTACATAATGAAACAACAGTACTTCCGTGATGTAACGAATAGTTTTGACAATATCGAAATATCCCTTTCTCCACAAATATCCATAATGTGGAAAATGTGAGGAAAATATTTGTCAGAAAACAATTTTGTATAATTAGGAAAAAAAATATTTAAAAAAAATTACCATGTTTTTCAACATGAAAGTTGATTTTTCTTGAAAAGGGTCAATTTTAGAGCTTATGACCAAGAGTACATGTTTTGTGTAGAAAACATTGGCGGTTCAAGTAGGCGGCTCAAAATCATACTTTTTTTCAGAGGCGTAGAAGTTGGAGAAAAAACACCTACTATCCCTTCAAAATCTTCACCAATTATGAATTTAAAAAAATAAAAAATCTGCACAAAACATAGCTTATTATGAGTAGAAAATGCATTCGCAAAAAACTATAATTTTTTTTCAAATTTCAACACCCTGTATCTCGAAAATGTTGAATATTAGAGGGTAAGTTAATAGAAACTTTTTTTCATATTTTTGAACGAGCTATCACATCCGGAAGTCCTGCGCATTCATTATATAGGGTGTTTCATGTGAAAAATTAAACTCTAGTTATCTACGCTTCAATGAAGCACCCTGTATAAATGAAAACAAATTCGGAAGATGGACCTAGGTGGTCCTACTGACAATCAAATACATGGAACTGAAATAGTGATTCACAATATTGTTGACCCACACTGTATATGGGGTATTTCACTTGAAAATTTTGCGTCCTCTTATTCAAAATCATGTATTGTAATTCTCAAGTTAGGGCTTACAAGAATTTGCTATCAATTTTGCCACGAAACGGTTTCTTTGCCCAATATTCAAAAGAGAATTATAAATTTATTATGACTCAGTACTTCAATTTTTTTTATCAGGTACACGTTAGTAACTCTGAAATGCGACCAAAGGTTAGAATGTGAAAGACATTTCATTAAATAGTTCGCTTTCTAACCATTCAGCCATTTTATGAAACGATGGGAAAGGTTCACATATACTCCCAGTAATTACAGCTCGGTGAATTATTTCAAAATATTTTAATAATTTTGAGAAAATGTGTTCTATATAATTGAATAATATTTGAATTAATATTTAATCTGTAGACGAAATCTGTCTTGCAAAGAGGATTATGGCAAATGAGGAGTGGACGGAACCTGCCTCGTCTCTTCCTGCCAGCAATGGTAAGTTGTTTTGCTAGATTACTTTGTACTGTGTGATAGTAACTAACATACCTAACCACTCAGTTATAGATTCATATTATATGAGGTGAATGTAATATTTGCCAAAGCGAACAGTCTAATTGGATGTTTTGCAAACCATAATAGAAAGTACTTTTTTCTACGAACGAGGCACAGCTGAGTTCAACAAACAACCAACCCAAGTACAAAACAGTTTAATAGTTTGATCAACAAGTTGAAATCGGTGTTAATTAGTGATAAAGCTCCTTAAAATATGAGCGATAGCTCATTGGATTCGGAATGACGAGTAGATTTTCTTTTTATAATTTTGCAGTAAATACAAAATAGCAATTGTTACTAACAAATTCAGATGATGAAAAGGAGGCATGTAGTTTTTCGCCAATAATTCAAAGACTAGTAATAATTAAGGAATTTGAAAAAAAAATTCTAGAAGAGAATGGAATATCCAATAAAAAAGACTCGACCTCGGAACTCTAACTCCATTAATTATAATATTACTTTAACGCCGTTAATAGATGAGCTACGCACCGCTATTACGGCATGGGTGTACCGTCGCTGAAGACAGTGTGTATCTCATGAAATAATTTTTTTATATTATTAAATATCAATTTTAATGTTTGAAACAATTATGCTGTCAAGAAGATAAATCTTCATGATAAGTTTAAAAATTGGTATATTTATTTTTGATTATGTAAATATGAATAAATGAATGTACTGCCATTTTATAAAGTGAATCTAAATTTAATAAATATTTTGATCTATATAAATTATCAGTAGGTTCTAGATGGGGTAATTTATCATTTGATCGATTTGTTATGAAGCTTTATAAGTGGTTTCAATACAGAAGCTATAGCAGATCCTCATATAGAAACTAAATACTGCAATCAGGTGTATATGAAACCGAAATAAATGTTCATCAAAATATTTATTTCTAAGTACCCTCTAAATTTGTAAAGAATCCTAATTATGGGTGATATTGTTTTACGGGTCATTATATAAAGACCCAGAAAGGTAATACTGTTTTTGTAAATTATATGATTATTTTCAAATTCTATAAAAAAATTATGAAAAAATTATTCTGTCAGTTGAAACTAGAAAAAATAAAGTCATCATGTTGTAAAACAATCGCCATGTTTATTTTTTAGTTCTACCATTTCTAACATAGAATAATATTTAAATTAATATTTATTTATATTTCTAGAATTGGTGGTTCTGGGAATCGCAGGAAGGGGCGAGGGAGGAACCGGAGCTACGGGGAATATTGCCCCTCAGGGGAACGTTGCCCCGCCCCTGCCCGTCAACAACGGTAAGCAGTTTTGTTCGATTACTAATTATTGTTTGATACATATTTACGTATGTAACTTCTTAGTTATTGATTAATTATATTAGAGGTTAAAGTGCTATTTGCCAAAGCGACTAACCAAATTAGACGCGTGTTGAAAAATATAAAAGTATGTTTCTTTCTGCACAAAATATTTTTTTGATACTATTAAAAAATCAAATTTAACGTTTGAAAAAATTATTCTGTCGGTTGAATACTAGAAAAAATAAAGTCGTCACGTTGTAAAACAATCGCCATGTTTATTTTTCAGTTCTACCATTTTTAACATAGAATAATAATTAAATTAATATTTATTGGAGAAGAAAACTGTAGTTCACAATGAGCTTATGACATGAGGCATAAGATGTCCGGAGGACTGCTCATTGCTAATATCCTATACAATATGCCTCATGTCATAAGCTCATTGTGAACTACAGATTTCTTCTCCGTTTTATACGGTCTTGACGATCGTGGTTCATGGATATTGCTTAGTTGGGTGGCCGGCGCTGGGATGGCGCTCGCAGTCTGGAGTTATCCACTGTGCGGGCGCGATCTCAGTTTCGGTCTTTAAATGGGTTTGGTTGTCGATTCATTCGTTGCAGTCATTAGTTATTGACTGCTAGACCTACCCTATACTGATGAGGAGCAACATTCCGAAATCGATATATAGGTGGTCCGAATGTTTCGATGAACATTCCCATGCAACCAAGCAATTGCAGAGATAACCTTGTAGGAATTCTGCACGGAAATTTCATCAGATGTAATTCATTGTTCGTCGTGGCATTAGCCAGGAAAGTAGTTGTTTTCTGATGGTTTTTCGACCCAACTTTTCCTATTGTATAGGGTAGAGCAGTCCTCCGGACAAGTTATGCATCATTAATAGTTATTTATATTTCTAGAAATGGTGATAACCGTAGGAAGGGGCGAGGGAGCAGGCTCCAGAGCTCCGGGGCCTAGCGGGGTGGCCCAGGGGAATGTTGCCCCGCCCCTGCCCGTCAACAACGGTAAACAGTTTTGTTTGATTGATATTTACGTATGTAACTTCTTAGTTATTGATTAATTATATTAGAGGTTAAAGTGCTATTTGCCAAAGCGACTAACCAAATTAGACGCGTGTTGAAAGGTTATAATAGTATGTTTCTTTCTGCACAAAATATTTTTTTGATACTATTAAAAAATCAAATTTAACGTTTGAAAAAATTATTCTGTCAGTTGAATACTAGAAAAAATAAAGTCGTCACGTTGTAAAACAATCGCTATGTATATCTTTTTGCTCTATCATTTTTAACAATAATATTTTAATTAATATTTATTGGAGAAGAAATCTGTAGTTCACAATGAGCTTATGACATGAGGCATAAGATGTCCGGAGGACTGCTCATTGCTAATATCCTATACAATATGCCTCATGTCATAAGCACGTTGTGAACTACAGATTTCTTCTCCGTTTTATACGGTCGTGACGATCGTGGTTCACGGGTATTGCTTAGTTGGGTGGCCGGAGCTGGGATGGCGCTCGCAGTTTGGAGTTATCCACTGTGCGGGCGCGATCTCAGTTTCGGTCTTGAAATGGATTTGGTTGTCGATTCATTCGTTGCAGTCATTAGTTATTGACTGCTAGACTTACCCTATACTGATGAGGGGCAACACCCCGAAATAGATATATAGGTGGTCCGAATGTTTCGATGAACATTCCCATGCAACAAGCAATTGCAGAGATAACCTTGTAGGAACTCTGCACGGAAATTCCATCAGATGTAATTCAATGTTCGTCGTGGCATTAGCCAGGAAAGTAGTTGTTTTCTGATGGATTTTCGACCCAACTTTTCCTATTGTATAGGATATTAGCAAAGAGCAGTCCTCCGGACATCTTATGCCTCATTAATATTTATTTATATTCCTAGCAATAGTGGAACCAGCAGAAAGGGGCGAGGGAGCAGGCTCCAGAGCTCCGGAGCCTCAGAGAAATGTTGCTCCGCCCCTGCCCGTCAACAACGGTAAGCAGTTTTGTTTGATTACTTAGTATTGTTTGATAGATATTTACGTACTTAACTATAATTTATAGATTCATTTTATTTGAGGTGAATGTAATATTGTTAAAACGAGCAATCAACCGAGACGTGCTTGCATTTGGTTACATTAATTTTAAATTCACTACCAATTTTGATTGGACCTAAATTTGGCAAACATTTCTGATAGCAGGTGAAGGGAAGATAATTAGTTTTATTAAAATTTATGGTTAATAAATTCCGATAAAACAATTTTTTTTTAATATTTCCCAAATCTTCATTGATTATCTCATTCAATCTGTCCCAAGGCGAAGCCTTGTAAGAAATCACAGTATCATCAGCAATAGTATGAATTGTTCCAATACAGTCCAACTTGAATGAATCAATATATATATATATATATATATATATATATATATATATATATATATATATATATATATATATATATATATATATATAGAAAGTTACTTATGACATCTACAGTCACTAGTTGAAACTTAATTTGACACGAACCAAGAAATCCAAAGTAGAGGTTTGTCTACAAATTGACAGGCAGCCAACAATTCGTTGTATTGACCAACCCAAGGTTCAATCAAGTTTCTAGTACGTTATGAGGAACAACGAATTGTTGGCTGCCTGTCAATTTGTAGACAAACCTCTACTTTGGATTTCTTGGTTCGTGTCAAATTAAGTTTCAACTAGTGGCTTGCCTTCACGGTACTAATTCTTGAGTGGATTCGTTTTGATTTCGAGAGCTCCATAAATCCTTTCTGATGAGTGGGTGACCACGAAACAGCTGTCAAAGGTTGGCACTCTCGATTAAAACGAAAATTACTCTATTTTCACTTATATATATATATATATATATATATATATATATATATATATATATATATATATATATATATATATATATATATATATATATATATATATATATATATATTGAATAGTAGTGGTCCTAAGACACTACCTTGAGGTACCCATAATCAAAAATTATGAAATCACTGAATACTATGGTCATATGTATTAGATGTATTCTAACATTTATATAACTTTCCATTAATTTGTGAGCCTCTCCTCGGAAACCAATGTGTTTTTCAGTAGTCGTTCTAGACCAACGGAATTGAACGCCTTGGCTAGATCAAGAAATATACTAAGAAAGGGAGTGTTGATATCTAATGAGCTATAAATAATATGAAATTTAAGACGACCAATGGCATTTTCAGTTGAAACTTCTCGAAATCCGAACTGTTTAGAAGAAAGGAAATTTAACATATTAAGATATTTTTCAATATTTATTTTACCATATTTTTAAAAAAAATTGATATTCCTGATATCAAAGTAATTGGTCTATAATCTTTCATCACATTTTTATTGCCATTTTTATAGATCGGATTTATGATGCCTACTTAGAACGAATCAGGACATATTACTGATTCAAATATAATATTTATGAGATGTGCCAAGGGATCTGAAATCAAATTTACTGAAAGTAGTAAAACTTCTGTTGTTATACCATCTACATCTGAGGATTTTCTTGCTTTAAAAGTTCCCATTATATTTACAGTTTCAGCGCAGTTAGTTTCTCCAATATAATTAGATTTAAGATGACTAATTGATGTTTCCGATTTATTAATAATATTCATATTTTTTCTGCAAGATTCTTTCTGACACTTCCGTAGCAATTAACAAACGCGTTAGAAATTATTATTCATCTGATACTGTCTTAATGTTCAATTTAATTGACCGTATAGAATTCAACTTTAATTTTGGTTTTTCATAGCATAACTAGTGATAAAGCTCTTTAAAATAAGAGCGATAGATAGCTCATTAGAATCGAAATGACGTGTAGAAAAATGTTTTTCAATAATTTTACAACACATACAAAATTGCAATTGTTATTAACAAATTATCAGATGATACAAAAAAGGCATGTAGTTTTTCGCTAATAACTTAGAGACTTGTAATGAATACGGAAGTTCAAAAAAAGGATTCCTGCAGAGATGCAGAAAGAGGAATCGGCAGAAGAGAGAGATCCAGAGGGGGAAGATTTAGGGAAGGAAGGAGGGGGAGAGGATGTAGAAGGGAAGACAGCGGTGTAATAAAAAAATTTAATTAATGGAAAAAGTATTATATTCAAAAAACGATCTATAAAAATGTATACTTATGATAAAATATAATTCCCAAAATAGAAAATGTCTAATAAAATCTAAAGAGGGCAATGAGCAAACAAAACCAATTTTTAAATGAATTAAATCCACAATACTTTCTGAAAAAGCAACTAAATAGAATAGATTATTGATCAAGAATATAATATATCAGGAAATCACTGCTTCAGAAGGTGTTCCCCGAGACACACAACCTGCAGATTTTCAAAAAAACACCAATTCTTACCCACTTTCCCACGGATCTCACGATGGTCAAGGAACATTACAGGAATTTCCTCTTCGAGAAAACCAAAAAATAAAAAAAGAATATGACAACTATTTGAAAATTTTATATATATATCAGTATTACACCTACTTTAATGCATCAATAAAAATATTAAAATTTATACGAACAAAATATTCATGAACATTCAGATCAACGTGAATCATCATTATGTATAAGAGAATAGATTACAATTCAAGAGTTTTCAGAAACATAGCAACAATTTTCATTGCGCACACTCTATTTTACTAGCATGGCACCTTTTATTAATTTATTAAGTAGCCATAATACAAATCATAAAATCTTAATATTCATTCATATAGGTTATTCGAAAAGAATATCTTCAAATTATCGATTTATCCAATTACTTACAGTTATTCCCATTTTATTGAACATATTTTAGGTTAGTTTAAATATTTTTACGTTGTAACGAATTTTTTAGTGCAATAAATATTTATTATTATTATTATATTATACCATCACACTTGTACCCGATGGGATTTCTCATCAGCAAATCTTTATAAAAAATCCGACACCTTTCAAATGTTACAGTTTTTAGATTACATTATAAGTACAAGAAACTCGTGTACAAAATATTGTGCTTTCAAATTTACCAATTTAGTCTTTGTTGTCTGCCAGTTAGTTATACTGTTGAGTTTCGTTAAGTTGACTTTTCTATTTCAGAAGGATCAGGAAGGGAGATTTGGAGAGGAGGAAGAGGAATCAGAGGAAGAGGAATGAGAGGAAGAGGAATGAGAGGAAGAGGAATGGGGGGAAGAGAAATTAGAGGAATGAGATGGAGAGGGAGAGGTAGCAGGAGGGAGCTAAAACTGAAAATGGTAGGGGCATTTGAGCAAATGCTCACTACAATAAAAGAAATATAAATTTTTTGTTTTTTATTGACCACATCCGTCTTTACAACCCATACTACTTAATTTTCCAACTCTACTAAACAGCAAAAACTCGAAAAAGAAATGAGAAAACGAAAAAAAATAATTCAACAGTTGTTTTCTTCAAACAAGTCTACAAAAAGTTCCCATGATATATTTTCATATCTCGAAAACTAAATTGAGATGTGGAATTCTCGTTTATTTTAACTCCAAAAACTCGAAGATGAAACAGAAAATCAAAAATATGTATATAAAAAGATTTATTCTCTTTGAACTAGCCTACAGAAAGTTCTCAGAAAAGATTTCATATCTAGAAAAACAAAATGAAATGTGAACTAGAAAAAATTTTCCTTTTTTAATAAAATACCTCTCAAAAGTCTACATAAAATTTGAAATTTTTTTACCGTACTATTATTATAGGGAATATTTCACACAAATGAAAAATTATGTCTTTCAATATTAGTATATTGTTGAGAAATTAAAAAATTTCAAATATTCTAATTACTTTATTTGCATATAAATATTTGAAATATTAAAAGAAATTAATGACAAAAATTTACAAACTGATATGAATAATGTATTCTCATTATAATTTTTCTATAATAATTAGATATAGTATATAATAATCGTAATCTTCACAAACAGAATATAATTCGTTTCAAGTAAGATAAGCAGAGATATCAATTGAAACAGTTTAATTCATTTTGACAGTTCCAAATAATGTCGACAACTAATCGAAGAAATAAAACCAAGTGTCCTCTGCTTGCTCATGTCTCATTTATATTGCAGCAATCTATTGAAAAATATGCAGAAACTCTGGCCATGTCTGATCTCTACTTGTGGCGGTTGAAATAGTTTCAGCTACCTATAAATTCTGGTGTTCTGCAGGGATCCAGTTTAGAACCAACAGTGTTTCTCCTTCACATCAATGATTTGTAGGGAGCTACTTCATGACCAGTGTACAGCTATACGAATGGTAGTACCCTGTATACCATGTTCTTTTTCAAAGATCCGATATTAGCCAGTGAAACCAAAAGAGAACGGGAGAGGAACGTGATAAATAGCAATTATTCTAGAATGGGGTTCCAACAATTAGGTAGAGTTCAATACGAATAAAACCCAAATTTATCTTTTCTCACAGTGGCCAACGTAATATGTATGATGTTATGCAATAATGGGTCAAGCCACAGTCAGCTAGTTTCGTAAAAAATATCAAAATAGTTTAGCAGATCATGGAATGATGGATTGTGGCTTAATACTTTCGTCAGTGGATGGAGCCCCCTTACAATTGCGGGTTGAATCATTTTTGCTTATTATAGAATGACACTTTGGCGATTCCAATGACTGTGATAGATCAATTATTAAACAATGTGGCTTGACTCATTATTGCATAACACCATCCATATGTCAGAAGTCCTCCATGTTGATGCTCAAAATGGTCAAAAGTTTCTATCAAAATCTTGGTTTCTTGTTTCGTGCTAAGAGTTATATTTCACTTCCCGTTAGTGGATTATTATGACTTATAAGGCACACATCCGATTTGTCCAGGACTACTGTTCCCATGTATGGAAAGCAGTCCCTAAACACACACTGAAACTTTGAGATTCCGTCCAAAAAGAGCCATATGTCTAATCGGTGATACTGAGCTTACAATCTCACTCACTTATTTGGAAACAACGCAGATAGGTTGGCAATCTGTTTTACAGATATTTTCATGGATGATGCTCTTCTGAAATATAAATCATCGTTCCACCGTTAGATTAGAGGTCCTATAGAGACTGACTTGTCGAGTTCAGTCTTCATATCCCGTTGTCGTCACCTTGGTGACATTCCAAACATATATTTTCTAGGTCTCATATTTCCGATGAATGGCAAAGCTTTCGAACTCTGTTTCTGAAGGAAGAAATTGATATTTGTTTCCATTTTTGTTATTGAAAATGCTACTTATTTCTTATTTCATCCCATTGGCCATTATTTGAAAACGTGACTTTGACAGTTTGACATAGACGAGGAAAGTGATGACGTCACAATTCACAAATGTCATTCATGTCAAAAACTGATTCCAAACAAACCTCCGTCGAATTTAAATCTGCTTGTCCGATAACTCCGATATTGTATCCGATAAGGTTTTACAACTTCTTTTGCTTGAGAAAACAAAATCAAAATAACTAAACACAAACTAATAAGCAAAGCAGCAAATCATCAACAGAGAATATCACCTAAAATTCTTTGGAATCAGTTTTTGACAAGTATGACATTTGTGACGACACACTTTCCTCGTCTATTCACAAAGAGACTAAACTAACAAGGAGGGTTTAATAAGGTCTAGCCAATCAGAATCTAGAAGCATCAACGCGTCATAGTGACATACTTGGGTATGAGTACAGAGTCGAACTCGAACCAAGCAACAAAACTGTCAGCAGTATCTCTCATAACCAAGAGCTAATCCGTCACTGTCTATAGAGTACGGCTGCCATGACACGTCCAACTACGATACATTTCGTCACAAATGTTCTTTCGGCCGAGTCAAGTCTCTCGTCCGACCAATATGGTTAGACCAGCGCGGTCATTTGGTTGACTTGACGACCATGAAACTATTTGAAATTACATTTATGAAAGGGTTATGTTTACTATGTTCACTGATGGTTAATAATTACAGTAATCAATTATTATCAAAGGATATTATCGCTATACCACAGAAATCTTTGAGTTATGTGTGCTATACAAGTTCGTGTGTAGCGTCAGTACTTACATGCTTTGATATTGTTTTAGTTATTCGAGATTTGAGTACTCATCTAATGGCAGTTCCTAATCTTGGAGGCAATCTATTGACAATTATACCATATTGTATGTACTAGAAGATGATGATCTTGTTATTATAGAGACATTGAAGGGATTACAATCGATATTCCTGTTCTACTTAAACCTTTCTACATGAAGTTGGTAATTTTAGTAATCAAGAAACACGGGATTTTGTCGAATGAGTCGAATCCACAGACTTCAATGAAGTCTGGGGTCGAATCGAAAATCGGGAATATTCGCAAGGGTATGGACGAGCCTATACTCGGTGTTACTTGGAACTAATCACTAGGACAAAAGGAAAGCGGCTGCTTGCAACTCGACCACTGAAATGAAATTATAATTATGATGACTGGGACCCACTTTTTGACTTGTCGGAATTGATTCTCTAGAGAAATATGGGACAATATGACGTCATTTTCTCTCAATTTCGAGCAATAGGTACCTATCTATCTAGAAAATGACGTCATATTTCTCTAGCGAATCAATTCCGACAATTCAAAAATTGGGTACCTGGAATGTTCATAGATCTTTTGCGTACCCGTATAAAGTGATAACTCTAGGAGAAGAAGAAAGGAGGCACATGCAATCTAGCCTTCTTCAATTGGTCTTTGACGGATGCCTACGTATGCGAAAATGTCTGACAAATTTACTTCAACTATCGACAACTTCCGTAATCAATTCAAATTTGAATGAAAATGAATTGAAATACTATTTTGTCTCTTATAGGATTTTGCAGCCGATCACCATTACACAGTGTCGCGCCCAAGATATACATCTTGGTCGCGCCTAAATTCTAAGCGCCATCTAGCGGGAACGCATTTCGCGAATAATTTCATATCAGTGCCTACAGCACATATTATAATTTCATTTCAGTGGCTGTAGGCCACCGACTTAACAAAGGTTAAGTCGGTAGGCCGATAACAAAATATGACTAATATAAGAAGAAGATTATGGAATGATTCAATTTTTGACAATAATTACAATGACATTAGAAATTTAGTTAATTATTCAAATAAACAAATGGAAATATAAAATGGACTATTCGATTCTCATCATTTGTAAAATATCCGTGACTGTCGTCTCCGTTGCTCTTAATATGCAGACAAGGCCCCCTGGCATGATCAAACGAGAGTTACAAACTGGTAATAACCTCTATATCTCTCTATGGTAAATCGATACAGAATAACAAAATGTTTTTTTCTAGGATGTGAACAAGCTAGACAATGTAATTCTCAATAGCCAACGACCAGGCAGCAGACACGAATGATCTTAAATACTAGTCATAACGTAAGGTACACAGTAACTAAATTGTCCTGAGGAACTCAATCTTCAAACACTGTTCATAAAGGATAAATATAAATGCTTAGGCTTTGGCTTATCTTTGTGAGCACCGTTCTGCGCAACTCCAACTCCTCGTTGCTCAGCGTGGACACTTTGCAGCAGGTCATACTGCAGCTCAATAAGATAGGGGGCTTCCAGCACTCAGTACTTGATCTGAGTGGTATGGTGCCGTCTCCGGAGTGCTGTATATACCCGGATGACAGGGGGGTAGAAAAGAAGGTCTCCCTAGATTGTATAATCTGCCAAGGCAGTAAGTAAACAAAGTAAGTGTTAGATGGGCTGAAGTGAGACCATAGGACATACCTTGGATGGTGTGTGGCCTTCATGTCAAGAATAAGACAATGCCAAAGAATTTTACCCGGAAGAAACCAAAATTCAAAACTATGCTTAGACCTGAGCAAGGTCTGTGTTTCTCCAAGAAATTCCAATTTCTGCTAGAAGAAATCCGCAAAATGCAATATGAGTCGAACTCATCGATCAGAAATCTTTGAATGATTGACGATGGACTGGAACGCAATTGATTACTGGTACGTTAATAATATGTTTTCTTACCAGTAGGAGCTTTTGGAGCCTCTGGAAACATTGTACAACCTTATATTTACAATCAGATGATTCGTTTGTTAAATACGTTGTTGTTAGGAGTTTTCTTTTTCGAATGGATGGCACCAGCTACTAGAGTATGTGGTTTACCAATGTATAAACTGAATTATATCAATGGTAATTTTGAACTGTAAACCTACAATTTCCTCTCAAATGAACAAAACAAATCAATTTTCACAGTTGATGATGCCTGATCATTCCTACTATAAAGTATGGTATAGATGCCAAACAATACGAGGGATTTAAGGTACCCTTTCCAATGGAAAGTTAATATTCTCCAGAAGGTCATGCCACCATAGTAATTGGAGCAGTTCTTCAAGTTACTCAAGAAAATAACTAATATGGTAGATTATAGTCAAAGAAATGTGATATATGTGAAATAAATTGATTATTTGTTCCAGTTACATATAACGTACACTTATAAACTCCGAGGAGGATGGAACATATTAGTAATAAATAATAAAAGCTGTATATACCAAATCAACATTATCATATAAGTACATACAACACAAGAGATAAAAATATAAATAACATTCATAAGGTCAGCATACCATCATTTAAAAATTCCGGTGAGTTATAATAAGGTATTCCAAGGAGGTACTGTTTTAAATGACATTTCATAGTTGAAACAGGAAGATTTCTTAGAGTGAGCGGAAATTTATAGAAAATGTTTATAATGCTATACTTAACGTTTCTTTATAGGTTTGTATGTTGCATTTTTCATTCCTAAGATTGTTCTTTGTTTTTGAGGTACAGACGTAATCCTTATCACAGTCAATAAAAAGTTCTGATATATTTACTGATACAAACACTACTGCCTCATATTATATAAATATATAATGATATATCAAAGTTAAAATTTGGTTTGTAATAAAAGTATCTCCACTGATAACATGTTTGGTTGTATGAGTATCCTAGTAATATTGACAAAATGTTCTCAGAAAATAATTCCACATTTTATCCTAGATGGAAGAAAAGCATGGTATGCAGAGAGGGAAGCCTTGGTTAAGATATGTTCCAACAGTATTCTCAATGCATAGCAAAATTGTGGATTCGGATAATTTTATTGCCCGCGAACTGATCAACAAAAAGTTCGAATAAAATTCCTTCATAACTGGAAAAAAAAATTGAGATGTGGACTTATCCACTTTTTCATAATTTCAAACAAAAATTCGAAAACTAAACGAGATATCGAAAAAATGTATATCAACACTTTCATTGTACTTGAACAGATCTACAAAAAATGTCGATGATTTTTTTAATACTTAAAAAAATTATTTAAGATATGGACTTTGAACAAAAATAAAAAACTGAAAGATATCGAAAAATGGATCCGAATAATTTTACTGCCTTCGAACTGATCAACAAAAAAGTCTAATAAAATTTTTTCATAACTTGAAAAAAAAAATTGAGATGTGGACTTAGAAGTGTTTTCCGCTTTATTCGTTTTTATAATCACTGAAAACTCGGAAACAAAATGAGATATCAAAAATTTGTATATAGACAATTTTATTGTACTCAGAATGATCTACAAAAAATTCCCTAGGAATTTTTCCATATCTTGAGAAAAAATATTTGACATGGGGACATTTGAACAAAAATAAAAAACTGAAAGATATCAAAAAATGGATTCGAGTAATTTTATTGCCCTTGAACTGACCAACAAAAAGTTCAAATGAAATTTTTTCATACCTTGAAAAAAAAAATGAGATGTGGACTTAGAACAATTTTCCCTTCAATTTGGTTTTTTAATCACCAAAAAGTAGGAAACGAAATGAGATATCAAAAAAATGTATATCTTTAATTTAATTGTACTCAAGAAGATCTACAAAAAATTTATCAAGAATTTTTCCATATCTTGAGAAAAAATATTTGACATGGGGACTTTGAACGAAAATAAAAAATGAAAGATATAAAAAAAATGGATTTGAACAATTTTATTGCCCTTGAAGTGATTAAAAAAAAGTTCGTATAAAATTTTTTCATAACTTGAAAAAAAAAATTTGAGATGTGGAGAATGATTTTCCTTTCAATATGGTTTTTTAATCACCAAAAACTCGGAAACGAAATGAGATATCAAAAAAATGTATATCATCAATTTTATTGCACTCAAAAAGATCTACAAAAAACATTTCAAGAATTTTTCCATATCTTGAAAAAAAATATTTGAGATGTGGACTTAGAAAAAATTTTGAACAAAAATAAAAAATTGAAAGATATAAAAAAAAGGATTCGAACAATTTTTTTGCCCTCGAACTGATCAACAAAAAGTTCAAATAAAATTTTATCATAACTTTAAAAAAAAAATTGAGATGTGGACTTGGAAGAATTTTCCGTCTGTTCTGAAATTCAATTACGTCGAGTGGCGTAACCGGTCGTAGTATTCAATTATTGATGGCCATCAATGATAGTTTTAAATATTCCTAACAATTAGAGTAATTCGTAGAGACAGGTAACAAAAAGTCGTAGTATTCACGTTCCGGTCGTAGTATCAACAGGTCGTAGTATCAACATTTTCAACTTCCGAGCTCTACGAGGTAAGCATACTCACTTGTTATTCTATACCTCATAAAATCGAATAATCCAGGGATTATTTCTAAAATACTAATAATAAGGCCGGGTTTCACCAAAATGTTAATCTCGCTTTAGGAGAAATTCAACAATTTCAATCGGGCGTATTGCTCATCTGGCCATCATTGGTCAGTTGAATGGGCCACAAAGCGTAAATTACGCGAGCTAAAGTTACTGCTAATCTAACTGACCAAAAACAGCCAATTCAGCAATAAGCCCGATTCAAATTATCGGTTATCTCCTAAATCGGGATTAAAGTATAGGTGAAACCCGGTCTAATAACTGCAATTAACATTAGTCTCAATTCTATAAAATCCATAAAATTTAAAAATTTCACCACAAAGCTCTTATAAAAACAAAGTTTTGTTACATTTCTCTGTGCTATACAGTTTGTTGTTCACCCTCATCGGTAGACATATTGTTTTATTCAGCGACATCTAGCGGTCGTCAGCTATTGCAGCTGTCGCACAAGCCTCATACTTCTTTTATTTGACACACACCCCTTTAGCGGAGTTTCGCGGCAACCAAAATAAAACCTTTGCTACCTCTTTCTCGTAATTCACGAGGAAAATTGGTAGCAATGATGAATGAAATTGCTCCCGCATGGCGGCGCTAAAGTAGTTGGAGCCCTTTCGTTTTTGACAGCCTGTGTTATTCATATGACAATTATTGTGTTTACTAGTATTTTGATTTATTTTCGTTGGTTTTGAGAGCTTTTTCAGTAAAATGAGTGATAAATATGGTGGCTGGGCTGTAAAGCAGTTGAAAAATTAGTTAAGAAATAGGAATGCGAAAATTATTGAGAAAAAAGACGACCTAAGGCTCGTTCATACCCTTGCGGACTTTCGCATTTTTTTGTGATTTGACTCATACGGCGAAAAAATTGCGGTGAATGATGAATTATACATGTAATTCTTCAGTATTTGGAGTTAGTTATTAGGTAGGTACTGCATTACTGATTCATCATCCACCATGATACATTGTCATTCTCAGATTGGAATATAAATAAATTCAGCTTGTTTAATTTCAGATTGGCATCTTATGTGTATGACAGAAACGTTTATTTTGAAACCAGCTTAATAGTTGAAAAATGTGATGAGACTGCTGTCTCGCAGATACTATGGCCACCCACTGATTCATTCAGTTTTATATGGTGGATTTATGCAGGAGTCATAAGTCATAAGAAAGAATATTCGTCAGTGATTGGTTGGAATAAACGGACCAACCAATCATTGACGAATATTCTTCCTTATGACTTACAATTTTTGACTACTGCATAAATCCACCATTAGTATTCAGATGACATGGACCATGGACTGTGCCTTCAATAGATATTGTGCACATGTATGTGACACTGTGACAATTGACAAACATCATTATTTGTATATAAATAAACTCACATTGACAAATGACAAATAAAAGACTTCAGCCTAACTAGCGCCACCTACTTCAAGCTTTCCAGATTGCCTGCCATTGTAACACTATAGTTCAGTTCCTAAAAATACAGGGGGTCAAAATTACGAAAAAAATTATACTACATTTTTTTTTCTTCAAATCATAGGAAAAATAATTGAGCTTGGTACACAATGTGATAATTTGAAGTTTAAATTTTCATAAAGCAGTACTAGATTATTGTGATATACATTTCACATGTGCACCCTCTGACATATATGTACATTACCTCTGGATTCGTAGTGGTGCAACTTTGTCAACAGTATGTAATGATCAACTCAGTCGAAAGTTTTTAAATTATACAAAATAGCCCCACAACAGGTCCACCACAATAAATAGCTTATTTTGTATACTCTTTGGAGAAACAATATTTTTTTCTCCAAATGACATTAAAAGCGGCCTTTTAATGACACTTGGCAGGCTTAGAAGTTGTACTTTCAATGCCTAGGCAGAAAAGTCCACTTTTATTGCCTAGGCAGAAAAAGTTCGTTCAATTTCTTTGAAAGATCGAAAAAATCAGCACATTTTCAGAGAAAGATCCTATATTTTTCTTCTGTCTATATTCCATGAATCTGCTGTATGTGAGTTCATATACAGTTCTTGATTTTTCCGGTAAAAGGTTAAATTCCGCATCTCGCGCCTGGTCTCTTATCTCAGGTGGTGTTAATTGCATCAATTCATCCTCAATTTGCAGTAAATCCATTTCTAACATGACAACTATTCAAAATTGACAATGACAAAGTAAACAGTAAACAAACATATTCAACAAACGTCATCATCGGTAAACATAGTAACGCAGGGCCCAGTTACCTTTGATAAAATAATTTAGTTATTTGGATATTGATAATGAAACGCAATTTAAATATGAAAAAGTCGATTTTGCGTGGAATTGGAACAAATTTGAAGCAAAAATTATCTGTTTCACACGGCAGAAAAGCAGATTTAATGCCTTGGCTGGTTTCATAGCCTCGCTACGCTCGGCTATGAAACACCAGCCGCGGCATTAAATCTTGTGCTTTTATGCCTAGTAAAACAAATAACTATTTTCTCCTCGACGGCCAAACTGATTTGTTTGAAGAAGTTACTTTATATTTCAGAGAATGTTGTTTCTATATATTTTTCTTAATTTGATATAACTTTTCTACCAATAATTACTGATGCTTTGTGTCAAATGGAATTATGTCATTATTACTAGTTTTCTTCACACAATAGATTGAAAGTGTGTTGTCACGAATGTCATACTTGACAAAAACTGATTCCAAACAAAGAATTTTAGGTGTTGATGATTTGCTGCTTTACTCATTAGTTTGTGTTTGGTTGTTTGGATTTTGTTTTCTCAGGCAAAAGAAGTTGAAAAACCTCAACGGAAACAATATTGGAGTTATTGAACAAGCTGATTCAAATTCGACGGAGGTTCGTTTGAAATCAGTTTTCGACAAGAATTACATTTGTGACGTCATTACTTCCCTCATCTATTGCGAGCACTCGTGGAATTACACCCGAGGATTTTTTCTAACAAAATAACTCCGATCGATGGAATTCGAAAACTAAAGCATATTAAAACTCGATGAAATCCGATCTAGTCGGATGCATATTTGTATACCTGAGGATTTTTGTGAACATAAACACATATTGACCTCACGAAGAAGGAACCGTAACTATAAATGGGAAAAAGCGGTCAATAAACCAGAGGGAGAGACTGGTTTTGGAGTCGTTCATTCCCTTGCGAAAATTCGCATTCTTTTACGAATTGATTCTTAAGATGAAAAAATTGCTATTAATAATTAATCATCGTATAATTTTTCAGTTATATAGCATCATATAACCCTAAATACTGGAAAATTAGATGTAATTCATCATTCACTGCAATTTTTTCGCCGGACGACTCGAATCGCAAAAAAATGCGAATATTCGCAAGGATATAAACAAGCCCTTACGTATGAAGTATCCCAAAGTCCACGCAAACACTCAAACAGCGCCAATACTGAATACTCGTTATACTTGAATTTTTTTTGTTTTCTGCATCAATTCGGATTTCAAAACTAAGATTCAGTAAAAATAATTGATCATATCTCATTTGTACCGAAGTTTCAAATTTTCGATTCAAAGACAATTTGACCTTGATATCGAAAAACTTTTTCCAAACACTAGGCTGTTTCAGGAATAATGAGTAATTTTGAAAGTTTTAGATAAATAAAATAGGGTATTTAATAGCCCTCTAACGGTGAAAGTTTGAGCTCTAACGATGCATACATCCGTTAGAGTAGCTATGAGTATGTTTTTTAATGGAACGAAAAAGTAGCATTTTTAATTACTAATCAGGAAGAAGGAACAAAAAACTTCAAATTCTGAGTGTGTCACTGCTTCTCGGATAGTAAAATTCATGTGAAAATAAAAATATTTCAGAAAGGGTACACATGCCTGTTGTAGAAATTTCTGTGGAAACGTGTATAAAAATTAAAATTATTTCAGTTGTAGAAGGTTTGGCCATAAAGTTATAAATACATGTTTTCTGTACAGAAAGAAACAGTTTTCTAGGAAATTTCAAGTTTAATTTCTAGGGATTTTTTAACAGTTGACAATCAGTCTGACAATCAGTCTGACAATCAGCTTCAACTTCATTTTTCAATTTATTGGCCAATGTTTGTGCTGTTATGGTATGGTTGTTTGTATTCCCAAGTATAAAATATTTTGGAAATTATCTATAAAATTGATTCTGTTCATAAAATACGAGTATGTATGACCAAAACCAAGACCAAGTGATGTAATTACAATTTTTATACACGATACTACAGTCATTTCTACATTTGGATCGGCAGAGGGGTATCGTGAAAAATCTAGGTTGGTTACTTGGAAGAAACTCTCCCATTGAGAGACGACAGTGGAATGAAGGAAATGAACACTCTGTAGACACTATGGAGGCGAAAAGTTTAAATGACATGACAGCTGAAGGCAAATACCAAGTTGACAATGCATAAATTATCCAATTGTGGCATGCCTTCCATAGGTCCAGGACATCCCTGTATCATAGGACAGTCAACTGACTAATAGCGAATTCCATTGGTAAAACTTGTGTTGCACTAGTTTTGCACCAGTGTTGCATCGACACTGTACTTCCCAAGTAGCATTATGGCAACTATAACCACATAATACACCAAAATTAATGTTGTACTTGGTGTAGAAATTAGTCATTTATGAAATGATGCTCTCTAATCCACCAGATAACGTTGTCTCAACGTTGAGCGTGACATCAGTTAGGCTACGACGTTGTCAGAACGTTTACCCAACTGACTTCAACTAGTAAATATTATGGGAATGGGAATAACATTTTTAAAATGTTCAAGTGACAACTTTAGTTATGTCAAACGTTTTCCCAACGGAGGGTCGACCTTGTAAGATTCAACTAAGCAGTGGGCAATTTTCATTAAAGTTGGAAACGTTTTCGTGGAGTCATCTTCACAACTAAACTCTTCCCAAATATTTACTACAGAGAACGTGCCAGCGATATTCAAATAATAATAATTTACTCAATTTTTTTTTTTATTCTAGTGACATGAACATACTACAGGCTAAATTGATTGATAAAAAAGTATATAGAGAAAGAAGAGGAACTGGAATGATCCTAACCTAACCTATATTTTGAATCGGAAACGAAAAGAGCGTTCTGATACACTGCCTCCTATTACCGGCAAAACAAAATTACGTGGTGAAGAAACTTCACAGGCACAAGCCCTCATGAAGACAGACAGTTTGTAGAGCTGAAGTTTGAAGCTTGAGTTTCAATTTTTTGTTAGTTATACTTGGTTCAGGTTTTGGTCGGATAAGCAACTTCAGTCGCGCTCCGGGTATGAAGGACAGACTAACGTTGAAAGAATATTTTCAGTTATCTGATATACAAAGTCGCGTTGAGGACTTTTATTCTCCCACACCATGTTGGAAGTGTAATTCTATTTGGAAACATGGCCGGTCATTCAAATTTTGGACGTAAACAAGCATAAATGAAGGATTATGAAGTCTTATTTTGGTTTTCTATAAATAATTCATGTGTATTCCATTCAATTCAAGATTTAATCAATATCTGTAATAAATCTCACCGAAATGATTTTTTTTTTTCAATTCTTGAGTTTGGAAAAGTTCGCAATAGATTAAAAGCCCGCGAGTTTTTTGGCATGGAACAATAGTATATTTGAAATAGTAAATGAAATGCGTTGCCAATTTCTGTTTCGAAATCGTTATTTTTCGGGTATCTTGAGCATAAAAATATAACGGTAGGAGTAACCAGGAAGTTTTTTTCGAGTGTCCATTTTGGCCATCAGTAATTATTTGGTTGATAAATCAACTATGTTTTGAACACCATGAAAGTAAACTGTTATCGCTGAGCGAGAGGCGCTGGTGTATAGTTGTTTTTAAATAAACCCAGCAACGTTTAGAAAACGACCATCAGCTACCTACAGTTCGAGCTGAACTCTTTCAAAAATTCAAAAGTGATTGACCAAATTGGTGCAAAACAGGGTTGTGACAACGTTGTGACAACGTTGTGTTGAGGTCGGCAACGCAACTTATATTTGGTTGAGCAACTTTTTTAAACACGTAGCCGCAACGTTGAATTGCTACTTGAGTTGTGTTCTCCAAAATGTGCACTAGTTCATTCTCAATAGAATACGAAATATTTTTGACAGACACGTGAAACTTTGTTATATTGTCAGTTTTCGTTTTCACAACCATCATGATAGAGAGGTAAAATTCATGTTCAAATTTGAAAAAACCAACAAATATTTTTCACAGGCATAAGTGTGTTCCTCAGGGGATAATCCCTTATCAATTCTTCAACAATATTCCCTCAAAGTTCATGAGAGGTCAACCTTAAGTACAATATTTTTCATTTATTCCACTATTCAATTCGTATAATTATCTCCTTGTCTATACACCAATCCACTCTGAAGAGTCTCTGCTGATATAGAATTTCTGTCAACTTGTTCCTAGGTATATGTCCCACGACAAAACCCATTAAGCCAGAAATCAATCATGAATCAATCAACCTAACCTGATTAACCTTGCGGCTTGCAAATAAAATAACGATGCAAAGTTGTTCACGATATAACGATCTATTAATTAAATAATTGTTAATAACATCAGTAGCCGGAGTGCTTATTTCGTGGATTTTACTGTATAGTGGAATGAAAGAATTACGGGGCGTGGGGTCAAACTATGGTACCTACATTTCGATTTCATACGTGTATTGTATGATTCAAAGTTAAATTATCAGTAATGGAATGGATCCTGAAAACCCGTAAAAATACTCATTATTTACGCTGCTTTATTGTAATTTTTTAAAAGTATCGAATCGTATGGATTTTTTCAATTTTTTTGGGATTCTCAGATTCGTCTAATATCCCAGAATTCAACGAATATATTTGAAATTGGGTATTTCATTTTTTACAAAAGAGTTGAAGGTAATTAGAAAAGGATTTTATTTTGAACTGAATAGGTGTTATACTTGCTCTCCTGCTAGAAAAACCAATGCCACTAACATCAGATCACATTTTCCCATCTACTGCACTTGAAGGAAATTACCTAAAATGTATTTTTGGAAATATATCGGGAATTTATAATTGAGTTATTTCAGAACATCCTGTGGCTTCTTCAAAGACTTCAAATATAACAACTGGTTAAACAAAAACTCAACAACTTTTTACAAGACAATCACAAATTAAATATTCCAACTATCCGATCTGATTGCTACCTGTACTACTCTGCTGTCTTCAGTATCTCTTCAAATCTGCTTTCCAGTTTGTCAAGACTGCTTTATATAATCGTTTTGAATATTATGTCATTCGTATATTTTACCTTTCAGAGTAGGTACCATCGAATGAATGAACCTAAAGATGATGGTGTTTGTTTTATTAGAATTTTTTTTCAAAATTTCCCATGCCACATATATTGTTCACCTTGATGAAATGTGGATTTTTGTCGTAACTCATTTCTGAGTTACTCAGAGTGAAGTGGTCAATGTAAGTGGACACAGCTTTATGCTGTTTCGTAACAGTACTTTATAATCATTAGTACAAAATATTCTTCATTGTAAAAGTGAATCTTCTGGACAAAGTAATTGGACTGTAAAATTACATAAAATATATTTGAAAGCTACAATTTCTGAGATTACACACATCTTGGAACATTAAATGTCAAATCTTTCTGTTACCAGAAGGAGGAAACGGTTACAGCACCTGAAACTTTACCTTATCAATACTTACAATAGTTAATTTAATTTACATTCAAACATTTGCTACTTGAAACCTTCGGTGTAGTCATAAATACATTAATTGAGTTTGAGTACACCAAACTGAAGAGTTTTTGATCTATAAGTATGTATGGATCATCAAAGGAAAAAAGGTAAAATTCCTTCGAAAGAGGTGTTAAATTATCTGGTATGTTTTTATACATGTATTTATTTATTTCTGATACTTCAGGCGAGAAACAGTTTTAAAGTAAGTTTGTTGTGGTTATCGAATGTTTTATTTGTAAATTATTTTTCCTTTGAGTTAACATTTTATATCTTCTCGTTCACATGATTCAAGAATATGAGCCACTCTACGACAATCTCGTCTACTGTCACATTCAAAGTATCTACAAAATTATTATTATTTTAGCTACTGTCAAATTCTTATGTTTCGCAAAACTGAACAAAGATTATGGCAATACGTTTTGAAGCACTTTGATATTTTGCAAACTGCAACTTCACAACACACTTCTAGAAAAAGTATAAGTTCTAAATCAAAGTACATTATTTTAATAGCAATCATTTTCATTTGATTTCTTTGGGAGGGCCTGGTCTCACAAAACATGACTGTTTCAATTATTTTTTATTTACTTTTCAAAGGATGGATTTCTTGCAAAACTATTTTAATTTTTACCTGTACTAGGTTATAATATTAATGAATATTGATACATAAGTGAGAGATTTCCTTTTTGTGTTCAACTTGTGGAATAACCTCAAAAACTTTCTTCCGTAACGGTGCAACAGAAAGACGGAAAAACGATATATAAAAAAACTTCAACCCACAATAATACATACTTCATGTCTATATATATTTTTTTTATATTTGATTACCTAGGATAATCAAAATGCAGAGTGGAAGTATTCTTCCCAATATCATTTAAACCTTGATAATATTTTTCTTCGATGTACGTAACTTTCAACCTTCCAAAAATACTGAAATATACTGAGATTTTTCACAACTTTCTGGAATCTGGCGCCATTTATTACACAGTAGTTGATAAACATAATTTCATCATGGCCGCCGTGTCGACCCTTGGAGAAATCACGACCTCAGCAGAAGTCCGTAAATTCCCTTACACAGGAAAATTTTTTATATATTGAGATCGAAAAATGTCGTTATGTTAATGGGTCGTGATTCCCACAATGTCGTGGGATCATGCGGCGAACGTCATGATTTCTATCGCGATGTCGTGGGCTCATGCGATTGACATATGACAAAGTCGTTTGTTCTCTCGTTTCAGGTATATATATATATATATATATATATATATATATATATATATATATATATATATATATATACCTCGTTTGAGGCAACAAGTGAATGGACATTTTTTTGTTATTGGTTGTATATGTCATTCAATGGCTTATGTGCTTCAGCTGCGACATCCAAATTACCAAAACATCTTGAAGATTTGTATGCGTACTTTAGTCATGGCTCAAAATGAATGAATGAGCTTAAAAACTTTCTTCGTAAATCATTTTCAATTATTGTTACGAAATCAATACCCCTTTATGAAACAAATTTTAGCAACCTATCATTTGGATTTTTGACCCAACTTTTCCTATTGTATAGGATATTAGCAATGAGCAGTCCTCCGGACATCTTATGCCTCAAACCTATCATTTAATGAACATTTAATCAGGTAGGCGAATGAATATGGTGCTCGTGGTTTGGCTAACTTGTTTGAATCGGTTTGAATCGGCATGAACTACATGCAGATTTTGAAACTGTTCTCAAACCGATTCAAACAAGTTAGCCAAACCACGAGCACCATATTCATTTGCCTACCTGATTAAATGTTCATTAAATGATAGATTGTCAAAATTTGTTTCATAAAGGAGTATTGATGCAGCTAGCAATTTCGTAACAAAAATTGGAAGTTTTTAAGCCCAAATGCTACTTTCATTTGTTTCTCATAATTTTCAAACATTAATAAATTTCCGGAAAACATCATCCCATATTTATTAACTCTAGAATTGGTGGATGATTGTAGTACTGAGGTGATTAAAATCACGCATCTGACGCAAACGCTCATGAGAGAAGTACAACAAAGATACATCACAAAAGTATTCCTTAAGGCCGCCACAGACATCGTTCTTTTCTGGCGGTTTTGTCTGCACGGGTAAAACTGTACGGGGAAAACGGTTTGTGTGTGGCCAAAAACTGTCTTTCTTGCTGGCGTTCAAAAATATCTGTCGAGGCTTGATTTTGAACCGTCCGATTTGAACGTGTTCGTTCAAGTCTGTGCATGTGTGTGTACCGCGGTTAAAACGGACGGTTTTAATCAGTATCGCGCAGACGACTTTTGCTGGTAGATTGGTCCATTGGTCGTGGTAATTAAACATGAGTGATTTAAGAAACATGAGTAAACAATTTATTACAGAGTTTATAGCACTTTATAGATCTTACCCGTGTCTATGGAAAGTGAAATCAAGCGAGTACTCCGATAGAGACCAAAAAAATAAAGCCTACGAAGCCAAGATTGTGAAATTAAAAGAAGTAGACGAGTCTGCCACAAGAGAATCAGTTAAAAAAAAAATAGATTCTATGCGTGGTTGTTTCCGAAAAGAATTAAAAAAAGTGAAAGCATCTAAAAAATCAGGTGCGGGAGCAGACGAAGTGTACAAGCCCTATTTGTGGTATTACGACCAGCTACTATTTCTTGCAGACCAAGAGGCACCCAGGGAAAGCGTAAGCAATATAGAGGATGATACATCTCACAGTCAAGTAAGTAAAAATAAAAAAAATATTTATCTATTCATTTATTAAGAAAATCAAAAATCTAGCGGAACATCGATAGTAGGTACAGTTGCAAATTATATTAAACAAACTTCTGTTGCCAAGGCACAGACCCCTCGTTATTAAAATAAGTCATATATAAATTACGAACTCGCTTTGCTTCTTCAGACGCATATCTATTATGCCCCCGTTGTAAATTTATAGTTTCTTGTTCTGAAGTTAAACCGTTTTCTGTGTTGCCTGTTTCGTATTCTTCTGAATAAAAACAATTTGGAGGTGCGTAATTTTCCCGTCGCTTTCTAATTAGAAAGTTGTGTAGAATACAACATGCCAGAACGACTCTATCAATGTTTTCTAATTTTAGATTAATTGCGGTGTGAAAAATCCTAAATCTTGCAACCATAATTCCAAATGCATTTTCTATTATTCGTCGCGCTCTGGATAATCTATAGTTAAATATTCTTCTTTCGCTATTTAACTGCTTTTGTGCAAACGGCTTTAAAAAATTATCTCTTAACGCGAAAGCTTCATCTCCAATAAATACATATGGCAGTGGTTCACTACTGATCTCGGTTTTAGATCCGGATGGTAGTAGTTTCTCATAAAATAGTGTGTTTTCGATTACACCACCATCAGACACTCTACCATTTGTGTCACAGTCGCACATGATGAATTCATAACTTGCGTTAGCAATTGCCATTAACACGATACTGTGCCGACCTTTGTAATTGTAATAATAGGAACCGCTTTGAGCAGGTGGTACAATGTTTATGTGCTTACCATCCACAGCTCCCAAACAATGAGGAAAATTCCAGTTTTGGTCAAAATTTTTGGCTATTGTTATCCATTCTTCTTCAGTTCCGGGAAACTAAAAAAATATGAATTATTGTTTGCTTTTAATATTCATTTTATATCTATGTTTTGTTTGATAATACTGTTTTTTTTAATAATTGCAAAGAGTTTTAATGTGCCTCTTAATAACTAAATGTTTTCTGATAACATATTATAAAAAAAAAGGAATTTTTTAGTGCCCTGAGCATGACTTAATATAAGTCGAAACATTGGCAAACAGACTTTTGTGTGAATCCACCTATTACTGCACCTATTACTGTAAGAACTATTTATTTTTTAGGATGAATCCAACGACACGCCACTACAGTCTCCTGCACCTTCCACTGAAAATCTCCATATCTCGCGACCACTATCAGCAGCCTCAGATAATACCACTTCAGTCTCAGTATGTTCTTCGATAACACCTAGGGGTACAAAAAAGCGGGTAAGAAACAAGGCTGATGAAGTTTTGGATAAAGTAAATGCTAGACTGGATGTGAACGAAGCCAACTTTGACGTTTTTGGAAAAAGTGTTGCCCACAAATTACGAAATTTGTCTCCAGAAGCTGCTTTACTGGCGGATAAATTCATTTCAGACATTCTGTTTGAAGCAGCACTGGGCAATATTACAAGACACACAAAAATGTCTTTAATAAATGACATAAGACAACATGTACAGCCTGAACAAGCTTCTCAACACGCAATACCAATCTGCAAACAATGTCCCTAATACATCAGCCTACGGATATCTGTCTAATCAAAATGACGTTAATTTTTCTGAACAAGCAAACACGGCTACATATTACACCCAATTCTCATCAGATCTGCTGGAGTTGAACTAAAGAAATTATCTTTTAGTGTTTTTTTTTTTAATATATGTTCAATATAGTATTTTACTTAATCTAAGAATACATTTCTAGTTTTATTAAAATTTTAATTTTGTAAACAATAAAATAGTTGTTCTTACCTTTAAATACTTGTGTTTCAAAACAGAATATATAGCAGTGCATGTTTCTGGTATAATTTGTCCAAGCGCTTGGGGCGATATAGCTACAGAAATTTTTAAATCCTCATAGCTCCTTCCTGTAGCTAAAAATCTTAACGTGGCGGTAAGACGCTCATGTGGTGAAATACTTTGTCTCATAGGTGTGTCTTGCTTTTTAATTAGCGGTGTTACTAAGGTTAGTAATTCTAAATACGTTTCTTCATCCATCCGTAGATAATTAAACCAGTCTCCAGGTTCTAGTCGTAATTCCTCTAAAAGATTTACGTGTGAAAAATGCCTCCGCTTAAGCAACCATTCTTTCGCCCATTTAGAACGTTTTCTTTTTTGAGAAACCTTTAATTTTATAGCCACTGTCGCCGCCACTGTCGCCGCCACTGTCGCCGCCACTGCCAACGTGGTCGTAGTATCCATCTCAGTAATATCAAAGAAACTGAACGATAAATCCGTTCGTATGTGGATAAACGTCGTGTTCGTTTTTCCCCGTACAGTTTTACCCGTGCAGACAAAACCGCCAGAAAAGAACGATGTCTGTGGCGGCCTTTATGTTCATACGCATATAGACTTGAAACCAGACTAGAAAGATCTTTTATTCAACGATTCATCCCCAAAAAAATAATAATGAATAAATGTTTGTTTTATGTCGTATTTTTGGTGAAATATTCAATACAGAAAAATGTCATCACTCAAATAACGAACGCTCTCTCACAGGGACATGGGTGGTAGAGGAGGTACTGAAAGCTGTGAGTGAGGAGTAATAAAATGAAATTTTTTTAAATTTGTAGCTATAACTCCATACAGTTTGACAAAGAGCACCCTGGCTTACTTACAGCCATGATGAATACATTTTTCAAAATCAAGCAAGAGGCATCTCATTCGCCTTCACATTGTCGAACTCAGGAAGTAAAAGACAAATGTATTGCAGCATTTCTTCACAGCTTTTGTCCGTTTGAAACTTTGCAGTTATCTCGAGAAACTCAATGACTGAGTTTTATATCACGATACGGAATCTGTAATATATGTATCCAGACTTGGAGAATACGAAATCCCCACTGGAGAGTTTATTGGCGATATGACCCTTGAATTAGGCTCTGGTTCTTCTATAACAGAAATCATACCAGAGAATGATCCTTATAAAAGGTAGGATAAAAAAGATCAGAAAAAAAGTGGTTTGCGAAGTTGAGTTCATTTTCCCCACCCTTCGAGCTCTGGAAACTATAAACTTTGAAATAATTCAAGAGATGGTTCTACACCCCACAGACCCTTTAACCCAAAAAACACCATTTTGTTATATTTATCAGGAATCAGTCGTACAAATGTTTTCAGGATCCTTCATAAGTACAAATTCCATCCATATTAGATTAGACTAATTCATGAATTGAACATGATTTCGATGGACGTATCGAGTTTTGTGAAATCAATCTGTGAAAAAATAATATTATTATATGTAAGTTATATTAATTGATTTCTCATTTGAAATATAAAAATACAAACTTGTCATTTGTTTTTTTGTCAACAGTTACATAATTTACACTGATGTGCTCTTCAAATTCCATCCATATTAGATTAGACTGGTTCATGAATTGAACATGATTTCGATAGACGTATCGAGTTTTGTGAAAATCTCACTGAACGGATCAACTTGCATCAGAATTTCTTTGTTTTTCGGATGAAAGTACGATTAGTTTGTATGGAGAAGTGAATCGGCAAAATTGTCGATATTGGAGTGATACGAATCCTCATTTATACCGTCAAGTTCATTCCCAACGACCTCAAAAACTGAATATTTGATCAGAAATTTTAGGTGACCACATCATAGGACCTTTTTTTATCGATGATAATTTGACTGGTGAGAAATATTTGCATATGTTGGAGAATCGAATAATACCGCGCATCAATAGGGCAATTGAGGAGGATATGAATTTATTCGAAAACGTAATAGTTTTTCAGCAGGATGGTGCATCTCCTCATTATGCAGCTCCAGTGCAACCTGGTCGCTGGATTGGAAAAAGAGGTTCTACAGAATGACCACCAATGTCTCCTGATCTCGCTCCTTTAGATTTCTTTCTATGGGGTCATTTGAAGTTTAAAGTGTGATAGAATCAAGAACATTAGAAGATTTGAGAAAGAATATCATGAGGCATTGCAGAGAAATAACTCCCTAGATTCTCAACCATGTAAGGGCGGCAATGGAAGCTCGTTTGTACCATTGTATGGAAGTTGGTGGAAACGTTTTTGACCATTTACTATAGAAATTTTTTTTCTTCTCATTGTCAAGTCATCAGATTTTGATTCAAGAATTTAATAAAAAATCTCTTTTTCTGATTAATTGCTTCCATATTTGTCTCTAGAACGAATATTTCAAAATGTGGCCTCCTGCATAATTGTTGACCTGTTTTTATTATCTGCAAATCATTGTTTCATAAGTTATTCAGGGTGGCTCATTTTCTACTTAAATAATTTGTAGCTCCCGAACCATAAGCTTCAGACCATATCGTCGCCTCAGAGCAACAGTAGGTTATCAAAGAATAAATTGGGTATTGAGATATCAGTGTCAAATTATTCGTAATAAACCATATTTTTAAGTGAAAAAGTAAGATATGTTAAAAATAAAATA
Organism: Chrysolina oricalcia; assembly: GCA_944452925.2. Classification (NCBI taxonomy): domain Eukaryota; kingdom Metazoa; phylum Arthropoda; class Insecta; order Coleoptera; family Chrysomelidae; genus Chrysolina; species Chrysolina oricalcia. The sequence goes on along the minus strand of OX101823.2, from coordinate 44,872,298 downwards.
GTTTCTTCATAAATTTACTTATCTTCGTGTAGCATTATTTTCTTTAATCAAATGTTTATAGTGTAACACTATGACAACACAGATAACCTAACGTTGCATTTCTTGTTTTTGACAGATTGATGAGAAACAAAAATGCAACACTAAGTCATAATACACATGTCCTACTGTTTCATACAAATTAGTACAGAATTGAAGTAGTTATTAGATTTGAGTGTGTATTTTGTGATCAGTTTGGTTAGAACTATTGAGTTGTGAAGGTGTATTTCAGAAGAACATAATGCATAAAGCAACAGTTTTAAATCAAAAGGGCTGTAACGCCTCCACTAGAAGTCAATATATAGTGTTTCTAGCAAAGAAAAATGACAATAATGTGCAGATTGAGCAGGAAAAGGAAAACGGTAAGTCAAATCAATTTATATTTACGTTTACGAGTACGTTTGGCAGCTTCGCGCGTATTTTAGGTTATCATTTTAATAATTGAGGTGAGCGGTGTTGCAAAGGGAGAAAGTTAAAATATTTTATTTTCAGCGATATTTAATTAATAATTTATTAATAAAATAATATATTGTTTTAGTTATTGATGTTGACCCTGAAACGTCTACCTCAAATCAAAAGGTTTCACAGTGGTTGGAAAAACAAAACTTTGAAGAAGAACTGCGAAACAATGTACTGACAGAACTCAAGCCGGTGCCCATTTGTAAAATTCAACAAAGTAAAAGCAGTGATGACCCAAATATTGGCACCTCTAGGAGGTTTTCGAAAAGTTCCAGTGATTTTTCAGCTGACGATAGCGTACTAGATCCAGATTTTTTACCCAACAATAAAAAGACTAATAATGAGGAAGTAAATGAAACAGCAGATGAAGAAATCAATAGTAATGAGGAAGTTAATGAAACAGCAGAAGAAGGAACAGTCGGTAATGAAACAGCGATTGAAGAAGCCGTAAATGATAATGGTGAAAATGTGGAGGAAATACCAGAAACCAATAAGCGTCGGAAGACAAGAAAACGAATAAAAAATATGGACTCCTGGAAAAGAAACATAAAAAAACAAAAAATTAATTCTGGAAAGGAATATGTTTCTAGACTAGGAAAGCTGCACAAAGCTAAGTCTGTACTAGAAGCTTGTGGTGAAAAATGTTTATTTAAATGCTCAGAGAAGGTTCCAGAAATATGTAGAGAAGACCTATTACAAGCTTGCTGATAAGTCTCGTCAGAGAGAGTTTTTATGTCGTCACATTGAAAAAAGGCCAAAAAAACCTGGAAAGTAGTACAAGAAGAAAACATTTACGTGCGCATACTTTTTTAATGTTAATAATGAAAAAGTTAGGGTCTGCAAATTATTCTTCAAAAATACATTAAACATTTCTAACTGTTCTATTGATACTGTTTTGAAAAAATTAAATGAATCTGGATTTTTGGAAAAAGAACAAAGAGGCACACATTCAAACCGATCTAATAAAATTGATGAAAATTTGATTGGAGATGTAATAAAACATATTAATAGTTTTCCCAGAAAAGAGTCCCATTATTGTAGGAGTTCCACAGCAAGAGAGTTTTTGGAAGGATCGCTTAACTTAAGCATTATGTACCGGCTGTATAAGGAAGAATGTATAAGCAATGGTAGAACTTTCGTTAAACAACACATTTATTCAAATATTTTTAATACAAAGTTCAATTTAGGATTTCTTGAACCAAAAAAAGATTTATGCTCTGTCTGCGAAACGTTTAACAATTTAAGTGGTGAAGAAAAAGAATCCCAAAAAGAATATTTTGATAAGCACCAGGAGGAAAAGATTCTGTCTCGTTTGGAAAAGGCAAAAGATAAAAATTTGGCATTACAAGATGAACATAATAATATCATATTATGTTCTTATGATTTACAGACTGTTACACCTCTGCCTAATGGTAATGTTTCAACATTTTTCTATAAAAGTAAACTTAACGTTTTCAATTTCACGATTTTTAACATAAAAGAAAAATCTGGGTTTTGCTACATGTGGCATGAAGGAGAGGCCAAAAGAGGAGCTAATGAAATGGCCACTTGTGTATTTCGGTTCTTACAGAAGTATGGCATAGGAAAAACAATTGTATTCTACAGTGATAATTGTTCAGCTCAAAATAAAAACAAACATTTGATGGCTATGTATTTGTACACTGTGGAAAATTATGATATAGAAGAAATCACCCATAAATATCTTATCGTTGGACACACGGAAAATGAAGGCGATTCAATGCATTCATGTATTGAAAAAGAAAGAACAAGAGTTCTTAAAAATGGCCCGCTTTATGTTCCTTCGGAACTATTAACCATTGTAAAATCGGCAAAAAAACGAGGTAAACCATACGAAGTCACTGAGATGTCAACTGAAGATTTTGTAGATTGGAAAAAAATAACCAAAATAATGGGCACCAACTATAAGATAAATGAAAAAAAGGAAAAGGTTTTATTTAACGCTATTAAAATATTTAAAGTAAAAAAAAGTGAACCCAATAAAATTTTTTACAAGACCTCTTACAAACAGAAAGAGTTTGACATTATTAACATTAGAAAAAAAACAAGATCCCAGCGAGGAAATTTAACTTTAATCCCTGCTTATGACAGAGCACCACCAATATCAATTAATAAAAAAAATTACCTTATCAGTTTGTGCAATGATAATTTAATACCACAGAAACATCATCATTTTTTTAGATCATTGTCAGCTTCTGCTAGTAACACCACTGACGTTGATTCTGATTAACTCTGATTGACTTTTTTCTCAAGTTCTCCTCAAAAGTTTCGTTGCTTTACTTGTTTTTTATTTTGACATTGTATTTTTTTTCAATAAAAACTTAACAGAAAAATAATTTTTATTTGTGCATTGTTAAAAATTATAACAAAATTTAAACATGTGTTTAGTGTTACACTAGGTCATCTAACAGAAATACAAAGATATCTTTCAAAAATTAAAAATCTCTTAATGCAACACTAAGACAAGTATTTTTTTTTCTAATTATTTATTATTATTTTTTTTATCTTTTAATGCAATCATATGAAGCTTAAAAAGCTATGTTACCAACCAAAGTTTTATTAAAATTTATCTAAAAATAAAAAAGTTATTGCAAAACATAATTTTCGCAGAATCTTTACTTGCATTTTTCTCAAAACGAAGTTTTTCTACATGTCCTACTGTTGCTCTGAAGCGACGATATGTCTTATACTTTGTTGCAATCTACTCATCATGGAGCATCTGTAGATGCGAAACAATATAGGATGAGCCATTTAAAAAAATTGGTGACATGCTCTTGGGGTGCGATAGGGAAAGTTAGATCAAATGTGCATATGTCAAAATGTGTCTTCCTGTATACTATTGTTAACGTGTTTTTTTTTCTTAAAAATCATTGTACCAACAGTTATTCAGGGTGGCTTGTTTTGAATAGAATGCACTGATAGTTGTTACATACTTCTGTTCCTTTGGAAGTAAAATTTTAAGTAATAATAATATTTTCGAAATTTACGTGTTTCGGTACGATTCCAATCAGGCTGCCATGTGTTTTGTAATGAAATAATAAAAGTAAAATACTCGATAAACCATTGGTATACCGTTAAAATGGGCGGAGAATTCCTTTTTTCAAATTCAACTTCACGTGACCATACCAGCCATTCGGACTCACCCTAACGGCCTGCCAATGGTTTTTAGAGTATTTTAGTTTTATTATTATAATAATTGATATTATTATTTTTTAATATGAAGAACTTACGACGACTCTTTGATTCATGCATTATAATCATGAGGATATACGACAATACTGTCCTCCAAGAGGCATACTTAGTAATATCGTATCCCAAAATCTGTCACTATCCCCCGGTCTATTATGGGGGTCGTGGCACAGATGAATTCATTGTATACCCATGTCATGACAGATCATGGCTTAAAGTAGATAGCTAGTTTATTGGAAAAGAGAAACTGTCGACTAGTGAGATCTCCAACTGTGCTGAAGTCAGAAAAACCTTCGAAGGATCAGGTTAACGCGAGTAAAAGAGTAGCAGCAGTACGAATTCACATTGAAAGGGTAATACGTAGATTGAGGGAATTCAAGATGATAAGAATACGTGTAAACAATATAATGATAATAGCTTGTGGCATTATCAACACACAGCAAGTTTGGCATAAATAATTTTAAATTTTACACTTGTGTTTTTTCTTCATTTTGATCTTCATATTGTCAAAAATATATTGAACATCCTGTTTAAAATTTTTATTAGAATTCAATACGTGGGTAACCTTGTTACATTTTACAATTCAGTACGTGAGCGAAGATATTTTATTTTGAAACACAACTTGTTCTCAACTATAACATAAGAGTTTTCAAAAAAGGCCACTGATACTTTGATATCGTTCTACCATGTCCACAGCTAGTGAGGGCTATGTGGGGAATTTGGAAGGATAGAGTTTAGTTAGGTGGAAAATGCCAGTAGATGACCAAAGTTCATACTATGTCGGAAGTGGTCAAGGCCACCGATCCGCCGAGTCGAGCGATGTAATCTTGCCGCAAGCCGGGTGTTATCAAACCGCAAGCCGAGAGTTTGAATAAAAACAATAGTAATTGTGAATGAATTAATTCGAATTGTTAAAGTGTTATAATAATAATGATGTTTGGTAAAATAGGAAAAATGGCGGCGGGTAACGGGAGTGTAACGTTTCAACGTGCGATTCCAATGAGGAACGTATACAGGGTGTTTGAAAATATATGATTTAAGAGAAAAATCAACAGGGTGTCTCAAAACAGTCATCAATTGAGAGAAAAAACAACAGGGTGTTTCAAAATACATCATTTAAGAGGAAAAATATGGAATGTTGGGTGGGAGACATGAATCATCGCATCATTGGGGCATCGCATCATTGGGGCATGCAGGGATTCAGAAGTTTTCGTTTTACGTATACAGGGTGTGTCAAAATTTAAGGAAAAAAATAAATACAGGGTGTCTCATAAACGTGCATCGTGATGGGGTTTGGCATTTAAGAAAAATATATATACCAGGTGTACCAACGTGCCAGTTGAGACAAAAAATATATACAGGGTGTCTCATAAACGTGCATTGTGACGGGGTCCGTCATTTTTAAAGTGCGATACCAATTCGTTTTCAAGGAATACATCAGAGCCATCTGCCGTTCAATATATACATTAATGATATTTTGGATCTGTACGAATCATCAAAAAATAAGCACTTCCGGTTTCAAAAAATTAAGATAGAAGAAAAGTAATAGTAAATTCGGATTACCCACATCGAGGAGAGTCCAAATCTGAAATAAAATTGCTACTTCCGGTCCAAACCGGAAATGGCACTTCCGGTCGTCCGATTTTGATGATTTTTGCATCAATAGATTCGTTTGGATGTCAAGAAACATTTTTAAGCATTTTCCGAGGTCAAAAGGGCATTGGAGGCTATCTTCGTTATTAGTAAAGTTACAGAAACGTGCGGGTACTCTAAGAAGACAACTTTCACGGTAGATCAAGAAAATAATAGAATTTGCGTACGTCAACTGCCATAAGGGCCGTAAACCGCACATATTAATGCGTTATGTACTTATTGCTTAAATCTTAGAAGCTGATTCGTAAGTTTAGTAAAATGGGTGTACCAACTCGACATTTATGAGAAAAAAACATGGCAGCTGTCAAATTTGGTATACCGGATGTCTCAAAATACATCGATTATAGAAAAAAACATGGCGGCTGTCAAATTTGGTATACCGGGTGTCTCAAAATACATCGATTGAGAGAAAAAAAAAACATGGGTGATGCCATACAGGGTGTACCATCATAGTATTTAAGAGAAAAAAAACATGGCTGCTGCCATACAGGGGGTACCATCATAGTATTTAAGAGAAAAAAACATGGCTGCTACCATACAGGGTGTACCAACTTGGCATTTAAGAGAAAAAAACATGGCAGCTATGAAAATTGGTATACCAGGTGAACCAACGCAACATTTAAGAGAAAAAACATGGCTGATTGTCAAATGACATGAGACAGAGAAAAAAAAACATGGCAGCTGTCAAATTTGGTATACAGGATGTCTCAAAATACAGCGATTAAGAGAAAAAATACATGGCTGCTGCTATACAGGGTGTACCATCATAGTATTTAAGAGAAAAAACATGGCTGCTACCATACAGGGTGTACCAACTTGGCATTTAAGAGAAAAAAACATGGCAGCTATGAAAATTGGTATACCAGGTGAACCAACGCAACATTTAAGAGAAAAAAACATGGCTGATTGTCAAATGACATGAGACAGAGAAAAAAAAAACATGGCAGCTGTCAAATTTGGTATACAGGATGTCTCAAAATACAGCGATTAAGAGAAAAAATACATGGCTGCTGCTATACAGGGTGTACCATCATAGTATTTAAGAGAAAAAACATGGCTGCTACCATACAGGGTGTACCAACTTGGCATTTAAGAGAAAAAAACATGGCAGCTATGAAAATTGGTATACCGGGTGAACCAACGCAACATTTAAGAGAAAAAAACATGGCTGTTTATCAAATGACATAAGACAGAGAAAAAAATATGGCAGCTGTCAAATTTGGTATACAGGATGTCTCAAAATACATCGATTAAGAGAAAAAATAAATGGTGGTTGGTTGTCAACGTATATACAGGGTGTCCTACAACGTTTGAGAGAAAAAACATGATGAATCATTAGGAGAAAAAACATGGCTGCATGAGTGATGGAAGAACGCTTCAATGGACATATGGAGATTCGAAACAACTACTTGCCCATGCAGAGATTGAATTACATCCGACATCTAAATGTGTAATAAGAGGACGTTTGGACCGTTCATTTGGGAAAAAAAAACATAGCGGAGTCTAATTGGTCAAAGCTCATTATAGTAGTGCCATTGGTTAGTTGAAGTAATCACCAATAGAATGGTATCTGAAGAGTACAGACAGAAGGTTGAGGATTCTTTCGTTCCAAAAAACAACTAAAATAACAAACGCAAAAATGTGTAAAAAATTTGATGAATTCAGCGGTTTTCACGTTCCAAAAAATGATTAAAATTACAAGCGTTAAAAATTTACGTTTACATGTATTTCTTATGGAGATTTGACATTTCAGAATCGTTCAAAATTATCGTTTTTGCTTCCCAAAAAACAAGTAAAATTAGAAGCAATAAAACACTTAAAAAATGCAACGAAAATAGATGTTTTCGCGTCCCAAAAAACAGGTAAAATTAGAAGCGTTAAAACACGTAAAAAATGCAACGAAAACATGTGTTTTCATGTTCGAAAAAACATATAAAATTTCGAACGCCGAATTACATAAAATATGTAACGAAAACATGCGTTTTCGTGTTCCAAAAAACAACTAAAATCACGAACGCCAAAAATACACTTTTACATGTAATTCTTATGGACAATAGGCATTTCAAAATTGCACAAAATGATCGTTTTCGCGTCCCAAAAAACAGATAAAATTTGAAACGCTGAAACACGTAAAAAATGCAACGAAAATAGACGTTTTCGCGTCCCAAAAAACGAGTAAAATTATAAGCGTTAAAACAAGTAAAAAATCCCATCAAAAAGTACCAGTTATCACACTTATATAGTAAATTTTACTCAATTGCACTTAGCTTTGGGTATTTTGGTGGTTATGAGGCTTCAACTACTCGCACTCAGTTCTGGGCGCTTTGTATTTAATATTAAAAATTACCATTTAGTTATCAGTTTGTATAGTAAATTTTCATAAAGTGAAGTTAGATAGATAAATCGAAAAGGATGTTAGGTGTGGGATTTGAACCCACGCTCCCTTTCGGGAATCGCAACTTAACGCCACAACGCCTTAGACCGCTCAGCCAACCTAACTTATAAGTATACATAATGAAATGTTGGTATTGTAGGATAGGGTAAAAAATTCAAACATCTTGAATACAAAATTTAGGCATTTTCATTTCGGTAATATATGACAGGCATTTGTAAAGAATATCTACGTTTCGGAGGCTGAAATTGTAGTTGGTGCGGCGATTGCGACGAATGTATGCATACAAGGTGAGATGCCATCATTGTTGCTGAATGTGGGAACCATCTATAACGTATTATCATATTCCTCCAAGTTGACAACACGTGTAGGTAGGTCCAATTGTTGGAATTTCGCAGTAAGATAGTCACGTTTTTGAAGTCCTCGCACATAAATGACATCAACATCATGTAGATTTTTCTTGAGGATGGCATCCAATTGATGATATTCCACAAAACCGGAGGAATACCGCAATCCGTGAACGTTTCGTTCCAAGAATCAATGAAAAGTCGACCATTTTTCTTCAATAGTTGATGTGTTGAGTGATCTTTGTATCAAGGTTTTTTTGTATACAAATTGATGAGAACGTCAATATACACAAAAAAAATGCGAACAAAATAGACGTTCCTAACGCTCCAAAAAAATGGTAGATTTAAAAAGCGTTTGAACTCGCAAAAATGTGAACAGAATATACGTTTTACGCGTTTCAAAAAAGATAAAAAATACGAACGTCAATTCACGCAAAAATACGTACAAAAATAGCCGTTTTCGCATTCATTATTACGACGAAAATTAAGGCATACAAAATACACGTTTACATGTATTTCTTATGTAGATTTGACATTTCTAAATTGTTCAAAATGGACGTTATTACACGTTACAAATAAAATAAACGCCAATTCACTCAAATAATATGACCAAAATATTCGTTTATTACATTCAAAATTGGAATTTTAAAAGAGAAATTCACGCAAAAATGAGTATCAACTACATGTTGAGCTTACGTCGTCGACGTAAAAAAGGTAAGAGCTTCGGTCGGTAGCGAATATTTCTATAGAACAATCCATAAAAAAGCATGAGTTTTCGTGATTTCGTGTATGGTGATAGTGGCCACAGAACGGATCTTAGAGGCACAAAATAAAACTCGATTATTACAACCGACGTACTTTCCGTTGAGTTATTATCGCATTTCCTGTGAGCGAAAACCCAGAAATGAACATGTTATTCATAGTTATTTTGTGACCAGTACCGGCATCATTTTAAGTATGTGTAGTTTGTAATTCAATATAATATGGATTATGTTTGCAAGTACAGATGATTTTGAGGTAAGTGGGTTTCAGTTAATCATGTAGCAGCGTAGTCTAAAGATGACAATAATTGATCATTCAGTCGAGAAAACATAATTTCAGCAAATATCGTGTTTTATTATTGGAGTTATCACCATTGTGTGGTTTAGGGCGATAGGCGATATCTTGAATTTATCCAGGAAATAATTCATTTTACTTCAGTTAGCATCTACAAAAATTTATTTCGTGTTGTCGATTTTCACAATGTTCATTTTGAATAAAGTCCGTTTTGGATACATAAGTCCATTATGATTTTTTTTTGAGATAGTCAGTTTTATTAAATATAGGGGTTTTTACAAATTATTAGAGTCTAATTTCAAAATAAGATAACATTTTCGCCATATGTGTTTAATTATCTGAAATGTGATTGAGTGGAATTTTCATAAAAGTTTTAGCTGTGAGGCATGGTGACGTCATTATTGGTTAATTGATTATTTTATCTACAATAATTTTTTATATAAACATATATTCATAAATGGGAATCACTCTCAAAAGTACAGCTTTCAAATCAGATAATAAACCTTTATCGGGACATGATACAATATTCGTATAAAAAAATCAAATTCGATGATTTGGATCAAACGAAAAGAACACAAAATATCATGAAAATAGTGGTAATAATTATAAAAGAAATTAGATGACGTCATATAAAGTATGGACGACTGTACATAAATTATGTTTGCAGCAGATTTCAAGCTTGACGCGTCAGAAGAAATGGAATGAAACGGGATGAATCAACGAAATTATGAAAATAGTAATAAATATAGAGGTCAGCGCATTGAAATATACGTATGGAAGGGATCAAATTCAACGATTTGGATGAAACGATGAAACGACACAAAAAATCAAGAAAATAATGATGATAATAATAAAAAATGTAGAAGACATCATATTATACAGTATAGAAGGCTGTTAATAAATTATGCTTGCGGCAGATTTCAAGCTCAACGCGTCAGAAGTAACGAAATGAAACGGGATGAATCAAAGAAATTATGAAAATAATAATAATAATAGTAATAAATGTAGAGGTTGAAATAAATATGGAAGGTATCAAATTCGATGATTTGAATGAAACGAAACGACACAAAAAGTTATGAAAATAATGACAATGATAATAAAAATGCGGTCGACGTCATATACCGTAGGCGTCCGACGGGTATCAAGCTTGACGCGTTGGAAGAAACAAAACGATATGAAATGAAAGGAAGCGAAAATGAATTAATGAAATCATTAAAATAATTGTGATTATGAGAAATAGAGAAAGCGCATAAATTACGCGTTCGACATGTTTAGAGATCAATGCATTGAATGAAACGTCGCGTCGTGAAAATAATAATAATACTACGAAATATAGAGAACAACAACTAATAACCTATGTGTCTGACTTGACGTGTTGAATAAAACGAATCGCAATGAAACGAAAAGGTAACGTGAAAAATAAAATGCCAACGAGGTTCAAAATGAAAAATAGAGGTGAAAAAAAAAGTCATGGAACGATGGGAAAAGATGCATTCAAGGAACAGTTTCATGGACATTTCGTAATCACAGTGTTTCTCGAGAGACAATAACATATAAAAAACAAATGAGACACCAAAGTTGATATTCATTAGATTTGGCTTCAATTAAATAAGTCTCATGCAGTGTGTTAGCAAGAGAGTTTGTGAGAAATGAATCATAGAGGAGAGAAATTTCAGTAAGCAAGTTTGTTAGAAAGATACCCATCAAAGTCGTTTAATATCCACCAGTTTTCCACTTTGTAAATTTGATAGCTTCGGGGTTTTTTCGAACGTGTTGCAAGAGTATATAATCCTCGTTCCTATATGAAAATGGTGTTTGGTTGCCTATGAGATGATATCTCTAGAGGGACCTTAAAAATCAGCCCTCTATAAAATACATCAATTCCGTTGCCATTCTTTATTCACATTATTTCCAATGACATCTTGGGCATTTTTCTATAAATTCCATTTAAGTTCTTGTGGAATTCCTCTGAACGTTTTTGATCTGATTTGAGTATTCCTCAAGGAACCATTACATAATCAGACACCAAATTTAACGTGCGGGTGGAAGGATTCATCAGATTGGTATTCAATTCAATTCAGGTGTTGTGTTATGTTTCAATTAAGTAAGCTGGCTTGTGGGCGAGATTTCACTGACAAAGACATCAACTTTGACACAAGATTAGGAGATTCATCAGATTGGTTTTCATCAAACGAAAGGTTCGTGCAGTTTGGTACTATAAAAGTATGTGAGAAATACATCACCAACGAAAGGAATTACTTTAAATGTTAAATATTTTCAAGTGAATCGTATGTTATTGCTTCCCAGTGGAAATGAGCCGAAAGACTTGAGGTAATATCGAGAGGAATATTTTCGACTGAACTATGTATCGATTCAGTTGTAAAGTTTCACCAAAATGAAAAATATATTCAGATCATTTTTGTTGAAATTGCTTATAGCCAAAGCACCATTTACAAACTCACCAAACTCACTCAAATAAATAGTTCCAGATGATTTTTGATGACAAATATCTTGGCTGAAAACACTACTACGCATGCCCCGTGTGAATACATATTTTCCTTCGAATTGACAAAAAAATTAAACAATAGTGATCATCGAAAAGGAGTTCAGAATTGGTTTTCTCTTCAAAATTATCTATTGCCAAAAAGTCCACTGCTTCAATAGCTGAAGAGGTAATTCCTTCTATCGAAAAACGGAGTTATACAGCGAATTGGAGTTTCAATAATATTCCTCCAAAAACACTCGAAGACATAGCCTGTGCGGGTGGAAAATGGTTGTAATTATTATTATTTGCCAGGGCGCACCAAGTCGACTTATTCACTTTACAGCTGTAGGAAAACTCGGATAACTTATCCCACCACCATTACAAAAACGAACATGTGAATTACAAGAACAAAATCAAAAATATCAAAATATCAATGAGGATTTGAGAATTCAAGCTAAAAGAACCATGTAACAATTTGTTATTCAAGGATTAGCACAACGGAATATCTAAGAAAATTAGGTAGTTCAGAAGAAATATACATGAAGTTGATAGTAGAATAGTTCCAGAATCGTCAAATCAACCAAAAAAAGACTTGTTATGAATATGTGCCAAACCGAAATAACTCTTTGAAGGAAATGCGGGATCACATCATACAACAATATCAAGAAATTCCTTGGGGGAAGAAAGATGCATGACAAAACAATACGGATAGTTGAAATGTGCTAAAAATTTTTCTTTCAAATACACCACTCCGTTAATGAGTCTTCGGAACAAAATTCAAGAGTTGCATTATCACCGATGTTACGGCTTTAAGTCTGTCAACCGTACAAAGACAGAAATCGAATGTTTGAGTGAAGAAGACTAACGTAAAAAATATTGGAATAATTGTGAATATTTCTTTCAAGTGTCGAAATTTGAAAGTAATCTCGAGATTTCACGGCTGGGAAGATTATTCTGTTTCAACTCAACAAGCATTGTGGTATATGTTTCAGTGGAGTGAGTTGGTTCATGAGCAAGATTTCATCGACGAAGGCACCAAATTTGATGTGTGTTAGTAGACAAATTTGTGAGAAATATATCACCGACGAGAGAATCTTCTTCAATAAGTATCAAGATGACTTGAAATATTTCCAAGTGAATTGTAAGATTTGTCCGTAGGTAGATTTCATGGGCGGAAAGACAATTCGCTTTCAATTCAACATTGTGTTATGGTTGAAATGTACATATCAAAGTCGGAAATGAGCTTCTGTTGGTGCGCACGCACAACAACAGAATCTCCTGGCGGCTGTCAAATTCGTTATACCGGGTGAACGAACGCAACATTTAAGAGAAAAAAACATGGCTGCCTGTCAAATGTCATGAGACATAGAAAAAACACAGCTTTTGCTGCTGCTTGTCAAATGTTTGGTGGAAAATGAGGCAATGAAAAAACGTTTCATTGGGGGTATAATTCTTCACGGCGACAAGCAGCAGCAAAAGCTGTGTTTTTTCTATGTCTCATGACATTTGACAGGCAGCCATGTTTTTTTCTCTTAAATGTTGCGTTCGTTCACCCGGTATAACGAATTTGACAGCCGCCAGGAGATTCTGTTGGTGTGCGTGCGCACCAACAGAAGCTCATTTCCGACTTTGATATGTACATTTCAACCATAACACAATGTTGAATTGAAAGCGAATTGTCTTTCCGCCCATGAAATCTACCTACGGACAAATCTTACAATTCACTTGGAAATATTTCAAGTCATCTTGATACTTATTGAAGAAGATTCTCTCGTCGGTGATATATTTCTCACAAATTTGTCTACTAACACACATCAAATTTGGTGCCTTCGTCGATGAAATCTTGCTCATGAACCAACTCACTCCACTGAAACATATACTACAATGCTTGTTGAGTTGAAACAGAATAATCTTCCCAGCCGTGAAATCTCGAGATTACTTTCAAATTTCGACACTTGAAAGAAATATTCACAATTATTCCAATATTTTTTACGTTAGTCTTCTTCACTCAAATATTCGATTTCTGTCTTTGTATGGTTGACAGACTTAAAGCCGTAACATCGGTGATAATGCAACTCTTGAATTTTGTTCCGAAGACTCATTATCGGAGTGGTGTATTTGAAAGAAAAATTTTTAGCACATTTCAACTATCCGTATTGTTTTGTCATGCATCTTTCTTCCCCCAAAGAATTTCTTGATATTGTTGTATGATGTGATCCCGCATTTCCTTCAAAGAGTTATTTCGGTTTGGCACATATTCATAACAAGTCTTTTTTTGGTTGATTTGACGATTCTGGAACTATTCTACTATCAACTTCATGTATATTTCTTCTGAACTACCTAATTTTCTTAGATATTCCGTTGTGCTAATCCTTGAATAACAAATTGTTACATGGTTCTTTTAGCTTGAATTCTCAAATCCTCATTGATATTTTGATATTTTTGATTTTGTTCTTGTAATTCACATGTTCTTTTTTGTAATGGTGGTGGGATAAGTTATCCGAGTTTTCCTACAGCTGTAAAGTGAATAAGTCGACTTGGTGCGCCCTGGCAAATAATAATAATTACAACCATTTTCCACCCGCACAGGCTATGTCTTCGAGTGTTTTTGGAGGAATATTATTGAAACTCCAATTCGCTGTATAACTCCGTTTTTCGATAGAAGGAATTACCTCTTCAGCTATTGAAGCAGTGGACTTTTTGGCAATAGATAATTTTGAAGAGAAAACCAATTCTGAACTCCTTTTCGATGATCACTATTGTTTAATTTTTTTGTCAATTCGAAGGAAAATATGTATTCACACGGGGCATGCGTAGTAGTGTTTTCAGCCAAGATATTTGTCATCAAAAATCATCTGGAACTATTTATTTGAGTAAGTTTGGTGAGTTTGTAAATGGTGCTTTGGCTATAAGCAATTTCAACAAAAATGATCTGAATATATTTTTCATTTTGGTGAAACTTTACAACTGAATCGATACATAGTTCAGTCGAAAATATTCCTCTCGATATTACCTCAAGTCTTTCGGCTCATTTCCACTGGGAAGCAATAACATACGATTCACTTGAAAATATTTAACAGTTAAAGTAATTCCTTTCGTTGGTGATGTATTTCTCACATACTTTTATAGTACCAAACTGCACGAACCTTTCGTTTGATGAAAACCAATCTGATGAATCTCCTAATCTTGTGTCAAAGTTGATGTCTTTGTCAGTGAAATCTCGCCTACAAGCCAGCTTACTTAATTGAAACATAACACAACACCTGAATTGAATTGAGTTGAATTGAATACCAATCTGATGAATCCTTCCACCCGCACGTTAAATTTGGTGTCTGATTATGTAATGGTTCCTTGAGGAATACTCAAATCAGATCAAAAACGTTCAGAGGAATTCCACAAGAACTTAAATGGAATTTATAGAAAAATGCCCAAGATGTCATTGGAAATAATGTGAATAAAGAATGGCAACGGAATTGATGTATTTTATAGAGGGCTGATTTTTTTGGTCCCTCTAGAGATATCATCTCATAGGCAACCAAACACCATTTTCATATAGGAACGAGGATTATATACTCTTGCAACACGTTCGAAAAAACCCCGAAGCTATCAAATTTACAAAGTGGAAAACTGGTGGATATTAAACGACTTTGATGGGTATCTTTCTAACAAACTTGCTTACTGAAATTTCTCTCCTCTATGATTCATTTCTCACAAACTCTCTTGCTAACACACTGCATGAGACTTATTTAATTGAAGCCAAATCTAATGAATATCAACTTTGGTGTCTCATTTGTTTTTTATATGTTATTGTCTCTCGAGAAACACTGTGATTACGAAATGTCCATGAAACTGTTCCTTGAATGCATCTTTTCCCATCGTTCCATGACTTTTTTTTTCACCTCTATTTTTCATTTTGAACCTCGTTGGCATTTTATTTTTCACGTTACCTTTTCGTTTCATTGCGATTCGTTTTATTCAACACGTCAAGTCAGACACATAGGTTATTAGTTGTTGTTCTCTATATTTCGTAGTATTATTATTATTCTCACGACGCGACGTTTCATTCAATGCATTGATCTCTAAACATGTCGAACGCGTAATTTATGCGCTTTCTCTATTTCTCATAATCACAATTATTTTAATGATTTCATTAATTCATTTTCGCTTCCTTTCATTTCATATCGTTTTGTTTCTTCCAACGCGTCAAGCTTGATACCCGTCGGACGCCTACGGTATATGACGTCGACCGCATTTTTATTATCATTGTCATTATTTTCATAACTTTTTGTGTCGTTTCGTTTCATTCAAATCATCGAATTTGATACCTTCCATATTTATTTCAACCTCTACATTTATTACTATTATTATTATTATTTTCATAATTTCTTTGATTCATCCCGTTTCATTTCGTTACTTCTGACGCGTTGAGCTTGAAATCTGCCGCAAGCATAATTTATTAACAGCCTTCTATACTGTATAATATGATATCTTCTACATTTTTTATTATTATCATTATTTTCTTGATTTTTTGTGTCGTTTCATCCAAATTGTTGAATTTGATCCCTTCCATACGTATATTTCAATGCGCTGACCTCTATATTTATTACTATTTTCATAATTTCGTTGATTCATCCCGTTTCATTCCATTTCTTCTGACGCGTCAAGCTTGAAATCTGCTGCAAACATAATTTATGTACAGTCGTCCATACTTTATATGACGTCATCTAATTTCTTTTATAATTATTACCACTATTTTCATGATATTTTGTGTTCTTTTCGTTTGATCCAAATCATCGAATTTGATTTTTTTATACGAATATTGTATCATGTCCCGATAAAGGTTTATTATCTGATTTGAAAGCTGTACTTTTGAGAGTGATTCCCATTTATGAATATATGTTTATATAAAAAATTATTGTAGATAAAATAATCAATTAACCAATAATGACGTCACCATGCCTCACAGCTAAAACTTTTATGAAAATTCCACTCAATCACATTTCAGATAATTAAACACATATGGCGAAAATGTTATCTTATTTTGAAATTAGACTCTAATAATTTGTAAAAACCCCTATATTTAATAAAACTGACTATCTCAAAAAAAAATCATAATGGACTTATGTATCCAAAACGGACTTTATTCAAAATGAACATTGTGAAAATCGACAACACGAAATAAATTTTTGTAGATGCTAACTGAAGTAAAATGAATTATTTCCTGGATAAATTCAAGATATCGCCTATCGCCCTAAACCACACAATGGTGATAACTCCAATAATAAAACACGATATTTGCTGAAATTATGTTTTCTCGACTGAATGATCAATTATTGTCATCTTTAGACTACGTTGCTACATGATTAACTGAAACCCACTTACCTCAAAATCATCTGTACTTGCAAACATAATCCATATTATATTGAATTACAAACTACACATACTTAAAATGATGCCGGTACTGGTCACAAAATAACTATGAATAACATGTTCATTTCTGGGTTTTCGCTCACAGGAAATGCGATAATAACTCAACGGAAAGTACGTCGGTTGTAATAATCGAGTTTTGTTTTGTGCCTCTAAGATCCGTTCTGTGGCCACTATCACCATACACGAAATCACGAAAACTCATGCTTTTTTATGGATTGTTCTATAGAAATATTCGCTACCGACCGAAGCTCTTACCTTTTTTACGTCGACGACGTAAGCTCAACATGTAGTTGATACTCATTTTTGCGTGAATTGCTCTTTTAAAATTCCAATTTTGAATGTAATAAACGAATATTTTGGTCATATTATTTGAGTGAATTGGCGTTTATTTTATTTGTAACGTGTAATAACGTCCATTTTGAACAATTTAGAAATGTCAAATCTACATAAGAAATACATGTAAACGTGTATTTTGTATGCCTTAATTTTCGTCGTAATAATGAATGCGAAAACGGCTATTTTTGTACGTATTTTTGCGTGAATTGACGTTCGTATTTTTTATCTTTTTTGAAACGCGTAAAACGTATATTCTGTTCACATTTTTGCGAGTTCAAACGCTTTTTAAATCTACCATTTTTTTGGAGCGTTAGGAACGTCTATTTTGTTCGCATTTTTTTTGTGTATATTGACGTTCTCATCAATTTGTATACAAAAAAACCTTGATACAAAGATCACTCAACACATCAACTATTGAAGAAAAATGGTCGACTTTTCATTGATTCTTGGAACGAAACGTTCACGGATTGCGGTATTCCTCCGGTTTTGTGGAATATCATCAATTGGATGCCATCCTCAAGAAAAATCTACATGATGTTGATGTCATTTATGTGCGAGGACTTCAAAAACGTGACTATCTTACTGCGAAATTCCAACAATTGGACCTACCTACACGTGTTGTCAACTTGGAGGATTATGATAATACGTTATGGATGGTTCCCACATTCAGCAACAATGATGGCATCTCACCTTGTATGCATACATTCGTCGCAATCGCCGCACCAACTACAATTTCAGCCTCCGAAACGTAGATATTCTTTACAAATGCCTGTCATATATTACCGAAATGAAAATGCCTAAATTTTGTATTCAAGATGTTTGAATTTTTTACCCTATCCTACAATACCAACATTTCATTATATATACTTATAAGTTAGGTTGGCTGAGCGGTCTAAGGCGTTGTGGCGTTAAGTTGCGATTCCCGAAAGGGAGCGTGGGTTCAAATCCCACACCTAACATCCTTTTCGATTTATCTATCTAACTTCACTTTATGAAAATTTACTATACAAACTGATAACTAAATGGTAATTTTTAATATTAAATACAAAGCGCCCAGAACTGAGTGCGAGTAGTTGAAGCCTCATAACCACCAAAATACCCAAAGCTAAGTGCAATTGAGTAAAATTTACTATATAAGTGTGATAACTGGTACTTTTTGATGAGATTTTTTACTTGTTTTAACGCTTATAATTTTACTCGTTTTTTGGGACGCGAAAACGTCTATTTTCGTTGCATTTTTTACGTGTTTCAGCGTTTCAAATTTTATCTGTTTTTTGGGACGCGAAAACGATCATTTTGTGCAATTTTGAAATGCCTATTGTCCATAAGAATTACATGTAAAAGTGTATTTTTGGCGTTCGTAATTTTAGTTGTTTTTTGGAACACGAAAACGCATGTTTTCGTTACATATTTTATGTAATTCGGCGTTCGAAATTTTATATGTTTTTTCGAACATGAACACACATGTTTTCGTTGCATTTTTTACGTGTTTTAACGCTTCTAATTTGTTTTTTCGAACATGAAAACACATGTTTTCGTTGCATTTTTTACGCTTCTAATTTTACCTGTTTTTTGGAACGCGAAAACATCTATTTTCGTTGCATTTTTAAAGTGTTTTAACGCTTCTAATTTTACTTGTTTTTTGGGAAGCAAAAACGATAATTTTGAACGATTCTGAAATGTCAAATCTCCATAAGAAATACATGTAAACGTAAATTTTTAACGCTTGTAATTTTAATCATTTTTTGGAACGTGAAAACCGCTGAATTCATCAAATTTTTTACACATTTTAGCGTTTGTTATTTTAGTTGTTTTTTGGAACGAAAGAATCCTCAACCTTCTGTCTGTACTCTTCAGATACCATTCTATTGGTGATTACTTCAACTAAACAATGGCACTACTATAATGAGCTTTGACCAATCAGACTCCGCTATGTTTTTTTTCCCAAATGAACGGTCCAAACGTCCTCTTATTACACATTTAGATGTCGGATGTAATTCAATCTCTGCATGGGCAAGTAGTTGTTTCGAATCTCCATATGTCCATTGAAGCGTTCTTCCATCACTCATGCAGCCATGTTTTTTCTCTTAATGATTCATCATGTTTTTTCTCTCAAACGTTGTAGGACACCCTGTATATACGTTGACAACCAACCACCATTTATTTTTTCTCTTAATCGATGTATTTTGAGACATCCTGTATACCAAATTTGACAGCTGCCATATTTTTTTCTCTGTCTTATGTCATTTGATAAACAGCCATGTTTTTTTCTCTTAAATGTTGCGTTGGTTCACCCGGTATACCAATTTTCATAGCTGCCATGTTTTTTTCTCTTAAATGCCAAGTTGGTACACCCTGTATGGTAGCAGCCATGTTTTTTCTCTTAAATACTATGATGGTACACCCTGTATAGCAGCAGCCATGTATTTTTTCTCTTAATCGCTGTATTTTGAGACATCCTGTATACCAAATTTGACAGCTGCCATGTTTTTTTTTTCTCTGTCTCATGTCATTTGACAATCAGCCATGTTTTTTTCTCTTAAATGTTGCGTTGGTTCACCTGGTATACCAATTTTCATAGCTGCCATGTTTTTTTCTCTTAAATGCCAAGTTGGTACACCCTGTATAGTAGCAGCCATGTTTTTTCTCTTAAATACTATGATGGTACACCCTGTATAGCAGCAGCCATGTATTTTTTCTCTTAATCGCTGTATTTTGAGACATCCTGTATACCAAATTTGACAGCTGCCATGTTTTTTTTTTCTCTGTCTCATGTCATTTGACAATCAGCCATGTTTTTTCTCTTAAATGTTGCGTTGGTTCACCTGGTATACCAATTTTCATAGCTGCCATGTTTTTTTCTCTTAAATGCCACGTTGGTACACCCTGTATGGTAGCAGCCATGTTTTTTTCTCTTAAATACTATGATGGTACCCCCTGTATGGCAGCAGCCATGTTTTTTTTCTCTTAAATACTATGATGGTACACCCTGTATGGCATCACCCATGTTTTTTTTTTCTCTTAATCGATGTATTTTGAGACACCCGGTATACCAAATTTGACAGCCGCCATGTTTTTTTCTATAATCGATGTATTTTGAGACATCCGGTATACCAAATTTGACAGCTGCCATGTTTTTTTCTCATAAATGTCGAGTTGGTACACCCATTTTACTAAACTTACGAATCAGCTTCTAAGATTTAAGCAATAAGTACATAACGCATTAATATGTGCGGTTTACGGCCCTTATGGCAGTTGACGTACGCAAATTCTATTATTTTCTTGATCTACCGTGAAAGTTGTCTTCTTAGAGTACCCGCACGTTTCTGTAACTTTACTAATAACGAAGATAGCCTCCAATGCCCTTTTGACCTCGGAAAATGCTTAAAAATGTTTCTTGACATCCAAACGAATCTATTGATGCAAAAATCATCAAAATCGGACGACCGGAAGTGCCATTTCCGGTTTGGACCGGAAGTAGCAATTTTATTTCAGATTTGGACTCTCCTCGATGTGGGTAATCCGAATTTACTATTACTTTTCTTCTATCTTAATTTTTTGAAACCGGAAGTGCTTATTTTTTGATGATTCGTACAGATCCAAAATATCATTAATGTATATATTGAACGGCAGATGGCTCTGATGTATTCCTTGAAAACGAATTGGTATCGCACTTTAAAAATGACGGACCCCGTCACAATGCACGTTTATGAGACACCCTGTATATATTTTTTGTCTCAACTGGCACGTTGGTACACCTGGTATATATATTTTTCTTAAATGCCAAACCCCATCACGATGCACGTTTATGAGACACCCTGTATTTATTTTTTTCCTTAAATTTTGACACACCCTGTATACGTAAAACGAAAACTTCTGAATCCCTGCATGCCCCAATGATGCGATGCCCCAATGATGCGATGATTCATGTCTCCCACCCAACATTCCATATTTTTCCTCTTAAATGATGTATTTTGAAACATCCTGTTGTTTTTTCTCTCAATTGATGACTGTTTTGAGACACCCTGTTGATTTTTCTCTTAAATCATATATTTTCAAACACCCTGTATACGTTCCTCATTGGAATCGCACGTTGAAACGTTACACTCCCGTTACCCGCCGCCATTTTTCCTATTTTACCAAACATCATTATTATTATACCACTTTAACAATTCGAATTAATTCATTCACAATTACTATTGTTTTTATTCAAACTCTCGGCTTGCGGTTTGATAACACCCGGCTTGCGGCAAGATTACATCGCTCGACTCGGCGGATCGGTGGCCTTGACCACTTCCGACATAGTATGAACTTTGGTCATCTACTAATGCCCCTAAAATGTATATCACAGTATTTATTGTAAGTATGAGTCATTTTAGGATAATTTGTTTGAACTGGTCTAGGAGAGATTCAATTCAATTCTTCAATCACTTAATTCGTTCATTCATTTGAATAGTCTAAAATCTCATATTTGTACATAGTTAAATAAATGTTGTTTTTATATTGTTTCCTAAGTGTTTTAAATCTATAAAAGATCAGTATCTACCTAGTTAGTCGTGAATAAACCCCAATTCACGAAAATATTTTATTTGTTTTAAGAGAGTATGCTGTCCATCTAAAAATTTGCTTTTATATGTCCAATAAATCATTATTCTTATTCATCAAATGCAATGAATTACAAAAAACTTCAATGATATAAAACATAAACTGTGAATTATGTTGGAGATTACAATATACAGGGTGTTCATTTCAGGACTTCCCACCCTAATTTTCTCGAAATGTGTGTATTTTTTTTTTAAAAATCCTTAGACACGCCAACAAATAAATCGAAGGGGGCAAGTTTTCATCAGAAAATGAACGCGCCCCTGCAAGAGGGAGCTACCAACTTCAAAATCTTAAACGCGAAGGGGTACCTCATTTTAAATTTCTTTTTAATCTCTACACGTCGGTGTTTCTTTTTTTTTTTAATTGATTGATCCGTTGTCGAGATATTTAGGAAAATCTGTTTGCTTCTCTGTACCATTGCAATAAAAACTGTAACTGTTTATTCTCATGGCATTTCACGGATTATTTCACTTATGCTAAAATAGCGTGTTATGATTGGTTGAAATTTTTGTGTTGATAAATCATGTTTTCGATTTTGTAGTTTGGCTCTTGATTGGCTACTGGATATGTATATGATGTGTTTTCGATTTTGTAGTTCGATTCCTGATTGGTTATTATCAAAACAAAAACTTACCACTAGCAAGCTGCTATAATGACACAACACCAAACTTTGACCAAAACTAAATAAGCACTCACTATTAATTCATATCAACTTCACAATTTTCGACAAATTTTGCATACTCGTTGATTAATCAAATCATTAAATCATTGATGGTAACTGAAATGAATGTTTTTTTAGTTGCATAATTTCAGAACTAAATGCGGAATTAAAGTTCCTAGTTGAATTGAATAGTAAATAAATAAAAATGGTTCCGATTTTATTCATGAAATAATCTTAACAACTCGTGTTATCGGCGATTATCGTTAATTCCTTCTCGGTTTCGAATCAAATTATGTTGCTTTAGGCAACCACACTCGCGCAAGCGCTCGTGTGGTTGCCAAGCAACATAATTTGATTCTCAAATTCAAAGGAATTGCTATTTCGATAATCACCGATACACTTGTGGTATTACCTACGAAAACGTCGACTTTGCGTTGAGATCTGAAAGCATCAAAGGCTACTTTGATAAGCGGTTGTAGAAAAAGGTATTTAAGTATTTTTCAAGGAAGAATAATTTAGTGTACTACATTCCCTATTTTTGTGGAAATGTTAATGTGTTTTACCTTGTGTCGAATTAAAAATGGTTTACACTTTAGCTGAAAAAATCGAAATAGTGTTTATTTACGGCGCCGAAAGTCAATGTGCTCGACCAACTGCTGCAATATTTAACGAAAGGCACCCAGATAAGAACACCTCTCATAGGTATGTCCTAAATCTTATCGCCAAATTTACTCAGACAGGATCTGTTGCAAATTTAAAACATGATCAACCAAGAGTTTTGAATGAAACCACTCAAATTGAAGTGTTAGGGTATTTTGGTATAAGTCCTAATACTTCGTTACGTACTATTTCTGCTGCAACTGGAGTTTCCTTAGGCTCTGTCCACAAAATTACAAAAATTAATAAATTCCATCCATATAAAATTAAAGAGTTGAGTGAAGATGACTTTGACAGACGAATTGAGTTTTGTGAACAAATGACAACAATTATTAATAAAAATATGGAATTTTTAAAAAATATCTGCTCCTCTGATGAGTGTTCTTTTTATTTGAATGGATTTGTAAATAAATATAATTGCAGATATTGGAACAATGAAAATGACCATGTGTTTGTCGAAGGGCATACCCAGTATCCCCAAAAACTAAATGTATGGGCCGGTATACTAGGAAATCAAGTGATTGGTCCATTGTTTATCAATGGGAATCTGAATGGTGAGGTTAACTTGAATATGTTAGAAAATACGATCAATCCGCTAATTACTGAATCTCTTAAAAATCAACTGGATAGACATGGAAACACCTTTCTTAACGAAAATGAGTTACATTTTCAACAAAATGGAGCACCCCCCATTATGTGCTTCCGGTTCGACAATGGTTAGACAACGTATTTCCCGGTAAATGGATAGAGCGAAGAGGACCTATAGAGTGGCCACCCAGGTCCCCGGATCTAGCACCATGTGATTTCTTTTTATGGGGACATCTAAAATCAGTAGTTTACACAGCCCCGCCGCAAAATTTACAAAAGCTTCAACAAAGGATTTCTGCAGAATGTTGAGCACTTCGAACAGAAGTGTTTGAAAATGTGTGCAACGCATTTGAACAGCAGTTATACCATTGTTTGGGCAATAGTGGACAACATTTTGAGCAATTATCAAAGTGACAGTAGTATAAAATAATGTAATTTAGGTTTGAAGTAAGAGGAATGAGAATAAACAGTTAGTTTTTATTTCAATTGTACGGAGGAGCAAACAGATTTTCCTAAATATCTCGACAATGGATCGATCAATTTGAAAAAAAAAGAAACACCGACGTATAGAGATTAGAAAGACCTTTCAAATGAGGTATTACTCGATGCCCCTTCGCATTTAAGATTTTAACATTGGTAGCTCCCCCTTGCAGGGGATGAAAGGGAGCACGTCCATTTTCTGATGAAAACTTGTCTCCTTCGATACATTTGTTGACGTGTCTCAGGATTTTTAAGAAAAATACACATATTTCGAGAAAATTGGGGTGGGAAGTCCTGAGATAAACATCCTGTATATTGTAATTTGGCTGGGTGCTCAATGTGTTAATCTAACCATTGTCTATTATCAAAGGAACGTATAAATAAATACACCATGTAAACAGTAAAAATAAAACAAAAAGATGGAACAACAACCACAGAAGTGAATTGTGAAAAATTTGTGAAAGATTACAATGGAGATATGTGATTCGTGGATGAGTCATTTTGTTGACCTAACTCCTTTACTCCCTTGGAAAGAGTTGAAAATTGTAGTGGCCACTGGTATGATTGAACCTGAAGGCCGCTTTCAGACGGGCGATTTTCTGAAGCCGAAGTCGGCTACAAAAAGTCGAGCGTTTGTGGTTGAATGTCGCTACCTGCCGTGACCGTTTAGGGCGGCCGCATATTTCCTACTTTTGGATACGATTGTCTGAAACGATTGTCGGATCAGGGCATCGGACGCTCAAATATCTATAAGTTTATATGATAATATCGCACACCTACGATCAGATATCGGATCGGACGTCCGACTCGGATGCAAGAGCAGCCCGTCCTACCAATCGGACCTATTAAAAGTCTGATCCGACTACCGGAAGGCAAGCCGTGCATTGATTTTGCATAGTCTACCGCAAACATACGATTGTTTTTGTCAGTTTCATCAGTTTTGCGTAGTGAGTGTAGTGCAAAGATGTGTGAAACCATGTGCGATACCGAAAAGTTGATTACCGCGGTCGAAAAATATCCCTGTTTGTGGAATGTTAGCCATGAATCTTATCATGATCGCGATTTAAAAGATCTTGCATGGGAACAAATCTGTTTGGAACTATTTGACGGTTGGGACAGTAAAAGTGACCAGGAAAAAAAAAGATATGTGAGTATAATACTATTTATTTGTTTAAATTGTTCATATTATATAGTTTGTGGGTTAGTTATTTATACGCCTATACTGCCAAGGTATTTCCCCAGCCTGTGAAACGAAGTACTCTGTGAATCTTTCTCTTATATTTCGACCTTGATTGGTGGAACTATGTTGTGGACATCGAAATGGATTATCTTCAAAATAATGAGTTAGAGAATCTTCAAAGTTATAGCCATCTCTTGCGCGTACAAAATTATGTAATACGCAAGCTGTTTTTGTTACCAATACTGCAAAATCTGGTGGAATAGTCATACTAGTATGAAATACCCTCCACTTGTTCGAAAGTATGCCAAAGGTACATTCTACCAAACGACGTGCCCGACTTAGTCTATAGTTAAAAACTCGACGTTGTTGATTTAAATTTGTTCTCGGATAAGGCCTCAGGAAATTTGTTTTTAGAGGGAAAGCTTCGTCACTCAGAAATACATATGGCAACGGTGGTAAATCTGTATGTGGTAACGCTTTTGGACTGGGTAAATTTAGCTCATTTTTAGCCATTTTTTTTCCAAAGGTCCAATCATTGAATATGCTGCTATCACTTTCTTTTCCGTATGCACCCACATCAATTGCAATAAAACGATAGTCAGCATCAACTACAGCCAACAAAACTATAGAAAAATACGTTTTATAGTTATAATAGTTGGAACCACTATGCAGTGGACAAATGAGTCGAATGTGTTTTCCATCTACTACTCCTAGGCAATTCGGAAAATTAGCTTTGCTATTGAAATTTTTGGCTATTTCTTGCCATCGTTCTGCTGATGATGGTGGTTGCAATTCCAATGGTTGTAATACTCTCCATATTGCTTCACATGTATCTCTCACAATTGAAGATATGGTTCTGCTTCCCATTAAGAAATCATACTTGAGCATTTCAAAGTTCTTTCCTGTAGCAAGGTACCTGAAAAAATACCTATCGTTTAATTCTACACAATAATATACTTTTGGTCCGTAAAATTCTTATACTATGAGTTTTATTTTCAGGTGAAGACACAAAGAAAAAATGGAATAACGTACGAGACTGCTTCCGGAGAGACATCAATAAAATTAAAAATACCCCAACTGGATCATGCGCAAAAAAACAAAAGCATTACGTGTACAGGGACCTATTAACGTTTCTTATTCCAAATATGCAGAGTCGGCGGTAAATGCATATAATTATAATATAATATTTTAGTTATATTTCATGTTTTTTGTTTCAGGAACTTCAACACATGGAACTATACAAGAAGGAAACAGCGTAAATGAAAACTCAAATGTCGAAGACCATAATATGGCTGAGGAAGTACCCGAGAAAAAGAAGGCGAAAAAAGATATACCAAGTCAAAGACTGGACATGATGAAAAAGAGGAAACAAGAACCCGCAGTTGATGACGATGACGATACAAAATTTTTATTAAGTTTTCGAAGCGACATGAAAACAATGACAAAAAGTCAGAAAATGGATTTCAAACTTGGAATGCTACAACTAGTGAAGACGATTACATTTCCTCCACCTCCACGACAAGTTTATTCTTCGCTTTCGTCACACAGCTACACACAGAGCCCTCAGATGATCTTCACTCCGAGTCCAAGTTTAAATCAAGAAATTCATACTAATGGGCCAGTACCATCATATCATCAACAATCACCATTATCGCCACCGGACCATTCACAACATAGCTTGTCAGGACATGCTGATAATGCTGTTGTATATGAGTTTCTCCAGTTTAATAATAACAATTGAGTATTATGTACAAAACTTTTCCATAACTAACATTGTAACTAATCAATAATAAAAAATTTCTTACCTGAGAGTGATAGCTAACCGTTCTTCTGGGGAAATTGCAAGTCTCAAGTGTGTGTCCCGTTTTTTTATATCCGCCTGAATTAAATTAAATAATCCATTGAAAGAAGTTATTGACATTCGATAATAATCGAAAAATTTCTCTGGATGAGCACGTAACTGAGGATGCAAAATGTAAAACTGACTTTGTTGAATTCTTTTCGTATTCAAGGGATGTATCCAATAGCGTCGTTTTATCTTCTGTTTCCGTTGTGAGAGTAGAAAAGCAACTGCCAATAACTCTTCATCGTCCATTTTCTATCCGATGTATGAGAACATTCTGTATTAATACAACGAACAACGGAATTCAAATAAAATCGGAAATATTTTGTCGGCAGTGTGCGGTAGTGATCCGATTTGAAATCGTTTCAGACAATCGGATCCGACTGTAGTATATGTGCGGCCGCCCTTAAGGGCATGTACCGACGGGCGACTACTGCAGCGCGACAGTCGTGTAGCTCAAAATGATACAAATGAACTTCCAGGTTTGTGCGTACACGAGCGACAATTTTGTAGCTTCTAGCGGCATCCGCTGACGACAGTCGCCCGGAATGAAACGTGTTCTATTTGTCGGCGACAAAAGAGACGCCAAGCGATCGTAGCAAGCTATTCAGTAAACCGGTTTCTACAGGAATGAACATACGGGCTACTATTTTGTCGCTAGTCGTTGGCCTGGCATTTCGGTAAAGTATTTCGTACGGTGCACACGTCCACAATGTGTGAAATTAATAACACCGAAAGATTAATTTTGGAAATCGAGGTTCGGCCTGGACTTTACAACACGGCATTACCAGAATACAGCGATCGTAATTTGAAAACCAAATTATGGGAAGAAGTATGCGAACACGTTGTGCCGAATTGGAAAGACTTGGAATCCAAAGAAAAGTCCGAAAAAGGTAGGACATAGTTTTTTAATAATCATTCTAGAGTTAATTAACAAATTATCAAAGTTTTGTACAGTGTAGTTAAAGTAATTTAGGTTTCTTCTTCAATCCCACTGTTCCCCCTATTAAATTATTTTAGGTACCATTTATAACAGAAAAAAATATTTTTCGTTAATGCACAATTTATGTGACCACAGAAATGTACAATTAAATAATCAACATACTCATATATTATTATGAATTCAAAGTTTCAAGTAAAACCTTATACATAAGGTATTTTATATTTTGTCATATTGCCACGGTATTTCACATCTTGGGGAGATAAAATAATCTGCAAAATAGTCCCTGTTAGATATTCCATCGCCATCAGCTCTGGTTCCTACACGAGCAATATCATCAAGAGAGCAATCATAATGCGTTCCATCTCTTTTCCGAACAAAGTTGTGTAGAACACAACAAGTTTGTGTTATTAATTGTGCAAATTCCACATCTACATCCATAGCCTTATGAAGAATTCTCCATTTATTGGCTAATATACCAAAGGCACATTCTACCATTCTTCTTGCCCTGGTTAATCTGTAATTAAAAATTCTTTGCTTTTCACTAAGATTTCTGTTGGGGTATGGTCTCATAACGTCCCTTGATAAAGCAAATGCTTCATCCCCCACTATAACATGTGGCATACATCTACCATTGGCATCATGTGGTAGTGGTTTTGGGGGTGGAATATATAGTTGCTTTTGTCTTATTCGTTGACCCAAAACAGAATTTTTAAATACATTTGAATCGCTGGATTTTCCATTTGCTCCAACGTCAATCGCAATGAAGCAGTAATCAGCGTCAACCAAGCCAAGACGTACAATTGAGAAAAAATTCTTGTAGTTGAAATATTGAGAACCTGAATGATTCGGATTGGTAATCCGAATATGCTTCCCATCTATCGCACCAATGCAGTTCGGAAAAGAGGTATATCCGTAAAATTTTTCTGCTATCTGCTCCCATTCCTCTTGAGTTTTCTCTCCCATGTGAGTAGAACGTAGTAAAGCCCAGATAGCTGTACACGTATGTTTAACAATGGAACCGATGGTTGTTCGTCCCAAAAGGTATTCGTAGTGAAGAGAAGCGAAGCTATTTCCCGATGCCAAACACCTGAAGAAAATATCAACATATTATTTTTCAAACTTCAGTTATAGTACTTTTATTGTTACAGGCAAAGAAGTACAAAAAAGATGGAAGTCCTTAAGAGACTGCATGAGGCGAGAACTGGCTCTGCAAAAAACCCCTTCTGGTGGTGCTGCAAAGAAGAGAAGAAAATACATGTACTTCGACCAGTTACAGTTTTTGCGGACCACGATGGAAGATCGTCAAACGACATCGTCTTTGTGTTCGGTCACAGCTGAAAGCAATGAAGCCCCGATCACTGACACGGAACCAGTGGAAGTTCCTCCAATACCTCCTGTACAACCTACTGAGACACCTAAATCAATGAAAAAAATGCCAACTAATAATAATTTCGAGCAGGATATTTTGAAGCTGCTTGAAAAGCGCAGCACCAACCCTATGGATGATCTTGATGATGATAAGCAATTTTTGTTATCTTTGCTGCCGCTCATGAAAAAGTTCGACGACGACAACAAAATAACAATAAGAGTGGAGCTGATGAACACCATTAGAAGGGTTCTGAATAACATAAAAGCACAAAAAAAATTGCCAAAATGCACTTCAGTCTCTGAAGCCTTCACAGGGAAATTCTCAGAGGCAACCACCCAACATCCCATGGCAGCCGACTACTAATAACCAATGGCAGCCCTAACCTGGCCCATCATGGCAGTCATCACAAACTAGCTACCTTCCTCAGGTACGCCGATACCTTCACCAAGCTTATCAGTAGCCAGCAGTGAAATTATCGATCTTGGCGAATCTTTAATGTAGGATTATTTTATATACACAATATTATATTACTCGTTCTACGTATGGTTTGTTTGTAAATGTGTAATTATCAATAAAATATATTAAATTCTTACTTACCTGAGTGTAACTGCTAATCTTTCTTCGGGACTAATAGGTTTTCTCATATTCGTTGTTTCAAACGTAATCGCTGGACCAATTGATGCAAGTAGCTCGTCAAACGACGCCACCGACATACGAAAATAATTAAAAAATTTGTCAGGGTGGGTCCTCAAATCTGGATATAACTTATGAAATTGCCCTTTTAGTAAACGTTGGCTTACTATAGGATGCACCCAATACCGTCTTCGTTTTTGTAATAACCGCCTTCGGCGTCGCACTAATAAAACAGCAATACATGCTAACTCGGTAAACTCCATCTTGAGACTGACGAAAAACAAAACCCAGAGATCACAAAAGTGTGGAACGACATAAAAATCGCTTGTTTGCTCTGTCGTTTTCGCCACAAAAATGTGGTTCGTCTGTTCACGTTCTAGTCGCGGCGCTTCAGCGACACGACTGTCGCGCTACAATAGTAGCCCGTCTGCACTTGCCCTAAACATCATGTGAAAAGCGATTCCCGTTCACACAGGCGTTTTTTCGACTTCAATCGAACTTCTGCCGCCGGTTGTCGCCAGTCCCGTCGTCTCACTACAGGCCGACTACAACGTTTTTCTTTTCACACGTGGCAGTTTTCAAACGCATGTGTTGGCGGCAACAACTGTATTACTGTATGTTGTTTTTGAACATTGACAAGATGGAGCCGTTTGATACGGATAGTTTCATTGCTGAAATTCAGTCTGAACCCGCGATTTGGAACTACAAGAGTGATTGTTATAGTAACAGAACTGAAAAGGCAAGAGCTTGGGAAAAGATATGTGGAATATTTCATACTAATTTCCAGGAGTTAACTAGTAACGAAAAAAATAAAATTGGTAAGTTCCTTATGATATAGTTTTATTATTTAGATCACTCAAACAGTGTTTGATACCATATTTCCCTTTATGTAGGTATCATATACGTCCCCATTGCCAAGGGACTTGCCCCTCCGGAGACATAAAAAATGTTGCAAATGCTTCTCTCGTGGTATTGACAGATCTGCTGCTTCTATCGTGACAAACCGTGAGATCATCTAAATCTGCACAAGTTAATGTATGATCATAATTATATCCATCACGTTGCCTTACGAAATTGTGCAATATGCAGCAGGCCTTAACTATATCGACTGAAAAATCAAGTGATACGTTTAAGGTCCTATGAAGCAGTCTCCATTTATTCGTTAAAACCCCAAAAGCACACTCCACAGTTCTTCTAGCACTTGATAAACGGAAGTTGAATACCTTTTTCTTGCCAGATAAATTTTTTCTTGCATATGGGCGCAACAAATGGTGTGAAAGGGCAAAACCCTCATCTCCTATTAAAACAAATAGTTCAGTCTTCCCATTGCTCTCTAGAGGTCTTCCGTTGGGAATGTCAAGTTCATTATTTTGCATCTTATGATAAAATATACTATTAGAGAAAACTGTGGAGTCTGAGGACCTTCCATAGGAGCCAATATCAACGTAAACAAAATTATAATTTGAATCAGCGACAGCTAGAAGAGTGATGGAAAAATATTGTTTGTAATCAAAAAATTGTGATCCGCTTTCTGTTGGTTTGATTATCCTAATATGCTTTCCGTCAATTGTTCCTATACAGTTGGGAAAGTACGCATGTTTTTGGAAACATTCGGAAATTTTTATCTAGGCATCTTTAGTGGGTTTAGGAATGACGCTTTTTTGAAGTTCATTCCAGATTACTTGACAGGTTTTTTTCACTATTTCCGTAGCTGTTGAAACACCGCATCTAAATCCAAAATGTAGTTCCATAAATGTGCACCCGGTTCCCAAGTATCTGAAATTTAAAGAGTAACAATTAAAACATCATAATTTGTTTATATGTTTGATAAATTATATAATTTTAAAGACATTTTTTATGTTTCAGCTATTAATATTCAAAAGAAATGGAAAAGCCTTAGAGATTCATTCAATCGAGAACTAAAAATTTTAAAAAAAGTAGAGACAGGAAAAGGTGCTTCCAAACGAAAGAAGTATATATACTTTGATCAACTACTATTTCTTGAACCACTTGCACAACAAAGGCAAACGACTTCGAATCTAGAGACTGGAAATGATAAGGAGAATTTAGACAATGCAGACGAAACTCGAATTGAAGTTTCGCCTGCATCAAACAATACTAAACGAAAGAAGAAAAAGTGCGATAAAGAAGATGAATTAATAAATATTTTACAAAAAAGAATTATCACAAATGAAGAGCAAAATAAGGATAAAAATATATCACAAGACGATGATACCTTATTTTGTCTGTCACTAGTGAGCGACTTTAAAAAAATTTTGGACGATATGAAAACTGACGCAAAATGTGAGGTTTTGCAAGTGCTCAATAAATACAAAAGGCACTTCTGTTTCCGGATATAGTACTCAGAATGTACCTAATACAAATCTGGGTTTGAGTTCTCAGAATGTACCATACAACAATATTGGACAGAGTTGTCAGAATGTACCATACACTAATCTTGGACAGAGTTCTCAAGTGCACCTCCCGCAAAGAGACGTAAATACACATGTACCTACGTCAGGGATATTCCAACTGCAGCAGTAGAGTATCTTTCAGATGCCCAAACCCCTTGCACCACGACAGTCTGATTGTTCAACTTCATCTGTGGCTCATCCCCCGAAATGTCCTCAGTCGCAAACGAATATAAACATTCCATTCATATCCCCAACATATTCAGTGGTATCTTCACCTGATTCACCTAACACCTACTCCGAACAAGGTTATGAAGATAGGAGTCAAACTGATGGTGAATAGACTGAAGATGCTGAAGATTCAATCTTTACACAATTATTCTAATGAGTTCATGTTATAGGATGCCTCAGAATACCATGTACAAATATGTAATAACAGTGAATAAAGTCTTACCTTAAACATATTGAAAGCCTTTCTTCTGGTGATGTTGATCTCCTCACTGTAGTATCCGTTTTTGAAATCATTGGTCCAATTCTCTGTAGAAGATCGTCGAAAGACCTTACCGACATTCTTAAAAACTGGAAATACTTATCAGGGTGACTGCGCAGTTTATGATATAATGTGTGAAAATGTCCAAACTTTAGACGGTCATTGACAATAGGATGTATCCAAATTCTACGAGATTTTCTTCTTTTTCGTCTTCGCAGGAGCAATAAAAGTAATGCGTCTTCTGTGAAATTCATGCTGCTCTGCTACTGACCACTTTTTCCCGTCGAGGTAACTACAAAAAGTCGCTGGGTTGAACGGCAGCTGTAGTCTGAGGTAGCGACAGTCAACCACAAACGCTCGACTTTTTGTAGCCGACTTCGGCTTCAGAAAATCGCCCGTCTGAAAGCGGCCGAAGATAGAAGAAGCATAGACCAGTAACAAGTTTGATGCTCATACGCCTCAGCATTGATCTGAAGTACGTTGTTCGTATTGAAGTAACGAAACAGTCCCTCATCGCACAAGATGTATTGCATATAATGTATGTTTATGCCTATTTGAAGGGGGATTTTTTTGCATTTCATGTTATTTAATAATTATTTGTTTGTGGCCTAGTGGTTCTATATTTGAACGAAAAATATTAAAAATGTAGTAAAAATATCAGTACACAAAAGTTTATTACTACAAAGGCGCGACTGTGTTGTAGCAAAATGATGCTACAGTTTTTCTGCTTTTCGTTCTCTCAGGGCCAGGTTTTCAATATTCAGTCAAATGTCTCTCACAGTCAACCGTAGCTATCAGTCAAAGTGCCAGTCAAAACAGAAAGTGTTTATCCTTTCGAGTTTTATCTAGAAGTTTCGTAGTTGTTAGCTATCAATAGGTTGGCTATTATGATCGTTTCAATTCTTCTTCTGCATCTGTTGATGAACTGTTCTTTCTGAAATGTTGGTGATGGATAATATTACAGAACACATATACTGTCTGTGGATAATTCAATTTTTTTCGGGTTCTGGTTCTGTTGTGGTGTTATATATTTAGGAATATCGATACTCTATTTCTAATAAGACGTTACCCACAATTTTTATGAAATGTAGGTTTTGGTGGAATCAGTTCCTCAGACAATTATCAACCTAATGTGAGTACACCGTAAGTCTCATGAAACAATAAATGTTTATTTCGCGCCCATTCTAATATATCTTAAGCGCAACAGCTGATTATTCTAATTCCAATAGAGCTTATCCCCTGTCATTCCATAAGAAGCCCAAGTAGAGAACATGTGTTGTTTTGCTCCCCACTTGTATGAATCGTTTTAGCTAAGAAATTAGTGATATAAAGAATTTCAGAAGGTGAGTAGTAATACAATTCAATGTATTATTTCAATCAGAAAGTAATAATTATACAATTATAAACTTGTTGTTCGATACGACATATTAGAAGGGATGGGAACGTGTGTGGGTTGAGACCTATTAGAATATTAGATTGCATTATTGTTTGCATTGAGAAAGACATGTGATAGAAATCATGAAATCGAACATTTTACAAAATATTTGTTTAGAAAACATAATTGACGCAAAACATGAAAATTAATGTCTGTATGATATCATCTGAATAAAGATTGATTAATTTCAGATGTCTGGTAGAGGAGCAAAAATGGTTGCCATGGTTCGTGAAACTGATGTAGACACTGCTATGCCACTGGAACAAATTGTGAATAATCTTCCTTGTGATGTAGAAGTCAATGAAGTCTGTTCAATTCCACAACATGTTGGTGAGGTCGACACTGGAAATGCTTTAAATTCGACATTCGAAAATGGCAATATCAGCAGTTGTTCTGAAAATATACGAAATAATGAATCTTATTTGCCAGGAGCTCTTTCAGTTGGAGATATTATATCTCTAGAACAACCATATATACAAATTTTGGATAACCTTGTTTGTACTATTATTCAGGATACTGATTAAAACATTGATAACTTTCAAGTTATATGTGAAGATGAAAATGCCAATGTAAATGTTGATGCTGATATGGAGTTACTAGAAAATCGTTTAAATAATGTTAATCAAGAATGTGGAGACAACAATAATGATTTTGGAGATATTGACGGTACAGAAAACCAGCAAGAAGTTCATTCGGAATATTATACTGTGGATGACACTGACTATATGCCACCTGATGATGAAAGTCGAGACGATATTATTCTGGATTCCAAATCATCAACCAAAACGGTTGATGAATCATCTGAAATCGATAACAATCCTAAGAAGAAAAGGAGATATCATGCTCTCCCAGAATCTTGGGAGAAGAATGTGAATAAGAAGAAAAGAATGTTAGGTGAAGAGTACAAAGGATACACGAGATCAAACAGTGGCATAATGAAGCACGAAATTATGAGAGACAAAAGAACATTGGGACCAATGTGTGATTCTAATTTCTGCAAGAAAGCGTCAAATAGGATTTGTCAATTATTCACTGAAGAAACTCGACAAACAATTTTCAATAAATTTTGGAACATGACATGGGAACAGAAAAGGATCTTTGTTTCACATATGACCAGTTACGGGGAAAAAAAGAGATGCTATACAAAAAATTCCTCGCGAAGAAACGGTTCATTTCAATATTATTTAAAGATGGATTCCGTAAAATATCAAGTTTGCAAAAAACTTTTCTTGAGGACTTTGGGAATCAACGAGAAAATGTGACGTATTGGATAAATGATGGAATAAAATATGGACTACCTGCTAAATCCGAAGACAGAAATAGAAAGAAATTCGAGAAGAAGCAAGATTCATCACTGTTTGTTGAAATGAAAAAAAGAAAAGACTATCTACAGATGTTTTTGAAAGAATTGGCCAAAATGGAAAGCCATTATTGCCGGAGCAAAACAGACAAATTATATCTGGAAGAAGATTTCACATCGAAATCCCAAGTATACGATATCTATAAAAAAAAAGTTTGGAAAATAACATGATACCCCTCTCGTTATATTCCTTTCTAAAAGAATTTGATGAAATGCATATTGCTCTATTTAAACCTCGTAAAGATCAGTGTGATCTTTGCATTGGATATAAAATGAAACAGGTAGGTGAGGTTGAATATCAAGGACACATATCTGCAAAAGATCAAGCACGCGAAGAAAAGGAATCAGATAAGAAGAAAGCTGAGGAAAAGTTGATTCATTGTTTCACCATGGACGTTCGGCTGTCAAATTATTCCCAAAATTACAGGCGAGTTCACTTTATTACAAAACAAAACTACAGGTATATAATTTCACAATGTATAATTTGGCTTCACACGACAGTCATAATTTCATTTGGAATGAATAAGAAGGGGAACTGGACGCATCAGTATTTACTTCATGTATTGTGAAACATTTGGAGAATATCTTGCATAGTGAAATCAAGCCAATCGTCCTTTTTTCAGATAGTTGTGGCTATCAAAATAAAAATGCTTTTTTATCTAATGCATTGTCCCTTCTTGCTACTAAATATAATATTGATATTAAACAAAAATATCTCGAAAAGGGACACACTCAAATGGAGTGTGACTCCACCCATAGCCTCATTGAACGACGACTGAAAGGGAGAGATATTTTTTCTTCCAACTGATTATATTGGCATTATAAAGGATGCTAGAAGGAACCCTAAACCTTTGGATGTAACATCTCAATCATACATTTTTTCTCAATTATGATGATCCTCAGTGTATGAGATATATCTCAATTCGCCCAGGGCGAACCAAGAATGATCCAAAGGTAACTGACTTAAAATGTTTAAAATATCTTCCTAGTGGAAAAATTATGTACAAAATAAAATACACTGATCAATATAAAGAACTACCTCAGAGACAGAAAATTATTGATAAAAATTACTACCTGCAGCCTCTCTATTCTGAGAGACTCAAGATTAATAAGAAGAAATGGATGCATCTCCAAGAGCTCAAAAAAGTTTTACCGCTACACAATTTCATATTATGAGCAAACAGTTCACTCAATAAGTGAGAATTCCAAAGAAACTGCGAGTGATAATAGAAAAAAAAAGAAAGAATTTGCGAGTGATAATAGAAAAAAAAGAAAGAGACCGTTGCTATTGATAAGAAAAAGAGAACCGATGCAGAAAATAGCCAATTTATACCCCTTAATCCTTAATACATCGAAAAATAATAGAATGAAACAAAAAGTATTTTTAACGATTGGTGAAAACAATGGAGCTTAACAATGAAAATAAAACAAAAATAAATAGGGAAAAAATAGGAAAAGGAAAACTGAAGCAAAGACTAAGAAAGTGGAGAAGAACAAACACAAAATTAAATGTACAAAAAAAAAAATCGAAAATTGATTAATGAACAGTTACAGATATAATTTATGAAACATAATGTGCTGTATTATTTCATAATATTTCAGTTATCACGTTTTTAAATATTTAAGTTTTTAAGTGTTACCCTTGTTTTTATATTCATTGTGTACTACTTGGAGAACCTTCCTATATTTGAATGTATTTTTCATTTCAGTATAATGACCTGATATCATAAACCAATATGCATTAATACAGCTTATTATTTGTCTTATACCACCCGAAATTAAATCTAACAAATAAGTCGTATCTGCAAAATGAGAACAATTTGTAGTATCCAACATATTGATGAAAAATCAATAGGGGAGGTAAAAATGATCCCCGCGAGTAAAATGATTCCCTGACATTGTGTATACATAATGGACTCCACCTATCGGATACTACCGGCAATACGTTTCTAACATTGATGTAGTAGTGCCCTACTAGTATGAGTTCAGAGCTTGCCCCGAAAGGACAAGCAATTTTATATTATCTATAGTTTTCATTAGTGAATAGAGAGCCAAATTCTGTTTTGATTGCGTGAAAGGGGGCTATTTGAAGAGGTAATTTCAATAGTTTCTTTAAAATTCCGGATTATTGAATGAAAATTATTTTAAGGTTAAATGAAAATTGTCGTTTGGGGCAAAATGATCCCATTGCCGCAAGGTAAAACGATTAGGGATCGTTTTACCCCTGCGCATTTGATAAAAGTAGGTCATTGACACGCATTATTTCATTTGTTGCAGGCCAGAGCATGCCTAGGAAATATGTCAGGAAATCACAGAGGCAAAATTGGACATTAGAGAATATGATGAGAGCTATTGATGCAGTAAAAGGTGGAATGTGTAAGAAAACCGCATCAAGAGTATTTTCAGTTCCAATAATGGCTCTGAAAAGACGCTTGGCTAATAAGGTTCTGAAAATGAAAGGTTTGGGCAGAATAAAATCAGTTTTTGATGAAGACCAAGAAAGAGAGTTAGTGGATTTCATTCTGAAGATGGAAACAATGATGTATGGTTTGACTAATCGTGATGTGCGGCGTTTAGCTTTCCAGCTCGCAGAACGAAATGCAATAAACCACCCATTTTCAAAACTCAACCAAACAGCAGGAAAAGACTGATTAGCCAATTTTCGTCAAAGACATCCTCAGTTAACTTTGAGAAGCCCTGAATCTACCTCAATCGCACGTGCCAGTGGCTTCAATAGACCAATTGTTGATAAATTCTTCAATCTACTACAACAAGAGAGAGAGAAACATAATTTTCCATCCCACAGAGTTTTTAATGTGGATGAAACTTCATCACATAAGCTCCAGCCACTCGATGTTGGTGTAACGTTTCCACTAAGTCGCTACCTAGATAATGCGTTGGAGAACTGGCTGAATAATCATCCAGGTCGCGTTGTAACAGTTTTCCAGATGAGCCGAATATTTTGTGAAGCTTATTTTAAGGCTTGTACACCAGAAAAAGCAGTGAAAGGGTTCAGAAAATGTGGTATAGTTCCATTCAATAAACACATTTTCAACGACATTGACTACGCTGCAGCTGAAGTCTCCAAAAGACCTTTACAGACTGAAAATATTGAAGTAAATTTGAATGCTTTGAATTTAGCTCCTCCGCAAACAAATTCCGAAGACATAAGCAATGCCAGTAACACCCAAATGCTCCAGACTGAATTAGATGAGAAAGAGCCAGATTCAACAGATCTTGAATCCACTTCTCTTCCATCGACTAGTGCTGAACGTTCCATATCCAACTCTACTTGAAAACAGGTTTCTTTTGCAATATCTCCAAAAGACATTCGTTCGATTCCGAAAAAACAAGCAGTACTGCAAACTAAAAAGGGTAAGAGAAAAGGCACTATAGTTATTTTAACATCAAGTCCTTACGAGAATATGCTGGAGGAAGAGCATAGTAAGAAAGCAGAGGAAATGGAGAAGAAAAAGTTGAGATTGGAGAAGAAAAAGCAAATTGCTGATAACCTGTCAAAGAAAGGAATTATAAAGAATAAAAATACGTCAAAATTAAAAGGAAAACAGCCAAAGAAAAAGAGACTTGACGATATAGATGATGAAAGTTCGAATAACGGGGAAGATGATGATTGTGAATCTGTGGTGAGGCATATTCGAATTCAACAGTAGGAGAAGGATGGATAATGTGTAGCAAGTGCCATCAGTGGGCTCATGACGAATGCTCTGGGGTCGAGGATGATGAGGAAAATTTTGTATGCGATATTTGCATCTATAAGCCCAACGTGCAGAGATCTTTGCTATCGCAATTGTGATTTATCGTTTGAAGTATTTGTTTATTTTATATGCAGGTCCTAAATTTTGTTGACAAAAGAGCGAATTTCATTTCATAAACATGTATTAATTTTTATAAAAATATTCATAAAAAGAATTTTGAATAAAGCATTATTTTTCAAGAAAAAAACATAGTGGAATCATTTTGCCCCTCCGAGGGAGCCTTTTTGCCCCACCTACTGGGGCAAAACGATCGTTTGGTAGAATCTTACTAGGATGTATGTAGCTGGGTTCATAACGAAAACTACAATCTCTAAAAATTATAGAAAGGACACTAAAGGGCAGGAATAGCTACTGACAAGTTAACGATTTTTTGTTTATTTGTTTTCACCCAAAAATTTAATTCGAAAGCTTAGGGGGATCATTTTTACCGGGTCTCCCCTATAGCGTAAGCAACATAGTGTTCCCATTTATATGAAAAAATCGTTCAGATAACTTATTCTCTTTCCAGAGTGGTGAGTAAGTAACATATTCAGTTGAAAAAATATATTAGGTGTGCATGATAACAAAATAGACAGTTTTAAGTGTCTCCTGTAAAATTAAGCTTTTGTGGGATACATTCTATTAGAAATAGGGTATCGATATATATTATTAAAGTTCAGTTTGCAGTAAAAAGTGAAAATAGAGGAAAGAATTGGTCTTCGAGAAAAAATGGAGTAGAAAATGATTTGGCCGCAGACCGAGAACTAATGTTAACAATTGTAAATATCAGAAAGAACATAATTGAAAACAAAAAACGGATGCGTACACCTGGAAACAGAAAGACATGGAGTGGGGTAAAGTTCAGGATGAATTCAACTGTTCATCGGAAAACATTGGAATTTCATCGCAACACCAAACCATAATTTCTTACTCCTCGACACATGTGTCAGTCATCAAGTGACCAAAGATCAAACTCGTCAAGAAGATGGTCACCAAAACACGTGCTGAGAAATAAAAAAATAGTAGTTTGATGTTAGTATAAAAAGAACTCCAGTATATAGTGTATTCATTACATCAACAAAGGTTCCATACAGTGTAGTGATTGTACAATAGAATTTTATTCATTTGAAAGAGTAATTTTTTTAAGCACGCACAGCAAAGCAGTTGAAATATGAATTTGAATCCATAGGGATAAATTTGGAGAAAAAACACGCTATCCATTTAGCATAAATAGCAGATGGTCTTAGAATAGAGCGAATGAGTTGCAACTTTGATGACGAGGAACTAACAGGCGAGGTCTTACTCTTCATGAAATTGCTGAAATGCAGAAAAAATCGTATTGAATGAATATGAAATGAGTTATATGATACATGTTTTTCCAAAAAATCACCTCTAGTTGAGTCTGTAGTATCATTAATTCATTTTTCTTTCGTTATATCTGGCATAAATTACAACCAAACGGCAGAGGATTTATATGAAAATGAAACTGGAAGTGACAATGATGAACTTACAGCACCAAACAAACAACAGAATATTGCACAAGAAGTTGAACTGGACTGGAGTGAGCCAAATTCCTCCTTTTTGAAAACTTTGAAAAGTATAATTTTAAAGCCTTCAGTGGAAAATGAGGCGGAACATGAGTACTTCACATGAGCATGAACAATCCACAGTAGCAGAGAATCAGCCACCTGAGAAGACACCACCTTAACCGTGGCATGGCAGAAGGAGGCCAATTCTGCACGAAAAAAGTCTTCTGCTTGGGATAGATTTGAAGTATTGGCTACTAAGAAGGAAGAACTGGTCCTGATCCAAAAAGGTGTGGCTCAACAGAAGAGGGCAGACCAAAAGAAAAACACAAGAAAATGCTAACTTTTTTAGACGTGCTGATAAACTTATCGAAAAAAGTGTTTTTGCTATGAAGTTTTTTACAAAAATTGTTGTACAGCTATTAATACCAATCTTATCTGCTTTGAATAAAAAGTTGTTTGTAGGCATGTTATATGCGATATTATGGCAGTATGGCCTTCTCATAAGTATCAGGTTACAAGCGATAACAATTCTCTCGGAAAAGCTGATCTTTGTTATCAGCATCCGCAGAGTTCCACGATGGGAACCGCTGATGCTGAATCAACACTCTGTATTACTATAAAAGACGGAACACGAGTTCGCTAGTTCAGTTCAATAAAGCTCGTTACTGTATCAACTCGTATTTTTGTAACGGTGGTACAAACCACCTCGTATATTGTTTTTAAAAAGTCCTTCTCGTAATTATCGAGATAACAAATTGGCGCAGTCGCTGTAGGATTCCGCGAACGTTACTAGAACACGGCAACTCCTCACTAGTGACGGTGGATACCAATCCTTTACCGGAATCGAACCCTGAGGGAGTCATCACTCGAACGAAGAATCTGTGGAAGGAACACCTGGTGAAGCCCCTGGCAGACGTCGACGAGAACAAGACGAACTCGATGCTTCAACACATAGAGTAAGAAACCATATATTGAATTGTCTCGTATTTTTCGTATTCAAATATTTTTATCTGTTCGAATATCCAAATATT
Source organism: Chrysolina oricalcia (assembly GCA_944452925.2). Classification (NCBI taxonomy): domain Eukaryota; kingdom Metazoa; phylum Arthropoda; class Insecta; order Coleoptera; family Chrysomelidae; genus Chrysolina; species Chrysolina oricalcia. Next base: position 44,829,927 of record OX101823.2, on the reverse strand, counting down.
TCTGATATTCTCTCCATTCTCTTCTACTGAATAAGTGAACGAATATTGTTTTTGATAATTGCACTGTTCAATTATCCCGATAATCGTACTGATCGATTATTATTAAAATAGTGAAATAAATTTCTGATAATAGAAACACAATGCCTAACGATCCAGAAGTTCCCGAGGAAAACCAACCTCAACCTCTAGAGCCATACAGGCTAAGTGAAATATTCTCCATCGTACCCGAGTATGATGGAAATCAAATTTTCCTCACAACGTTTTTACAAGCGTGTGATACTGCTCACACGATGGCCGTGGAAGATCAAAAAACTTTAGTTGTTTTACACATAAAAAATAGACTTCGCGCAAAAGCAGCCGAATTAGTGAACTCTCGAAACCCATCAACATGGGACGAAATCAAACATCTTTTAGAAATTCATTTCGGTGATTCTAGAGATCTCACTGCATTGATCCAAGACTTACAAAGAATACGCCAACTACCAAGTGAGTCGGCACTAACTTTTGTTTCTCGTTTGCAATCGCACAATGCAAAAATGCACTCGTCTATTAATAAACAACTCATGTCAAGAGAACAGAAAACGGCACAATCACATTTAGTTGAAACCATGACACTAAATACCCTTCTGACTGGACTTGAACCAAAAATAGGACAAATAGTTAGGGCAGGAAATCCTACTAATATGCTTTCAGCAATTATTAGAATCAGACGTGAACTCCAATTGTCATACTTTGAAAACCAAAAATTGCAACCGAACCGGAATCAAATCCAAGCACCCATTCGAAAACCAATCTCACATCAACCTAGCAAAACTTGTTCTTTCTGTGGTCGCATGGGACATTTAATAAGCGAATGTCGCACTAGACAATATTCAACGCAAAATAATCAAAATTTCTCTAGACCAACCTTCCAGAGACCTCCAGTCCAGAATACAAATAATCAAAGACCATTCCAACAACCTGGTCCTAATCAAAGACCACCACAATACCAAAATCAATACCAACAAAATAATCAGTTTCAACAAAACAGACCTTCGGTCATTAAACCAAACCCAACATTCAATAATCAAAGAACCTCCACGATACAACCTAATCCAAACTATAGACCAAATAATCAAAAAACCTACCATATGAATTACCAACAATTTGACAATCAATACTATGATGGCTATGATCAAAATCAAGAAAACTACTATACTGCTAGTAGCTCCGAACCAACCTTCGACTATCAACCAGACTATTATACCGATAACAGTCAAAATCAATACGAATCAATCAATACTGAAAATCAAAACCCGTATGAAGACTTCTCCCAGAACTTTGATACCCAAAATTTTCAGTTAGACCCAGTACAGGGCGATCCTCCCAACTACTTACAAGAGGAGGAACCCCAAGACCAAACCATAGCCCACCTTCAAACCCAAATTCAAACAATGAATTTGGACAATTTCGATCCAACACTGAACTTCCCAGAACAACGGTTCATATGAAACCACTTTTATCAGTAAACTCAAAAAATCTTTATTATATTAACGATATCACCAATACTTTCAAAATTCTAATAGATACAGGTGCAGGACTTTCCATTTTCAAACCAAAAACTTGTGAAAATTATCAAACACGTTTCCCAGAAAATATTGCAATTCAAGGCATCACCGACCAGAAAATAATAATCACGGAATCAACACTGATCCCTTTCATACCTGACGATCCCCATAAGATATATATTCACAATCTTGACATTGAATTCGACGGACTTTTAGGCGCTGATTTCTTAGAACACTATAACTGTATAGTAGATCTCAAGAACAAACAGCTAATTACCAATTTCAAAACTGTTCCTCTTTTCAAAGTAACAGACGACAATAAACAAACAGAAACTGTCGAACCAAAACAAATTCTCGAAAATCTAAATCAAATTTCAATTGAGCCTCGCACTGAACGAGTCTTCAAACTGAAATGTAACTTGAGAAACACTGATGCTATACTGATAGCTCAGGAAATTGAAAAAGTCCGCCTACCAAATGCCATTGTCAAAATAAACGAAAAAGGTGAATTTTTAACCTCAATAATTAATGTGAACGCGATCCCAAAAATTATCAAATTTTCTGAATTATCACTGGAACCCATTCAGGAATTTTCGATCAATAACCTCAATGAAGAACTTCAAAATGAAAACGTACAAACAGACAGACACCAAATCATACAACAACAATTACGTCTCGAATACTTAAACGAGGAAGAAAACGAAATGATTTCAAATCTTTGTTTAGAATACTCAGATATTTTCTATCTAGAAGGCGACAATTTAACATTTACGAACGAAATCAAACATTCGATTGACACAAATAACAGTAAACCAATTTTCACCAAATCATACCGTTACCCCCAAATCCACAAAGAGGAAGTCAAAAATCAAATGTCCAAAATGCTTGATCAGGGTATTATCCAACCTTCGGTATCTCCTTGGTCATCTCCCGTATGGGTTGTGCCCAAGAAAATAGATGCTTCAGGAAAGCAAAAATGGCGTGTAGTCATTGACTACCGAAAACTCAATGAACTCACAATAGGCGACAAATACCCTCTCCCTAATATTTCTGACCTGCTAGATCAATTAGGGAAGTGCCAATATTTCACCACACTGGACTTGGCATCTGGTTTCCACCAGATCGAGATCGATCCAAAAGACATTCAGAAAACAGCTTTTTCTGTCGAAAATGGCCACTACGAATTCGTTCGCATGCCATTCGGTTTGAAAAACGCCCCGTCCACCTTCCAGCGCGTCATGGACAATATCCTCATGGGCATTCAGAACGAAAGATGTCTCGTCTATATGGACGACATCATCGTTTATTCCCCCACAATTCATGAACATATTTCCAGATTATCTGAAGTCTTTAAACGTCTTCGCAAAGCCAATCTCAAAATTCAGCCCGACAAGTGCGAATTTCTTCGCAAAGAAGTAGCTTATCTAGGACATCTAATAACCCAGGATGGTGTAAAACCAAATCCTATTAAAATCGATTGCATCAAAAATTTTCCAGAACTCAAAAATCCGAAAGACATCAAATCCTTCCTAGGACTTTCAGGGTATTACAGGCGGTTCATCCCGAACTTTGCCAAAACTTCAAAACCCCTGACAAGACTTTTACAAAAGGATATCGCCTTCGATTTCAATCAAGAATGCAGAGATGCCTTTGAAAGTCTCAAACAGGCACTCATTACCTTTCCAATTTTGATATACCCGAATTTCGATGAACCCTTCCTTCTCACCACTGATGCAAGCGCATTCGCCATTGGCTCCGTCCTATCCCAAGGACCTATCGGTAAAGACCTTCCCATTGGTTACGCTTCTCGAACCTTGTGCACAGCTGAAACCCGTTACTCTACAATTGAAAGAGAATTACTTGCAATAGTTTGGGCAGTGAAGCACTTCCGCCCCTACCTCTTTGGACGAAAGTTCAAATTAGTAACAGACCATAGACCACTTACATGGCTTTTCTCCATCAAAGACCCTGGTAGTAGACTTGCTCGTTGGCGCTTAAAGCTCGAAGAGTACGACTACGAAATTATCTATAAACCCGGCAAAGTCAACAAAAATGCGGACGCACTTTCGCGAATCAAAATCAATCACTTTGACCAATGTGCAAAATTCCAATCAAAAATCTTACATTTGGAAGAAGAAAATTCGAACGACAACCCTGACGCAAATAATCAAGCAGACAATCAGACAGACAATCAGGCAGACAATCAAACAGACGAACTAGACTTGGAAAAAATGACTAATGAGTTCGAAACATTTATCAATCTTTACAAAACAAAATCAATTATTGACTACTCAAAAATTGAATTCGTCAATAGTCAATTATTAGATAAATCAAATAAAAATATCATTACATTCTTTTGGCAAGACAAACTACAAGAATTCCATCATAAAATCATCGAAGATATTTTTGAAGAACATGCAGACTTCACTCATGACAAAATCAATATTTTAAGTAGTAAGTCTGTGAAAGACAGAAAATATTATATTATCGCAATACCTTACAACCCCGACGCAGTCAATGAACAGTTATTTTACGTTCTTTATAAAAACCAAAATATACTAGACCTCTCGAAGACATACTTTGTTGAAAACAATCTAGAACTCCCTGTCCTCGAAATTCTTTGCTTCATTTACAATGAAAAAGATATTAAATTAAAAATTTGTCAAAATATAATAAGAACACCCATTCCAGATGAAATTCCCGTAATCCTTGATCATTACCACTCAGGAAAAGCCAACCTTCATCGTGGCATAAATGAGACGGTTAGACGAATTGAAGAAAAATTTAATTGGCAAGGCTTAACCAAAGATGTAGAATATTTTGTAAGAAACTGTGAAATTTGTCAAAAAGTGAAAGTATGTAGGAAAAATTTAAATAGTCCCCTGGTTATCACCGAAACACCAAAGACTCCTTTCGAAAGAATCAATATTGACATCTGTGAAATTCCCACACGAAATTACGCTCTTACCATTAGAGATGAACTCACCAAATTTACCCAAGCCTACCCTCTAGAAGACAAGACAGCAAAATCTGTTGTCAATACCCTTCTGCTATATTTTCAGCACTACGGAACCCCTCTCCGAATCCACTGTGATTCAGGTCGGGAATTCGAGAATAACATGCTCAAAGACCTATGTACCCTATACGATATAAAACTTACCTACTCTAGTGTAAACCATCCTCAATCCAATGGATCACTAGAAAGATTCCACTCTACATTAATGGAAATGATTAGGGCACAAAAAACTGAAAACCCTGACGAACATCCCTTCAATATACTACCCTATACAGTCATCTGTTACAACAATACCAAGAATAAGACTCACGGTTTCACTCCATATGAACTCGTATTTGGACACACTTCTAGTAGACCACCGGAGACACTGTACAATCAAAAAGACCTCATATCCAAATATGTGCGAGATCTAAATAACAGAATATCTCACTACTATAAAATTGCACGCGAAAGAACTCAAACTCAAAAAGAAAAAGCCAAAATTCGATTTGACAAACACGTTTCAGACAAAATACATGAGTACAAAGTAGGTGACAAGGTGTATGTAAAAGAATCGCAAATAAAGGATAAACTGCAAAATAAATTCAATGGCCCATTTGAAATTTTGGAAATATTCAAAAATTCCGCTATTTTGGTAAATTGGAAAACAAGACAAAAAACTAAAGTAAATTTCGATAGGCTTAAACCCTATTTTGAAGACGATTAATTTAATTACAGGATCATCCTGCTGATCTCGGCAGTCAGTTGCCAGTACAAGCTTGAACCAATCAATAATACAATCGGCATCTTTTATCATGAAGAATCCTCTGTCAAACTTTCTAACGATAAATGGACCTTATTGATTTATAAAGACTTAGAACCAATCAAACTAGCCTTGGACAAAAACAACAAAATTCTACAAAGCACGATGGATCTTCTTGAAACAGACGACCCTAGAATGGAAGCCTTTAGAGCCAAATTCAACACCCACACTAGCCTCATTTCCCAAATTTCCCAATCACTTGATCTAAAATACCGTGAAGTATTTGCTGACACTCAATTCTACAATAGAATGAAACGCGGATTGATTAACGGTGTAGGAACGTTTTGGAAAGCAATCACGGGCAACTTAGATGCTTCCGATGGGGAATATTTCAATGAATGTATAGACAAAGTTACTAAAGACGAATATCAACTTGAAAATCTCATGAAAAATCAAATATCAGTTACAACTTCAGTTATAAAGAGTTTCAATAGCACAATACAAAAGTTACAAATTGACGAAGAAACATTCAATAATGATTTAAAAGAAATCGAACGTTCAATATACAATCTTGCTGATGATTTAGCTTTTATTCAAACACAACTACAAATTTCAGAACTGTGTGAAGCACTAATGGAAAGTTATGTGTTTCTTGAATCAACTCTTGACGACATTTTGAATTCAATCACGTTTGCTCGTCTTAAAATCATTCACACATCGATCGTATCTCCAAGAACGTTAGTTAATTCTCTTCAAGAGATATCTCAGTCATTATCGAAAAACAATTTACCACTTCCAACCTATTTGTCAAATGTTGCCAAATATTTGGAAATCATTGAACTCCATGCTTATCAAACTGATACAAAAATAGTGTTCGTTCTCAAAATTCCTCTCGTAGAACCCGAAACTTATACCCTATACCGCCTTTTTCCAATTCCTATACTGGATAACCGAACAGGATTCCATCACATGTTGACAAACTCACGAAAATATATCGCGAGAGACGACGATTCAATGTTATACGTTTCACTCTCAAATTTGGACAAATGCAAGAACTTGGACACCACTTCATTGATTTGTTCCGATGTTCTGCCATACCCAATCGACAACAATGCCATATGCGAAGCACAGCTCCTTCGGCAACTAGTCGATGTACCGAAGACATGCCAATCATCAGTCATCTTCGCCAAAGATTACAACGCCTACGAATTAGATTCAAACTAATATCATTGTCCGATCCACTACCAGTTACCATCAAATGCATCAACAGAGAGGCAGTCACCCAAATCATCAACAAAAACTCTCTTCTCAAACTGCAGCCAGAATGCAATGCATTCATAGGAAGTACACGAGTCCATTCGAAGCACTTCGCACACAACTTCAAGAATATCACATACAGAAACCAACCTGTATTGATACCATTCCAATGCTGCGAACATTTACCTGAAAAACACCGTCTTCCAGACCTGAAACCGCTGAAACTCAACAAAATCGATACGGAAGACCTCAGCATAGCCCAGCATAAGTTGAACCAATACTCCGAAGATTTGGACAAACTAATCAATCAACCCTATGTGAACAAACACATCTCATGGTTCACATATCTCACAATTGCATCAATCATCTCATTGATTCTGCTGTACCTGTTCTGCAAATGTAGACGCAGAAAATCCACAAGAATCAGTATCATGGCACCGGACAGTCAACCTCCACCTTCACCCAGACCATCAAGAACAAGAAGTCCCTTTAGCAGATTTATCCCTCGAAGACGTCCAAGCGTCCATCTCGAAGAACCAATAGAAGAACGACTAGAGCTGACTTCATCCAGCAACAAAGGATTCTAAATCCAACTTCAATTTTCAATGTTTTCAAATTTAAAAATTTTCTTTTTATTTTCAAATTTCATTTTCAAAAGTTGTCGCTTTTGCACCAACTTTTTATTATAAGGGGGAGTTGTTATATGCGATATTATGGCAGTATGGCCTTCTCGTAAGTATCAGGTTACAAGCGATAACAATTCTCTCGGAAAAGCTGATCTTTGTTATCAGCATCCGCAGAGTTCCACGATGGGAACCGCTGATGCTGAATCAACACTCTGTATTACTATAAAAGACGGAACACGAGTTCGCTAGTTCAGTTCAATAAAGCTCGTTACTGTATCAACTCGTATTTTTGTAACGGTGGTACAAACCACCTCGTATATTGTTTTTAAAAAGTCCTTCTCGTAATTATCGAGATAACAGGCATATAAAAGAACAAATAAAAAGCATTATCACCAAATAAGTAGATTTTATGTTTGTAAACTTTACTTTTGTTTGTGTGTTGCTAAGCGCAGTTTGCGATATTGTGGTTATTCTGTCATCAACAATATTAATAGACGTCATTTAACAGCAGAGGAAGCAAATCAGGCCATTGGGTTGCTTCTATGAGGTGCACAACAGATCGATGTGGCTGATCATTCAATGTCTCTCAACGTATAATTTCCCAACTTAATAACCGATTTAATGAGACTGGATCTGTCATGGACAGGCATTGGAAGAGTATACCAAGATCGACAAATTCTAGGGAGGACCGAAGACTAGTGAGTTAGGTCTAATGACAACCTATCCCATGATCTTGAGCTTTAAATTGGTTTCACAAATTCACAAGAGACTGTGTATCTTAATCCTGGTTTTGTGCACATTGGGTTGAAGTTCTCAATAGACTTCTATCCCAGTTTGTCATATTTCCTTGGGGTTTTGATTAACAGAACTACAAAGTCCTTGCTTGAATTGTCATTCATCAACTTTTTAATCACAGATCATTATTTCTATAGTTCATGTTCCATGTCAAAAATTCATTGTCATTGTCAACTTGTGACACAATTCATTTAGTTAGATTTCAGTGTCAGCAGACATGTTTTGCTAGAAACTCTTTATCCAGGTTTATAGAAAAATTATTCACATGGTCCATTGGACACATGATATTTTCATGGTTTGGCTCTTTTATACCTGACGAGTAACCTAAAAAATTTTAAAAAATTTCCAATTATCAATTTCCCTAATTTCATCTCAAATTTTCTTACCTACAGGTACGCTCTGATGATGACTTCATAGTCAAAAGCGTTTTGCTACAATTTTATAAATGAATTTCTGCACGAAATACAAAAATTTTTTTCCAATTACATTGGAACGTGCACAGCTTGACAATTTTCATAATTATTGAATTGTCTCGTATTTTTCATTATCAAGATTCTCCTCAATCTCTACTATTGATTCTAGACAAGTGAAAGAATATTGTTTTCGATAATTGTACTTTTCAATTATACTGATAATCGTACTGATGCATTAGAAACAAAATAAAAATTCTAATGGAGTGAACCATAATCCCTAACTATCCAGAAGTTCGCTAGGAAAATCAACCTCAACCTCTAGAGCCATACAAACTCAGTAAAATATTCTCCATAGTACCCGAGTATGATGGAAATCAAGTTTTTCTCACAACTCTTTTACAAGTGTGTGATACTGCTCACACGATGGCCGTGGAAAACCAAAAAACTTTGGTAGTTTTACACAAAAAAATTAACTTCGCGCAAAAGTAGCCGAACTAGTAAACTCTCGGAACCCATCCACATGGGACGAAATTGAATATCTTTCAGAAACCCATTTTGATGATTCTAGAGATCTCACAGATTCAAGATCTACAAAGAAGACGCCAACTACCAAGAGAGTCGACATTAACTTTCGTTTCTCGTTTGCAATCACACAATGCAAAAATGCACTTATCTATCAACAAACAACTCATGTCAAGAGAACAGAAAACGGCACAATCACATCTAGTCGAAACCATGACACTAAATACTCCTTTAACTGGACTTAATTTATAGGAAAAATAGTTAGGACAGGAAATCCTCCAAACACGTTTTTAGCAATTATCAAGATGCGTCTAAATAAGTAATATTTTTACTACAATATGTGGCTGCAATACGGTTTCCAGGACCATTGCCAGCATCTACAGCCAGACTATGCAAGATACGACAATATTTCAAGTGTGGCCCGGCCATATAGCCACACATTTCTGTTATGACCAATGCATTTTGAAATACTGCGATATTGCCCGGCCAGCTTTATTGTCGTTTTATTCTGTGGCATAGGTGCATCTCTTTCTATTGACATGAGTGTTGCTGTGAGCGATTTGTTTGGACTAATTCTGTCTGTGCATTTTTAGTTTCGACTAACGTTTGTTTTGTTTTTGCAAATATGGAAGGTTAAGAAAATTGACCAATACTTGTATTTCGTCGCAGGAAATTTTGTGAATATGCTCAAGTTATAACTATATCTTGTGCACATTTTACTTGGACATCAATTGCTATGTGTATTATACGGGAAACTGAGGCCAAGATAACAAAAGAGTTTACCAATATTCGGCGCGCTTTGATATTCTATAGTTACACACACATTTAGGAGATCCCATGTTCAAATCTATAGTATAGGGCTTGCAAATGAAATGTTGTCAGTTTAGGGAAATGCGTCATCTGTCAAAAAAAAAACACTGTCGGGTGGACAAGTAATTGCAATGTGCTTGCTATCCATTGCATCCAAACAGTGAGGAAAATTCCAACGATCCTCGAAAGCTTTGGAGACTTATTTCCACTCTGTCACTCCTGATGGCATCTGATAAAAAAGTCGATTTTTAATTTTTTGCATTTTCAGGTGATTGAAAACCTACAAAATAACATCAGTGCTGACCAAGAAGAAGTTGTGGATTCAGAAACAATAGACTCTGCTCTCCTCAGTTCCCTCTCCAAAACTACGTGCCTCTAAGAAAACCAAGACCATAAAAATTCTACAAAAATATGCCGGTTTTGGAGAACATATAGCAAATAAGTTAAGCAAATATCATGCTCACACTCGTGCTCGGGCAGAATTAAAGATAACGCAAATTAAGTATAACTGTGATATGGGAATCTACATAAATTCAGCTTGGCCTACCTACATACACACAGATTCCTGATAATAGCGGAGCTGGGGCTGGCACCACAAAGTCAGTATTCAGCACAGCACATTTATGTTTCTCGACCTCAAAATGATACATACCACTTCAAATCAAACCCAGTCAACGCAGAACATTTACGTTTCTCGGTCTGAAGCCTATGTCACTCCACATCAAACCAAGTTTGCACAAAATACTTTGCCGATCAATACTATTCCTCAGTATCAACAGTATGCCGATTCAGCAGCAGAACAAACTGAGTGAATTTACTAATACTACTTACTGTCTAAAATAATACGTAAATGATATGTATCTTCTACGTAACAAAAAAAACTGTTAATTAATATTTTAGTTAATGAATAGTACTTTTTACTACTACTTCCTATTATTATTATCTAATGAAACTATGCCAATTTTTACATTGATATATTCTTGCAAACCTTCTATCAAACTTCTGGGACAATAACAGAAATCGAAGAAACTGACACTCTGAACAGATACATCAAACTCTTGAATGAATCTCCAGTCGCTAGAAACCGTAGATTTAACGCCAATTCCTCATGTTTGTATCCTTTCTTTTAATTTTTCAATTTTGTTCAAAAGGAATTCGAAGTCACTCTTGGACATTCTTGTAAAGTTTTTGAATAATTGATTACCAAGGCTTATTTCTTTACTTGCTGTATCTGGTGTATCACGCCTATTAAAATATGGTCGTATACATTTTCCATAAATTTCACTTTCATTCTTTCATAACATAACTCTTTTGTTTTGCATAAAGAACACGTGTATGGTCATAATTAGGGACCAGCATGTTGACAACAATTGTTTGATTAAATTTTTCATCACGATAAATTCAAACAGTCCAAGACCCTGTATAGCAAATGCTGTTTTCTCAAAAGAGTCTGATGACAAGGGAACCTGCCAAAACGCAGACTTCATGTCAATACTACTGAGATAGCGAGCACCTGACAACTTACTCAAAATGTGATCAACAAGAGGCAATGGGTAGGCACATTTCTTTGTCACCTCATTTAATTTTCGACCATCGAAACAAAAGCGTTCTGTACCGTCGGATTTTTCCACCAACAATACCGGGCTACACCAATGACTAGAAGAAGGTCGAATCAACCCAAGTTCTAACATGGAGTTTACTTCTTTATTGAGTACTTTCATTTCATAAAGTGACATCACATGTGGCCTTTGCTTTATAGGCTCGGCATTACCAGTATCGATATCATGTACAATACGGTTGGTTCTCCCCAATATGGATTTCGGGACAGTTTTGAATTTTTCAATCATTCGACTGAGTAGAACAGATTCATTATTAACCAAGTCTGATTCATCATAGATCCTGTTAACGACGCATACTTCATCAGTCTCTCCCTTTTTATGTGGAAATGTTTTCAAACCTTGGTCTCCAATGAAATATGAATTAGTTGTATAATCAATATTGACTCCAAAAATTCTACAGAAATCTGAATCTAAAATCACACCATGTGTGAGAGTAGGAACAACTAAAATACCTAAAATTTTTACAGTATCATTTATTTGGATAGGCAACTCTACCGTGCCCATTATTTTTTGCAATTTACCATCTGCAGTGCTTTTTGTTAAAATACAATTTTTTATCTGTGCATCAAACATTCGTAATAAATGCATACCCGGACCACCTATAACTGACCTACATGCACCACTGTCCAGCAGCGCAACAACTGTTCGGCCAAAAATATTTATTGAAATATACGGCCTATTATCGTTTTCCTGTTCTACAAATAAAATATTATTTTCACTACAGCTAGATTTCTAAAAATTTTCAACCATTTTCAACCACTCATTCCAGTCAGCATTGCGTTTCTCGTCGTAGGTCTTAGGCGCTAAAGGGTAACACTGACCTACGAAGTGTTTCCTCGCCTTCCGTTTTTTGTACAATTTGGACAATTTGGGCGAGTAACGTTCAACTTTCCGCAGCCATGACAAACTGGAGTACGCTTTCTACAAGTGACCATTTTCCTTACATTTCCAACACTGAATGGCTGCCATTTGCATACTCGGTGAGGCGTGCCGACGATTTCTTTGATCTGAATGAGAAAAACCAAAATTCCTATAACCTCTGTTACTGGTATACTGAGAAATGCCATGCCGTTGCGAATCAAAATCACTTGAACGACAAAAAGAATTGTTGCTCGTGCTAGGTATGTTATCATCAGCATTAAATAATGGATCATAAGCTAGAGTAGGTTCTAACGACGAAACAAATCTCGAAGGCGGATGAAATTGTTTTTGAACCTGCGCAGCTTCTTCAAGAGAACGACAAAGTTTGGTTAAAGTAGCTACTTCCGGAATGTCAGGTAGAGCTAAATGTGACTGAAAAGAAGGCAACAAATTATTCCGGATGGTCTTCAGCTTTTTCTCTTCTGACCGGGAATCGACCAAACAACTGAAAAGATTCTCCATAATAGAAATATAAATAACGACCTTCTCATTTTGCCCCTGTGTACGATTTTGAATTTCTTGCCAGAGTTGATCATCATAATCTGAATGAAGAAAATCCTGACGTAAACATGTGCACAGCTCATCCCAGTTACTGAACCTATTTTGACGAACCTGGGAACGATAACATTCTCTAGCAACGCCTTCAAAAAGATCAACAGCTGATTGAAAAAGATAATTTTTGCTGCAATTCCTAGCTTTTCTGAGTTCCTCTATCCGCTGTAAAAATCCACTTATCGAACACCTAGATGCATTGCCGTCGAAAGTGACACCCCATTTATAAATTGGAATCATTTTCGATTGTACTCCTGTCTCCCCCAATGCACCAGGCTGAGAGCTAGGATTGTTTGGCATTTCACCAATAACATGACCGTTTCTTACCTAATCCAAGTGTTCTAGTACTACTGAAACCCTTACTATATTGTCTCCTTTGAAATTCTAAATTTCATCGTTTATGCCTTCTGGTATACGATAGAGTCTACCAAGTATGTGATTATTTCTGCTTTTTAAACGATTATATGTTTCGACATTACTACCATCATAATCATCTACAATCTGCGAAATGGACTTCACACACTTTCATCAATGTCGTTTTTCTCAGTTTCAAAATCAAAGTTCGCCGTTTCATAGGTAACGTTTGGTCTAGCAATATCCTTTTTTATTTCACGTCTCAAAAATTTTCGTTTCTGAGCAATATCAACTTTATCAGTAATAACATCGCGAATCAACAATTCATAGTTCAACTCATGTACCCTCAAATGATTTGGATCTATTTCAAAACTGGTTATTTTTGCCATATTTTTGTCTAGACAAGTTTCAAAAATGAAAATTTTACTAAAAATTTTTTTTAATGAAAGTATAACTTATGTTTCTCCCTGTACAATTGCTTTTTGTTGATTCCCTATGTCAAATCTGTTAGTACCTAGACGACAACAATTGCTAATTACATTTTAGAGGAATAAAAGTTTCAACGAATAACTCATGAACCACTCTGTATATCCACCAATGAATAATAATTCGTAATGAACCGAAGAAAACCAATAGTCAATTATCAGAACAGTAGGTGTATGTAAAAAATGTAAGAATTTATTAAACAAACACACGGACGGCAGTGTGAACTGCTTGCAATATAAAAAACAACCTTTTTTATATTCCTTTTGTTTTGTACAAAGGAAATGGGAAGGAAAGAGAATATTGCTTACTTTTCCCGGCTAGAATGCTTCCAACTACCAAAAAATAACCAAAATTATTGAAGTATGTAATTCAAAGACGTTGTGACGCCAAATTATGTGACGGTTTTTTCTGATTTCTTATCTCAACGTGAACAAAAATCATATGAACATCATACAAATATACAGTTTGTTATATAATTCACGTGAGCTCTCACAAAAATTTCATTTAGTCACAGCCTGGCTACTCATATAGTCGGAGGCGGGGTCGTGTATTTCTAGAATGTCTGTAAGCAAAGGGCGCCAGACAATAAAAATTGACAAGGAAGGGGTTGTACAAAACAAAAGAAGATACGCCAACTAATAAAAGAATATATAATCTATTGATGGTTAGTATCAGCTTACAAAAAAGATAGAAGAGAATCCTTCAGATTATCTTAATTTAAATCTATCTTATAGAGGAATGTAAATTTCCATGTAACATAGCATAAATGGTATTTGAGAAACAAGTATTATCTAAGAATAAATAAAGATTCGAATTAGATCAAATATAAAACTGGTAAGGACAAACTTATAAAACGGCCGTTTTTAAAGTTCACAAAATACTTTCGTGACAAATATGAATAATTTAAAGGGGCAATTATGATAAAAAATATATAATATATACGCATTTTTTTTTGTTCGGCACTCCGTGTGCTGTTATAGCACGTATCTTCGGAAAATCCTTAATCGGCCACTTTTTTGAGAATAATATTGAAGTATTACTTACAGGATCGCCAGTAGATATACTGAGTTTGGGTGGTTTTTAAATTCCATAAAATATATATATATATATATATATATATATACCATTTCCACAGATGTAATCAATTTTAATTTATTTTCCAAGTTAGCTTTTCTTATACTTTTTGTCCAACTTCGCATCGATAATTCTTCCACCTCAAGATAGTTTCTCAAGCTCTTTTGTAACATGCCATGATGGAATGGTGAGTATCATACCAGATAAAATGGAAAAACCACAAGAGAACAAAGAAGAAGGCCTAATATATCAAATACATTAACTATAATATCTGATTGATTATAATCATAGCAATAAGCATCTTCAGTTGTTGGTGATAGAAAAATTACCTTAGGAATTCAATTCATCTGCTCAAAAATATCGAACAGCAGTTCGAACGGTACCTCGAAGCGTAACAAAAAGTTATCAGCATATTTTATGGAATTCAACAGATCCCGTTCACTGATACAATGAAATGTAGATTTCGTTGTACTCAGCGGCTTCTAACGAAATTAGGGCCCCATTCACGTTGAGATCGGTATCGATACATGTTGCAAGTATCAGTATCTTGATACAAATCTCACAGTGTATTTGTCTGTCTCGGTATCGCGGTATCGGTATCAGATGGTATCGTCGTCTGTATCACTGTACTGAAACTCCGATACCGAACGCATGCAACTGATACTTGTTGCAACGTGTATGTTGATGAATATGTATCGCGCTACCAAAATATAAAGACAGTGTTGTTTCCAACATGGAAGATCGGGAGTTTTGGGAGGAATTTTTAAATTTGTACAAATTATATCCGTGTTTATGGAATTCAAAATCCAAAGAATACTCAAATAGACAACTTAGAGAATCGGCTATGACAGTTTTGGTGAACAAGTGCAAGGAAAAGTATGCTAATAGCGATCGTAGTTTTGTAACGAAAAAAATACATAGCTTTCGTTGTGCCTTTCGACGAGAACTTAAAAAAGTTGTTTCGTCCTTAAAAAGTGGATCATCTACCGACGAGGTATACGTGCCAAACTTGTGGTACTATGAAATTTTAAGCTTTATTGCCGACTCTGAAATGCCTAGAGAGGGAAAATCAAATTTAGAAGGTGACAATTTGGAGGACGCATCTGAAATGGAGGTAAGGAAAGTAAATAATCGTCAAACAAAAGTGCTTGCATGTCATCAATGATACCAAGCGTCATCTTATGAAATGTACAGGTAGGTACTTGTTTTATTAGACCGGCAAGCACTTTTGTTTGACGATTAGTATATTGTAGGTATATGTTATTTAGAGGTACATGTAAAGTCTGTCTCAAAATTAAAAGTAAAAGTCAAAATGACATTATGTTGGCAATATAATGTAAAACTGTCAATTTGGTGAAAATTTTAACATACAAAAGTCTTGTGTTGCCTACATAATTACTAAATTTTTGACTTGGGGAAGTGCATTTAAAAAAAAAACAGACTTTATATATACATAATTATATTTCACGTAATGTCTATGCATGATAAAGTTATAATAAGCTAAAATTATCCAAGGATTTTATCTTGAAAAGCCACTCTTCCTTCTGCGTTGAAATATTTTTTATATGAATTTCTTGCTCGCTTGCCTGCTGCTGCATTTCCTTGAGTTGTGCGTTGTAAGGGTGTTAAAAAAGGTCCATTTTCACGCCATAACCCAGCAATGACTTCTCCCGTATCGGTATCTTCCTTGTCGATAGCGGATAAGTATGCTTCGGAGTGTCGTCTTAAGTAATTATGAAGGACACACGCTGCCAAAACAATGTGGTCAATGTTTTTAACATCGATAGCAATGTCCGTGTGAAAAATTCGAAAACGAGAAGCTAGTAGTCCAAATGCATTTTCGACTACGCGGCGTGCACGGCTCAGCCTGTAGTTAAAAATTCTCTCTTCATTTGTTAGCCCCCTTTGAGGATAAGGTTTTAACAAGTTTTCCAATAAAGCAAAAGCTTCATCTGCGACAAATGTGTAAGGCAAAGAATATGCAGTTCCCTCAGGTACGACGGGCGATGGCAAGTTTAATGAATCTGTCATAAGTAGCTCAAAAAAATTTGTTTCATTCAGTATGCCTCCGTCTGATACTTTACCATTGGTTCCAGTATGGACCATAATAAATTCATAGTTAGCATTCACGATAGCCATTAAAACCGTACTAAACTTTCCTTTGTAATTATAGAAGTAGGATCCACTATTAGGAGGTTTGACAATATTCACAGCTTGCCATCTATAGCGCCACAACAAGTATCAAAATTCCAAGTTTTTCTGAACTCTTCGGCTATTGCTTTCCATTGCTCTTCTGTTCTAGGAAACTGAAAAAAAAATTATATACTTATTTATATATATATATAAACTTATATATGTATATATATATATATATATATATATATATATATATATTTAGTGTTGGTAGAAATTTGGTTATGTCGCCATCTATCAATTTTGAGCTATACATAACAAATTTCTACCAACACAAATCATGTTCATTGCTCTTTAGCATTATTTTTCGGTTTTTCTTTTTGCTAGTCCTATAGCCACGCTGATGAGACCTAATAGGTCGAAACGCGTCCGTGGATTGGACTAGTAAAAAGAAAAACCTGGATTCTTTATATATATTTATGTATTATTTGCAGAATTTCGACAGTGAGAGTGAACAAGCTATATCAAACATTAACGAGGACAGCATGATTTCGCCACTGCAATCACCTGAACCAGAATCATCTCGGCCAGGTTCATCGCAATCATCCTCATCTGCCAAGCGTCCTAGATATCCACAAACACCCAAATATGGACGTTCAAAAGGAAAAGATGTAAATAAAAATGACCTTCTTGCACTTGCCAGCGAAACAATGAAAAAGTATTGTTCAGGTTCTGCCGAAGTTACTGAAACGCCTGCCGCAAGTCTTAATAGTTTAAGCGATTTTCAAATAGCAGGTGTCAAATATGCTCGAGATTTGGCATCACTGAACCCAATACAACGAAGCTACGTTGAAAAATTTGTTGCAGACGCGATTTTTTATGCAAGATTGGGGAAATTAACAGAACATTCCACCATTCAACATTCTATTAGTGCCCCAGGGCGTCTTCCGTATTATAACACCAACAGCAACTATCTACAACAAAGTGTTTCCAACAGTGGTGGCTTTACACCAATCATTCACCCGCATTCTGTGAATTCATTTCCTCATATCGCAAGCAATTCAAGTGGAAGTATTGAAGTCGAAAATGTTGTTTCAGGCGAATGACGTTATTGCTAACATGTCAGAGTACCTTAGATTTAATAACAATCCTTAAGATACATATTCTATTTGTTAAAATTCAGATATTAATATTAATAAAAATAAAAACTATATAAACTTACCTGCATATATTCATTTACGAGCCCTTCATAAATTGCTTGGCATGTTTCAGGGATAATTTTCCCAAGTAATTGAGGAGAAATTGCCGCAGAAAATTTTAAGTCTTCGTAACTATTTCCTGTAGCCAAATATCTTAAGGTTACAATAAGTCTTTCTTCGGCACTCACTGAATCTCTCATAACAGTATTTTTTTTTTCAATTCTTGGTGTTACTATATTCAATAACTTATTAAATAACATGTCATTCATTCGTAAATAGTTTTTGAAATCATTTGGTTCGTCGACCTTTAATTCTTGTAGTAAATTAACCACTGTATATTTGTTTCTCTCACGTAACCATTTCTTTGCCCATATTCTTTTTTTTTTCTTCTTTAAAACATCTGATAAAACAACTGCCACTGCTACAAGCGCAGGTATGGCAGGTGGCACCATTTTGTTAATGAACCAGTGACTGAACTGATGTTTCATGAGTTCATCTCAACGTGTAGGAGCAGTTGAAACATGGCTACAAATCTCAGATATATGTATCGCCACCTGTCGCGATACACGTATCGATACCGATCTCGACGTGAATGGGGCCCTTAAACATTCGGGATTTGTAACTGAGAATTGTACACGGTGTACAATGATGTGATGTTATACCTAACTATTAACCCAATGAAAAAGTGGACCGTTACAACCTACCCAGTAAGATCTCACCTCCACTGTATGTTATAGATCAACTCCGTTGGATACACTATGCTTGTCAAGCTACGTTGATCCGAGGTTACAAGAAGAAAATATTGAAAAGGAAAATGGTTATGTTAGATATTTCGTTCAATAACGAATGTTTAAGAAGAAACCTCACCCAAATACATTTCGATATCTACAAGAATTACTTCCCGCTCATCCTCTAAGCATATAGCACGAATTACATGGATCAAAGAAGAAATCAAGAAACACTATTCCACTTTAAACCGTTTAGATTTAACTCTCAAACAAATTTTTTTCAAGTTGTCATCTTTACTTCATCCTGCCGAGTGGGACTGTTTCGATTCGGAGTGCAGAGAGATGGTTTCGTTAAAGAGTAAGCAAAAATTTACAACCCTCAAAAACAAAATTCACATTTTAGTTTCAAAGAAGCATTTCACTGATTCTCAGAATGCTTCACATCCAAAAAAAATTTCAGATATCAATTTTCATAAAAGATTACTTAATCTTTCCACAACTAGTTTCACTTCTAATGAAGAATTACTTCTTAATCAAGGCCTAAAATTCAACATTCTATTTAATTTAAAGGCCTCGCAACTCGAAACCTTGGCTGTCGAATAGAGTCATTTCAGTCAAATTTGAAAGATGCTTAACGAGCAGAAGTTTCAGTCTGTCTCAATTCTCACATTAATTCTGGAAACCACATCGACAATTTTTCAAAAAATAGCAATACTTCTAATTTTCAGAAAACATTAAAAAGCTTAAAACATAAAATAGCAGACAATGATCTTGTCGTTTCAAAAGCCGACAAAGGTAATTGTATAATAATCATGAACAAAACGGATTATATTTCAAAAGTAGAATTGTTTCTTTCTAATGATGATTTTGCTAATATCAGATTTAACCCCACCTCCAAATTTCATACCTTATGTAAAAAAACATTTAATTAACTCAATGACACTATTACTTCTTTAGACTACAATCATTTTTTTCTTTCTAATATGAACCCTTCCACTCCAAGATTATATGGTTTATCTAAAATTCACAAACAAAATATCCCCATCAGGCTAGTAGTTTCATACACAAATTCTCCTGCTTCCAAATTAGCCAATTGGTTGAATTCCATACTTCCTTTATTGATGGACTTCACCAACCGTTTTTCAGTCAAAAACTCTTCAGAACTTACAAACAAAATTTCAAATATTAATATTTTCCCAAACTGCATTTTGTATTTTTTTTTGATGTTTCAAATCTTTTCCCCAGCATAGATCCGGAAGATTGTCTGATGATGGTTAGACAACTTCTTTTTTCCAATTCAAACTTACCTACTCACCATATATTGAACTTATGTTATCTTGTGGATTAGTTCACAAACAAATTTTTTTTCAATTTAATAACTCCTTTTATGTTCAAAAATCAGGTCTAGCCATGGGCTCTAATCTTAGTCCTTTGCTGGCTGAAGTTTTCATTTCAAATTTAGAATCCATTATTTCACAACACCCTAGCTTCTCAAAATTTTTATTCTGGCAGCGGTATGTAGATGACATACTAGCACTTTTCAAAGGTACGTTGGATGACCTTAACGATTTTCTAATTTAACTTAACTCTTTCAATCCAAGAATCCAGTTTACTACAGAAATGGAATCAGACAACAAATTACCCTTTCTTGATTCACAAATCAGATATGCTGGAATTTTCCATTTACAGAAAACCCACTAATACTGATAATGTCATACCGTTTCACTCTAACCATCCATACAATCATAAATTTGCATCCTTTCATTCTTTGTTTCACCGCCCGTTTACTATCCCACTGAATGATTCCAATTTTTCAAAAGAACTTAATATCATTAAACAAATTGCTCACAACAATGGTTTTCCAATACATTTAATCAACAGATTACATTACAGATATGTTAACAAATTTTCAGATCATAGACTCACTCAATCCAATCCACAGAACAAATATTTTTCTCTAACCTATTTTGGCCCTATATCATTAAAATTAAGAAATACGTTGCTTAATAAACTTAATACCAATAACAATTCAAAATTCTCTATTTCGTTCAAAACTACAAATAATTTAAAACATTCTTTGGTAAATTTAAAAGACAAAATTCCATTGCTGGACAAATCAGAGGTGTACAAATTAAATTGCTCTAATTCAGATTGTAAAGCTTGTTATATTGACCAAACTGGTCGCAAAATTGAAACTCGATTAGCAGAACACGTGAGATCGATAGAATCCAATTCCGATAAGGAAGAAATCAACTCTAACTCAGTTTTTCCAATCACATTATTAACGAAAAACATAATTTTGATCCTACTCAGATTTAAATTTTTTACATATTTGTGATAAAGGGAAAAGCTCAATCTACTTGAGACCCTGGAAATAAATGAGGCAATTAAAAATTCAGAAGTTCAATGCATAAACGAACAAGCCAATTTCGACAGCTTAAAACTTTTCAAATCCTTGCTATTTTGATCGATCAAATTGTGAATAATTTTCTTTTCTTTATCAATTTTCTTCACACTTTTACAAGTCACACCCGATCAACAACCAATGTTCCACATTACAATTTTTTTTTTATTATTCTAGTTTAATATAAATTTCCAATATTACTGACAGTCGATGTTGTATGATTGATGACTGCTCTTTACCGTAGGTCCACAGGTCCACAGAACAGTCACTCTGTCACTTTGAGTTGTGACGTCTCACTCAGCGGATGACATATGTAAATCTCAAATTTCAATTCCATTCTTTCATAACATCACCCTTTTGGTTTGCATAAAGAACACGTGTATGGTCACAGTTTAACAATTTTTCTTGTGAATATGATTTATTTGGCGAGGTCAAATCATACTCCCTAACAATTAGGGACCCGCTCGTATTGCGACTACCGTCATGTTGACAACAATTGTTTGATTTAATTTTTCAACATTTTTCATAGAAGCACTTTTTTCCACCACATATGGTATGTTCGAACTTTAATACCGTTATTCTCAATAATGCAATATTTCTCTTTTCTGTAGATCTCAACTTTGTAACTCTTTTTTCGCTGAAGATGAAGGATTATTCCTTCGAAACATGTCCTGCTGCTGATGTAAGTCTTCCGACTACATCTCGTAATGTGCTGATGTGTGTCCTCTGACTACACTTACATTATCAATAAAGATTTTATTTGGTGGAGTTCGACTTAAGATTTTTACCTACCCAGTAAGTATCCATAATCTGTTTTATTGGTTTTGCATTTTGTTTCAAATAATATAAGCCGCTGTGACGTGAATGATTTCGTCAGACATTTTTTAGCCCGTGTACAAAACAAACATACAAGCTATGCTGGTTCAGACATATTGCCGAGATATATTGAATTGACATGATTTTTGAGATGGCTGCAAACATACATATTGTAGTACAAATATTACTAGTTTTGATGCATCTTCAGAATCAGACGTGAACTCCAGTTATCACACTTTGAGAATACAAAATTTCAACCATATCGCAATTAAAACCAAGCACCCACTTGAAAACCAAACTTGAATCAACCTGTCCAAAATTGTTCTTTATGTGGTCGCGTGGGACATTTAACGAATGTCGCACCAGACAAATTTCAACCCAAAATAATCAGAACTTCTCTAAATCAACCTTCCAGAGACCTCTAGTTCAGAACCCAAATTATCAAAGATTCTTAAAACCTGGTCCTAGTCAAAGACCACCACAATTCCAAAATGAGTATCAACAGAATCAGTTTCAACAAAACCAACTTTCTGTCATTGAACCAAATCCAACTTTATTAAATCAGAGACCCTCAAAAATATCGTATTGCGACTACCGTCATGTTGACAACAATTGTTTGATTTAATTTTTCAACATTTTTCATAGAAGCACTTTTTTCCACCACATATGGTATGTTCGAACTTTAATACCGTTATTCTCAATAATGCAATATTTCTCTTTTCTGTAGATCTCAACTTTGTAACTCTTTTTTCGCTGAAGATGAAGGATTATTCCTTCGAAACATGTCCTGCTGCTGATGTAAGTCTTCCGACTACATCTCGTAATGTGCTGATGTGTGTCCTCTGACTACACTTACATTATCAATAAAGATTTTATTTGGTGGAGTTCGACTTAAGATTTTTACCTACCCAGTAAGTATCCATAATCTGTTTTATTGGTTTTGCATTTTGTTTCAAATAATATAAGCCGCTGTGACGTGAATGATTTCGTCAGACATTTTTTAGCCCGTGTACAAAACAAACATACAAGCTATGCTGGTTCAGACATATTGCCGAGATATATTGAATTGACATGATTTTTGAGATGGCTGCAAACATACATATTGTAGTACAAATATTACTAGTTTTGATGCATCTTCAGAATCAGACGTGAACTCCAGTTATCACACTTTGAGAATACAAAATTTCAACCATATCGCAATTAAAACCAAGCACCCACTTGAAAACCAAACTTGAATCAACCTGTCCAAAATTGTTCTTTATGTGGTCGCGTGGGACATTTAACGAATGTCGCACCAGACAAATTTCAACCCAAAATAATCAGAACTTCTCTAAATCAACCTTCCAGAGACCTCTAGTTCAGAACCCAAATTATCAAAGATTCTTAAAACCTGGTCCTAGTCAAAGACCACCACAATTCCAAAATGAGTATCAACAGAATCAGTTTCAACAAAACCAACTTTCTGTCATTGAACCAAATCCAACTTTATTAAATCAGAGACCCTCAAAAATATAACCCAATCCAAACTATCGACCAAATATCCAGAAAACCTACCACATAAATTACCATATATGATCAATCCTGTTTCACGATACCTATCTACCTAATAAAAACTCCTTGACATACCAATAATATTAGATAAAGTATTTTGGTATTAATTGAAAATAACATTTTGAAGAAATAGGAATTTGGCTTGAAGAAAAATGTGCAAACTATTTTACTGCAAGTTATAGTCTACCTCTCTTCAAAAGTTTTTTTTTTATTTATGATGCCCCTGCGAGTGGTTACCTGAGTCAAAATTTTGGTCGTACTTCAGAATACTGTTAATAACTGTTCCGTCTTCATCATTTTTTGTTTGTATTTGTCTAATTATATCTATTCTTTTTTTCTCATCTATTATTAATATCGCGAGTGGCTGTGTTTCATATGCTGTGATCCTGCTAAATACACAATCGAGACTCGACACTTGAATTGTACTTCGTTTGCGAATATAGACACGAACGGCTCGTGCAAACCCATAACTCGTATTATTACTATTAGCTGGTCAGCTCGGGTAGTTATAGTTACTTACCGAAGACGTTGCATTGTGACAGATCCAGAACCATCACACTCCTCATCATAGGTGAGAACCGCAGCATCGTTTATGAGATTTTTCTCAAATTTACTCCACGAGAAATAGTGAAAATTATATTAACCCACGAACTATCAACAATTATTATTATTATAATTATTATTATACAGTCCACTTGAAGTTGCGACAATAACGCTCAGTAAAAACAGATTTTTTACGTTATTTTTTTCCAATGACATTACCGTTAGACTCCTTTATTTACATTTCAAGCTGGAGTCAATCAGAGTCACATTCTAAGCACAATTTTTACTGCCGCTTATTCCGCGGCAATTATCCGCTTATATTCATTGTATATGAGCAGATAGTTCAGCAAAAACTCAGCTTTGCCGACTGGCAACTATTTTCCGTGAAACAAGCGGTAATAAAAATTGTTCTTAGAATGTGACCGCAGTTCGAAATGTAAATAACGGAGTCTAGCCGTTATACAGGGTGTTTCTTAAGTACGTGTAGAAAATTCAGGAGCGTATTGCTAACATCAAAATAAGAAGAAAAGTTCCTATAAACATATGTCCACAAGTTATTCGTTTAAGAGATACAGAGTGTCAAATTTGAATTCTTATTTTTATTTTTTTTTTTTAATAATTTCAAAATAATTTTGATATTTGGGTAAAGTTTGGTATCTGGGAATATTTATTATTTAGTTTGTGTAAAAAATATATTCTTGATGGAGGTCACTACGAGCAACTGTTTTCGACTTACTGAGATTTGAAATATTCGATGCAGGTGATTTTGAATGACAAGATTTTTTAATTCAAAATAAATTCAATTAGAAATTAGTTTTTTTACAATTGAAATTGAAAATTTGATTTTGTCATTGAAAATCCCAGATACCAAACTTTACTCGAATATCACAAATATTTCGAAAGTTATTCACAAAAAACAAATATAATAATTAAACTTTGACACTCTGTATCTTGCGACCATGTGACTTGCGGACATGTGTTTATTGGAACTTTTTTCCTTATTTCGACATCAGCAACATGATCTTGAAGTTTCTACACGTACTTAAGAAACACCCTGTATGTCATTGATTTTTATTCTGATTGATAGGTACTTGGTTGATTGATTTTTTGTAAAAAATTCGTCACTCAATCAACTGAAGTGGTTGGTCAAGATTTTGTTGTTCTTAATGTCAATAGTTTGGTTCACTAGGTTGATGTTTACATGTATGGTACTATAAATGAATTTTCTTGTTTTCCATTTGAAAATTACATGGATTACCTTGAGTGAAAATTGCACTCTGCAGTAGCAGCAGCTGGTAAGGAGAATTCTGGAACAGGACAATATTTCAGAATATCCTAAGCAGAAACCAACTCCAAAACCTGGACCAAAAAATGTTTATGATACAGCATAATGGAAACTGATTTCATTTGATTGTAAATGGTTGGAATTTTATGACGAATTCTTGGCTATATTGGTACCTAACAACTGCATCATGTTGAAGTCCAGTAAAGTTATCAGATTTATTGAGGGTAGTTAAAATGTGTCCCAGCTGAAACTTACTACTCACTTGTCTCCAAAGTCTTATGAAAAATTCAAAATCGCTCAGACCCGTCGATTTTTATTTCAAGGAGGAACTCTTTCACTGTTTAGATTTTACTTTTGAATTACTCTCAAAATATAATCAGTTCAATTTTAAAACATAACAACAAGATAGCAAGCATGTGCTATTTAATCATCATTTTGACATCAGACATGCGTGTCAAAATAGTATTCTTCTCAACCTTACAAAAATTACTGGACGCAAACTTCAAAATGACAGTCAATGACAGTTACTTAGGTTCAACAATTACCATAGAAAATACCATAGAAATACCATAGAAATACCATTACAAAAGCAAAAAGAAAATGTCACACAAATAAAAAATTATCATTTTTGTACAGCAAACTATTCTTAAATTTCTCAAATTTACTCGCACATGATCATTTGGTTAATATATCAGCGATTTGTTCGTGAGTTGAATAGTACACTAGATTGACAGTTACTTTTCGCACGTTTTCATTGATAAAGTGATATCTTACATCGATATGTTTCGATCGTATGTTAAACTGGTTGTTTTTCACCAATGTTATGGCAGTTTGGTTGTCCATATTGAGACCATGTCCTGCTAATTCTTCTATCCGAGATTTCAGATGAATAAGTTCTTTAACACAATCTGCAGCAGCGATATTTTCAGCCTTCGTAATGG
The DNA here is from genome assembly GCA_944452925.2 of Chrysolina oricalcia. Lineage (NCBI taxonomy): Eukaryota > Metazoa > Arthropoda > Insecta > Coleoptera > Chrysomelidae > Chrysolina > Chrysolina oricalcia. Next base: position 44,803,593 of record OX101823.2, on the reverse strand, counting down.
ATAACGAAACTATAGGCTGCTTGCGACTGCATCATGTAACTGGTCCACCACAATAATATAGGCACGTTTTTATTCACACCACATATTCACCACTGGTGGACTGACGTCAGTCTCTGCTGCACTGACATATCGGAGTCACCAGTGGTACAAATAAAAACGCAGATTTACATCAGACAACTGACAGACGATTTCTAAGTATTGTTGTTGTTTACAGTTGTTCTAGCCTATTGAGTTATTGTCATTGAGTATTGTGTGTTTTTTTGAGGAAATGGATGAGAATATATTAAAAAGTGTTGTTGGAGTTATTGCTTCCAGATCTCGAAGTAGTAGTTCATCCGATAGTTCCGAGGTTGAAATAATATTTATTTTGGGGATTGAAAGAGATAGGTTGAAAATCCTGAACTATATACCAAACATCGCATTATTTTATAATGATGTAGATTTCAGATCTCATTTCAGACTGAATAAGACTGCTGTCTAGGTAACTTTGTTGCAGGTTACAAAAAATACAATTAAAAATTGTTTTATATTTTCTAGAACTTGTGTCAGAGGCTGAATTTTGAGCGAACAATCGCCCTTCCTGGAAGGCCACCAATAAGACCACTGGATTCCATATTGGTAACATTATGGGTGCTGGCCAACCAATAGTCATTTCGTGGCATATCAGACCGTTTTGGACTAAGCAAGGGACATTGTCACCAAGTTTTTATCCAATCTTGCATAAAAATCTGTGATCTTAGAGAAGCGTATGTAGTTTGGCCAAACACAAGGGAAGACATGGAAAAATGTGTACATGAATTTCATAATTTAAGGCCAAACGCTTTTCCCAATGTAATTGGGTGCATTGATGGTACCCACATTTCTATAAAAGGAAATAGAACTGACAATTCATTTTATAATAGAAAGGGTTATACGTCAATGATCATCCAAGGTATATGTAACAGCAAGTTGGAATTCATAGATTTTTATTGTGGATGGTCAGGCTCAGCACATGATGCCAGAGTTTTTTCAAATTCCCCAATTTTTAAAAAGTTATTTGTAGAAGGGATTATAGGGATTTATTGGGAGATTCGGCCTATCCATTGAATACATTCTTGATGGTACCATTCGAAGATAATGGATATTTGACAAGGCGCCAGAAACATTACAATAAAACTCTTAGCAGCTCCAGAGTTGTTATTGAAAATGCCATCGGTAGACTCAAAGGAGTTTTTAGACGCCTGGAATATTTAGATTTAAGTAATTACCAAAACTTCAAATTCATCACTGTTGCAGCTTGTGTTCTACATAATCTGATGACAAGGAGTAATATACCCGTGGAATTTGAGTTGGAGGAAATTGAAAATGTAAATGATTACAACGTGCCACATGCTCTTCCTACAACAGGAGTAAATTAGAAGAGAACTGAAATCATGAATGCTCTGATGTAACATATGAAAAATGTATTGATCTTTCTCACTATTCTTTTTATTAAATTTGAAATAAAATTTTATATTTATTATTTATATTGACTGCCCTCAAACTATGTTAGCCACAAGTAATATTTTCTGGATATTTATCCAAATTATTCTTTTACAACTCATAATTTCATTACCTTATAGGATGAAAAATAAAAAATCTAGCAGAACAACAACTCTCCACAACAAAAACAATAACTCATTTAAAAATATAAAAAAACTTTGAACTATTGAAAATAACACAGCCAGGTAGGAACAGTAATTTAACCCTTTGTGTACCAGTGGATTCACGGTGGGACCACCTATCAAATGTTCAATTTCTCGCGGACAAGTAAGCTTCAACTGGGATCATCTATTGGCATGTTGTGTAGTGGGTGTCCGAATTTACGCTGAGTGGGGTGTCGGTCGTGAGTTACCCGTTCAAGTCGAATGTTCATCAGTCTGAATGCACATGTGTTCGGAGTTTGTTCACGGAGTCATTTTATTTGTGTTCCTTGATTCAATTTGATGATATGGCAGGTATGTCTATGGTTTCTATTATTTGTTACTGTATACCTGAATGTATACTGATATCTGTTAGACGAATTTCGAATTTTCACATGGTTTTATCAGGTGGTTTCATATGGGACCACTAGTACGCTGCCATTATTATTTTTTATTTTATTTTTTTCAGGTAGACTTGATCTTTCTGAACTAGAAAAATTATCTGCAGATGAATTCTTTGATTTAGTGGCAGAAATTCCATCCGATGGTGAATCCATTCAATCAGATTGTGACAGTGATGATGAGGAACATCTAGAAAACTACGCTGTGGCCCCTGCTATTGATGACCTACTAGTAGACGATCAGAAAGAATTGTTAGCTGTTACTAATGAAGACCTCTCCTGCTGGGATTCAGAAGATGAGTTGCCGCTGACGGCTTTTTTATCACTAGTCAATGTCTTGTCAAAACCAACATTTCAATGGTCAAAAAATTTGAATAATGTTATCCATCCAACACAATTCATCCAAGATTCCGGACCAGATATTCCAGACAATATCGAGATGCCTTTGGATTACTTCATGGTTTTGTTTTCTGAAGATCTTCTGCAGAAAATAGTTTTCGAAACGAATCTGTACGCTACTCAAAATGGAATAAGAGGAGCACAGGCACACACGATATCCACAACGGTTGAAGAAATAAAATGTTTTCTTGGATTGAATATTCTAATGGGCATAAAACACTTGCCGAGTTACAAAGATTATTGGTCTTCCAAGGAAGAACTTCGAGATAACTTTATTGCCTCTTCCATGTCACGAAATAGATTCAGTTGGCTGCTCGGCAACATCCATCTAAACGATAACTTGGTTCAGCCAAGGAAAGGAGAACCTTCGTATGACAAGTTATATAAAGTTCGCCCCATGTTGGATAAGCTTTCAGAGACTTATATTCGAAGTTACAAGCCTTCAAGATGTCAATCGATAGATGAATCCATGATTCGGTTCAAAGGTAGGATTTCATTTCGCCAATATATGCCGATGAAACCCATAAAAAGGGGGTATAAGTTATGGGTACGAGCGAATCAATCTGGTTTTGTATCGCAATTTCAAGTATACACAGGTAATGCGCAAATAACTTATTTTATTCAATTTATGAGAACATGTTACTTTTTCAGGAAAAACTGACACAGTTGGAGAACAAAACTTAGGCTTTCTCCTAAGTTTTGTAGTATTTGACTTGACGAGGGAATTGGTAGGAAAACACCATGAAGTTTACATGGACAATTTTTTCAATTCTGTTTTGTTACAACGAAGTCTGCAAAAATACAAAATTCATAGTTGTGGCACTGCACGAAAAGATAGAAAATGGTTTCCAAAGGCCTTGGCAGCTGATAAATGCATGAAGAGGGGAGATTATGATTGGAAAGTTAGTGATACTGGAATTATCGCTCTCAAATGGAAAGATAATAAAGCTGTACATTTCCTCAGCAATTTCCATAACCCTGAAGATGTTCAACTAATATCCAGAAAACAGAAAGATGGGTCTCGCAAAGAATATACTTGCATAAGTTTAGTGAAGGATTATAATCAGCATATGGGATATGTTGACAAAAGCGATATATATAAGTCTTGCTACGAAATCGATCGCAAAAGCAAGAAATGGCGGCATAGAATTTTTTGGCACTTCATCGACCTCACTGTTGTCAATGCTTTCTTGTTGTTCCAAGAAAATAGCATCAGCCACGGGAGAACGATATCACTGAAAGAATTCAGGCTTGCTGTTGCGAATGGGCTGATTGGAACTGATCCTGCAACCCCTCAGAGAGGCAGAAGGAGCTTAGATCCCATCGTCAACAAATATAAGCCATATGTTGCCTAAGAACGGCGCATTAGTAAGGCCGCGCACATGCCAATACATGGTAATAAGACCAGATGTGCAAACTGTAGTTCAAAGAGTCAACCTCACAGAACTAGATGGCACTGCTCTTCTTGCAATGACGGCCTATGCCTCACAGATAAAAAAAACTGTTTTGGGCTGTTTCATAAAAAATAAATTTTTATAGTTTTGTACTGCATTGCGTATTTTTGTAAAAAAACATAAATGAAATCAACACATTGAATTCTTATTATTTTCCCAGTGGTGTCCTGGTGGAACCACCTGTTTCCGCCAAATCTGAGTGAACAAAAAATATTTTTCATTAGGAAGTCGTTAATATACAATATATCAAGTCTAATTATCACAGCAAAAGCATGTTTTTCGACAAAAAATTAATTTGGGCCACAAAGGGCATCAGTCTGCCTTCATGGGGAATCAGAACTACGACGTCTCTTTCTGGATCTTGAACAAGATGCTCGGATTGCATCAGCAAGATTGTTCATGGCATCTATTTCTTTCTGTTTAATACATTTTTGTCTTCCCATATAGCTTCTGACTTCTGTGCTTTGTTAAACAAATTTTCATTTATACTCATGGTATTATCGTTCGTTTTGCTCCTTTTTGTAATTTTTGTTACTTCTGGCAATACTTGTAGCTTTTCTGTAGATTTCTGCAAGTTATTGTCCAATGCAGTAGATATGAGAGTTGGGCTAGAAGCACTGAACTGCTTTGTTCCAAGAATTTCATCAAAAACATTGAAATACTCCCAGGAAATCTTTGACTTTCCAGTTAGTTTCAATCTTTTATCTTTGTTGTGACTGTAAGTAGTCAACAAATTCCTATATTTATCATTACACTCCTTACCAGATACGCCGTAGTTACCAACTTTTTTTATTTGAGCAGCTATTTGATCCCACAATTTGGTTTTCTTGCATGATGGCATGTTGAATTTGGCGTCTTGCCCTAGACGACAGTCCAACAATAATTCTATCGAACTGTTACTCCACTTGAACTGCACTCGTTCTATATTGCTAGGGCCTGGTATCTCATTCTCGTCAGACTGGCCAGCACTGGAGCAGGTTTCAGTATTGATTACGTTTACGGCGCACTGATTCAGGATTCTTTGCTGATATTCAAGTTTCTTGAACGTTTGCACAAACTCATTAGCATCTGAAACAATTATTGTTTTAAAATTGTACATTCATGATTTGCAAGAATGCACATACCACTTGAAATTTCTTTAATTTCTGAAACTGTTAATACTGCAGTCAATACTTTATTATCGTATTCTAGATTGATTTCTATTAATTCGTCCATTTCTTTACACTATTTTCAGTAATCTCGGATCCAACTGCCAACACATATATTTTTGAATTTTTGAGGTTAAGGAAGTCACGAAATTTCTCCACCACCTCTAAACATCGATGGAATGGTTTGCAATTTTGACTGATACAACAGTAATAAATGAACACGTCCTAACTTCGAACTGAATTTCACCAAAGAATATAAGAACGCAGTTGGTGGATTGGTGGATCCACCGGTGAATAGAAAAACATGCCTTATATTACGTATCTAGTTGTGCTATTTCGGGTTTTCACATCACTGGCAAAGTCACTGTAGGCCGTTAATTCATTCGGGTCAGAATCTCTTTTCTATTTTAAGTCAAGATTTTCTTTCCCATTTAGGTATCTTAGAATACATTTCATATTTGTTGTCAGGGCGATATCATGTTTGGGAAATATTAGTAGTTTGTTATGGTTTCAGATAAAACACATGAAATACTTAACGGAATTTATTTAGAAATAAGGAATGAGAGATAACGACTAGCACTTGAGAAGGTTGAACTCTCTTGGGTGAAATAGATTTATTTTTCATCATTCAATATTAGAGCTTCAAGGTACATAATTTGAAATTGTTTTTCCAAGGGTGTTAATATACAGGGTGTAACATAAGTACCTTAAAATATTCAAGTGACGTATTCCTGAGACAATTTTAAGAAAAAAAGTCTATATAAACTTGTGTCTGGAAATGCTTCGTTTCGGAAATACAGGGTGTTGAAATTGAATTTTTTTGTTCGTTTTTTAATAGTAACTTTTGCAAAAAATGAGTTATTTGCACGAAATTTGGTACCCGGGGTATTTTTGACGTGGGAAATCATAATTTCGTATTAATTTTCATGTATCATCTAGAGGGCGCTGCGTACGCTGTCATTATTTATTTCAAATTGCCCTAACATTTTTGACAGTGAACTTTTGGTACTTTTAATGAAAAAACCTTGTTCCCATAACTTTTTCAAGTAAAAAAGGTACACCTCCTCAACAACGCTGGAGGTGATCGGTTTCGAGATATTTACAATTGTCTATGTCGATACATGTTACTTGGCTCCTGGGGCGCCAAGTGAAGTTGCTGAGAACATTACAAAAACTAAGTATGTGGTAGATCTCGTCAAAATAAACTACTTTTTTCCTATGAAATGTTTATCGAAAAATGATTTGTTTTCGAGATACAGATGGTTGAAAATTTCCAAAACATGGTTGGTTTTCGTAATAGGTTATTTGCAACTGCAGTTGATTTCATCAAACTTTAAACAGAGACTTCTTTCAAACTGAGCATTTTCAAACTGCTTAATCGATCGAAGTTAAAAAAAAATTGTCAGGTTCAATTATTCAATCAGAAAGTGCTACATTTCGGAATTTGTAAAAAAAGACAATTCGGAGAAGTATTATGATATTTATTATGTTTTCAAAACATGGTTGGTTTTTGTCATAAGTTTTTTTGCAATTTTAGTTATTTTCATCAAACTTTATTACAGGATAAGACTTCTTCTAAACTGAGCATTATCAAACTGCTTAATCCGTATAGCCAAATTTGATTTCAATAATTTTTGTCACTCTCCGCTTGCAACTTAAGTTAATTAAATCGAGTAGGCTGTGAAGGCTGTGAAGTTCGCTGTCACATTTTAAACTATTCATTGACAAATTCACAGTTCGGAGTTTATAAAGTAATTTTCTGGTACAAGTACAAGAAAAATTTGTCAAACTTTAAATGTGAGTCACATGACCGTTTACAGAATTTTAAAGGAACAGCAATTATGTTCTTATCATATTCAGCGTGTCCAGGCACTTACGCTACGTGATTTTCAACCACGTATCGAATTTGCTCAATTGCTTCAAAGAAAAGTAGAACAACATCCCCAAATTTTATCGAAAATCCTCTTCACAGATGAGGTTAATTTTTCAAGAAATGGTATCATGAACTTCCATAACAACCACATCTGGGAGGAAGATAACCCACATGCGATAACGCAAACTCATTTCCAATATAGATTCTCTTTTAATGTATAGGTAGGCATAATTGGGGATCATTTAATTGGGCCCTATTTTCTCCATTTACGTTTGAATGGAGATGCTTACCAACATTTTTTGGAACACGAGCTTCTCCAGCTTATGGAAGATGTTCCCCTTGGTCTCCGAAATCACTCTTGGTTTATGCACGATGGAGCCCCTGCTCATTTTAGTCTGATAACAAGAAATTTCTTAGATGTAGCATATCCCTAACGATGGATAGGAAGAGGAAGCACTCAGCATTGTCCCCCGAGGTTACCGGGCCTCAATCCCGTCGATTTTTTCTTTTGGGGACACCTAAAATCACTAGTTTATGCTAGCCCTATTGAAAACGAGGAAATGTTAAGGGATCATAGCTTGCTGCGAAACGATAAGAAACACTCCCGGCATTTTTCAACGGGTGCGAAATTCTTTGATGAGGAGAGCAGAAGCTTGTATTACTGTTGGGGGTCGTCACTTTGAACAGTTGTTGTAATAGTTGTTTGTTCAATTTTTATATGTTTAATTGCCTAATAAATATCATAGTACTTCTCCGAATTGTTTTTTTTACAAACTCCGAAATGTAGCACTTTCTAATTGAATAATTGAACCTGACAATTTTTTTAACTTCGATTGATCAAGCAGTTTGTAAATGCTCAGTTTGAAAGAAGACTGTGTTTGAAGTTTGATGAAAATAACTGCAGTTGCAAATAACTTATGACGAAAACCAACCATGTTTTAGAAATTTTCAACCATCTGTATCTCGAAAACAAATCATTTTTCGAAAAACATTTCATAGGAAAAAAGAAGTTTAATTTGACGAGATCTACCACATACTTAGTTTTTGTAATGTTCTCAGCAACTTCACTTAGCGCCCTGGGAGCTAAGTAACATGTAAGTTTTAAGTCAAAAATGTTAGGGCAATTTGAAAAAAATAATGACAGCGTACGCAGCGCTCTCTAGATGTTACATAAAAATTAATACGAAATTATGATTTCCCACGTCAAAAAACCCCGGGTACCAAATATCGTGCAAATAACTTATTTTTTGCAAAATTAACTTTTAAAAAACGAACAAAAAAATTCAATTTCAACACCCTGTATCTCCGAAACGAAGCATTTCCGGACACAAGTTCATATAGACTTTTTTTCTTAAAATTGTCTCAAGAATACGTCACTTAAATATTTTAACGTACTTAAGTCACACCCTGTATAGTGAAAGTTAAAGTCCACTTATTTATTTAAACCGACAAGAGAAAACTAGTTAGATTGCTCACATGATCTCAATGATCAATCATTTGGTCCATCGAGCGAAGGATATTTGTAAACATTTGTTCCATCTAGCAGAAGATATTTGGAAATCGTCATCGAACCTGCGGATTTGGAGAAACATCTTGAGGCTAGAAGTTGGGATAGCTGCGAGGGGAAGAAGAGGCAAGGCCGACGGTCGCAAAAAAACGAGGTCAGTTCCCTTCCTACTTTTCACCGTTTATCATTTTTATCACTGTTTTTCTCCCTGTGTGGAGGAAAGTGCACGTTAATCGGGTTTTTAAAAATCTTTGAGTTAGTATTACATGTTAAAACAGTAATTTTGGAATCGTGTTTTCTGAAACAATATTTACTGAATCGTATTTTGTTGGTATCGTGTTCTTCAAAACGTATCGTTATTGGATTGGAAATATTTGACCCTTCAGTGCACGGGTCGAGTCTTACGGACCCAAAGCTATTTTCCAGGTGCGAGAACGCGCGAACGCGACTTCGGCCGACTTCACCCGACTTGGTACCTTTTCCTCGTGTCGGACAATAGCAATCAGTATATACATCAGTTGTGTTCAGTAATTTGTTTAGGTGTCATCGCTTGTTTCGTCCTGATAGACCCAACCCGTTCCTTCTGGTAAGTTTTTATTTAAAAAAACGTAAAGGTGAAAAAGTGAAATAGTATCATTTTAGATTGAAAAATGTCCGATCCGTATGAAAAAAATATCAATTGGCTGCGGAAGTTGTATGATGAGGTGCCTACAGACGAGGAAGACATTATTGAAGAATCTGAGGATTCCGATGCAGACGAAAGATTATGTGAGCACAGCGATCACGATACCGATTCAGAGCAGGAGATTACTCCGTTAGACGAAAATGAAAATCCTGCGCAGAGCGTGGTAAAAGGGCTCACTTATATTATCAAGCCAAAGATGGGTTTAAATGGAATAAAATGTGTCCTCCAAAAAACGTGAGAACTAGGCAGCACAATATTATATCCAAACTGCCAGGAGTAATTGGCGATGCAAAAAATGCTTCTACGGAGAAACAGTGTTGGGACTTATTTTTTGACGCAGTTATAACCATGAACATTGTAGAGTGCACTAACATATATATCGAAACGATTGCCAACCGTTACCAAGACAGCTCTGATGTAAGACCAATTACAATAACTGAGCTGAAAGCCTTGTTTGGTCTACTCTATCTGATCGGAGTATACCATAGCGGCCGAACATCTATTTTTGAGTTCTGGGCAACTGATGGAACTGGAATAGACATTTTTCCCGCTACAATGGCATTGAGAAGATTTCGATTTTTGATACGATGCCTACGATTCGACAACAAACATACCAGGGAGGAACGTAAACGAGAAGATAATCTCGCCCCCATTAGATACGTTTTTGAAGCCATTGTTAAAAATTTTCAGAAATGTTATTCCATCGGGCAATATTCCACCATCGATGAAATGTTGCTAGCTTTTAGAGGTCGTTGCAACTTCAGGATGTACATTCCCAACAAGCCTGCCCGATATGGGTTGAAAGTTTTTTCATTAGCCGATGCTCGAACGTTTTACACTCTGAACCTAGAAATTTATGCAGGTAAGCAGCCAGAAGGTCCGTACAAAGTGAGCAACGCAGCCTATGATGTAGTTGAAAGAATTGTTAAACCGATTACGAAATCAAACCGAAACATTACCATGGACAATTGGTTCACTTCGGTGGAATGTGCTGAAAATTTACTGGTGACCCATAAATTGACAGTTGTTGGTACTATGCGGTGAAGATAATAAACCGGAAATTATCACTTTCTATAATACGACAAAATGTGGTGTTGATGTAGTGGTTACACTTTGTGCCAAATATAATGTTGCCAGAAACACCAAGAGATGGCCGATGGTTATTTTTTATAATTTATTGAACGTGTCTGCGATTAACGCTTTTATTATAAAAAGAAGTAATGATCCTTCATCACCGTCAGGAAAACAGAGAAGGATATTCCTAAAACAGCTTGGAATTCAATTGGTAATGGAGCACATGAAAGAAAGAGTTACATCTCCGCATTTGACGAGAGAAATACGATACCGTGCTGCAAAAATTAGCGGTGTCCAGGTACCGGAACCAGTAGCTGTCGAGGGTAATAAAAGAGGTCGATGTAGCTTCTGTAAAGATCGCAAAACGCGTTTTCAATGCAAAATTTGTAAAAAATATATTTGTTTAGAACATTCCAGATATGTATGTCATGTGTGTGCTGACGAAATTTAAAACGTTTATTTTCTACAGGGCATTTAACATTTATGGACCAAAAACATATATTTGTTATTCATTATTATTGTAGTTCTTTTCCAAAATTAAAAAATTGGTTTTTTGTCAAAAATAGGAAGTACAATGTTTATTTAGGTGATGTGTAATGTTATTATGCATAATAAATTTTTTTAATTAAAATATATACAGTTTTCCTTCTGGGTCTGTAAGACCCGAGCCGTTCCTTTATGTATTAAAATTTCACCCGTGCACTGAAGGGTTAAATAATTACAAGTTTAGATTTTGATCTGCCAAGGTAAAGAGTCTTCTGGGCTTACAAAGTATGGAGCAAAGTTATTCCTAATGTCCTCCGTGCGGTACATTTCCTGCCCGTGGTACATCAGTCCATCAGTACATCGTGCCCAATAAGCATGAACACATCTTCACTTCTGTAGCCATCTCTTTCACGTACATTATGCAAAACGGCGCATACCTTAACTATAGTTTTGCTTAGTTTTTTTTTTGATGCATTGTACAAAAGAAGTTATATGCGGTACAAATAAGATATACAAAATGCACCGCACGCACGTCAGCAGGACTTTACTAAACCGTCATGAACGGGAACGGTCGCGGTGGACACACGTTCCCCCGTCACGCCATATTGAATTCGCTCAAAAAAATCTCGTTTCTCGGTGACGTCTCGTTCACGGCGGCGGTGGACAAACGGCCTAACGAACTCAAACCAGATTTTGAAAATCTTGAAGACAAAGAGAGAAATGCATTCGGTGTTAATAACCATTTTCTGTTAATATAACTCATAATATTTTATTAGATTAGATTACAAATTTTGGTTGAAGACAGAAGTATTATTAGTTAAAGTATTTTGACCCAATTATAATACATACATGTACATGTTGGCGTAGATACATAGATAAATGCTACTATCTTTTATTCCATTTTAGATTTTTCATAAAATGTGAAAAAATTTGATTGAACAGCTTGAGCGATTTAATTGAAATTTTTCAATATACACAGGGTGGTCCAAACTTCTGACAGAGGAGGATTATAAAGTTGTGGAAAAATATGTTACTTTCAAAGATTGTTAGAACTAGTGCAGTAACTAGGTGCACACTCGACATATCTACGAACTCTGCACAGTCTATAATTGAAAACTACTTTTTCTGCCGATAGGTGTGTTCAACCATATGGCCGAAGTAAGTGCTTGTGTAGCCCAAATGCTTCGTCTCCAATAAAAAAAGTATCGCACTTTTGGACTCGAAGTTTCTGAGAGACACTTCTCTTCTGGTATTTGTATTGGATTGTTTAATATAGCTTTCCATAAATTTGATTATTTAAAAATTGTGGAATCGCACTCTCTGCCATAGCTCCAAATATCGACGTATACAAAACGATATTGAGAGTCTGCGACTGCCATAAATACCACTGAGTAATTTTCTATGTAATTAAAGAACATTGAACTAATGTCATTTGAAAATGATTACATTGTTTCACCTTTGGCATTTGATACTCTGGGAGGATTTGGTCCGAATTGTCTCGAAATTGTTAAAGAAATTGGAAGGAAAATTATCAACAATACTGGAGAAAATCAATCGCTAGCTTTCTTGATGCAAAGACTGAGTATTGAAATTGTTCGTGGTAATGCGTCGTCAATTATTGGTTCGATGCCTAGGAACGAATATTTAGGAGAAATTTTCAACTTGTAATTTTTTTTTGTTTTGCTTCATTCGGTACAATAAGAGTTGTTACACCTGTAATGTACTTCAAGAATCGTTCAAAAAAAAAAAAAAATTGGACAAACAAGTCGAATGTGGTTTTCGTTGACTACCCCTACACAATGTGGGAAATTTACAGTTTTTTTCAAAATGGGAAGCAATAGATTTTCATTGTTCTTTTGAAGGCGTAGGTAAACATTCACGATGCTTGATGGACCAGATAGCTGTACATACTTCTTTTACGATCATTTCGACTGTACTAATACCATTCTGTACGAATAGTGCAGATCTGTGAAAGTGCATCCACTTGCAAGATATCTGAAAGTGAAATAAGTTTATTGCATCAATGCATTATTTTGTATACACTAAACTAAACTTTTTAGAAGTATAGAGCGTTTGAAAATGAATAAAACAAAATACACATTGCGTACTTATGCCAAAAATTATGCATTTGTAAAGTAACCTAGTCGAATCGTTTTTAAAGTGTGCATTGTCTGCCTCTAGTAAAACAGTTGTGATAACATTTTGTAACGAGCATTTTTGCTTCAACTCGTTACTTGCAAATTAGAAATTATTCCGGCCTAACGGTCATGTAGTCACGTCCATATCTAACTAACCCCTTCCTTGCATTTGGAAGTCAAGTAGAAGAGTGAAGTAGTTCTTTCCCAAACGTGACTTTGTCGAGAGACCACGTCCCCGTAATTTATTGGAAGCGTGATATATGGTTATGATTGAAAATTGATCTATCATTTATCGAAATCTTATCTTAAAGAAGGTCTTTAATTAAAAGGTACGTGGACTATTTTAAACATTTTCCATTTGCACAATAACTTTACAGGTAACGAAATAAGAATAAGGTATATTCACTTTTATTCCATTTCAAATTCACAATCTCATTTTTATATTATTTTTTATACCATGGGTAAGTGCTTTATTGGTGAGTTTAATTTTTGTAGATAGCGATTACTGTTTGACTTAAAATTATTCATGCAATTCAACCAACTCTCAAAAATGTTTTTACTTCAATATAGGTTAAATGTATCTTTCGGTTCAACTGGAAAGAAATAAATTTATATCAAGCTAATTACTTTAAATTGTCATATTTTTGTTATATTCAGATTTAGATTCGATTTAGAGTCATGTTCCAAGCCTGTTTGGAATGTAGTTTTTGTGAGGTTCAAAGGTTGATGAACTTGAACTGTGTCATGTAGTTTCGAAGGCATGAACTGCCAAAATTAAGGTGATTTTGCTTGTGTTTTATGTGCATTTTGATAGAGGGGTTGAATGTGCGATGCCTTCTGTGAAGTGCCTAATATTATTGGAACTTCTAGGCCTTTTTCTTCCTGGGTTTTCTATCTCTGGAACTATTTTCCGTTGGATTCCTTTTCGCTGAACTTCTTGCCTGGGAATGCTTTCCGAGAGACGTTCCCTTATAGAAGAATATTCTGGAATACCGTAGAGGATTCCCTGGATTTACTGGTGTCATATTAGAGTCCAAAGCTGGATTAGTATCCAGATCTGCCTGTCCACTAGAAGATCTACGTCAACTGAGCTAAGTGCATCTTATTGAAGTGTCCAGAAACCCTTTTCGCAAATTTACTAGTAATTTAAGCATTAAATTATTTAAACAATTAACTTGTGTTTAGTGTCAGTTATTGAACTTGATTTGTTTTGATGGTGGCGCCTGTTAAACAAATTCAAGCATCATATTGACAATAGTTAATGTGGTGTCCATCAGGACAGACCAAGGTCAGCCAAGCCAAATCCACTACCTGAGGTCGCAAGGGCAAATACCTATTTTTGTTTTGGTAACATAGAGGATACCCTTTTCCACAAAAATAATGCAGACGGGTAACACGTTACAACATTACTGTGGGTTTTTTTCTTGTAGGCGAAGAAGTACTACGCAGGTGGACAAATGTGCAGGACGCATTTTCAAAATCCCGAAAAGGAATAAATAAAAGCAAGACAAGTGGAGCTGGGCAACTTAAAAAAAATATATATATTTGAAGTCCAGTTACAGTTTCTACAGAAACTATATGAATCATGAAGATGACAACGTTGATACTTATCAGGAAATCAAGACAATTCTCAAGCTCCAGCTGAAAATAATAACATTGTTAGGCCGCTCCCTGCTGGCCAAAAATCGATACAGAAAATCAAACAAGTTCAATGCCACGAAAACACGGAAAACCAGATGAAGTGGAGTTAAAATTTTAAAGGTGTTAGACCTATAAAGCCTAATCCGCACATTGCGTTTGTTGAAGATGTGATGCCTCATTTAGAACAATTTAATGCGAGTGAAGTCCTACAGTTTCAAATAGGCGCGATGCAGTTAATAGCAAATTTTTATGAGGGAAAAGAAGAATACCACAATCATCATCATCATCAGCATTATCCATTTCCTATTCTGGATCCTTCACCAAATTATCCATCCCTTACAACGAGATCTTGTTTTACATCACAGGATAGGAGAAGTATTATTAGTTAAAGTATTTTGACCCAATTATAATACATACATGTACATGTTGGCGTAGATACATAGATAAATGCTACTATCTTTTATTCCATTTTAGATTTTTCATAAAATGTGAAAAAATTTGATTGAACAGCTTGAGCGATTTAATTGAAATTTTTCAATATACACAGGGTGGTCCAAACTTCTGACAGAGGAGGATTATAAAGTTGTGGAAAAATATGTTACTTTCAAAGATTGTTAGAACTAGTGCAGTAACTAGGTGCACACTCGACATATCTACGAACTCTGCACAGTCTATAATTGAAAACTACTTTTTCTGCCGATAGGTGTGTTCAACCATATGGCCGAAGTAAGTGCTTGTGTAGCCCAAATGCTTCGTCTCCAATAAAAAAAGTATCGCACTTTTGGACTCGAAGTTTCTGAGAGACACTTCTCTTCTGGTATTTGTATTGGATTGTTTAATATAGCTTTCCATAAATTTGATTATTTAAAAATTGTGGAATCGCACTCTCTGCCATAGCTCCAAATATCGACGTATACAAAACGATATTGAGAGTCTGCGACTGCCATAAATACCACTGAGTAATTTTCTATGTAATTAAAGAACATTGAACTAATGTCATTTGAAAATGATTACATTGTTTCACCTTTGGCATTTGATACTCTGGGAGGATTTGGTCCGAATTGTCTCGAAATTGTTAAAGAAATTGGAAGGAAAATTATCAACAATACTGGAGAAAATCAATCGCTAGCTTTCTTGATGCAAAGACTGAGTATTGAAATTGTTCGTGGTAATGCGTCGTCAATTATTGGTTCGATGCCTAGGAACGAATATTTAGGAGAAATTTTCAACTTGTAATTTTTTTTTGTTTTGCTTCATTCGGTACAATAAGAGTTGTTACACCTGTAATGTACTTCAAGAATCGTTCAAAAAAAAAAAAAAATTGGACAAACAAGTCGAATGTGGTTTTCGTTGACTACCCCTACACAATGTGGGAAATTTACAGTTTTTTTCAAAATGGGAAGCAATAGATTTTCATTGTTCTTTTGAAGGCGTAGGTAAACATTCACGATGCTTGATGGACCAGATAGCTGTACATACTTCTTTTACGATCATTTCGACTGTACTAATACCATTCTGTACGAATAGTGCAGATCTGTGAAAGTGCATCCACTTGCAAGATATCTGAAAGTGAAATAAGTTTATTGCATCAATGCATTATTTTGTATACACTAAACTAAACTTTTTAGAAGTATAGAGCGTTTGAAAATGAATAAAACAAAATACACATTGCGTACTTATGCCAAAAATTATGCATTTGTAAAGTAACCTAGTCGAATCGTTTTTAAAGTGTGCATTGTCTGCCTCTAGTAAAACAGTTGTGATAACATTTTGTAACGAGCATTTTTGCTTCAACTCGTTACTTGCAAATTAGAAATTATTCCGGCCTAACGGTCATGTAGTCACGTCCATATCTAACTAACCCCTTCCTTGCATTTGGAAGTCAAGTAGAAGAGTGAAGTAGTTCTTTCCCAAACGTGACTTTGTCGAGAGACCACGTCCCCGTAATTTATTGGAAGCGTGATATATGGTTATGATTGAAAATTGATCTATCATTTATCGAAATCTTATCTTAAAGAAGGTCTTTAATTAAAAGGTACGTGGACTATTTTAAACATTTTCCATTTGCACAATAACTTTACAGGTAACGAAATAAGAATAAGGTATATTCACTTTTATTCCATTTCAAATTCACAATCTCATTTTTATATTATTTTTTATACCATGGGTAAGTGCTTTATTGGTGAGTTTAATTTTTGTAGATAGCGATTACTGTTTGACTTAAAATTATTCATGCAATTCAACCAACTCTCAAAAATGTTTTTACTTCAATATAGGTTAAATGTATCTTTCGGTTCAACTGGAAAGAAATAAATTTATATCAAGCTAATTACTTTAAATTGTCATATTTTTGTTATATTCAGATTTAGATTCGATTTAGAGTCATGTTCCAAGCCTGTTTGGAATGTAGTTTTTGTGAGGTTCAAAGGTTGATGAACTTGAACTGTGTCATGTAGTTTCGAAGGCATGAACTGCCAAAATTAAGGTGATTTTGCTTGTGTTTTATGTGCATTTTGATAGAGGGGTTGAATGTGCGATGCCTTCTGTGAAGTGCCTAATATTATTGGAACTTCTAGGCCTTTTTCTTCCTGGGTTTTCTATCTCTGGAACTATTTTCCGTTGGATTCCTTTTCGCTGAACTTCTTGCCTGGGAATGCTTTCCGAGAGACGTTCCCTTATAGAAGAATATTCTGGAATACCGTAGAGGATTCCCTGGATTTACTGGTGTCATATTAGAGTCCAAAGCTGGATTAGTATCCAGATCTGCCTGTCCACTAGAAGATCTACGTCAACTGAGCTAAGTGCATCTTATTGAAGTGTCCAGAAACCCTTTTCGCAAATTTACTAGTAATTTAAGCATTAAATTATTTAAACAATTAACTTGTGTTTAGTGTCAGTTATTGAACTTGATTTGTTTTGATGGTGGCGCCTGTTAAACAAATTCAAGCATCATATTGACAATAGTTAATGTGGTGTCCATCAGGACAGACCAAGGTCAGCCAAGCCAAATCCACTACCTGAGGTCGCAAGGGCAAATACCTATTTTTGTTTTGGTAACATAGAGGATACCCTTTTCCACAAAAATAATGCAGACGGGTAACACGTTACAACATTACTGTGGGTTTTTTTCTTGTAGGCGAAGAAGTACTACGCAGGTGGACAAATGTGCAGGACGCATTTTCAAAATCCCGAAAAGGAATAAATAAAAGCAAGACAAGTGGAGCTGGGCAACTTAAAAAAAATATATATATTTGAAGTCCAGTTACAGTTTCTACAGAAACTATATGAATCATGAAGATGACAACGTTGATACTTATCAGGAAATCAAGACAATTCTCAAGCTCCAGCTGAAAATAATAACATTGTTAGGCCGCTCCCTGCTGGCCAAAAATCGATACAGAAAATCAAACAAGTTCAATGCCACGAAAACACGGAAAACCAGATGAAGTGGAGTTAAAATTTTAAAGGTGTTAGACCTATAAAGCCTAATCCGCACATTGCGTTTGTTGAAGATGTGATGCCTCATTTAGAACAATTTAATGCGAGTGAAGTCCTACAGTTTCAAATAGGCGCGATGCAGTTAATAGCAAATTTTTATGAGGGAAAAGAAGAATACCACAATCATCATCATCATCAGCATTATCCATTTCCTATTCTGGATCCTTCACCAAATTATCCATCCCTTACAACGAGATCTTGTTTTACATCACAGGATAGGAGTCAATAAGAGAGGCAACAAGTATCCACAACAGCTGCAGCCGGCAACATCTGCTCAACAGTTAACGCCCTTGCTCTCCCCACACTTTGATCAGATGGTATCAGACACTCCAGGGGACAGTATGTCTCCAGGGTCCTCATCAAACCATACATTTGGGTGCTTTTTGAATTCGTTTATAATTATTCTAATGAAAAGCAAAAAACCAAAAAAGAGCAGTTCATTTATTACATATCATAGTTTATTGCAACTGAAATCCAACCTCTCCAATAACGAAATGATTGCATATTCTTTATCGTTAGTCCGATAATAGCAATAAAATACCACATTCGCACAAGAAGTGGAAGGAGTCCTCCTCTTCCCCACATTCCGTGCATAGTGGGTCTGCCTCAACTCTGATGAGAGCCAGGTGCCTCCTGAGGCCGCAGTGGCCGGTTAGAACTTTCACCAACAGTCGGAGTTCTTTGCGGCTTAGCTTCAGTACACTTGCATCAAAGTAACTGCTAACATTTCAACTGGTTGTATAGAGTTTCTCATTTTTGTATTCTATCTTTGAATAGAGTCCTTCAAGCGTTCATGAAGTTCGTCAAAAGATAATGTAGACATACGGAAATAATTGAAGAATTTGGTATCTGTTTATTGAACAGTTAACAGAGTATAAATGAAATGAAACATTTCCAATAAACATAGATTGACTCCAGAAGTCGGAACTTGTGCGGAGTATATACAATGCTGTCCTTAAAAATATATAAAATTATAAAAATGTATACTTAGACTAAAAGGAAATTTAAATTAAGAGGGTATGGAACGATAAAACATTAGAATAATAGGTAATAGTCGAAATAGTTATTGTATAGATAAAAATATTGAAAAAATCATAGAAAAAAGTATTGGTATTTATAAATACACAGAGGGAAAATACACTTACAAATGGTGAGGAGTTATATGAAGTATAAATATTCAATATTTTCACCGTAGTTCTATTATATTGTGAATTGATTCACGGGTTTGGGATATGATGAATTTTTTTAATTCTTTTTTGAATTTTGAGGGTGATTTAATATTTTTTATTATTTCGGATAAATAGTTGTAGAGCTTCGTACTGAGATAAGTGAAACTTTTTTGTCCTATGGTTTTAGACATGATCGGGGTTAGGTAATTTTGTTGTCGGTATCTGGTATTGTATTCATGTTCATTTTTTTGTAGGTTTGATTGGGATTTATGTTGTTTAATATTACAATGCATAAAGAACAATTGTCTTGGATCCAGAAGGTCAGTTTCGAAAAAAAGTTTGTCTGACGGGTAGTCGTTGTTCTTCCTGAAAATTATTTTTAAAATTTTTTTCTGGGTGGTATCCAGTTTTTTAAGTATGGTTTTATCAACTCCGCCCCAAGACATAATTCCATATGTAATATGTGATTCTACTAGAGTATAATATAGTATCTTCAGTTGGGTCACATTCAGTATGTCTCTGAGTATTTTGAACTTAAACATGGAGTGGATTTTTTTAATGATGAAGTGTATGTGTTTTTCCCATCTAAGATTGGAGTCTATAATTATTCCTAGATATTTCATTTCTGTACATGGTTTTATGTTCATATTTTTGTCTATTTGCAAATTATGGAAGTTTGGAGAGGATGCTTCATTCGTGTAGAAAGGTAAATAAAAGGTCTTATCGGAGTTTATTGTAAGAAGCTTATTTTCAAGCCATTGTTTGATATTCTTGAAGTCAGTTGCAATTATTTCTTTGAGAGATGCCCAATTTTCGGAGCTATAAAAGACTGCTGTGTCATCAGCATATGTTGTTATTTTCCCACAGCTCTGGACAGAGAATAGACCATTCAGGTATATATTGAATAGAATTGGTCCAAGGATAGTTCCTTGTGGTACGCCATACTCTATCACTCGGCTTTCACTCAATGTACTGTTTATTTTCACTCTCTGCGTTCGGTTCGATAAATATGATTTGAATAAATTGAGTTGATTTCCTCTGATTCCCATATCTTCCATTGATTCTAGTAGTAGTAGCTCACGGTATCGAAGGCTTTCGATAGATCGATGAAAATACATAGCGATGGTCTACTTCTGTCTAGGCTGGAGTAAATTTCAGAGGTGAGGTTAAGGATTTCATTTTGGGCGGAAATGCCTTCACGGAATCCAAATTGTTTTTCAGAGAGCAACTTATACTTTGAAAGGTATTCGGAAAGACGTTGTTGTAATATTTTTTCAAAAATTTTGGCAGAGTTAGTTATAACCGAGATGGGCCTGTAGTTGATCACCTTTTTGTGGTCTCCGTTTTTGTATATAGGAAATACAACGGTATGTTTGAATTTTTCTGGGAATATTCCCGCAGTGATACTTTCATTGATGATGAAAGTTAGTGGTTCTGATATTGATTCAGTTAATTTTTTCAGTGTTTCGGATTTAATCGCATCCAGGCCTGGGGTCTTATTGTTTTTAAGAGCTGTTATGACTCGTGTTATTTCCGAAGTATCTGTGGCCCTGATGAACATGGAATTTGCTATGCCTGTTCTTTTAGGATTGTTGAATTGCGGATTTGTAACTATTTGACTAGCTAAGGTTTTGCCAACTGAGATATAATGTTCGTTGAATGTGTCTACAATGCTCTTAATTTCATTTATTTCGTGTCGTTATTGTCTTTATCGTGGAGTATTTTTTATTCTGGGAACATATTTCTTTCACTGTGTTCCAAAGGCTTTTTACATTTTTTGCATCTTTTTCAATTTTTGCTTTATAATAATCACATTTGGTTTGTTTCATGATGTTTGTTAATTTATTTTTATAGCGTGTATACTCATTCTTCAGATTGTTATTCAATGGGTTCCTTAGTAATTGCTTGTACATTTTATCCCGTTTGTTAATAGATTTAATTAATGATGCCAATTGTTAACCAGCATTTCCTTTTCTTGTATTTTATTTTGATTTTTTTGTGGATTTTTGAATATTACTGTTAATTATGTTAATGAAATTATTTGTTGCAGTTTCAACATCCTGTGCTTGAAAAACAGATTCCCAATTCATACTTACTACAGGTTTTTTAATTATTGTAGTCTATCATGTGAATGAAGTTATTGTTGTTATTTTGTTGATTTTTATTTTCCTGTTCTGATTTGTGGATTATTATTTGTAGAGTTACGATATAGTGATCTGTTAAGTGAGTTTCAATTATACAAGGTAGGAGGAAATTCAGGTTGGTATTCGTTTTTATGAAGATGTGGTCAATACATGTTTTGGTTGTTGGTGTGACTCTGGTGGGTTTATTGATGGCTGATGAGAAACCCTGTTCGTGCATGACATTTAGATACTCGACAGTTATTTCATTTTCATTCATGATGTCAATGTTGATGTCTCCAACGAATAGTAAGTAGTCTGAATTGACTTGTAGGGCGTTAAAGTAGTTTCGGATATTTTCAATGAACTCGATTGCATTTGATGATGGGGATCTGTAGACCGCTGCTATATGGATTTTTTTACCGCAATATGAGATTTTAGTTATGAGAATTCGATTACTGTTTGGAAGTTCAACTATATCATGAGAATATTCTATGTCGGACCTAATATAGATTATAACACCGTCACACTGATTGTATTTTCCCTCATTGTATAAAGTATCATAGTGTTCTAATTTATATAAATCAAGATTGTCAAGTTTCCTTGTTTCTGTTAATACATTCGGGTTTGCAAGATATTTGTTTCAAATAATATTTAAAACCATCTAAATTTTTATTGATGCTTCGAATGTTATTACTCATTAACTTAAAGTTCGTGGAATTTTCATTGACTTTCATTATGTCGTTATATTCAATGCAGTTTGATACGTTTTCGGTAGTTATTTCATCAATTTCATAGTCTCTAACATAGTTATCCATTTTGATATAATGTCATGGTTTACATGTGAGAAAAAAAGGGTAAGTATCACTTGGAAATAAGAATAGAGTAATATACTTATTTGGCGGTTGTAGAGGTGGATCGTGTCTTTATCGTTTTGTTATTTTCTATTGGCGTATTTGATGTAGTTTTCTTTATTGTTGCTGTTTTGGTGATAGTCTGGACCCTTTCCACTTCTTTTGTAGGCCGTACTGTTATATTTGTTTTGGTGGTCGGAGTGGCAGGTGCACTAGTTGCTTGGTCCTCCTGGAAGTCTCTTTCCACTACTAAGTCACTCACTTCGTATGACCTACCATTCACATACAGTCTGTCCCCTTTAATGTACGAGTTTTCGTATTTTTGTTCCTGTTTGGCAAGAAATAGGTGCCTTCTCTAAGTATTTTGTTGTCGGTTCGTTGTTTTTCAGTGAGATCATGAGAGATGGAGATATTTTTTCCATTCAGTTTCTTGCAGTTTTGCAGGATGGTTTTCTTCTTCAAATTTGATACAAGTTCTATTTTCACAGGACAGTTGTCGGTTTTTCCGAGTGGATAGCAGTCACTGAAGTCACTTTCGTGCAGCTCTACGTCGAGTAGTTCCTTAATTGTTGAACATAAATTTGTTGGATTTATGTCCTCTATTTTTTTGTTTAGACCGAATAGCACAACATATTCTTCTTGTTTTGGAATCTTTTCAGGTTTTCCACTTCCTCTTTAAGTTTTTGATTCTCCTTTTTCAGTTCAGTAACTGCATTTTTCATCTCTTCAAATCTAAGTAGAATTCTGGTTTCACTTGCCTCAATGTAATTTTTTATTTCGTTTCTGTTTCTTAGGATCCCTTCGTAGAGTTTATTGACTTTATCCGTTTCTGGCATTTCTATTGGAGTTTTCGTAAGGTCTCCCTTAATCTTATTCACTGGTTTATTTCTGTCTCCGATAGAGTAGTTTTTCGCCACACAAGGTTGTTATCACGATTGTTATCACTTTTTCATAGATCAATTGACTATTTGTTATGAAAGATTCGTGAAAAACTTGTATGTACTCACACAGTTGATGCACAGGTATACAGGTTGTCAATTTGAAAACTTCCCACCCTTAATATCTTCCTTCCAGTAAACAATATGAGTAATCGAAAAAACAGGTCAATTTTATTGTCAAGGGGGACACTTTCACGGACTATTTGTAGCCCTCGTGGTTCAACCCCCTAGGAGGGGTAGATGTTACCCTTAGAATTTTAAATGGGAAGGGGGGTCAAGTGGCACATCATTTTGATGGGCGTTCAATTCTTGTTCCAATGGTACCCTGACTTATTATTTTGTGATGAGCATTTTCCGAAAAATTGCGTTCTAAACTAACAGAAGTAATTATTAGAACGCCTATACTGAGATGCATTATTGTATTGACTCCCTTTAATAAAAATGGTTAGAAGAGTAGGTGGCACCGCTCCAACCCTTGAATGACAGGAATAAATTTATTACGCATGGGATTTTTTATTTGGTGGTTATTTTCCTTCTACACAATAAAATTTAATTTGCGAGAAAGACATTTCCAACATAAAATCTACTTACGCTTATCTTATTAGCTGTTCGAAATGTTGTCCATTTTGCTCTAAACAGTAATACAGTCTGTTTTCGAACTCCCCTCTAACATTACGGAAAACTTCACTAGGAATTGACCGGCATGCTGCTGTAATTCGTCTTTTAAGTTCGTCAATATCAGAAGGTTGTGTTTTATAAACAACGGATTTAAGATGCCCCCAAAGAAAGAAATCTAAGGGTGTTAAATCCGGTGATCTCGGAGGCCATTCAACTGCTCCCCTTCTGCCAATCCATCTACCCGGAAATCTCTCGTTTAACCACTGTCGGACATGAAGAAAATAATGAGGTGTAGCACCGTCCTGCTGGAAATGTAACAGATCCTCCTGCAAAAGTTCATTACCTTCTGCATCAATTTGAGTTTCTAGCTCGTGAGTTATAAGAGGATCGATAGTCTCTTCAAGCATATCAAGGTAAAGATTGCCAGTCAAGTTTTCTTCCAGAAATAATGGACCAAGAATGACATTTCCAAGAATACCAGCCCAAACATTAACTTTTTGTGGGTGTTGTGTATGCCCTTCCCGAAAAATATGTGGGTTTTCGTCACTCCAATAGCGACAATTTTGTCTATTAACATTGCCATTCAGAAAAAATGAACACTCATCGCTGAAACAGATGTTTAACAGAAGATTAGGGATGGTATTGACTCGATGAGACATGATTTCACAAAACTCTATTCTTCTATCATAATCATCCTCGTGGAGCTCTTGAAGAATCTGCATTTTATATGGATGAAATTTATGCATTTTCAATGCTTTTCTTATAGTCTCGCGTGACATTCCCGTCTGTTCTGATACTGATCGTAAGGAGCTCGTGGGCTCTGCAGCAAATGTTCCCAAAACTTCAATTTGAGCTGCTTCATTTAGTACTCTGGGGTTATTTCTTTTTTTATTTGTCACTGAACCAGTTTCGTAAAACTTATTCACCAAATCAAGCACATACCGGTGACTTACATTACAATTTGGATGTCTTTCGTTAAAAAGACATGCCGCCCTTTGTGCGCACTTTCCAACTTCGCCATAAATTACAATCATTTCAATTCTGTCTTGAAGAATGTAAACCATTTTTACACTTTTATACACTTATTAAAGTAATTCCTAAACAGCCCAACAGGTACAACGGTATTCACAATACTACCACATAGTTCAAATTTGCTAACCAATTTTTTGCCGGAAAACAGAAACTTTTTACAGCAGAAGTAGCAAAAAAGGAAGGCTATCTGTACAATTTCTGCGATGACACTTAAAAATTCAGCATTTAATAAACACAACTTTACTACCATCTACGTTTTACTATTAGACTACTTTTTTATGTAAAGTGTTTGGAGCCTACCACCTAATATTCTAACCAGTTCTGGCCAAACCATGCATCTCAGTATAGGCGTTCTAATAATTACTTGTGTTAGTTTAGAACGCAATTTTTCGGAAAATGCTCATCAAAAAATAATAAGTCAGGGTACCATTGGAACAAGAATTGAACGCCCATCAAAATGATGTGCCACTTAACCCCCCTTCCCATTTAAAATTCTAAGGGTAACATCTACCCCTCCTAGGGGGTTGAACCACGAGGGCTACAAATAGTCCTTGAAAGTGTCCCCCTTGATAATAAAATTGACCTGTTTTTTCGATTACTCATATTGTTTACTGGAAGGAAGATATTAAGGGTGGGAAGTTTTCAAATTGACACCCTGTATAAGGAACTGGTTGTGTAACTTGTAAATATTTTATTATCACATTTGTTTATGAAATTTTTGATTTGAAATAATCACAGAGGTTTATGTCTTTCACGCGACGTTGCCAAGCATAATCACATGAATCACATGAATCACATGAACCGAACCAGGTGCTATTGGCCAGCTCGCATCATTAAAGTACCATTCAATTTGTCGAAAGCCTCACCCTATTTAAAAAGAGTTGGCCTACTTATGGAGTGAAGCTTCATTTCACCTGTGGTGAGTGTTCACAATTGATGTTATATTCTTATCTAATCGAAACGGATTTCAACAACCTATGAACAATCAGACCTTCACTTAAAAACATTTTGACATACAACTATGAATCTGCTGATTCCAAGAGATCGTTTTGCCAAAAAAGCAATTAAAATGAATCAGTTGAATCACTTTGCTCTGAACGTCTATCCCCATCACATGCTCCATCCATGTCAAAAGAATCCAAAAGAGTGTCATATTATGTAAATGATTCACTTTCTATAAGCATCTGTGGAGATGAAGTAATCGAAAGAATGGGGCTGGATATAGGTAACAATAATTTCCCATTGTCCCAGTGCTCACAGTCATCAATTTCCTAGCAACCCAATCTTACTTCAGAAGGAGAAATGTCTTCCAGGCACTCTTCCATCGTTTCTTGCAGATCCCGAAGCTAAAATCATCACTTCACATCTTACACAAAGAACAGGTGAAACTTACTAACATGCATACCTACCCAACAGTAAATAGCTTCTCAATATCAAAATTATTTTTTTCATCAATCAGCATCATTCATTTTATAATATTTGCCCTTAATCAGTTTATTTTTGATAAATTTCCATGCCTACTCTTTCTCGATTTGAATATGTTGTTTCACAAACATTAAGTGAGATTTATGTCTGTTACCCAACAGTTGATTATGAAGGCTGAAATAAATAGTTGTACCAGTATAGCTGGAGCTGAAAACTTGATTCCACCTGATGATATACCTGATTTCCCATTAAAAAATATGTTGGACTTCCAGGAATTCGACTGCAGAGCAGCAAAGCTCACGCTATATGGACTACATGGCTAGTCGAGATGAGTAACTTCTACACGTGAAAGAAGTCAAATTTCAAAATTTCTAGCTTTGAAATGCGAAATGATGAATTTTTCCCACAACTGTTTCAACTACTTTTGATTGGATATCATGGTTTTCACTGTTTTATAATACAGGGTTGTCCACTTCTTACA
Organism: Chrysolina oricalcia; assembly: GCA_944452925.2. Lineage (NCBI taxonomy): Eukaryota > Metazoa > Arthropoda > Insecta > Coleoptera > Chrysomelidae > Chrysolina > Chrysolina oricalcia. The sequence goes on along the minus strand of OX101823.2, from coordinate 44,776,991 downwards.
GCATAACGATCGTTAAATGAATTATTTACGGAAATAATTTTGAAGATTGTAAAAGATCGATTTTAAAAGGTGAAACTTTTTAAATGGTATGTCACAAAATGTACTCTACCCAGTGGGCACACATATACGTCGATTTAATGTTTTTTAAACGTTGATTGGGTGAAAAATACATTATCTGTTGACTTTTCAACGTTGTCATTCCAGTTATAATTGATAATGTTAATTCAATACGTTCAATAACATTTATCTAACGTAATTTTAAATTTATTAGTTATGACATTGAATAGGAATACGTTTCCTTCCATACCTATTGAAACGTTTATGATTAATATTATTTTAACGTTGTCTTTAACGATTCCACAGCTTCTAGTTCATTTAAATCGTTTGAAATACATCTCCACTCCACAATATGAATACGTTCTGTATATTCAACGTAATTATCTTCCTTCCAGTAGAATAAATAGTTCGTCTGAAGATACGTCATTATGAGATGTGTGTTCTGAACGTTTTTTTTTAACTCCACAATCTACCATTCGTCAACAACAAATGATAATTGATTTGGATATGAAAAAAAATTACCGTGAAATGGGGCAAAATTGATTTTATGGGGTGACTTTGATTATTAGAGGGACTTTCAATCAACGTTTGAAATTCCCGCAAAAAGTAATCTGACGACATCCGTTTTCCACTATGTTATTAGTACAAGTTTGCAGCCCAAATGTAGACTAGTCTGTTTATGGTAAGTGTTATTTATTTTATTTATATTATTCAATAAGTTTAGAAAAGTGTTTGTAGTGAATTTTATAGTCTTAATGAAACATCATACATCTTCTGCGATTATAATGGAATTAAACGCGTTTTATGTAATAAATATTGTGTATACATCGCATAACCTCAAACTTTGACCGGCATGCCTAAATCACGAAGCACACATTTTTACAAGAAAATTTTCTAAGATGGGGTCACTTTGATAATGGTTTCGGGGTGACATTGATAGAGTTATTATAGAATCAATGATACATTGGTACAACATTTGCAAGCATTATTTTTTTTTTTAAATTCATATCTGACAAACTAAATGATCCTTTTTCTTTTCAGATAGTTTCCATAATGGGTCGTAAATATCACAAAAAAAATGGTGGACGTAGTTATAAAAATTATCGACCTGAAAAATTAGAGGAAGCTCTTTCGAAGGTTGCTGAGGAAGGATGGTCTATCAGTAGAGCCTCTAAGCAGTATCAGATTGCCTATGGTACCCTGTATAATAAATTTAAAGGTTTGCATCGAGGCAGACATGGAGGGCAGACAGTATTCAAATCATTCGAAGAAGAGGCCATAATCCAGGCAGCAATCACCTGTGGCGAATGGGGATTCCCTCTTAACATGCAAGACTTACAGATGATCACCAAATCATATTTGGAACGGGAAGGCCGGAATGTTACTAAATTTCGGAACAACATGCCTGGGCGAGACTGGGTGTACTCACTTCTAAAACGACATCAAAATAACCTTACTCAGCGTTTGGCTTCAAATATAAAACGTGCTCGGGCTGCCGTCAGCAAAGAAATTATCACTGAGTATTTCACAAATTTGGAAAAAACCATTGGTGATATACCGCCTGCCAACCTATTCAATTATGATGAAACCAATATGTCGGATGATCCCGGTAAAAAACGCTTGTTGTATAAAAGAGGCAAAAAGTATCCTGAAAATGTAATAAATCATAGTAAATCTGATGTTTCTGTTATGTTCTCTAATTCTGCTTCGGGTATCTTGCTGCCCCTTACGTTATTTATAAGTCGGAACATATGTGGGATCGCTGGACCGAAAATGGCATCAGAGGACATCCTTGTTGTCCAGAGCGATGTTGCAGTAACGGATCTCGCTACAACAGAACAAAAAGTGGGTGGATAGATGAAGCTACCTTTACGGATTGGTTCAGAACTTCCTTTTTACCTTATGCAATACGTCTAGATGGTAGAAAAGTTTTAATAGGCGACAACTTGAGTTCCCACTTCACTAACGAAGTTTTGGAGCTTTGTCATCAAAACAATATTTCATTTGTTTGCCTACCACCAAACTCGACACATATCACGCAACCGCTAGATGTGTCGTTCTTTCGTCCATTGAAGACAGCTTGGCGGTCAGAATTACTAAACTGGAAAATGGAAAATGCAAAATCACCGTCTCTGAAAAAAAAGAGTTTCCCAATCTTCTCAAGAACGCACTGATTAAGATGAATAATGCAGGTAAAAACGGAGACGCTTTAAAGAAAGATCTTATTAGTGGGTTTGAAGCCACAGGAATATTTCCTATAAATCGGAACAGAATTGTTGATAAAATTCCACACAACAATAACGATAACGAACATCAGCAGTTTCGAGGCAACTACCAAGATTCTTTGGTCACGTTCTTAAAAGAAAAACGATATGCTAATACTCCCACTCGGGGACCATCGAAGAAGAAAAGTCGTTTAACTGTTGTCCCAGGAAGGAGTGTATCATGCGTGAGGTCATCAGATGAATCAGAACATGCATCAGATGAGGTTTCTGATTCAAGAGTCGATCATTCTGAGCATGAGATTGCACCTGAAGACGAATTCGACGAAGAGGTGGAGTACGAGGTAGCTGATACGGATATAACAATGGGTGAATTTGTTCCAGTCCGCGTTATGTCCGGAAAAAGAAAGTCTGTAAGTTACCGATACGCAGCCATCGTTCAAGATGTTTTGCCAGACGGCGAATATAATTTACTGGGATTGAAATCATTGGATAGTACTAAAAAAACATTTGTAGAGGTCGAGAATGATCTGTTTACTGTAACCCTTAATGATATTTTGGCAATTTTGCCTAAGTCCTTGCTTAATATCAAACATCTTAGAGGCCCAGGAAAGAAGCATGTTTTCTCCAAAAGCATCGACGTCTTAGAAGGCATGAAAATGTGAAAAGTCACCTAAATTTAGCTTTGTTTTTGTGTTTCTTTGAGATTATTAGAGTTTTTTATGTTACCTACCCATTTATTTTTCCACGAATAAAAATTTATTTTTACTTGTGTGTCTATTTCATCACCTCGAATCCCACATCATCAACAAGAGCATGAAATGACCAATTTATAGTTAAATTGGTCAACTGATGCAAGAAATTATAGTCTGCAAATATAAATACCACACACACAGGGGTGACTTTGACATGCTATTCAATGAGTTATCAAAGTCATCCATATGGACGAAAAATTGATTTAAAAAAAAGCTAGATAAAAGCAAACGAAGGGGGAAATTGATGATTTGCTTTCAACTGTGATTGACGACAACGTATTTTGAGAGATGCATCAAAGTCACCCCAAGCTGAGAATAGCTCTGATTGGACATTATACATTTTTTTTCGCTGAAAATGTCTAAAGTACAACAAGTACAACTACAAAATAGCTTCAGGACGATATGTACAATATTACAATAACAGACTCAGAAATCGAAATCGTGTTTTCATGACAAATGTCCAATCGGAAATTAATGACATAAATAAAAAGCATTCGATTTTCGATTTTTTCAACAGCACAGCAACTGAAATAAAGCACAAAATACTAATGTGATATCTTGTGATTGTTAGATGACTATTATTTATTTTATCTTTTATGTATTTTAACCACTATTTTTACTATAAATTTGCACCTATTAACCAATACTACTTTGTGATTGTTAGATGTTTTTATTATTTATTTTATATACTATTTGCTACAACTTATAGGTATAGACGTAACTGTTACACTGTGTACATGTCAGTGGGTAATAACCTGTTTGTAATGCAGTATAAATATCTATTCTAATATTCAATATATATTTTTTTATATTGATTGTTTCGATACTGACGTGTAAATTACATAAAATATAAAAAAACTATCATAGCCACCCCATTTCACGGTAACGTCCTTTTTCAACGTTGTCATTTCAATCTCAATTTATAACGTTAATTCAGTACGTTGCAATAACATATATTCAACGTAATTTCACAATCATTACTCATGAAGTTACGTACGAATAAGTTTTCTTACGAAATTATTGTAACGTTTATGAGAGTAATAACAGGGACCCAAGTACTTGTACAGGGGTCATCTGATCCTCGGCGTTTTCCTACTGCATGTAGAGTAAGTTTAAAGATTGATCTTGTTATTATGTTGCTGTTTTTTTGGAAATAAAGACCTGTATCTACCTATCTATTATACATTTTATTTCGAGGTTGTCTGATAAAACTTCCATAACTTCATAGTTCATTTGAAATTAGCGCGTCTTCAATCAACTCTATGAATATGTTAATTATTTACGTATTAATAATAATAATAATAATACATTTATTGCACACCAAAATTAACATCATTACATAACAAAAAAAAAATAACAAATATATGGTGAGCAAAGGGCATTTTGTTCAGATTGGAGTTGCCTCACATCTGATCTTCCACCAAAGCCTTAATTTGAAGAAAAAGATGTTAGAACAGTGAGATCATTGTGAAAAGAGATAGAAAGAAATAGAAAGAGAAGAGAAAGAGAAGGGAGTTCAAGAAAGTACGAAGTACGGAGAGTAGAAGGAAAAAACAATCATTTCTTTTACATTTCATCAGATTCTCGATGCGACTATTTTATTTGTAACACTTCAGTCGTGCTGAGTGAAAAATAAGTGTTTTTTGAATGGCATCGACTTCTGTACTTAGGAATTTTCTTTGCGGATATATCAATTTCAGGGATGCATAAGCAATTCTAAGTTTATAGGTAACATGTTCAGTGAACCTAAGCTTGGAGTCTATAATAAGCCCTAAATTTTTAGAGTGAGACTTGAAATTTATTTTGGAGTCTCCAATTTTCAAATCGCAACTTTTTGCTTGCTCAGTAATCATTTCGTTCCCGAATATCATAGCAATTGATTTGTTGGGATTGATTTTTAACATGTATTCGGTGGATACTTCTAGAATTGCATTTAGGTCTCTATTGATAGAGTTTACAGCTTCTGCGAGATTTAGAGGATCAAAGGAAAAATAAATCTGTGAGTCATCTGCGTATAGATGGTAGGTACAGAACTTCAATTTTTCAATGAAAGTGGATGTGTAGAGGGTATAAAACAAAGGGCCCAAAATGCTACCTTGTGGTACACCTGATTTTATTTCCTGCCAATTTGAAGATGTATCACTTATGAGAACCTTTTGTCTTCTCTTATGTAAGTAAGATGAGATTAATACTCTTGCTGTATCACTGAATCCAAAATAATGCAACACTGAGAGTAGTACTTGGTGATTTATGGTGTCAAATGCTTTTGAGTAGTCTAATAATAACAAAATTGTCGCTTTGTTTCCATCGAGAGCTTTAATTATATCATCGACTATTTTTAATGTTGCTGTAGCGCAGCTGAAACCCCTTCTGAAACCAGATTGTTTTAGTGGTAAAATATTATATTGGTCAACGTAACATCTAATTTGGTTTTCCATTATTTTTTCTAGTATTTTTGAGAATGTCCTAAGAACACTAACATTAATTCATAATGTGAGTTATTATAGATACCATAAGTGGTCCACAAAGGTTTATAATAGTAATATTTATCCCATCATCACCATAAGTCTGCGATTTTATATTATAAATTATTTTAAAAATTTCTAGTTCGTTAGTCAATGAAAAAGTGAATGGTTCATTTAATCCTTCCTTGCGGTTGGAATTATAAAAGTTTATTAGATGTGAACTCGGTAGACCATCATTAGTAGAAGACTTCAGGAAAAAATTGTTGATAGCTTCGGCGTTTTTAAGTTGCTCTGGAAGTTCTTTATTTACACTCTTGGTGATATTCAGTTTCTTGAGTCCTTTCCATTTATCCTTGATCTCTGCGTTAGTTAGTTTAAAATTCAGGTATGCTTTTTTTGCTTTTATGGCAGTATTAGTAAAATTTCTCAATTCTTTATAATTGTTGAGGGAGTTTTGTATTTTTAAATCTAGCTAGTGCCTTATTTCTGAGTTTTTGCATCAATCTGATGTTGTCAGTAATCCAAGGAGTGTACTTACGATTTTTCAAAGAGTATTTATTTTCTGGGGCATGATGATCAAGAATTTGAATAATAAATTCATTTAATTGAGAGACTTTGTAATCGATATCATCCGTAGCATAAATTAAATACCAAGGTAGATTTGCCACATCATCATCAACATTTATATCCTATCTATATATCTATATATCTATCTATATATCTATCAACATTTATATCCTTAATATTTCTATATGTAACTTTGCTATCTTGTGGGTTTCTACCTTCACCTATTTGGAACTTAGCCTGTACTAATGCATGATCAGATATATGACATTCACAAATATTTACTTCAGCAATACCTTCACAATTAGTGATGATTAAGTCTAATAATGACAAACATGTACTAGTTATCCGTGTGGGTCCAGTGACAATTTGCTTCAAATTGAAAATTTCCATAATGGACGAAAACCTGTTTGTATAGTTTGAATTGAAATCCAGCATATTTATATTGAAATCACCCATAATGATGATATCATTGTGATTGGAGTAAATATTCGTGAAGATTTCCTCGAGTTCGTCAAAGAACATTGAGATGTTTGAATGAATATATATTTCTATCCAAATGCACTCTACCTGCTCATTACATTTGCTAAAAATTATTTCATACTTTTATTTTTTTTTCAAATAAACACCAACACCTCCGCCTATGGTGGGCCGGTCTTGTTTTAAGAAAGTAAACTGATCAAGACTTACATTGTTGCTGTGTATACCTGAATGCATCCACGTCTCTGAAATTCCAACAACATCAAAATCCGCACCGAGAATCTGATTTCGAAAGTCATTAAATTTTGCTGGTAGCGATCTAATGTTTATATGGCATAAGTTCAGCATTACCTGAAAATATATTAAAAAGTGTATAAGTTTTTAATAATAATAAGAAGGAGAATGAGAGGATCCAGAGAGAGAGAGCTGGAATGAAACGTAGATTAAGAGAGAGACAGAAATAGAAGGGAAGAAAAAATAAATAAATTTAAACTATTTGAATAAAAAAATATTCAACACTGCCCTACAGAAATATTCAACAGTGACAAAAATGTATAGGTATAATAGCATTCCTGCTCTTAGAGTATAATTTTGCAAAATTATATAAATGAGAAAAAAAAACCTTGCATGTTTGGTTACAATAATAAGTCATGTGTAGTTTAGGAAAAAAACATTGCTTTCTAAACAAATCATGCACGTTACATCATTGAAAGTGCGAGAAAAAAATCTAAGTTTATGAAAACTGCCAATTTTTGAATAGCAAGATTTAACTAAGGCATAGTGAAAAAAAAAAGGAGAAAAATACTGAATATTTCATCATACAATATGGTTAATTAGTTCCCACAAAGTTCCTTCAAGTGATTTTCATCTTTTATACGATGCACTATATTATCAAACTTTACAAATATGTTCCCATTGAAGCTCCAAACGTCTTTTCTTGAGAATTTTTACAGAGAAGTTTTCATCCACAGCACTCTCCTCTTGGTTAGGTCTTCTTGAACAGATATACCGCTCGACTTCAAAAATCTTCGATTCCCCAGGACTTTGTTACGGGCGGCAACATTGCTAAACCTCACCAGAACGCAGGACGGCTTTCCGTTGTTTGTATCACTGTTTTTATTAGGAACACGATGGCACTTTTTTATCATCGCCTCATTAAAGTTTTTTACCTGCATATTTTCATCGACAATTTTTGTAATTGTATGAATAAGCGATTCATTTTCAGTTTCTGCAACTTCAAAAAAACGTAGATTTTTAATCCTTGAGAACTGTTCGAGCTTATCTAACTCGGAGCTCAAGTGAAGATTATGGCTTTTAACACTGTCAATTTCCTCATGTAACTCCGTCAGTATTTTGTCATACTTATTAGTAACACTTGTTATACCTCTCTCGATCACACTTTGCAGATACTCGCCTTCAAGAAGTTTTTTGGTTTTAGCTTCCACTATAACACCAATTTCTTCCAGGTCCAGGTCAAACCCATTATGAATGCGACTCTCGGTAATACCTATCACGTTTTTTAGGCAGCACAAAAGGTTCTTATTGCAGTTTTCGCACAGATAAATCACTCCAGCGTTCGGCACTGATTACACGATTGTGGTAAATTAATACTTTGCAAATCCGGTCGACGTACTTTTCTTACTTCCAATAGAATAATTAATTTGAAAGTACGTTACTATGAGATGTGATACTAACGAGTGATTTGAACGTTTTCTTCAACTTCCACAACGACCATTCAATATGTTTAATTACCATTTAACAAACATTATTTGAACATTAGTAGTTATGAAATTAGGTAGGAATACGTTTCCTTCCAAAACATTTGTAAAGTTTTCCGATATACAATAATTCAGAGTGTATTTTCAACATTGTCATTTTGTTGGAAATTTATAACGTTAATTCAATAAGTTTAAATAACATATATCAAACATTATCTGAACATTATTAGAAATGAAATTAGGTATTTTCCTTACGAAATTGTGATATTTATGAAAAATGTTATTTTAACGTTGTATAATAACAATTCCACTTCTTGTTCATTCGAATTGTTTAAAATACGTCTCCAGTCAACCATATGAATACATTAATGATTTATGTATATTCAACGTACTTTTGTTCAGTAGATTTGAATCTATTTGAAATTACATTATCATGAGATGTGATACCTATCGTGTGATCTGAACGATTTCTTCAACTTCTCTATTTACCATTCTTCAACCAATGATATGTATATTATTCGTAAAATAAACGTTGTCAATAAAAAAATCAACGTTCATATTCAACTTTGTAATTTTAGTTATAATTTATTACGTAAAATCAATACGGTTAAATAGCATATATTCAACGTAATTTGACAAATATTAGTTAATTCCACAACTTCTTGTTCATTCCAATTGTTTAAAATACGCCTCCAGTCAAACATATGAATACATTATTGATTTATGTATTTTCAACGAACTTTTGTTGTATTTTTCAGTAAATTTGAATTAATTTGAAAATACATTATTGTGAGATGTGATACCTATCGTGTGATCTGAACGTTTTCAATAAAAAAATCAACGTTTATATTCAACGTTGTCATTTCAGTTATAATTTATTACGTAAATTCAATACGGTTAAATAACATATATTCAACGTAATTTGACAAATAGTATTTATGAAATTAGGTAATACGAATATGTTATCTTTCGAAATTGTTGTAACGTTCATTATAAATGTTATTTCAACGTTGTATAATAACAATTATATAACTTCTTGTTCACTCGAATTGTTTAAAATTCATTATTGATTTATGTATATTTAACGTAGGGGAGGAAGGTACTGAGACGGTGTACTAGTTGAGACAGAACGAATAACTTAGAAATTTCGCGCGCTATTTCTACTTCCTTCCATAGTTGGTATTGTTGGTCCTGTCTGGTGTTATGGTTGAAGTGTTCTGCCTGCGTAATTTCATCAGAGAAATTTACAAGAAAAAATCACTTTTTCAAGGTAAGAAATTACTTCCGTGGTAGTGTTACTGATTGAATTATGTCCATATCATTAATTTTTTTATGGCTTCTCTCGTTTTTCTTGTTCTTCTGGGACATGCTTACTAACCTCCAAATAGATTCCGGCAAAAACAAACGGCGCCAATTTGAAATTATAATTTCTCTTAAATCGATAAATAGTACTAAGTGAGACAGTAAACCGAGTACTAAGTGAGTCATGTCTCAGTTAGTACCACCCCTCCTCATCATTCATTTATTTGAACTACATACTTTTCTTGTTTAAATTTTAGATGCCCCGGGAGCCGAAAGCCCGTACAATCGGAAATACGTCGGAGGAAATAATGAGAGCGGCAGTTGATATGGTATTGGGAGCAAATTATTCAGTTAGAGAAGCTGCTAGGGTTTGTAACATAAAATTTCAAACACTGGCGCGATATGTCAAAAAATAAAAGAATAACGCTGATAACGTTTCTATGAGTCCTAATTATGAACACCGAAAGATATTCAGCAAAGAACAAGAAAGGAATCTTGCTAGCTATTTGAAAATTTGCAGTAAAATGGCATATGGCCTGAATACCGAAGATTCGAAAAGACTTGCCTACGAACTTGCAGTTGCAAATGATTTATCTATTCCAGAATCATGGACTAAAACTAAAATGGCAGGAAAGGATTGGCTCAGGGCTTTTCTGAAAAGAAATAATGATCTAAGCATCAGCAAACCAGAGCCATGTAGTCTGGGGAGACTATCAGCGTTCAACAAACATAATGTCAAAACATTTTTTAACAATTTCAAATCAGTATTGCAACGCTTTCCTAATCTAGTAGATGGCTCTAGAATATTTAATTTGGATGAAACCAGAACTACTACCGTTCAAACACCAAAGAAAATAATTGCACCCAAAGGAGTTAAACAAGTGCATAAGGCAACCAGCAGGGAGCGTGGTGGATTGGTTACGATGTGCTCGACTATTTCTCGAATTGGTACTTTTTTGCCCCCCGCTATAATCTTTCCGCGAAAACGTTATAAGGGCCACTTTTTGAAAGATGCCCCCCAGGTACTCTAGGCTTAGCAGCTCCTAGTGGTTGGATGAATACCGATCTCTTCGTAGAAGTATTTGATCATTTTGTAAAACATTCGAATTCTTCACAGAACAATCCTTCAATACTAATCTACGAGGAGGCAGGGAAACCACAACACCATGCAACGTAACACTGACAGCATTCGAACTACATAACATCGTAGAACCTACCGCAAGGTAGGTACGATCTGGTTCGGCCCTCCCGTGTCGAACCCCACCCCACAGTCTTTCACTCCCTCCCTACCACTACCCTGTGGCTAAGTGATAGTTTTAAGATTTGTGCAACGTCTATATTATATTTACATATTTATTTATTTATTTATTTTATATTCGTTATATGTTGTCACGCCGTTTATACATTTTATACTATTTAATCTAATAAATACTTTTTACTTTACTAATCTACGATAATCACGATAGTCATATTTCGGTTAGGGTTGTAGATAAAGCTCGAAATGCTGGTTTGCACATTATAACTCTTCCACCTCATTCTAGTCACAAAATGCAACCATTAGACGTAGGCGTTTTGGGTCCATTCAAAGCTTATTTCAATAAGGCCTGCGATGATTGGATGTTGATCAATCCTGGACAACCCTTAACAATAAATCATATCGCGGGATGTATCTCTAAAGCTTTCAATAAGGCATATATATATATATATATATATATATATATATATATATATATATATATATATATATATATATATATATATATATATACGCCAACAAATATAACGGCAGGCTTCCGAAAAGCTGAAATAGTGCCTTATAATCCAGACATTTTCATTGACGATGATTTCTTAGCCTCATCAGTTACGGATCGTCCTTTACAAAATGAAGCAAATATTGGGGCCATAAATATCTCTTGTCCAACGAATGAAGTGAACAAGTTCTCACAGCCCGCAAACATGAATATTAGTGAAACGGCAGGCAGTGATAGTAAGCCAGGATGCAGTTCCTCTGTGTTTGACGATTCACGTAAAAACATTGGTTGTGCTGTAGAGAGACAAGTGACACCCCTTCCAATTCTGAGGAAAAGCTCTGTGAGTGCCGAAGATTCCAATGTTTCAAAGCGATTCGTACTCCCAGAAGTCATAAGAGGTTTTCCTAAGGCTGGACCTAGAAAGCAAATCAGAAAACCTAGACTGAAAGAACGGCACTCCAGAAAAAATAATGATTGAGGAGAATGAAAAACTGAAATAGGAGAAACATCTATTGAAATTGAACAAAATAAGCAAGAGAACCAAGGTTAATATAAAGTCTCTGCAAGAAGAGGATCAACCAAAAAGTAAGAAGAGGAAGATCGGAAAGGAGAAGACAAAAGAGGCTTCAGAAGAGACTTCAGAAAGTGATGATGAAATAGTTGTGTATGAAGAAGAATCTGAGTTGGAAGACGGGATTCCCGAAGAACCCCAAGCGGCTATTACAAAAATGACGAAAATATAAAGGCAGGCAAATATGTTCTTGTACAATTTCCGAAGAATGTTTTCTATATTGGCAAAATTTTAAATGTCGATCCATTACTGAAGGAGTCTGAAGTGTCATTTCTTCGAAAAAGCTCTAAGACTCTCAATAGCTTTTTGTTTCCCAATGTTCCGGATGTTTCCACAATCGATTTTAATGACGTAAACATTTTTCTACCTGATCCCGCTATAGGAAAGGGGACGAAACGGCAGTCGCAAATACTAAAATTTGAACTTCGTTTCGATACACTGGATGTGCGTTAACTTTGTCAATCGTATGACTATAATATTCAATACCTAACCGAAAGAAGAATTAACTCTTTAGTTTGAGATGAATTCATTTATTTTCTATAACTACCATTAATCGTTACAAAATAAATATTTTCCAAAAATATTGTTCATTTATTTGTCAACATATAGACTTGTCTCACTACGGACCAATGATCGTCTCAGTTAGTACCACAACTGGTACAAACTGAGACATTTTCAGACCTATCGAAAAAAAAACTCCCACTTTTACACGAAGACTTTTATTACGGCGAATGGTTCCATTACGTAGCAAAAGAATCAAAGAAATGCTGAGTATTTTTTCTGGATATTGAATTTCTGAAGGAAGAAAAAATAAAATTATTTTTTTGTCTCACTGAGTACCCTCTTCCCCTACTTTTGTTACTTTCAGTAGATTTGAATTAATTTGGAAATACATTATTATGAGATGTGATACCTATCGTGGTATGCGGAAATTAGTTCGACAACATTTGTTCGACAGAAATTTGTTCGACAGCATTTGTTTGTAAATTATTTGTACGAGCGGAAGTTTGTCGAACGGAAATTTCTTCAACCTACATTTCGTCGAAAGTTTGAGGAATTTTATTTTAAATGATATCTTAGACAATAATATTCTGACCAATAATAACCTTCCAACTTGCGAGCTAGGTTAGTTCGTTCAGGTTAGATCAGACTAATAAGATACTACCCTCAGAAGAATTTTTACCTTAACTTCCGAGCTCCCAACTTGCGAGCTAGGTTAATTCGTTTAGGTTAGATCAGAATAATAATTAGACGAGATGATTTTGCATAACATTATTATTGTCTGAGAATATTATTGGATGGGTGATTATTGGCAGGATATTTTTGGGCGGTATATTTACTATCTATTAAAACGATTTTCACTTTCATCTGAAAATTTGTCGAACAAATTTAAGTTTGAATGAATGCGAGTCGATTAACTTTCCTCTCGAACAAATGACCAAGGTGCCAAATTTCCGTTCGAACAAATTTCCGTCGAACACCAAACCACCTATCGTGTGATCTGAGCGTTTTCTTCAACTTCTCAATCTACCATTCTTCAACCGATGATATGTATATTATTCGTAAAATAAACGTTTTCAATAAAAAAAATCAACATTTATATTCAACGTTGTCATTTCAGTTATAATTCATTACGGTTGAATAACATATATTCAACGTAATTTGACAAATATTATTTATGAAATTAGGTAATACGAAAATGTTACCTTTCGAAATCGTTGTAACGTTTATGATAAATGTTATTTCAACGTTGTGTAATGAAAATCAAGTTCATTTGGATCGTTTGAAATACGCCTCCAGTCAACCTTATGAAAACGTTAATAATTTAAGAATATTCAACTTACTCTTCTTACTTCCATTAGAATAATCAATATGAAAATACATTATTATGAGATTTGATACTAACGTGGAATCTCAAAGTTCTTTTCAACTTTCCAGTCGACCCCTTCTCATACTATTTTATCATCATACCCCACAGAATACCAAACCACAACAGAATGTTGTATCTACGGTAGCTTATCTGATCCAATGAAGCGGAATGAAATTTTTGCCACACTGAAATTCACATATCCGAGTTTAATTATACAGTGCGCGTCAAAATTATGGAACAAATTCGGTATTTCGCAAGCCATGTATTTTTGACAAAAATCCTGAAATATGTCGATTTTTATTTCAAAATGCCGAATTTTCTATGTATATTCTAAAGAGGTTATGTCACTAGTATTGACGTGGTGACGTAATCGGTAATTTTTTTAAATTGGAATAGATGTCTTGTGATACCTCATCTGAAAGGTCTTTTAATACTGCATTCAAAGATAATAATTAATTAGATTTTTTTTCTACAGTGTGAACAAAAATTAAAATTTTATTTCAATAAAACAATAACTTCATATCTACATAGACCTTCGATTTCAAATAACCCCATAAGAAAAAAGAAAGAATCCAGAGGCGTAAGATCTGGAGATCTTGGGGGCCACTCTAGCGGTCCGCGTCTACCAATCCACTTCCTAGGAAAACAGTCATTCAAAAACTCGCTAGTCAAAAACTCGCGAACATCACGTGCATAGTGCGAGGGTGCACCATCTTGTTGAAATCAAATACTTTCATTTGGCGAGTTAGGATTGTTAGCGTTTGGAAAAATATCTGCAGGTTAGGTATGAGTTCATTTCTTGAAAATTCCAAGTAACGCTCCCCTGCGAGATTTCCTTCAATAAAATACGGGCCAATAATCCTGCCGTTTATTATCCCTGCCCAAACATTGACTTTCTGAGTCAAGAATTTGTTTTATAAAACGTGGATTGCACAGAACTCCACACGGCGATCGGGATCATCATCATTTGGTTGTTGATGTAGCTTTACTTTGTATGGATGGTACATTTCTGCTTTTAGAAAACGTATTATAGAATTTTTATACGAAAAATTTATATCGAAAAAGCGTTTGGTGCTCGATATCAGTTATCTTTAGTTTTGATTGTTATTTGCGATTGGAAATAAGTAAAAATTGAATTTAAAAATTCACATAAATATTTTTATTATTATTACATTATGATTATGAAATTCTTGTATTGTCATCGGTCCGTGATATGTGTGACAAATGTCAGATTATTCGGAAGATTGGAAGTAGGTGAAAATTTACTTTCAAGATATTATTACATTGTGAGTTATTTAGTTACGAGTAAAGATAATAAAAGCGTGTTAAAAAATGCAAAATTTTACTTTTTTAAGCCAAGGCTCTAAACCCTAAGATTGCCCTGGCAGACTAGTGGTTGCGTGCTCTACTATACCAATGGATCCTTTCTAAATATTAATAGTTAGCTATTTCCTAGTCTACAATGGAAACAAAATACAGTCAAAAATTAATGCCGTAATAAGCAAGTTAGTGTCAAATAAATGCCAGTTGAAATATCAACAAACATTCTTCACAAATTCTTAGTAAAAAGGTTCTGAAAGTAAACTATGGCTACTTTAAGTGAAACACAACGCATAGAAATTTTAATTTTTATTGGATGCGGAGATAGAACAAGAACTCAGCAAGAGGTATGCGACTTGTTCAATGCGAAGTATCCAAATAGACCTATCAGTCGTTCAACAGTCAGTAAGATTCAGAAAAAATTTAGAGAAACTGATCATGTCAAATATATTCTGAATACTGGACGTCCGAAAATAGAAGAAAACGTGAAACTTGATGTAGAGAATAATTCTCACAATACTTCACGACAAATTGCAGCAGACCTTGGCATATCTCAAAGTTCTGTATTACGTATTCTAAAAGCAGAAAGGTACCACCCATACAAAGTACAGCTACATCAACAACTCAATGATGATGATCCCGATCGCCGTGTGAAGTACTGTGAAATAATGCAGGATTTGTGTAACCGCAATCCACGTTTTATAAAACAAATTCTGTTTTCCGATGAGGCTACGTTTTGCCTAAATTAAATGGTTCAGTAAATCGTCAGAATTGCAGATATTGGAGTAGGGATAATCCTCACTGGATGATGAACGGGCATATCCAACACCCTCAGAAAGTCAATGTTTGGGCAGGGATAATAAACGACAGGATTATTGGCCCGTATTTTTTCGAAGGAAATCTCACAGGGGAGCGTTACTTGGAATTTTTAAGAAATGAACTCATACCTAACCTTGCCGATATTTTTCCAAACGCTAACAATCCCAACTCACCAAATGAAAGTATTTGGTTTCAACAAGATGGTGCACCCCCGCACTATGCACGTGATGTTCGCGAGTTTTTGAATGAATGTTTTCCTAGGAGGTGGATTGGTAGACGCGGACCGATAGAGTGGCCCCCAAGATCTCCAGATCTTACGCCCCTGATTTTTTTCTTATGGGGTTATTTGGAATCGAAGGTCTATGTAGATAGGTCGCAAAATCTACAAGAGTTGAAAAATCGAATTATGATCGAAATTAACTGAATTACTCCGGAAGTCATTAGCAATGTGCAAGAGGAATGTGTCCGTAGATTTGCTTATTGTCAAGAGACTGGTGGATGGTACTTCGAACATCTTATTTAAGTGTTCCATTTTGTTGGATATAAAGTTATTGTCTTATTGAAATAAAATATAAATTTTTTTGTTCACCCTGTAAAAAAAATCTAATTGATTATTATCATTGAATGTAGTATTGAAAGACCTTTAAGATGAGGTATCACAAGACATCTATTTCAATTTTAAAAATTACCGATTACGTCACCACGTCAATACCAGTGACATAACCTCTTTAGAATATACATGGAAAAATCGGCATTTTGAAATAAAAATCGACCTATTTCAGGATTTTTGTCAAAAATACATGGCTTGGGAAATACGGAATTTGTTCCATAATTTTGACGCGCACTGTATATAATTTTCTACGCTCGATTTGTAAATATTCGGGTATATAATAAAAAACATTACAAAAAATGTAAACAAAAAAAAATATCGAGTTTAAATATTGGGGGATCAGGAAATACTGAATAAATGAGCGTGCGTCAATAATAATTAACAAGCCGCACGATTTTGGATAATAATAATATAAATATATATTGCTGTAGAGTACCATCAGATTTCGAAATAAAAAAACTGATTAAATATGTAATGACATCAAATAGTTACAAACAGTGAACGCATCTCGAGTGTAGAGTATACCGATGCTTCAGACATTGTTTAAATAGAAGTGAGATGGTAAGTATAATAATTAGTAGCCAGAATAAAGCCCGTTTATTATACAAATAGTATAAAAGTACAGACAAGTGTTGAAACGTCTGTTTGACAAGTCAATCAATAATCCCCTCATGTTTTCTATTACCATTGCTACCTTGAAATCATAAACAACTTAAGATATCGCATATACTGAGTCCTAAAATAGTAACTAAATCTATTACATTTTCTCCCCTTTAGGGATAAACTATCCTAACCAATATTCAAAACACTTCATCTCTAAACCTGACTGGTACAATAATATTACGCATAGGTCTTGAAGTAGAACTCATCCTCTCATCTATTATCGGAATATTTCTATCAACAGGTGATTCAGAAACATTTTGAAAATTTTGAATAATTTCGTTATGATTGCTTGCTATATCATATATACTGTCAGTGGAATTTGGAAAAGTAATCGCGGGACTTTTATGACTTTCTCTATTTCCAGTAGAAGTAACATTTTCATCAGAAATCACTCCACTAGAAGAAATATCGGGTTCATTATTTACAATTAATCTTTTAATTTGATCGATATGCCTTCTCCATAACTTCCCGTCTAATAATTTGCATAAATAATTTTTCCTACCCAAAACCTTAACTATAACTGCTTCTACCCAATCTTCTCTGTTAACTACTCTATAGTCTTTCACCATTACTCTCTCTCTCCACTCATAAAGTTTTCACGCTCTTTCCTATGACTGTTTTCTGATTGTTTCGTTACATTATTCTGTACAATTTCATTGGTAGACGGTTTAATCAGATCAAAAAGAGTTCTTAATTTCCTACCCAACATAAGAAATGATGGCGATTCATTAGTCGTACAATGATTGGCATTACGATAATACAATAAATATCTACATAACAAAATATCAGTTGATGTGTTTCTATTCTTTACATCCAGCAGTGCTGCCTTCAAACCACGTTTGAAAGATTTTACAGCATTCTCAGCTGCACCGTTGGTAGCTGGATGGTATGGTGAAGAAGTTGTGTGTTTGATACCATTCTTTGATAAAAATTCTTTAAATTCAACAGATACTAGTTGAGGACCATTATCTGACACAATTTGTACCGGAATGCCCCAACGTGTAAAAGTATCTCTTAACTTAGAAATTGTCTCAACTGTCGTTATTTTATTCATTTTAAAAATTTCAGGCCACTTACTATAAGCGTCTAAAATGATCAAATAATGATGGTTTTTTATTGGTCCTAAGAAATCCACATGAATACGTTGCCAAGGTTTTTGTGGTCTATTCCAAGGAATTGGAATTGATTTATTAGGATCATTAGATGTTCTTAAACATGATTGGCAAGACTTTGCAATACGTTCTATTTCTTCATCAAGTTTGGGCCAATAAAAATATGAACGTGCTACTGACTTCATTTTAGTTATTCCCAAATGACTTGAATGAAGTTCATTCAATAGCTGTCCCTGTAAGTTATACGGAATGATCACCCTATACCCCCACATCAAACAACCTTGCTCACATGTCATTTCACATTTCTTACGAAAATAAGGCAAAATATCCTTAGTATTCATATCATCTGGCCAACCTTTCATTACAAAATCTAAAACTTTGGACAAAATAGGATCTCTTCGAGTCTCTATACTTACCTTTTTGTAATCGACTGGTAAAGCTTCAGATATCACTAAATTCAGATATGTGGAAGTTAAATTATAATCGTCCGAAATATAATTAACATTGAGAGCATGTCGAGATAACATATCGGGTACTTGATTGTCAGATCCTTTTATGAACTGAATCTTATACGAAAAACCACTAAAAAATAAAGCCCACCTTTGTAGTCTACTCGCAGCCATCTACGGAATACCTTTATTTTCACCAAATATCGAAATTAGTGGTCGATGATCACTCAGTATTGTAAATTGATGCCCCATGAGATAATGATATAATTTTTTCACACTCCAATAAATAGCTAAAGCTTCCTTATCCAGAACAGAATAATTCTTTTCTGCAGGCATAAGTGTACGTGAAATGAAAGCTACTGGTCTTAACTCACCACTAGATATCCTGTGAGCTAAACACCCAGCTATACCATCTTGTCAAGCATCAGTAGATAAAACAATCGGTAATTTTGGATCAAAATGAATGAGAATTTTATCAGAAGAAATTTCTTTCTTAATTTCTGAAAAAGCTTCAACACATTCTTTAGTCCAAAAAAATTTCTTATTTTTTTGTAAAAGATTATAAATAGGTTTCATTATTATCGACAATTTTGGAACGAATTTCGAATAATAATTGACAAGCCCAGCAAAACTTTTTACTTGTGTTATATTTTTAGGCTCAGGGGCATTCAAAATTGCTTTCACTTTATCTGAATTTTTCATCAAACCTTCCTTGGTGATTGTATGCCCTAGATAAGTTATTTGATCTTCAAAGAAAGCACATTTTGATAATTTAATTTTCAACCCTGCATCTTTAAGCCTAGAAAAAACTTGCCTTATATTGAATTCATTTAAACAGTTGCTCTAGAGTTCTTTGAAATAAAGCAGGTGCTACACTAATACCGTACGGAACTCTATTTATTCTGAATAACCCTTTATGTGTTGACCAACATAAAATCAGACCAGAATCTTCATCTAATTGCAATTGATTATAGGTGTTACTTAAATCAATTTTTGAAAAACTTTCCCCACCATTCAATTGAGAAAAAATTTCATCTATTTTGGAATTGGATATTTTACATCTACCAAATATTTATTGACAGTAACCTTAAAATCACCTGCCAATTTAAGACTTCCATCATCTTTGAGAACCGGTACTAGTGGTGTTCCCCATTCACTAAACTCAATTTGTGAAATTATACCAGCTTTTTCAAGCCTTTCTAACTCATTTTCCACTTTCTGTTTGAATGCAATCGGAATAGATCGGGGTTTTAGAAAAATTGGTTTGGCATTTTCCTTTAACTGCAAATGAAATTTTTTGAATTTAAAACAACCCAGTTCGTCGTTTAATATTTCAGAAAACTCCTTGATTAAATTATCGACATTATTATTTTGAATATTCAAAATATCTGAGAAGTTAAATGAAAATTAAATTTTTCCAAGAAATCCCTTCCCAGAATATTCTGATTAGCTTTCTCATTTTCAACAATATGAAGAATGAAGTTTTTACATACCTTGTCCTCATATTTCAAGTTGACTTCAATGTAACCCAACGGTTTTATACGAGATCCTGAAAAACTTCTTAGAATGATGCTAGATTCGAATAATCTACATTTCAATAAATATCTATTGTAAATTGTATCAGAAACAACTGATAATCCTGAGCCCGTATCGATCTGAATGCTAACTACATTGTTGTTGATAGAAATATTCAAATATAGAGGTTTGTCATTATGAAAATAGATGTTATTGATTTCTACTGCATCGTGTTCTACCTCAATTACATTCTGATTTGAATTTTTACTCTTGAAACATACCTTACGAAGATGTCCAACACGTTTACAAATATTACAAATATAATTGGTGTATTTACACTTCTGATGCCCTGTATGGAATTGCCCACAGCACTTACATTTCCATTTACCACCTGAAATCTTCGCTTTTTCATTATGACTGTTAGAAGCCTCTTGATCTTGATTTCTACCCCCCTGCTTCTGCTTGACGTTCCAATTCTTCAATACATTCACATTAGTTTCTGCTTGATTCGACGCTTCTTTCGAAAGTGCTATCTCCAGCAATTTCTCTAATTTAACCTCGACTCTTTCTTCACATAATCGATCTCTTATACTGCTCTTCCTCATCATACATACGAATTTGTCACGCAATATATTGCTCAATTGAGGACCAAATTCACAATTTGTTGCTAGACTATGGATTTTTGCGTACCATTTACTGATTGGTTCACCTTCTTCTTGTCTCGCTTCATAGAATTCTATTCTCTCTCGAAAAACACAAGTGACTGGCGAAAAATGAGTCCTCAATAAAGTACAGAGGTCCTCATAAGACTTTTCCTTTGGCAATAGAGGAGTACATAAATCTCTGAGTACCTTATACGTATCTGCTCCAATCAAACTCAGCAATGCAGAATCTCTTCGATCTTTCTTGGAATCGCCTCCAATGAATTGTATATTATTGACCACGAAAAACTGCTCCAATTGTTCTTGGTACAATAACCAGTTATCAGTTTTGGAGTCAAACGACTGAATTGCTCCAATTAATGCCATAACTCGTTCAACCTTCAATCTGCTAAATTCTTTGAATCCTCGTCGCCAATATAATAATTAGTAGCCAGAATAAAGCCCGTTTATTCTACAAATAGTATAAAAGTACAGATAAGAGTTGAAACGTCTGTTTGACAAGTCAATCAATAATCCCCTCATGTTTTCTATTACCATTGCTACCTTGAAATCATAAACAACTTAAGATATCGCATATACTGAGTCCTAAAATAATAACTAAATATATTACAGTAAGTCAAAGTCTTCGTTTTATCGTCGTGACCGCAGACCTCCAACTTATACACAATTCCGAAAATTATACATAAAACGGCAACACTAATGTGAAAATGTTGGTGTGCTAACAGTGATTTAATTTGTTACCAGAAGTTGTCAATCCTGCGCTGCACCCTCTATTGGAAAATACACCAAAATGCACGGCATAAGCGCCCCGACCAATGCTGGTGTTTATCAACAATTTTGGATAAATAGTCGTTAAATCGCTAACAATTTTGTGTGGTTATTCTGTCCACGTAAGGTTAGTCAGGTTAGGTTATGTTGGCTAGTAATTCACGCATTTTCAAATCGGTTTGCCTTCCTCTTGTTTTGGATTTAATCTTACCGCCAGTACAGTGACCAATCACAGAATGTTTATGCCATGCACTTTATTGTCATCTCCGTTTTAGCCTTGATAATCAGTGGACGGGTGTTAAAACGCCGAGGTTACAGTGGATGCGGGTCCGTGCGTTTTTTTACACGTCCGTGCTCGGACGAGCACGCCAAAAAAACCAAACAATTGAAACCTACGCTTGCGGTTACATTGCATTCGAGTTTGCACGTCAGCAAACAAAAGATAAACCCAACACAGAATAATTTTTATTGCGTTACCTTGAATTAACATTATCTATGATTTATATACACGGTGGTCCAAAACCTAACTTCGGACATGAGGCAAAACCAACTTGTGTATTGAAATAATTTTTAAATATTTCTCTCTTTTTACACGCCGCCACAGTAGAGCGGTTGTTGCTTCTTGAAAGTACTTGGTGAACTATTTTAGATGAACCAACATTCCTTTGATCACCTATGCCACTAGTAACTCCTTCTTTGTCAATTATTATGTTATGAAGAATACAAGTACATTTTACGTTCCGCTTTATCCATATGGCATTCAATTACTTTTCTCAAAATTCTCCATTTTGCAGGCAAAATTCCAAAAGCACTATTCGTCGGGCTCGCGATAATCGATAATTGTAAACTTCTTGTTGTTGCTGGAGGCTTTGACCAGAATATGGCCTCATTAAATACTCGTTCAAAGGGTAAGCTTCATCACCTAAGAGTACGAATGGAGCAGTTATGTCAGTACCTGGAATCTTTTTCTTACTTGGAATGTGGAAACTTCCGTTTTGTAAATGGTTTGCCGTAAGCACCAACATCGATATAAAGAAATCTGCAACGAGCATCGGATACTGCTAGAACTACAATAGAATGAAAATGTTTTGGTTGGTTTCCGGGTTTTGCCGTGGTCTTCTTTGGTTTAAATCTCCAAACGTTTCAACTGCAACTGCGGCAGTCATCTTCAGTGGCGTGGTCGAAGTACTCTTCTAGACGTGTCAACTGAAACTGAAGCTCTCGAGTTTGCGATGTTATTTATAGTGATGTTTTTGCGCGCACTGTCTGTAATGGCGGGTTCGCGCGCACTATCCGCGCGATTCGGGTGGCATGGCTTCGTTTTGGCCCCTCTCAATGCTGTGTGCCAGATCTTTGGTAAATATGTTCTCTCTTATTTTCTGTTGAAGTTATCTTGGTGTTTGTGTGTTTCTATGGCTTCCATATACATTCTTGTTGAATAATGATTCGACGCTGCTAGTCTCTCGGTATTTTCGAAAAGGATCTTGTGTTCTCCGTCAGACAATGTATGCTCAGCGACTGCGGACTTCTCGGTTTGTCCCAAACGACAACTCCGCTTGTGCTCGACTAGGCGGGTACCAATGCGTCTTTTCGTTTGACCGATATAGACCTTCCCACAGTTACATGGAATTCGGTAGACTCCCGCTGATTTGAGTGGATCTCTGCTGTCTTTGGCTGATCTTAGATATTCCGATATCTTCTTCGTTGGTTTGAAGACGGTGTTGATTTTCTCCTTCAGAATTTTCCCAATTCTGTTGGTGACACCTTCTATGTATGGCAGATAGACAGTGCCTTGGGGTTGCTCTTCATTGGTGTTCCTTTTCTTCTCCCTTGGGCGCGTAACACGGATGATGTCTTTCTTGTTGTACCCATTGGCTTGTAACACAGTTGTAAGGTGTTTCATTTCCTCGTCGATGTGCCTTGGTTCACATATTCTCAAAGCACTGTTCACTAGTGTGTTGATGACGGTTCGTTTCTGTTTTGGATGATGGTTGGATCCATAGTGTAGATATCGATCTGAGTATGTTTTCTTCCTGTACACCTTATGGCCTAGTTGATTGCCCTCTTTGGTGACTAATACGTCAAGAAATGGGATTTGAAGGTTTTCTTCTAATTCCATGGTGAACTAGATTTTTGGATGAAAACTATTCAAATGGTCAAAAGTTTTGAAGTTCTTCTCTTCCGTAGCTCCAAACAACGAACGTGTCATCTACATACCTCAACCAGTGCTTCGGTCGTTTTTCTGAAGTTCGAATGGCCCTTTCTTCAAATTTCTCCATGTAGAAATTTGCTACTACTGGGCTAAGTGGACTGCCCATGGCGACTCCATCAACTTGTTCATAGAAAGTTTCATTCCACTGAAAATAAGTTGTTGTTAGTGAATGTCGAAATAAGTTGATATCTTGTGGAAAAATCGCCTCTATGTAGCTGAGGGATTCTTCAAGTGGAACATTTGTAAATAAGGATATAATATCGAACCTAACGAGAATGTCGTTTGGCTCCAAGGTGATTTCCTTCAACTGTTCGATAAAATGGGTGGAGTCTCGGACGTAAGTCATAGTCTTCCCCACATGTCTCTGCAGCATGTCCGACAAATGCTTGTCGAGGTTGTAGGTTGGTGATCCTATGGCACTCGATATCGGTCTCAGTGGTACATCCTCCTTGTGAATTTTCGGCAATCCATAGAGCCTTGCTTCTGATCTGCATAGTTTCTTCTTTGTCTCTGTTGGTAATGAAGACCCTTTTATCAGCTGATTGGTTTTCCTCAAGATTTTCTCTGTTGGGTCTTTCTGTAATCTTCTGTACGTTTCTTGACTGACAAGGTTATTGAGTTTGTTTCTGTAGTCCGAGGTGTTTAAGACCACTGTTGCGTTTCCTTTGTCAGCATTGACGCCAGCCGTGAAAGCCTACATTCCTACAGAATGAAAATGTTTATAATTCCAAAACATTGAGCCTGAATCTGGGGGAGCACGAATTCTTATATGCTTTCCGTCGATACATCCAATGCAGTTCGGAAAATTCCATCTTACAAAAAAGTCATTTGCAATTTGCAATTTGCAGTTGTCGAAAATGGCATATGTTCCTGGTAGAATTCATCCCATATTGCTTGGCAAACTTCGTAAATTAATTTTCAAATTGTCGTATGCGACATTCTAAATGAAAATGACAGTGATCGGAATGCCAGTCCTGTCGACAAGTATCTAAAAATAATAGAAATTATTTTACTTGCACGTTATGTATCATTTATAAAGTAAATGTTGAAATAATTTATCTTTTTAGTTGCAGCAAATAGGAATAAATGGAGAACCATGCGAGATAATTTTCGCAAATAACTGACTAAAATGCACGGTCGGTCGGGAGCCGAAGGAGGGACAAAACCTAAATGGATTTATTTTGAAGCTATGTCATTTCTAACCGATACAATGACACGTAGCTCAAGTGGTAATATACCCATGACGGATGCAAATTGTGAGTAACAGGATACAGTTGCTAATCAGTCACAGGACCTTATCCGTAATGAAGAGGCAAACGCAGGTGCAAATGGGGGAGGAAAACGACAGAGATGAACAAGACACAAGAGATGGACAAGAAACAAGAGATGAACAAGAAACAAGAAATGAAGAAGAAAGAGATGAACAAGGCCAAAATTTTCGCACCCCCCAAGGTGAGAAAAGAGCGAATGAGCAAAAAATCGGTTTTCAGTCAAAAAAGAAAAAGGTATCAAATATCTAAGATCGACTTTCAGCTGTAGAAAAACAAAAATTAGACTAACCGACTTCGATGTGTTCAAAACTTAATTAAAAAGATACAACGGACATTGACTATATGTTCTTAATGAGCTTGCTACCTCACATGAAGAGTCTACCCTCTCTGCGAAATCTTTATATGCGACATAAAATTCAACAATTATTTATAATCGAACAAGAAATGCTTCAGTCTTCCAGCAATACAATTGGGCGAAATCCGGTCGAGACTCCGCTACTGTCACCAACAGGAACTTATCCTTCCTCATCTACCAACACATTTACATATTCCTCATATACACCATCACCAGCAACATGTGAAAATACTTTTAGGATGGCAGAAAAAGTCACGCGAACTCCATTCGCAGTACTAAGCCAACCATCAGATGATACAGATGATACCAATATTCAAAGATATTCTCATACATTTGAGTAAACTTTGTATACATCATAAATAAATATGTACCTTAACGTTTTTGTCAGTTTTTCTCTGGGTCCAATGCATTCCCCAAAGTTAGAATATTTTTGAATGCTAGGTTTAATTAATTCTATTCAGGATATAATCGAACGTTTGCCGGTTGCTGTCTCTCTTCATCAACAAGTCTAACATATTCACTGTCTTCTCCTCTTCTTGCATATAACTCATTTACCCAATATTTTCTTTTTTTCATAAGTATAACACATTTCAAAATACTGTTCTCCCCCAGTATCAAAGTAGTGGCATCCATTTTTACACATTCGTATCCGAAACACGCATGTAATATAACCACTTTCAATCCAACAGTCCAACAGTGCGACTACATTCCGTCCCAGCACTGACGAGTAAAAGAAACGCACGAACCCGCATCCACTGTAACCTCGGCCTTATAGTTCTATGGTCGACAGTCAATCGTCATCATCTCCTCCCATCATCGCAAATTCGCGACGCAAACGGCTACCGGCAGGCGGAAACAGGTGTTGACTTCTATTGTTTGGCATTCATTGGCGTAGATTTTTGACTTCAGATACCCCCAAAGGAAAAAATCTAGAGGTGTAAGATCCGGAGATCTTAGTGGCCACTCTGTACTTCCCCTGCGACCTATCCATGGCCCAGGAAAGTTATTATTGAAGAAGTCTCTAGCCATGCGATCGAAATGGAGAGGTGCCCCATCCTCCTGAAATATGATTTCACGATTTTCAAACTCTTCCTGTTCAATACAATTTGCCTTATTCGCGTTTTAATTTCAGTTTCTAAAAGATTTTTGTAAAGAATTCCTGTAAGATTGCCTCTGATGAAAATCGGCCCAACAATGCGATTGCCTAAAATCCCCGCCCAAACATTCACCTTTTCAGGAAACTGGGTATGTCCCTCTCTGAAAACATGCGGATTAGTATCGCTCCAGTATCGTACATTTTGTTTGTTGAATTTTCCATTAAGAAAAAACGTGCATTCGTCTGAGAAACATACACGTTTTAGGAAGCCCCGTTCTCCGTCAATTGTTCTTGTTAACCACTCACAAAATTCAACCCTCCGATCTGGATCATCTTCCGTGAGAGCATGCAGGATTTTCATTTTATAGGGATAAATCTTTTCCTTTTTTATGACTCTTTGGACACTTTTTGAACTAACTCCACAGGATTTAGCAACTGTAGAAGTCGACTGAGTCGGATTGATTACCATTTCAGCAACAATTTCTACCTTTTTTTTCTTCTGAAAGAGGTGGTCTTCCTGATCTTGGAGCATATTTCAGCGTACCAGTTGCTTGGAGCTTATTTAAAAGTTTGCGCAAATATATCCTCGAAATAGGATTCTCGGGAAATCTATCATCAAACATACGGACTGCTAGATGATAATTTCTTCCAGCTTCTCCAAATATCAAAACTGCTTCAAGTTTATCGTCCAACCTACGAGCCATGATCACACTTTTCAAAGAATGATTGAGGCGATCAACGGACTATTTGTCAGTTACAGTTTATTTGACAGTAAACAAGACGTTACCACGACGATTTTCTCCAATGCAAACTTGATTGAAAGCAACATTGGGTTTTGGAATGAAGAAAATTTCACCTTTCAAACGTTAATATTTCGAAAAGAATTGAATTTAGGGGTAAAGTGTATTAGAGGAAACTGTTGAGAATTATGTTCAAATTTCGAAAATGGAATAACATTTGGGGTGTTCTATTTTTAAAAAAATATTGAAGATGGCGCTCAGCCGCCATTTTAAAACTTTTGGCTTTAATTTTTTCATGAAGAAGTAGGTTTTTATCTCCCATTGAAGCCCTCCAAGTTTCGTTGCGATATACCATGTGGTTCAAAAATTAGTAGGGAGGTAACGGATTTTAGACGGGCACTGTATATTTCATAATAAGGCATATAGGGTAAATCCGGGATAGATGGACCACCGGTATAGACGGACCAGTCGATTATTTGGCTAGTCTGCTACAACAGCGCTGCAGTCGGTGTCTGAAAAAGTATTTCTTGAGTAGACGCACCCATGATTAGTTTTGCTCGTGATTTTCATGTGTATTTTGGAAGAAAACTTCGTTAATTCTTTTTGGTGAGTTGAAAAATATTTTACACTAGATTTCTTTGTTATGTGGCTAAGTTAGTTTAAATGATTTCGATGAGAGATCACTGCTATAACTTGAGTGAATACTTGGGTACTATTATACATTGGTGATTTGAATATCGACCTACTAGAAAACAATGAGTATAATACAGACTATAACAACACACTTAACGCATTCGGTTTCATTTCTACGATTAATAATCCAACAAGAATACAGGATGGACATAGTTCATGCATCGACCACATAATTCTAAAATCCAAATTCAATGTACTTGATCAAATATTACCCCTAGTATGGCAAACCGACATCACAGATCATTTCTCAACAATACTACAAGTAGTACTGGAAAAGACCAAATGCCCCAAGGAACGAAAAATTGTGAAATACATAGATGAAACAAAACTTAAAAAAACAATCAGACAGAAATCTTGGGATTTCTTATATTTAAATCCAGATCCTAACTATGCAACAAATACTTTCATTGAAACACTTCAGATATATATAGACGACTGTACATATACAAAGACATTTAGAAGGAAAAATACGAAGATCGCCCCTGGGATGACAAATGCTTTACTTAACTCAACTACCACAAAAAACAAAATGGCTCAACTTTTGAGAAGAAACCCAAATGATAACGAACTAAAACTTCGATATAAAAAATATAGAAACAACTTGTCGACTCTAATTGAAAAAACTAAATTCGAATACTATAAAAACAAAATCGAACACAAAAGCTTTATGGAATGTAGTTCAGGAAGTAAGTAACACTAAAAAATCGAAGATCTCTATTGATAATATTGAAAATGAACTAGGAGAATTATTAAGAAATCCTATGGACATCGTAAACGAATTCAATACATCATTCAATAACACCGGGAAAAAACTTGCTCAAAATATAAACCCAGATCCTAACTACAAAATCAATAGATCCTCCCTTCCAAACTCAATTACACTCTTGCCCACAAACACACTTGAAGTAGAAAGCCTTATTCATGAGTTGAAAAACCACAAAGCCGTGGGATCAGATGAAATAAAATCGGAAACACTCAAAGTTATCGCGCCATTTATAGCCATACATCTTCAACATATGCATAGAAACTGGTATCTGGCCTAGAGCATTAAAACATTCAATTATCATTCCAATATACAAAAAAGGTAACAAAAAACTGACAGAAAACTATAGACCTATTTCATTAATCACCCACTTATCGAAAATATTTGTGAAGCTTCTAAAAAACAGACTACAAAATTTTATAAATAAATATAACATACTTTCCGAAAAACAATATGATTTCCGAGAAAAAACGTCTACTCAAGATGCTATTCTGACCCTCACTGAAAAAATGTATAACTCGTTAAACAACAACAAACCTATGTCTATGTGTTTTCATTGATTTATCGAAAGCATTCGATACTGTTAGCCACGAGTTACTCTTTCAGTCGCTGGAGGACATCGGTATCAGAAGTACTTGCTTAGATTTATTCAAAAGTTATATAACGAATAGGTATCAGACAGTCCGAATAAATAATGTCGACAGTAAATCGTTAGTCGTACAATGTGGAGTGCCTCAAGGTACGGTCCTCGGACCCTTACTTTTCAACATCTACCTGAATGGATTATTCTCTGTAAAAAGCAGGGGCAACATTATCGGCTTCGCAGACGATACCGCAATTTTTTACGAAGCAGATACCTGGACAGAAGTGAAGGAAATAGTAGAAACAGACTTTATTATCATTAAAAAATGGCTTGAAAGCAGATTACTAACTATAAACTTTCAAAAAACCAACTTCCTACCCTTCAGTTGTAATAAAACAAATCTTCCTCACTTTACTCAGCTCAATATCCTCGATGGTAAAAACAATCTTACAATTACAGCCGAAAGTAACGTAAAGTATTTAGGAGTCGTAATAGACAGGCACATGAAATGGGACATACACATCAACTACGTAACCAAAAAACTGCAATGTATCCTTTATAAATTCAGATACTTGAAAAAAATCCTTCCTGTTCATCAATTACTCACACTATATCATGCACTAGTTGAAAGTCACTTTCGATACGGTTTATTAGCATGGGGAGGTGCACTAAAATCCCACATCCGACCCCTTGAAGTTGTACAACGACGATTCCTGAAAATTATTCTCAGTAAATCTCAAGATATCCAAGTGATCTACTTTTTCAAGAATCGGAGGTACTCGACCTTGAACAACTCTACAACTACAATGTCAACATAAAGTACTATATAACAAAACACTCGTCAAACTTACCAACACATACCTATAACACTAGACAAAGACATAACAACATAATACCGCAAATAACAAAATCACTGCTGAAAACTAGTTTTTCTAACAACGCTCCAAAAATGTTCAATTCTTTACCTGAAACAATCCGCAATATATCCAACTCATTCCAATTCAAGAAACAGCTGAAAATGTTCATGAAGAGATCTAATATACGAGTCTTTTGAAAATGATTATTTCAATCAATATTGACCAAGAAACCTCCTCGTTATATTTCGCATACATTTTTTATCTCTATCCCTTTTCCGTGTGTGTTAAATATGAACACGCCTCAAGGAATATTGTTGTTTTATTACAATTTTACTTTATATATATATATATATATATATATATATATATATATATATATATATATATATATATATATATATATTTTATCTTTACACTTTTACATCCGAATTGTTGTTATAACCGATAACCATTCCAATATATTTGTAGTATTATGTGCCTTAAATAGTAAATAAATATTATTTTTTATAACATTTAATTTTATGATAATAC
Source organism: Chrysolina oricalcia (assembly GCA_944452925.2). Taxonomy (NCBI): domain Eukaryota; kingdom Metazoa; phylum Arthropoda; class Insecta; order Coleoptera; family Chrysomelidae; genus Chrysolina; species Chrysolina oricalcia. Next base: position 44,746,217 of record OX101823.2, on the reverse strand, counting down.
CTATTGTAGTTCATTAATATTATTTGGAGTTTATAACATTATGGCATCCGTTTGACTCCAATAGTTTTTACTGTATTTAGGCCTAATTTTAATTTAAAATTCCTTTTTCTTATTTATACATATAATCTATAGTGTTTTTATTTATATTGAATTCTAATATTTATAATTTATTTTATTGCATATGACTCCATTATGTATAATTCAATTGTATTTTTGCGAAACAAGTGTAATAACACTTATCGCCAACCAACTTTATTCACTTCATATAGTGTTCTTGTAAGACAGTCGTGTTTTTTTTTGAATAAAGTTATATTATTATCATTATTATTTTAACCTAAAATATCGTGCCGGTAGCATTGCTTGTCTGAACGGAGAGCTGGTCCATCTATCCCATGTATTTGGGATAGATGGCCCAGTAAAATTTGGGATAGTTGGCCCACTTAAAAAACCTGGGATAGTCGGACCATTTTTCCTATTAGGGCTCAACTTTCTATAAAAATCAAATAATACTTTTACAAAAATTATTTTATATACGAAGGTATAGTCTGATAAGTTGGGATTTTTTTTACAGAAAAATGCCTACTTTTTATAAAACAAAAGGCGCGTCTGGGAGAGGAGAATGGTCCGAGGAGAGTTTAAAAAATGCAGTCAAAGCTGTTGAGAATAAGGAAATGGGAATTAATGCTGCGGCAAAGGCGTTTGGCATACCGAAAACCACTTTAAAACGGCGCCTTAAGTCAAAGAGGTTCAATAAAGGTTCCATGGGGAAGAACCCATTGTTAGGATTTGAGAACGAAAAAAAAATCGTTGGACACATTAAAAAATTACAGTCAAAGGGGTTTACTCCAAGTAGAGATTCTGTACGTTCCATGGCTTATTATTTAGCAGAGAGCCTGCAATGGAAACATAATTTCAAACATGAAACCAAACAAGCAGGCTACGACTGGCTTTCTTCTTTTCTGGTACGCAATCCTGAACTCTCCATTCGGCAATCTGAAGGGGTATCTATTGCAAGAGCGAAGGGCCTGAATAAAATAGCTGTCGAAGAGTACTTTGCCCTTTTAAAGAATGTTTTGGGAGGAAATGGTCTCATAGATAAACCTGGAAACATTTTCAACATGGATGAAACAGGTTTACAATTGAACAACAAACCTGGAAAAGTAGTTGCCTTAAAAGGTTCTAAAAATGTAACTTCTGTTACTTCGGGAGAAAAGGGTGAGACTATATCAATATTGACATGTGTGAATGGAGAGGGTACATTTTTGCCACCTTTTTGCATAATGAAAGGGAAGAATCTGAAGCAGGAGTTTTGTGACGGTTTGCCACCTGGTGCTGAAGTAAAAATGTCCCCAAAGTCCGGCTACGTAAATACCGATTTATTTTTTGATTGGATAAAAATACATTTCACTCCAAGAAAACCAGCTGGAAAGGTACTCCTCCTTCTAGATGGACACATATCGCATACTAGCTGTGTTGAAATGCTGGAGTTCGCAGAGAAGAATTATATAATTTTGATGAGTATTCCTCCTCACACCAGCCATTGGCTCCAGCCATTAGATCGTGCTTTCTTTAAGTCTTTAAAAATGAATTATTATTCTGCTTGATCCTCTTACATGACCAATAATCCCTCAAGGAAGATAACCAGGCTGCAGTTTGGTACCCTTTTGAGCTTAGCTTGGGGGAAGTCAGCAAACGTAGACAATGGAATTAGTGGTTTTAGAACCTGTGGAATCATTCCTTTCAAACCCGATGCGATACCAGATTATCCATTTCTGTCAGAATCCACAGATTCCAGGCCGCTAGACAGATCTCTTGTTCCTCAGGATGGGATGACCAGTATCGCTGTTACTGGTTCCAGTAGCTCAAGGAATGATGTCCCTGTTGCAAGTCCTAATAGTTCAAGAAATGATGTGGCTATTGCTGGTCCTAGTAGATCAAAAAAGGATGTCGCTGTTGCTGGTCCCAGTAGTTCAAAAAATAATGTCGCTAATGCTGGTCCTAGTAGTTCGAAAAATGATGTCATTGTTGCTGGTTCCAGTAGTTCAAGAAATGATGTCGCCGCTGCTGGTTCTAGTAGCTCAAGAAACGATAGTGATACTGGTACTGAACAAAACGAGAATATATCTGAAGATGTAACCCCCTCGAAGTTACTGGACAAAATACATCCAGTGCCGTGTGTCGATAACGTTCAGACTCTAAAAAGAAAGTTTCAAACTATATCAGTAGTTTTAAGTTCTCCGGAAAACATAATTGCTCTTAAAAAGAAAAAAGATGAAAAAGAGATAAATATTAAAATAAAAGAAAAAAAGAAGAAAGAAAGAGAAGAAAAGAAGAAAGACATGGAGGAGAAGAAAAAAGACAGAGAGGAAAAGAAAAAAGAGATTAGAGGGACAAAGTGAGAATGAGAAGCAAACAACGAATAATAAAAGGAAGAGAAGGCAAAAAATGAAAGATCTAACGTCATCCTCAGAATCTGAAGATATTGATATTGATTCAATTTGCAACGACAATCTTTTTGAAAGTGACTGGGATGAAGACTATTGTGTATGGTGTAATGAGAACTATAGTACAACAACACGAGATGAAGATTGGATTAAGTGTGTGTCATGCTCTCGCTGGACACATGAAGGCTGCACAAGATTCGAAAATAAATGCGAAAACTGTGGGACGCGAGATTCCTAATGACGATGAGTTCAGAATGATTAAATGTTCAGAACCATGTGAAATTGAATCAGGCTACCTATATTTTCTACGTATACCTATCGGTTATTCTTTTTCAAATAGTTTATAACTCTAAATATTACGTTTCAAGCAGTTTATAACTTTATACTTGAAAATAAACATTGTTTATACCTTTGATACCTATATTTTTTGTGTTACACCCCTGAGTTGGTAACGTTTATCAGAGGTCCATCAATCCCTAGGAGGTGGTCCATCTAACCCAAGTACTCCTGGGATAGATGGACCACCGAGTAAAAAAATAAATAATCATAACTTCAAGTCTAATCAGTGTAACAGCTGAAGAGATGCATACAATTATTCAAGAACATATATATATATATATATATAAATATTATAAAAATATATACCAAATCCTAAACATTGCAAAGTTTTGGAAAAAACGAGTTCGAAAAAACATGGTCCAACTATCCCGGACTTACCCTACCAGTTGAAATTGAAACAAGGCCGAAGGAATCTCTTGTGTGCTCTTTTGAGTAAACAATAAAGGACCCCTATTATTCTCATTTTTAACAAGTTGCTGGATTGACATGCATGTGCATGACTTGTATTGTTTGCCCACGAAGAAACCAGCTATATATAATGCAAAAGGGGTGTTCTAAAACGAATACAATGTTATCACTTCCATTTGAAGAACTTATATCAGTCACCTGAGGATGAAAATATCAAAATGTCAACCAAACATGAAATCATCGAAACCAATTATTCTCCTGGTTAACATTTCGACTAACATTGAACTGATGATTTTTTCAAAATATCTGTAGTGGAACTTTAGTTTCATTCAAACATTAATGAATAAACGTAGAAGGCACTGTATATCGATATCTTGAAAAGACACTCGCCCTATCAATGATGCTCAGACTGCATCTAACAAACATCAGCCTTCAACAAATTTTCTGTTGACAATATTTTTGAGTTTTCTATAATTCTTCAATCGAAATTTTTATAAAAAATCTATTAGATATGAAGGTGAAGAAATTTTCTGTTTGCGTCTGATTTTTTTCTTCATATCTTGAGAGGCTGTTAAGTTCACCTTCCCATCCAAAGAGATAGATGAATTTCGCATTTGTACATTAATGAAAGAATGGCTGAAATTCGCATCAGCCAGGCTGAAGAAAGCAACACTACATAATAAAGGACAGGAAAATGCTTAGTTTATTTTTACGTATGTTGTATATTTATTTTTTTGTTTTTTAATAGATTTTGTTTCATAATAATCTGAAATGTTCACTTATTTGAACTTTTGATTCAATTATATTTCATCAGGATTTATGAAAATTCCAATATGGAATCATTAGTTACGTGTTGTTTCCGTTTGTGAATAGTAATAGACCGGAGGTTAGAGCAAATGCATTTTCTTCTTTTCAAAACATCACTTCATCAAAATATGCATATAGGTTTCAGATTATGCTCCAGATATACTAAATGAATACATTGGAAGACAACGTTTATTAATTGAGGATGTAAGTGGTGAAAAAAACATTATTTATACGTTATGGATTGAACATATAAACGTGTATGGTAGTATAATATACGCACACTTTATATCAAAGTGCAGATTGCGCCCAAGATATATTATAATAATGACAGATGACAGACAACGTTTATCAAATATATTTCATGGTGAAAATAAACGCTATTAATACGTTAATGATTGAACCTGTATGGTAGTATAATATATGTACCGTAGAATGGGGATACTTTGAATCTTGGGTAGACTTTTATCGATACATCTTTGAAATTTTAAATATTCCTAGCCACGCTATTTATGCAACCATCAATACAGTTCCATTGTGTTTCATTTGAGACCAGCTGCCATTACTCTGCTTGACGAAGCAGTTTCGTCAGTGGCTGTGCTGAATTGCTCATTTTTATGTTGACGCCTGTTTTGACTGAGGAATAAGGATTGCAAAACTTTGTGCCTACACCAGTAAGTTGTATTTTTCATATTTTTTCTGCTTTACTACTATATTAGGCATATATTTGGGGATGCATAGAAATAATGTGTTGAATAATTTTTCCGTAACCTAACTTTTGGTAGAGGTTGTTATTTCAAGGGTTATCTTTGATCGGTATCTGGGGTTACATTGATCACTTGATCAATGTTGCCCCTTCGGTTGAATTACTTAAAATGATTAGATAAATATGCTAAGCAATTTTGTTTTATTTTCAGAAAAATGCCTCGCAAACACAAACGTTTGCTTGGATCTAGATCCTACCGAAATTACTCCAAGGAAAAGTTGGAAGAAGCACTAGGAAAGGTGGTTGATGGTACACTCTCCATTCGCGAGGCGACAAGACAATTTAATATTCCATTTGAAACCTTGTATAACCGATTTAAAGGAATCCATGGTAATAATCCGGGTCGTCCAACAATTTTCACCCATGACGAGGAGTTGGCCATTCTAAAATCGGCTGCCACATGCGCGGATTGGGGATTCCCCTTATCGCTTATGGATTTGAGAATGATGTCCAAATATTATTTAGATAGAAAAGGAAGAACGGTGCATTTATTCAAGAATAACCTTCCTGGAATAGACTGGACATACAGTCTTCTTCAGCGGCATAAAAAATCTTACGGACAACGCATATCTACAAACATTAAAAGAGCTAGAGCATCAGTGTCAAGGGAAACTTTGGAAGAATTTTACGACAACTTGGAGAACACACTAAGAGGTTTACCAAGCAGCAATATATTTAATTATGACGAATCTAATTTGTCCGATGATCCCGGCAAGAGGCGCGGGATTCATAGACGGGGCGTGAAATACCCGGAAAAGGTAATGAATCACTCGAAAAGCTACACCACAATTATGGTATGTGGTGCAGCAGATGGTACATTATTGCCGCCCTATGTGATTTATAACAGTGTCCACCTGTATGACTCTTGGAGAGAAAATGGTCCAAGAGGACCTCCATGTTGTGACAAGCCGTGTTGTAGCTTGAGCACAAGATATAATCGCACCATAAGTGGTTGGATGGATGGTGTGACCTTTCGAGATTGGTTTACCACTTTATTTTTGCCACATGCAAAACGTTTAAAAGGGAGAAAAGCTCTGATTGGGGATAATTTGTCATCTCTCTTGGATGATGGTGTCTTAAATATGTGTGTTGAAAACGATATTGATTTTATTTGCTTGGTTCCAAATTCAACCCATATTTGCCAGCCCTTAGACGTTGGGTTCTTTAGATCAATGAAAGGGGCATAGCGTGAAACACTAACAGATTTTAAATTGCAAAAGATATGTTTTAATCTCTTCTGAAGAAAAGCCTGAATAAAATGGACACCGTAACCGCGCGAGTTGTCAAACCAAACGAAAACAACCAGATACAATTTGAAACCAGCAAGTTACAATCTTCAATCAAACGAAACTTGATCAATTCTTTCCGGACTACTGGTATTCATCCTGCAGAGGGAGCAGGTGTTCAAGAAGTTGCCACCAGAACAAGTTGCTGACCCTACCGCTATTGTCGAAAATGCACTGACAGCATTTTTGAAAGAGCAAAGATTCGGAGACGCAGTCCCTTCACAGAGAAAAAAAACGACTAGAGGTTCAACCTGGATGTAGTATATCCACGGCAGCATATGGACAAGAATCTGACGATGACGAAGATGGGGAGCTTGGAATCGAAGACCGTCCTGCTTCTGTCTCTTCAATTTGCGATGTTGAAGAAGAGGAAGCTAATTCAGAAGATTTCGAAGTTGGCCAATATATTTTGGGCACGTTTTACTCCCAACGAGGGAAAAAACATATAAATATGTTTGTAAGATCCTGGAAGTGGACTCAAACATTCTTGTTGTGGGATTAAAATCAGTAAGAAACAGTAAAAGACTACTTCGACTTGTTCCTGATGACACCTCCGAGCTCAAAGCAAGTGATATTATTAAGATTTTACCAAATCCCTCTTTGGAGAAAAATGATAATAATACCTTTTATAAATTTGAAATTGATATTGAAGTTTTAGAAATGTAGCATATTATGTGAATTTTCATTTCCTTTTGTGTATATTATTTCTGTTCCTTTTATAATGAATAAAGATTAGTTGGTAGAAAGGTTTTTAGTGTGATCAAACTTACCTCAAATTGCATTTCTGCCCTTAGAGAAATGGGACAATTTTTTTTTCAACCTTTCTAGTGGGGTTACTTTAATTTTCCGTTGAAAACGCTAGGGCGATCAAAGTAACCCCAATCTCAGGTAGAACTTTGATCATCAACTCTTAATTTTATTTCTCGAGTGTTTTTGAATTGTTTGCTTCTGTAATAGAATATTGAGACGCCTCTGGTCGTGGGACCAAATCCATTTCAATAAGAAAGTTGCATCCCACATGTTCCTCTGGGCGATAATACCAAACTTTAGTTACAGAAATGATGGAACTCAAAATTTATGAGGGGCATATTACAAACAATAGATTTTTCGTGAGAATCAGAAAATCCATTCAACTTTGAAGATATTGTAAAATCTGGTAATTTCAGCCTGAATAGCCCAGGGTCGATTGTTTACCATCTGGGTACAACTCGTTTGATGCTATCGACATTCCAGGAACGAACGGTCGTAAATATCTTTCTGGCCTTTTAATCAATTAATTTTTGTCACTCGCTCTACAATAACATAACCCTTTCTGCTTCACCCTTTACGGAAACACACTTAGAACTTTAACAATTTATGTCTTTTCATCAGCCGACTGCCTCCTAGACTTTACATATTTTCGCTACTTTTATTAAATGGAGACTGACCCTTTGTGAGTTTCCATGAAACTCTCCTAAGAGTCTCTATTTCTCAGAAAGGTCTTACAATATTAATCAAAATATTACCACATTTTCGCTGATTGCAAGAAAAATATTATTTTGTACTACCATCACTAAAACAATGGCATTTAGAGCAAGGCTAGGTATTTACATACCTTACTGCTTGACTTCAAGTGTTAAAAACGAAACTGACATACTAGGTTTTCTCCTATTAATGTGCACTGTCATGATGACATGAAAAAAAAAAACACTCAAACAAAGTGCAAATTTGTTGGTGTCATATGAAGTCATAAAAACAATTTTTTTTAACGTAAACTACTAATCTATTTGAACCTGGTAAGGTAACGCTCTATGGCACCAGAGATATATTTACATAAGGTCGTTTACACCTTCCACAAGTATGTTCATAAACTTAACCTGCCTTAACTACGGAGGTATTACCAGATATCGTAATTACTTGATCCTACTGTCCAGAGTGAACAATGGAACGAAATTTAAAACGAAAAGCTTTCGTCCTTAGCAAAATCGATCAATGAAAGCATATTTTCTACTAATAGTACTTCGACACTATTCAAACAATATCTTTAATAGTCGTGTGTTTTCACAAAATCGAGGTTTACAGATAAAGCGTTTATTGTACCTGAAATAAAATTATAATTTATGCGCTGGTGTGGATTTCCCCAAATTCACACTTCATTTTTTTTTTACCTGTCATCGTTACTGTGAACTTCTGTTTTTATTATCTACTATCCAAAATTGACTTTTCTCGAAATAAAACACTGATTCTAATTTTGTATTTGTTCTAGACAAATTTCACTAACATTTTTATAAAAACGGTACTTTTCTGATAATGGTGGATGAACTAACTTTCCAATAGAACTAACCCTTTATTCCAAAACAAAGCATATAATTACACATTACAACTGTATCTTATCTCAGCAAAATTCAATCAAATCCTATAGTCTTTTAGTATTATTTTAAAATTGATTGATGGTGGAAAACTTTTATTAAATCAACTCACAAGGTATACTGAAGGTGAACACTTTGATAGAAAATGTACTGCAAAAATGATTAAAATAAATTTGAAATTTACGATGAATTCTTTTCAACATCGACTCGACATGTACAGTAAAAATTTTCAAAAGTAACTCTGAATTTCTTTAATCTACTCTCTTAAATTTCTGAATTATTAATACGTAATTTACCACCAATGTCATTGTTTAGCTTCGTATTTTCGAGAAAGTTCATCTATCCATGGCTACATTTCATTAAATAATTGGTTTTTCTTCTTAAGTTTATCAAACAAACTTTAATTTATATGGCAATTTTGGATGTAACACTTTTATTAACGACCTGTCCATTTAACGGTCGGAGTTGAATGTCATTTCCTACACACAGTACTGAGAAAATCTCCAGGTAAGCGAAATTCTGTTCAGTTTTACTATTTATATCTTTTTTAAATTATTTTTGACAACTATATACATCCGTGTATATTTCCCCTTATGATATCATTCACAAATTCAAAATATTATTTTCTTACTCCACGAGCTGACACCATTTTTGTACTAGCTATTCTTCATGAGGCAGGATGAACATTTATTCAATTAAATATCAGACAGAAGGTCTCTCTCGTACTACTACTTTGGCTATTGCCGCGGCGTGTACTCTCTTAATTGAATATTAGCTTTTAAAACGCCACTTCGTTACTAATACTTTGACTAGGTGGATTGAACATGGATTCATTTAATTTACTATCAATTTTTAATGCCCTCCCCCAAATAGGTAGTCCTACGACGGTTGGCCATTGGCGTAGGTTCTAGTTAGATCAATGATAGTCGAAACTCCCAGTTTTGCTTACGACCGAATAATCAATTCAATATTCCAAAATCATAGTAATTAAGTTAATATACTAAAAACAGAATGGTCACTTTAATATTCCAAAACCAGACTGATCACTTTAATATACCAAAAACAGAATAGCAGTTGCCTTTTCGTAGGAGATGAACTCAGCCAAATAAACTCATATGTGCACCAGATACAATAAATAGAATTACTTACCGGATTATCTCAATCTCGTTGCCTTCACGTCTCGTTCTGGGGACCACGCACGCTGTTCGCCGGGAACACTCTCGTAAGATCGCTCGTATGGTTTTGCTTTTAGTCAGAGGGACTGAACCAATATTTACCCTCAAAATCCCCGAAACCCCAAGTTATTAAGAAAACGAGATAGAAGTGTGGTTTCTTTCAATTTATTGGCAGAGAAAAAAATCAGTTATAAAAAATAGAAATGCTCAGTTGAATAAAATATGAAGAAAAATCAGTTAAATACAGTATAAGAAAAATCAGTAAAATAAAATATCAAACAAATCTATTGAATAAAATATGAGACGAAATCTAGAGCAATTTACGTGAAAAAGAGAAATAATGAATTTAAGAAAATGAAAGTTAATTAAGACAGAAAACAGTGTCTGATGGACTGAAATACATGTAATCTTTGATACCTAAAATCACCTTTAGCTTTACCAATAGCGATACGCGACACCGATAATTCACTGATTCTACTAACAAGAGAAATACTTTGTATGACTAAGGTACTGAAAAATGAGTTTACTGGGGAACAGAAAACGACAAACTGATCTTATTTCAAATTCAAAATACCAAGTTGATTTTGTCCCCACTGTTGTCTTTTATTTATTTATGACGTTCCCAGCTATTGGTTTGGAGTCGCCTGGATTGAGAGATATTCGCCATTTTTGGTCGGGGTGAAACTCAGTTTCAGCTTGGCTCCTCCCCTTACTTAAAGTCTGTCCCGGAATATGGCGCACTCTGGTGCAGAGATTTGAACTATGTCTCGCGCTATTTTGGAAAAGCTATCGGTGAAATTGTACAATGCTCTAAACAAAAATGTTCTGATTTTTCCCTTGGCATGACTTTTGGTAGGGATTGCTACCTTACACATATTACAAAAAGATCCTTGCGGCAATTTAACTTTTTGAAGAGAAACAATCCAAAAACTCTTCGCCTTTAAACGGAAGTCTTTTCAGTCGTGCCTTCGCCATTCTAATAACTATTATTTACATATTACATAATTTAACATATCGATTTCGTTCCGTGGTTTAGTGTATTCGGTTACCAGTTTTCTGAGAATCGGAATTTCGACTAGCTTTAATGGCGCAATGGCCTGACCCCTCATAAAACCATTTTTTGTGGATTCTTCATCTTACAAACAGATGTTTAGTTTTGACAAGCTGGCTTCTTTACTGATACGAACAGACCAGGGGCGGCGTACTTTGAATTTTTATTACACTTCCATTTTTTCAAATTCGTTAGTAAAATAAAAACCGATATTGCAGTTTTTTTTTGCAAATTTTAATGCTGAAGGCGCAAAAGTTATTTCACTTTTAACTAAAAAATTTATCAATGTATCCCCATTCTACGGTACACGTTCTAAATCAACGTTGAAGTGGGCTAAAGAGATATTATAATATTAGGGTGAAAGGCAACTTTTATCAAGGGTAAACGCAATGGTGGAAATATACATTATTCATGCGTTATTGATTGAACATATATTATAAACTTGTATGGTGGTATAATACAGGGGTCACCATTTAAAACGAAACAGACGAAATATGTGATTCCACGTTCATTTACAAAAAAATCGCTTGTACATGTAATCACAATTGTCAATGGGGAGGTTTTTTGTTACCATTTTCAACACTGCAACTTCAACCCTCTAGGGAGGGTGGAACCAACCCTCACTATTTCAAATGGAACAAGGGGTCGAGTGATTTTAAAAGGGCATTTAATTCCCTTTCAAATGACATCTTATTCGTGAATTTCGGTGAGATAGTTTTTAAAATAATGATTAAAATTAGTTTAAATGTGCTTTCTAATATACTGCTAATCCTTCTCCGGCGGAACTCTCTCAACCAAAAAAGAGGTCTAGCGCCGCCACTGCATCGAAAGCAAATAGATATTTTTGTATCTAGAATGCGAAATGATACTTTTGCGTTTGAGAATGGAAGTTATTTTGCCGAACTTCAGCGAGGCAAAATAGCCTCGAGAAAGCAAAAGTATTTCGCATTCGAGATGCAAACAATATTGTTACGAAAAATGTCATAAAACTGATATGAGAATGAAATATTAATAAATAAGTAGGTATCTATCATTGTTAATTGACATTTAGTGACATTTCATGTTTGAAACAAAACGAACGATCTGCTAGGTGATATTGTTTGCAAGACTATCGTAACGGTAGCAACAACCAAGAGTATTTGTTATCTTTGACTATTTTCAGTCTTGACTTTGTGTAGGGGATACCGGGGTATTGTGGGGTAGCGGGGCATAGTGGGGTAGCGCCATTAGAGCTACTAAAGATGACCGCAGGATTGCGAGCTAGTGACACGGCTAATAGTTTGTAGTTGCTAGTCGACCTGCGTGTAAGCTACTCGTTCTGGAACGCCGGGAGCTTTTGTTCAGAAACCTTTAAAAAAAATCGCAATTTTCTTAACTATTTAGTAAATATTCGAATTAACATCAAGTGCTTAGTATTTGTGCCACAATTTAGATGAACTTTCCTACGGATTGAGGTGTGTTTTAGGATTGTTTTCATATATTTAACACGACCGACAACGACATAAGGTAAGAGTCACAGCCATATTTGTTTAGTTACGTCATGTGAGGCAAAGCGGGGTAGTCGACAGGGGCAAAGTGGGGAACGTTTATTTTGTACCCCACAATGCCCCATATTCATTGTATAGTTTTTTTGTTTATGGACATACTTTCTTCAATTACAGAGCGATGGTTCGGACGTATAAGAGAAAAACAGAATAGCATTCTTGGTCTCTAGAAGCAATGAAGAAAGCCGTCCTTTGCTATGTTTCAGGAAAAATGGGATTCAAAAAAGCAGCGCAACAACACAATGTGCCATAAACTACACTTGAACGGTATGTTGTGAAGTACAGGGGCAATCCCGATGAAACAATCATAACAAAGAAATTAGGCCATTACGTAACTGTATTTATCGATGAGCAAGAGACTGAATTAGTAGAATATATAAAATTAATGGAGGCTCGTTTTTACGGCCTGACGTCAATGGAACTTCGAACACTAGCTTTCGAGTTAGCAGAAAAAAGAAAATTGACCACAGTTTCAACAGAACACATAAAATGGCAGGGGCAGACTGGCTGAGGGGTTTTCTTAAACGACATCCGGATATAACTTATAAAAAGCCGGAAGCAACGTCAGCGGCTAGGGCCATGGGGTTTAACAGAGTTGCAGTTGATAAATTTTTTAGTCTACTTGAAAAAGCCGTTGATAAGTATAAAATTACGCCTCAGCGCACTTACAACGTTGACGAAACCGGCGTATCGACGGTTCCCAAAAGTCATTAAAAAATTATAGCACTAACTGGTAAACGCCAGGTCGAAACTCTAACATCTGCCGAAAGAGGCAAATTGATGACGACGATTGTCTGCTTCAGTGCTGCTGGAAGTTATATGCCTCCTATGTTTATATTTCCGCGAAAACGAATGAAGCTTGACTTACTACATGGCGCACCGGTTGGTTCTTGGGGAGAATGTCATGAATCTGGTTGGATACATGGTGATTTATTCATTTTGTGGTTAAAAAGATTCATAAAATGGGCGCATGCAACCAAAGAAGATCCGGTACTTTTGTTGCTTGATGGGCACTCTACTCATGTTAAAAGTATTGAAGTTATTGATTTGGCTCGCGACAATGGTGTGGTCATGCTATGTTTTCCACCACACTGTGCACACCGCCTTCAGCCCCTAGATGTTGGTTTCATGAAGCCCCTCAGCACCTACTACAGCAATGAAGTCAAGAAATGGTTGCGTGCACATCCAGGTCGAGTGGTTACCCAATTTCAGACTGCTAGTTTGTTTGGACAGGCGTTTATTGCTGCTGCCACTATGACAACTGCAGTAAATTCCTTTAGGTCAACTGGAATTTGGCCTCTCGAAACAAACATCTTCTCAGATGCAGATTTCGCACCGGCTGAAACGACCAATAATCCAGAAAATCCAACGGCAGCGGTGCAATCAAACCAAACGACTCCCGAACCGGCTCTTCGACCCAACTCTCCTCAACCTGGAAGTTCAGGAATGAATTATAAGAAGGTACGGGACATACAAAGAACTCCTGAACCGGCTCTTCGATCCAGCTCTCCGCAACCTGGAAGTTCAGGAATTATTAATACCATACCAAAAAGATCTGCCTTTGGGGTGTCGCCTCAAGCCATACTACCCTTACCTAAAGAAGTACGAACATCACAACGGGTTACAAAACGCAGAGGAAAAACAGCGATAATTACGGAGTCGCCTTACAAAAATGAATTAGTTGAACAACAGAAAACAAAAGGAAAAAAAGCCTGCAAACGAGACATAACGAAGAGTTCAGAAGGTAAATCGGATAAAATCACAACAAAGAATAATAAAAAATTCAAAGCAACTTCAAGGCAAATTGAAAATGTATCTTCTGACGATGACGAAGATGCTGAATGTCTGTATTGTGGGTACCTATGGTCTCAGTCCAATGAAGGATGGATTAGGTGCAGAAAGTGCAGTCGTTGGGCACATTGATCGTGTGCCGGCGAAGACGATGAAGATGATGAAGCTACGCATCTTTGTGTTATGTGTACTTAAGTTATTATCATATAATTTAATATAATCATATAAAAGAATATATTTTGTGTTTTATATTTTCTGTTCATTCGTTAAGTTGATCAATAAAAATATTTTTCCCAATCTCTATTTCATTCAATAACTGATATCCCACATTGCCCCACTAAGTACCCTGCTTTGCCCCCTATGGCGGGGTATAGCGGGGTAAATGAGTTTTAACGAAAATGTTTTGTTCAGTCGATTATTTAATGATATACCAATGTAAGATCATAGCACATAAGGAACAACACGTCAAGTAAGCGATGTAAACCATCAAAACATTTTTTTAATAATGGGTTACTGCATTAATAGCAGATGAACCTTAAGTTCCCCACAATGCCCCGGTCTCCCCTACCTATAACTTGTATTTGAGAGAGTGATATATTAAAAATGGTTTACTCTTTAGAAGACAGAAAGGAACTGCTAAAACTGTATTATAGCAACAATGATTGCGCTACAGCTGCTGCTAGAATTTTCAACGCGCAGTTTCCTGACATGAATGTTCAGGCCAAATATGTGATGGAACTTGTCAGAAACTGGCTCGGTGCAGAATAAAAAACACAATCGTGCCAGGACGATAACCAATGAAGATATGCAAATAGGGGATCTTGGACTTTTAGAAACCGACCGTACTCAATTTAATAGTCTAAGAACATTGTCAGAATAATCTGGGGTGTCTGCAACTTCATTTCACAGAATATTGAAAATTGCAAAGTATTATCCTTATAAAGTCCATCTTGTTCATGAGCTCAACGAAGATGACTATGACCGCCGGACAGAATTTTGCGAACTTCGCATATTAGAAAATCGCATTATTGTCTACAATATCTGTTTCTCAGATGAATGTACATTTACTCTTAACGGGGCAGTTAATAAACATAATAGCAGGTATTGGTCCGATGAAAACCCTCATCTTTACAGAGAACATCATACTCAAAGACCTCAGAAATTAAATGTATGGGCGGGTATTCTTGGCAACTATATTATTGGTCCCATTTTCATCAATGAAAACTTGACTGGACAAGTTTACCGTGATTTATTACAAAATGCAATAAATCCTATTATTATAAGGGTAGCACAGGAAGATGAAAATCTCATAGGACAGGAAGTGGTTTTCCAACAGGATGGGGCCCCTCCGCATTATTATGTACGGGTAAGACAGTACTTAAATCAGACATTTCCAGGAAGATGGATCGGTCGGAGGGGGGCCATTGAGTGGCCAGCTAGGTCTCCAGATCTAACGCCACTCGATTTTTTCTTATGGGGACATCTTAAGACCAAAGTTTTTGCAATTAAGCCCAACGATTTAGAAGATCTACGGGAAAGAATTGTACAAGAATGCCGGCTTATAACACCATACATGTTACAGGCAGTTCGTGGAAAATTTTAATCACACCTTTATCATTGCATAGAAGTCGGTGGTGGTCATTTTGAACATCTGTGTAAATAATTACGTACGTTTTGTATTACATTTCATTATTAGTATTTTGTTAGTCCAATTATTAGATTAGAAAAGCCATGACACAATTAGATACTTATCTCGGAAACTATTTTACCGAATTTCACGAATGAGATGTCTTTTGAAAGAGAATTAAATACCCTTTTAAAAGAGGTATCACTCGACCCCTTGTTCCATTTGAAATAGTAAGGGTTGGTCCCACCCTCCCTAGAGGGTTGAAGTTGCAGTGTTAAAAATGGTAACAAAAAACCTCCCCCTTGACGAATGTGATTACGTGTATGAGCGATTTTTTTTTTTTTGAACGTGGAATCAGATATTTCGTCTGTTACATATAAACGTTTTTGATTTCACCCAAGATATATTATAATACGTTGTTGGCAACTTTCATCAATACTATGATTCTCGATGCGAAGAAACGTTATTTCCCTCGACATTTATTCTATTTCTCAACGTTCGGTTGTGTAACATCTTTTCAACGTATTTTCAACGTGCGTGTGACCATTGGGAACACTGTTTACTACTCATCGCTTCCAGTCATGTCATATTTGGGAACCAAAGAGATATTTGCATTGGGCACTGTACGAAGATATGGACTTCCTACTTGTAAATTGCCTCCTGAAGAGACAATGAAAAAAAAAACCAATCGAGGTTTGTTATGGAAGTATGTGTGCAATTTTGATGGTGTTGATGTAACGTATGATATATCTTGAAAAGATAATCAAAATTTTGCCTTGCTCTCTTCTGTCGCTGGAGAACCCACAAAAGAGACGGTAAAGCGTTACCACAAAAAACAAAAGAAAACAGTGGAGGTTCAATGTCCAAACCTTGTTTTTGAATACATTAGGCACATGGAAGGTGTGGACCTTCTAGACAGCCATATTTGTCGGCATAAATTTGTCATGCCGAGCAAAAAAATGGTACATGAGGCTCTTCTACCATTTGATAGATATGACTTTGGTAAATGTAAGAGCCGCGACCCAAGAGAACGAAAAAAAAATAGTACCATTAGCAGCTTTTAGAGGAGAAATTGCCAACTGCTTTTGTAGAATCGTTACAAAGCTGACACCAAAGAGAGGAAGGCCATCTGATTTAGAAAATAAAATTACACAAAAGAAGAAACGTTCTGCGACAACTTCCTACATTCAACCAAAGAATGTTAGAATGAATGGATATAATTAAGATTTCTTCAACTATTTTTGTGAGTTTCTAGACGACCTAATACTGTATCTAATACTAAGTATTATCCATTTTAATTTTTAGATGAATATTATTTTATATTTGAAAGTGATTTTCAACAAAAAAATTTCGTCTTGGCGTGGCCTTTGTAGTCATTATAAATTATATAAAAACATTAGAAACTGAATGCGTTCATATTAATAATACTTGTTATCGTGGTACTCTGTTTGCAATGGTTGGTTTGGCAGTCACCAAATAGGTGGCTTCATAATATGGGTAAATAATCACTTCTGTCGATATTGCTATATTCATGAGAGAAATTAAAATGGAATTTCAAAAATTTATAATTCACGCACAAAAACCTATGAGGATGACGTAAATGATAATAATAATTAATGATAGGTCTTCATTTCCCACGATATAAATGCCAGAAAAAAGTAAATAAAATTACACAAAGACATATTTATGGGAAAATTCCGAAGATCAGTTGGTCATGGATCATGTATGGAATACACAATTCACAAACCTCTGTTATCATTCTCAAGGGGGTGCGAGGCAACTCTAAGCTCAACGGTATGAAGTATTACTAGGTTTAGCACCTTGCATTGCCCATGACCTATTTGAGGTGGTTATTCAGACCGATCTCATGTTATGTCGCAATAAACTTATCGATACAAAGATATTTGACCAACTTCGGAGATGGACATACCTCTGAATAAGCTAGCCACTCGCGCTAGTGAAACGTTACGAAGCATCCAAAGAACTACGGCCTTTGAACCCGATCAAGAATAGTTATAGTTTTAATATTTCCATACTTGTTGTTTTTATTCTTATTTTCATTACTTTTTTTTAGATAATCAGTAATCAATAATATTCGGAAAAATAGAAGTTAAAGTTTGACAGATTTATGGAGGCATTATTCTCACTGATGTTCGCTCTTTATTTCACATCCAATTTGGAGTATCCCCAAAAAATTGGAGCTACACTGGAAAAGGTACACGGTACAATTTGAAAATTCACCCGGCTAGTGGATTGAAATCTAATAAAATAAAGTAGTCAAATTGATATACAGGGTGTCCCACGAAGATTAGGGCAGGGAATATCTCGGAACTCAAGAGTAATAGAGAATTGTAATTTTGGGGTTGTAAATTGAAGCAATTTGTGTAGTTTTTTTGATATCCTGTTATCCAATGAGCCTTTTGTTTTCTGTCACGTGACATCAGATTCAAAATTATCAATAGACCAACCTGTATATTTTGGTATATCTATGTTCCTTCCGATAAAACGATTCCAACAGACTATTACAATTGTGGTAAAAATGATTATTTCAAGAATTACACTTCAATATCCTTTGTCACACGACGTTTTTTTAAATAAAATATGGATGATTAATATAATTTTGCCTTGTTTTAATCATCACAAAAAAATAGGACTACCCAAATATACAGAATGACCCTACACGTGTACCTGTATTTCTTGAAATGATCGTTTTAGACCACAAGTGTGATAGTTTGTTGGAATTGTTTTATTGGGAGGAACATAAAAATCCCGAGATATAAAGGTTGTCCCATTAATAATTTTGAATCTGATGTCACGTGACCTAAAACAAAAAGCTCATTGGTTAACATGACATTAAAAAAAGCTACACCAATTGCTTTAATTCAGAACCCCAAAATTACAATTCTCCACTACTTTCGAGTTATTCCGAGATATTCCCTGTCCCAATCTTCGTGGGACACCCTGTATAATGACCTGCTGAATAGTCATGTGGGGACAAGAAAATCCATAAAAGGGAGAAGTAATATTTTCAGAAGATTTGGTTTTATAATCTTTAGCGTCAGTATTTACCCCTTTGTGCCAAATTTCAAATGATCTCGTAACTGCTCTAGATCTGTCAAATCTGTATCTTTGGTAGGAATAAAGGAATATTCTCACTATACTGAGAATATTTCGTGGACCATAAAGTACCCACTATGTGAACACAAGTTTTTTATTGTTATTGAATAATTCAAACAACAAATCTCGATTTTTCAACACATTGAAAAAAATTTCAAATGTTTTGGTAGGAAAATTAAATCGATAATGAAGAATTATATTTTTGGATGGAATGTTTTGTTATATTCAGTACCTACTCTGGAACTTGGGACAAAGGGGTATTCAATTACGTTAAATGATATTATGTGATGAAATTTTGTAACGAAAAATTGCCAAGGATTTTTGCTGAAACAGAATATTTGCTAACATATGAGTCGATTTTTTTATGATTTTCAGAAAAGAAATTTACTATTATATTCTAAGTTTATGTTTTTATATTTCAACGGTCATTATTGATTGGTTCAGAGCCGAACTGTAGTTGCATTAATTAAATGTACAAATGAACTGAAACTCTATTGGAAGTCACATTCATATGTACTTTCAATTCTAAAAATGATTTGAGTTGATTATGAAATTGGTCCTCAGTTCTTTATTCCAACCAAAGAACACTAGAATTATCTTGAAGTTTTCATTTTGCAGTATTTGGCCGTGTTCATTTTGTAAGTCAATACACTTTCATGGAGATATTTTACAATGATCAACATAATACATCAAGTTGCAGGGATTGAGGTAGGTACCCTTCGATGCTTGCAAATCAATTATTTTGATTTGATCATTCATTTCCCACAGTGTAGGATATTTCAAATAAATAAATCAAAATAGTAATAATTTGAGGTAAGTAAAGGTTTTTCAGTTAATTTCAATTCCTCATCCTCTTCTCAACTGAAATGGCAAATTTAGCAGTGTTTATCATTGAAAAATCAGTTTGAATATAATTGTTATTTTTTTCGTGTAATAGCTTAGATATTAACGAACATTCTTTATTTCATTATTTCTCACGTTTCATTCATCTGCTTTTTCTCCATTTCCCAGGTTGTCAGTATATCGTATTCTCATTAATAGTATTATATTTGTGAATCCAAACATTAATGAAAATTCATAACATACAAGATATAAATTGTGTGAAATTAGAGAACTTTTATAAAATCACATTTGTTAAATACAGATTTGTCATGAAATAATTTCTGTGAAAATAAATAATATTTTGGATATTACACTTGTCAAAGTATATAATATTGGTTGAATTACATTTGTGAAAATACAGAACATTCATGAAATACATTTGTAAAAATAGAAAAACTTGTTGAAATTGCAGTTGCCAAAACATAGAGAAGCTGTTAAACTACAATCGTGAAAATTTAGAACGTTCTCAAATTTCAGACTACAGAAAATTGGTTAAATTACATAACTTTTGTAAAAACACACTACAATCAGAAAATTACATCTGTGAACTAACGTGTAGTGAAACACATCAAATTGATTGAAAACATGTGTTAAAATACTTTTGCAGAATTACCAGAGATTACTGCAACTGCTTTTGTGAAGATACAAAAATGAATTGGGAGATTCACTAAAAAATGTATTCGATTTTTACATACTGCACAGTTCAAATTCTGAAAATTCCCAGTGAACCTCAGATTACAGGACCACTGTAATCACTACAGAGGAAATGTAAAATGGACATACATAACTACTGGAAAATTAACCACGAGAACCGTTGATTTCATGTAACCAACGATTGTCGAGGTAATTTTACAAACTCTCTTCTCTCCATGTAGACGAAATTCTATTTAAAAATAATCACCTTTACCCAATTCCTGTATCAAACCAAACAATTGAACCTACCACACCCTATATTGTCCTCAACTCGACGACGAAACCTGTATCCAAGTTGAAGACAGCTTTATTTACCATGTATGGGACCAAATTATGAATACAAACTAGTATTCTGCCGTCCTTGCGGAAAAATGCGGTATGTGTAAAAAATTGGAAAATTCGTTTTGTTGCACGGTTGTACTTCTGGTGGAATTAACTATCTTTCTACAAATGGGAAAAGCGGTATCTGCATCCTAAATAAGTAATTCACGAACTCTCAATCTGCCGTATTTGCGAAAAACGTTTGGTTGCTCAGGAATATTGCGTATATGCCCATCACTTATCGAAAATGCAGTATATACGCGGAAATAGCGTGCATTTACCGCCTTTTGTCTAAGCAGGCTGTAGTTGCCGCGATTTCAATGAGTAGTTGCAGTCATTCCTCTGTCGCGTTACACGGCGTTATCTTCTCAATCGCCAGTAAAAATTTGATTGTGGTTAAGTTTTGATATCGTGAGGAACCAGCTTCTACCGAATATGGCTTCTAATAGAACGAAGATGATACTTGCTCGAGCACAAGCTCTGAACCATTGTGATAATACCGATATGTAAGTAGTGTTTTCTATTTATTATTCAATTACATATAAGAATAGAAAATGCCTACAAATCTTGTTAAATATTTCATTGTGATTACAAAATATTCATGCTTTGGTACTAACCACAATCCATTTATTGTAGGTCAATTCAAAATGTAGATGATGTAAGCAATGGTTCAGATTATGTATTGCATGAACTCCAACCTGCTAGTTTACCGAACGAAACGGGTTTGATAAAATTAGATTTACCATGCATATTGTCAAATGACAAAGTTATTTCTTGGAAAATTGGTCATGTTCCTGATGAACGTGGTGAGTTAAATAGCAAATAAAATAAAATTTAGGAATAATGATCTCTTTTTCAGACGAGCAGGAGAATTTCATCTTGTATTCTCAATCAAGAGGCCGATCATTTCATACGAAGAGGTGATTGGTTTTTCTTATACACATTTCAGGACTTACTTTGACAAACATTATTTTCAGAAACCAATGAAAGGCTGGACGATTCACCAATGACAGAAAGTACACTTCTTCATATGCCTAGCACATCCGCAATTGAGGAATCTCATTTTTGTGATTTGAATGAAATCTCGGCTGGTTTCATACAGACAGGTACGGAATTGTTTGAGATATTGAAATCAAACACTAATTATATTTTCGATTTTATAGAGTCGAACGAGATAAATGTTAATTTGTTGAAAGATAATTATAATGGAAAGTTTGATGAAGAACGACATATGGAAAACAGCTCTGATGATGAAAACGTTCCCCTTAATATTCTCAAGGAAAGAATAATATTTAATACTGATGATAGACGCAATCGAGAACTGAATAATAAAGGTAAAAATAAAATTTCATTATTTCAAAAATTAAATACTACTTACTTTTTTTGTTTGTAGATTCATCACATGGAGAAACAGTATCTATTCGTAATAGAAAAAAATACCACACTGATTTAACCAGACAAATTGAGAAAAAAAAACACCCGGTCTTACCAGGTTGTGCAGACAGTTGCAAAAAGAAATGTTCTCTCACATTTTCTAGGCAACTGAGAGAGGTCAATGAAAAATTTTGGAAAATGTCCTACCACGAAAGGAAGACATTCTTTCTGAATTCTAGTCAACGTTTGGAACCCCAACGAACCATCGGAGAAGTTTCTAGAAAACACAATACTTTCAAATATTCCTTGAACGATGGATCTGGTCAAAGGGTCAGGGTCTGCAAAACATTTTTTCTTACTACGCTCGGTTATACAAAAAGTAATGACAGAGTCCTACATGATACTTTATCCAAAACTCCAAGAAGCCACTTGCTACCCCTTCAACATGGAATCAAAGGGAAGACACCGAAGAATAAAATTGACGACGTAGACATTAATATTCATATTGAATCATTCAATCCTTGTGTGTCCCACTATCGCCGAGAACATGCCCCCACGTACGATATCTAAGTAGTGATATTACCATCACACTAATGTATAATGATTTCAAAGAAAAATTTTCCAATACTGAATTATCATATGAAACATATAGAAGGAAAATCAAGGAGAAAAAAAAAATTCATTTACCAAGTTGGGGCACGAAGAGTGTGATATTTGTGAAACATTCAATCTTCACAATCATAAGAAAGATAAAACGGACGATTCAGTCAGACTTGTAATAACTGAAAAAATCATATAACTCGTGCTCAAGAATCACGCAAATTTTACAAAGAACATTTCGATAAATCATTTGATGATGATACAATCTGCGTATCAGCCGACTTAGAGAAATGTTGCCGCGAATGGACATGTTTAAAAGTGTAATATTTTTGAAGAGATTAATTGCATATAATGAAACATTCCTACCGGTAGGGACATTTTTCTCCAAAAATAAACCATATGTCACCATATGGCACGAGGCCATTAGTAAACGCAGCAAGGAAGACTTGATAAGCACTTTTTATGCCTTTCTCAAATCCAAAAGAGACGCCACAAAAATTATAATTTGGTTGGCATATTTGTGCCAGCCAAAACAAAAATTGGACACTCTTATCATTTCTAGTAAGAATTATCAATTCTAGTAAGAATTATCAATTCTAATGAAATTTCAGCAACAAGCATATGCTTGAATTATTTTGAGCCCGGCCATACTTTCATGTCGGCAGACAGTTTCCACCACCAGGTGGAAGTTTCGATGAAACGAAAACAAAAAATATACGACTTCGATGATTTCGCATGATGGGCCGTGGTGGCCGTGTGGGTGGAGCGTTCACCTTTGGAGCGAAGGGTCGAGGGTTCAAAGCCTCGCATGGTCATCGGTCTCGTGCATGGCATCACACGTTAAAAGGTAAGGGCTGCGTCTTCCCTAGCTCACACAAGTCTCTCGAAGACTTCCGAGGGTTGCACGTAGGGGTGCAATCGGTTGACGGAAATAACAATTTTAACAATAAAAAAAAAGAAGCAGTATGTGACTTCTAGGCCTCTTACTGCCCATTCACTTCGCAAAGCCGAATACCATTTCCGTTAGTTCCTAAGCAAAAAAGCAGTATGTGACTTCTAGGCCTCTAAGACCTATATTTTTCAAATTTCAACTGTAAAGTGAAATTTTACTGGTACGTGAATACTGTATTTACACTTGAAAATCAACTAAAATAAATAAAAGTTGAAAAAAAAAATTGAGAAAACTTTAAACCCCAATATCTCAGTCTCCAATTGAGCAGATACCGCATTTTTCCTAAGGACGGCAGTATTCTATCAGGACGCCAGAAGCATCCCTGTAAAATCATCGCATATGTAGCGGTTATCCTGCTTCACAAAGTCCAAATGGAAACAAAATGCAACGAACACGGATTTGAAGAAGCCAATACTACCCCAATTGGAACACATCTCGTATCTGTTGTAAATCAAGATATACAACAAAATCTTTCGTTATGAAGAATTTCCACGTTAAAGTTGAAAAGTAAAAAGTGATATTTACATATTCTTGACAGTAATCATAACATAATCAGTTGATAAATTCAACTTGCATATTATTTGACTTTTTTTTGTTGACGAATATTTTAAACATGGGTGACTCTAAATATATAAATGAAATACCTAGAAAGTAATTGAGAGATTGGTTTTGCCACAATGATTTCAGAAAAGTTGAATCATCGATATAAAAAAACTATATATAAATGTTTAAAAAATTGTTGTGACGAGAGTGGAAAAAATCACTCGTTCAACTCTTAATTGAGCCCGAACGAGAGCTAACTCTGCGTTTTGATAGGTGAACGTGTTGCTGTGAATTTAGAATAATTTGTTAATTCTTTATTTCTTCCTAGGAATAAAAGAGATTATTATTATTACTACTATTAAATATGGTGAAAAATTGACAAAAATATATTGTTGACTCATTTTATAATACGCAATGATACGTTAAAATTTAATTGATTGTCTTTGGGTAGAATATTATACGCTAAAAAGCTAAAAAGTACAACAAATCATAATGCTGTCTAAGAAGCCCCTCTTTGGTGAAATAATTTTAGATATAGCTCATACATGCAAAACATCTATTGGATGATCCTCTATTTTTTATTGTTTGGGGTTGGATTCTTCCTACTTTTTTTGGTGGGCATTTCTACATAATGGTTGAGATGGTTATAATATGAATCAACTTGTTTTGAATAGTTCATAGTTCTTTAACTTTAGATCAATTTAACTTGACTTTGAAAATTATTTGAATTGTAAAAAATGGGTCCAATCTTTATTTTGGTAAATATTCTGTTACGTAGTGAAACTGTTCAATCCAAGGAATATTTCGTTGCAATAGTGAATCAAGACCAACAGACTTATAATTGTGAATACTCTAATGATTTGTGCACCATAAATATGAACGAGTTCCTAAAGATGACTTCGCCTACAGCTGCAAAGCCTATTCAAGATTGCTACATTGATCTTACTATGATAGATGACGATGTTATGCCTGCAAAATTAATCAAGATGAATAAAGAACAGGAGAAAATTGTGAAACGACTATCCAATAAAATTTGCCAAGTACCAATAAAGAAAAAAAAACTCATTGAACCATTAATTATTTCAAGGCCCTCGACTTCTGGAACATATCGTTCCTGTCCAGGCAAAGTATCGTAAGCGACATTTTTTGTGAAACTGGGATTTTGATGTTGCCGGCATTGTCTAAGTGAACTACGTCGACTCAAGAAAATATCGTATGCTACAAAAGTCAGTAAACACATTATTTCTTATTAAAAGTTTTTCATCGTATGCGCCCACAAATAATAAAATATCGCAAGCTACAATATTATCAACATTAGGTCACTTTGTATCCACCAGTCGTTTTAAAATATCGTAAGCTTATGTCGCTTACGTTTTATTTTCTAGTCAAAGTGCTAAAACATTTCACACATTGCATGGATTGTAAAATCTTAAGTCCTACAACGTTCAATATAAATATAGTATCCGCCGGTCGCTTAAGATATATTTTTTGTATAGGTTGTTAAATTGCGCAGCAATTGTAGTTAACTAAACATCGCAAACGCCTCAATTATTCGTGTAAACTAACGTATGCGCCTGCGCTTACGATGTATTTTGCATCATAGCATGTCAGTCTTAGAAACGAGTTAGTGGTTGAATGATTGTAAGCGTTTGTTGTTATACAGTTTTCTTAATTAACTTGTCCAAAAATGTCTCGGGGATTAAAGTGTGTGAATTTGTGCTTTAAAAGTAAACAAGCAGTTGAAATCCAGAAATTGCAATGCACAAAAGAAGAATTTTCTGGAAGAACTTTGCCGCAACCGTCGGTAGTTATACAAACAAACGCAGTTACTGCAGAAAATGTTCCTGAAACAATGACATACACTATCCTAGAAAATGTTTTGTCTGAGGTAAGTAGATGGGTATTTACTACAGTAGGTACGTGCAATGTAACGTGGAGTCCTTGTTTTAATGACCAAAATGGGAAAAAGTATTATTATTTTTATTAAAAATACAAAAAACGGCTCTGTACTAATTAAAGCAATTGGATTCATGATAAATTTTCCATACTGTATAAAGTGTGTTAAATAGTAATTATTTTTAGGAATTTAATTTTTTTTAAAGCGAAAAAAAAAATAAACTTTGACCTTTTTTAGTCAAACCCACAATTTTTATTCCAACCTATGGGGACTGAAGTATCACATAATGAAATGGTTGTGTCAGGTGTTACGAATTTCAAAGAAGAAATAATGTATATCGATAAACTAGACGAAACTGCTCAACTTGATAATACTATGGAGGACTTCCCTATGAATATACAATCAAAAGAAACACTACTTTCTAACGAAGATAACATTATTATGGGAAACTCATTTAGTGCAGCGGTAGGTAAGGAAAAAGTTGATACAGCATAACTTATTTAGTTTTTTTTTTATTGTCATAATAATATTATATTTTCAAATTGTAGACGACTTGAACCTCACCGGTGTATCAGATGTTGACTTCTTACTAAGTGCAGAAGATCTACAAAAAATTCCCTGTGATAAACCGACCAGTGCTGCAATTACTTTTCCTCTCGATGATGACAGCTTAATCTTGAAGGGTTCAGATGACCAGTTTAAGGTAGCTTTTTCTCATACAAATATTTTGAACAATACTGTTTTTAAATTTATTTTTATAATAATATTAATAATATTACAATCAGCAGTTTTCTCTTTTAGCAAACAGTAGAAACTCTTCCAAATTCTGAATGCGAAGAAGAAGAAGTACCGGAACGTATGACTATAGATACAGAAGAATGTGAACAAAGAGAAGAAAAAAATAATTCGGGGTATGAAAGCAAACGTCATGCTGAGAATGGTTTATCCAAATTTAAAACTAGAAAATCAAATAAGAGATTAGAAAACAAAAACAGAGGAATTCTGGTGTCCATAAAAAAATAAAACCAAATCCATGTGCAAATAAAAAATGCCAAAATAATTGTAAATCGGTAAGTGAGACTGATAGGCAGCAGATATTTAATGATTACTATAATCTTAACTCGTATGATGAAAAGAAGAGCTGGCTAATTCAATGCATGAAACAGAAAGAAATAGGAAGAAAACGAACAAAAAATGATCATTCTAAGAAAACCAGAACAATAGAATATTATTTGACAATTCAAGGTGAAAAAAGAAGAGTTTGTCAGCAGTTTATACTTAAAACCCTAGATATTAGTCAAATGTCTTTGCGACAAACTATAGACAATGTTTTAAAGACGGGAATGATTAAAAAAGACTCGTGAGGTCGCTGTGCACCAAAGAATGAGAAAACTGAAGGGGCTATTAAAACTGTCAGAGATTTTATTGAAAAAATACCAGTGGTACCATCGCATTACTGCCGCTTGAAAACAAAGAAACTATACATGACTTCTGATATTAGAAATTTGTCAAATCTATACCGATTGTATAAAGAGGATTGTCACGTTATGCAAAATACAGATCCAGTGGGAAGAGCAACATTTTTTATGGTTTTCAAAAATTACAATATAGGTATTCATGTGCCAAAAAAAGACAAGTGTGATCTCTGCGAAAATGTTAAAAGTATTGGCGAAACAAATCTAGAAGCAGCAGATAAAACGAAATATCTGCGCCGTAGAGAAGAGATCGAAAATAGTCGTATTAAATTTAAAAAGGACCAAGAAATTCGTGACCCAAACTTTATCTGTGCGTCTTTTGATCTCCAAAGGGTGTTAACTACGCCTCACGGAAACAGCATACTTTTATATTATGCTCGTAAGTTAGCAGTGTACAATTTCACAGTGTATGAGAGTACAACAAAAAACGGCTTTTGTTTCCTGTGGAACGAGACTTTGGGAAAAAAATGCTCAAACGAAATAAGCACTGCTCTGAATAGATATCTTCACCTCTTGGACCAGAGGGTCTCTCCTGAAGTTTTCGAACTTTCCCTGTACTGCGATAATTGCAGCGGACAGAACAAGAATAAACAAGTTCTTGCAATGATTAACAGGTTTCTTAAAACTGCTATCCACTTAAAGAAAATACATTAAATTACCTAATTGCCGGCCATACATACATGCCCGTTGATTCAATTCATTCAACCATAGAATCATTTATATCAAACAACATCTCAAGCAACATTAAAAGTGTCTTAAACTCCACGAATCCCTAGAATGTTATTTTGAAATATCGTAAGCGACCTTTATTGAAGCCAATAAGTATACTTTTTAAGAATTTGCCCTAAAATCATGGATTAGTATCTCTCCTAATAGATTATTCAGCAATAATATAAAATTTCTCAAAAAAAAAACAGAAAAAATTGTTTTTTGTGTCTCCTGTAAAATTACTCAAATGGCGCATACAATACTTTGCCTGGACAGGGACGATATAGAGAAATTGTTGATTTCCAGCCGATTCTCGAAAGTGATGATGAAGAAAATGAAAACAAAACAAATTATTGTGATCGTAATCATTTTATGTGTTCGGCAAGGCATACATCTGAAGAAGGCTCTCAAACTAATGTTATTCTGAAGAACAAGTTTTCATATGATAATCTGATAAAGTCTGGAAACCATTTCAAATATTTCACTGGTCTCTCAATATTACAATTTGAGACCTTTCATAATTTTTTAGATGAGACTGTGATGGACAGGCTGATATATACTGAAGGAAATTATGACATAATCAGGTCCTCATTGAAGAAGAGAAAATTATCAAACAAAGACTGTTTATGTTTAACTTTGATTAGGTTTAGATGAACTTTCTTTCTTTTGTGACACGAGTAAGAGTAATATTTCTAGAATTTGCTTTACTTGGACACAGTTCATGTATCATCAAATCAGTGATATTACGGGAGAAACGTTTCATAGCGGTAGAAGTATGAAACCAGTGCCACGTTGTTTTAAAAACTTTGATGGAAATAACATAACACTAGTAATTGATGCTAAAGAAATTTTCTTACAAATGCCTTCTAATTTTCAACAACAGGGTAACACGTTTTCTAGTTACAAACACTCAAATACCATAAAATTTTTAGTCGGCATATGTCCAAGTGATACAATTACTTATGCTAGTGAAGGATATGAGGGTGCAATTTCTGACAGAGAGGTGTTTGAAATATGTAACTTGAAATCTTTTTTCAAGACTTGACAAATGAGTTGAAAGTCAAATTATATACTCCTCCTCTTCTCAAGAATCGTAGACGACTGACTGCTGAAGAAGAGCTCACCACAATGAAAATTGCTAAATCTAGAGTTTACGTGGAAAGAGCCATTGGTAGAATAAAGTGTTATAGAATTCTTTCAAAAAAATGTCCCATGCTGTTATTGCCTGTGATATCAAATATTTTCACCATAGTGTGTTACTTAGTAAATTTTGAAGATTGCTTGGTTTGTTCAGAGATTATACCTGTTTTCTATAATTATTTATTCATGTTTACCAGTAACTGCCATGAGGAAAAAATAAAATATACATAATGAAATGTCACTTGATACTAATTTGACCTAAATATATGTTCAAAGAATAAATGTAAATATATAGATTGAGATCACAGATAGTCTACTATTCTTTTTTTTAAATTGTTGAGTGAAATTCCTTTAATGTTACAAATGGCTTCTGGCATGAACCTTGATATGGGAGACTAGTAGTAGTCATAGTTGATTTCGTATATAGGGACAGTGAAAAGATCGTTGTTCCTAGTTGAACACTTCTCTGAATCACTATTTGAGTTGCATTTTTTTGCTATGATTTTAGTTTTAAAGCTTTATTGACAATGGTGTTTATGTGGGCTGTAAATGATAGGTTCTCGTCAAAAATCACACCCAAACCATTTAATTGAGTTATTTTAGATGGACATCATTAAAAGTACAGTTGAAGAGGATTTTGTAACTGGATCAAACGTTATATAGAAGCATTTCCTGTTACTTATGTACATACACACTATAAATAAATATACCAAAAATTCCCAAAAGTTTTTTTATTTGAATTAAAAGTACATATAATTATTCTTCAATTCTTATTGGACATAAGTCACGCACAGTTCTCATGGTGAATATTTCGGGAACATATACTACTACTACTAGGTGCTAGCTAGTTACTGTCGTTTAAATGAAGATACAAAAAATAATAATACTTTGTAGTTATTTACATTTGGTGCTTACGATATTATGAAGAGAACTACCTAGTTTTCTAACACAAACAACATCTTAAACAACATTAAAAGTGTCTTAAACTCCACGAGATCCCTAGAATGTTATTTTGAAATATCGTAAGCGACCTTTATTTAAGCCAATAAGTATACTTTTTAAGAATTTGCCCTAAAATCATGGATTAGTATCTCTCCTAATAGATTATTCAGCAATAATTTAAAATTTCTCAAAAAAAAAAAACAGAAAAAATTGTTTTTTGTGTCTCCTGTAAAATTACTCAAATGGCGCATACAATACTTTGCCTGGACAGGGACGATATGAAGTCTAACACGTCACTATTATCATTCCAACCCGTTCAGGAATATATAGTGAAAAAGAAATTTAGCAAACAAAGGATCATAGATGCCAAACTAGCAGTTCATCGTTAACAAAAAAATGGATTCTTGTATCCGTGGGAAAAGCAATGAAACGCATAAAATTCATGATAAAATAGTTTCTTTAGAGTTGGAAATCTCCGAGTTGAAAAAGGAGTCCGAGAATTTGCAAAAGGAAAGAGTGAATTGAACCATATTCCTAACACTGAGTGCCTTCAACAAGCTGAAATGGAGCTCCAACAATCAGTGAATGAATACGACGCAATCAGAATTGTACATAAGCAATGGCGGGAAGAACTCGATCAATCAATCAATCAATATCAATAAAGAACAGGAGAAAATTGTGAAACGACTATCCAATAAAATTTTCCAAGTACCAATAAAGAAAAATACTCATTGAACCATTAATTATTTCAAGGCCCTCGACTTCTGGGACATATGAAGTCTAAAACGTCACTATTATCATTCCAACCCGTTCAGGATTATATAGCGAAAAAGAAATTTAGCAAACAAAGGATCGTTGATGCCAAACTAGCAGTTCATCTTTACGAAAAAATGGGTACTTGTATCCGTTTGAAAATCAATGAAACGCATAAAATTTATGATAAAATAGTTTCTTTAGAGTTGGAAATCTCCGAGTTGAAAAAGGTCCGAGAAAGTCCGAGAATTTGTAAAAGGATATTGAATTGAACCATATCCCTAACACTGAAAGCCTTCAACAAGCTGAAATGGAGCTTCAACAATAAGTGAATGAATACGACGCAATCAGAATTTTACATAAACAATGGCGGAAAGGACTTGATAAGGTTTTTGAGAGCGATAAAGAGTGATTTATTGATATAAATAATATTTTATTTTGTATTTTTTCTATTTTTCTATTATAAAATATATTTCGGGAATAATGTTTTGATGTGTTCTTTCTACACACTCCCTGTACATTTTTGAAACATTCCAAAAGCCTGTGTGAATTTTCGATAGCAAATGCAAGTTACCAGACTGGATAATCCAGATGTATGCAAAAATTTAGATTTCAACTAATCTATTTCCAAAAAATACAATTAATATTTGAATTCTACCTTTATAGGTACTTATAAGTAGATTGTAAATTGTTGATTTAAAGTAAAATAGTTTTAGAATGTTTTTTACGTCTGATTCGTGTAGACATTTGGATCATAGAAAAAATATTTTTGAAAAATAAACTAAAATGAGGATAAAATGACGTTTTAGTGACGCGATTGCTTTCCCTAATGAAAGTACACTGAAAATAGTCTAAATCATTTATCACACTTCGCAAATTCTTTGAAATAGTCTAACCCATTTATCACACTTTGAAAATTCTTTGAGAATCCTTTGGGCATTCTTTGGACAATAAAAAACTATATTTTACGTTTTTCCTCTATAGTTATAGTCCATACAACATATTTTTTCAACACATGAATGACACATGATTTAAACTTTAATAAAGACTGACTGATTTTATTTCACCATTTCACGTCTTTTATAATAGATAGTGAACCGCCCCCACCGACTTATGCACCGTCTGTGTGCTGCAAAGCCCCCACCATGCGTGAGTTTGCACATATCGATAGGGTACCCACCCCACCATGTCGAAAGCGAGGGCCTGATGAACATCACTGGATCGTCGTCGAATGCGCTTTCATTGACGTCACGCGACCTCTCCCCCCACCACCATAGCAAGGTATACATTTCTGGAGAGAAATGTGTAGTACCTTCTCTATACTTCGGTATGGATTTCACTATACATCGAGTTCAAACACAAAATTTCAAAGCACTCTCATTGATATGCCAAGGTCATAGACCCGCACACAGGTACCTATGCACCAAGATGATTTTTCAAGGTCACTGATAATGTTATAGTGGTGAGAGGTGATCCAGAACCGGTTGTATGACCAGTTCGCACCAACACCGCATCGATACAGAGAGGGCTATGCGTGAACAGATCAGAGTTTGCATATCTGACTGGAGCTCCGTGGTGTGCAGACGTGTGCATTCTCAGATTTGCTACTTCAGATTTCCATGTTTACTTGTGTGTACACATGAAAGTCATACACAGTAGCAAGTCTGGAGTACATATGGTCGTACACAGTTACAAGACATGAAGGTAATAAGTACTCGAGTACTCGATCACAATTACAGTACACAGGTCACATGCAGTAGCAACACTTGGAGGTACTTGAAACATGCCAGGACATCATTACCGTGTATAAACAAAATCAAAAGGTCACGCTAAGGTCAAACTCAAACCCTGAACACTACAAAAAATCTACATCAAGGTCAAATAACTACCAAATCACAAAGTAATCTCAAGGACATCTCCAGGTCATTGCCACACAGTAGCGCCCATCCCCACCACCACTCGAAACGTTGAAATAGTGGTAAAATAAAAGCCTTCATTTGTTGATTATCAATCTTCAATAGTTTCACAAGTAAGGGAAACTTTGATCAGTATATCCAGAAGACACCCTTACACCACCCACCTGAATGGTCAGAAGATGGATCTCAAGCCAGACAGAAATAAGAGCTTAAATTCATCGCTGGATTTCTGCGGTGTACAGACGTGAATCCTCTCTGCAAATATCGGTGAAAGTGTTGAAGGTCGTGGATCAAGCAGATACTAAAGAACTCAATAACTTTGGATAACTTCTGGTAGAACTATTTTTATTTGAATGTAAAAATATAGACTAACAGATTGAAAAATATAAGTTGACAATTCTAATCAACAAACTCAACTATTTCATTTCTCATATAAATGACAATAACAGTCTATAACGAGAATAATATATATAGCGTGTTTCAAATGTAGAATTCATAATTCAACACTCCCACTAATTCAATATTTGAAAAAAACACTCAAAATAAGATCATAGTCCACTGCTTCAAGCTTCTAGATTTTTCATTCCCATCAGGTTACGAAATTTTTCGAATTTCTCTCTTGCTAACGCTTTGGTAAATATATCGGCCACTTGCCCTTGCGTGGAAATATTTATTGGATCGATATCACCACTCTCATACTTTTCACGTATAAAATGATAGCGTATGTCAATATGCTTCGTACGCCTATGGAATTCGGGATTTCTTATAAGACGCACAGCACTTTGATTATCTATATGTATTGGAGTGGGATAATGTATTTCTTCTTCCATATCCCGAAGTAACTGCTGTATCCAGAGAGCTTCTTTGGTTGCTTCAGACGCAGCAATATACTCAGCTTCTGTTGTTGACAAACTCACACTTTGTTGCCTTCTGCTTGCCCAACTCACAGCTCCATTGCAAATTTTGAAAACATATCCTGAGGTGGATTTCCTAGTATCAACGTCGCTGGCGAAATCGGAATCAGAATAGCCGATTAGTGTTTGATTGTCACTAGAGCTGTCATATTTAATTCCAAAATTTGAAGTTGCTGACAAATACCTGAATATACGTATAACCGCATTCCAATGTGCTTGAGTATGTTGTGATAGGTATCTACTCACAACTCCCACTGCATACATAATATCTGGACGGGTGGCGATAGCAGCAAACATTAGAGAACCGATGGCTTCACGATACGGAACATCACCATCTCGTAAAATAGATTCCGTACATACTGAAAGGTTGGAGTTTGGATCTGCAGGAATTTTGGATGGATTAGCTTCTCCAAGTCCAAATTTCTCAATAATTTTCTTGATATAACCAGATTGATGTATGAAAATACTGCCATCTGGATAATGAAGTACTTGCAAACCAATAAAGTAATCAACTTTGCTGGTAGTTATTTCAAAAGTTGTCTTCATTTCTTCCAAAACCTCTTCAATGGCTGATTTGCTTTTGGAAATTATCAACCCATCATCAACGAAAATAACTAATAAAACTCTGACTCCATGAAATTTTGTTTGGTAAACACATTTATCTGCATTACTTGGACAAAATCCAAAATTTCGCAGAAATGTATTGAATTTTCTATTCCAACACCGTGGAGCCTGCTTTAACCCATAAAGCGACTTCTTCAAAAAACATACTAGGTTTGATGAGACATTGAATCCTTTTGGTATTTGCATGAATATTTCTTCATCTAGCTCACCATTTAGGAAAGCTGTCTTGACGTCGAACTGCATCATTTCACACTTATGTTTCACAGCAGTGGCTAACAAGATACGGACTGAATCATATCTTGTGGTGGGTGAGAAAATCTCATGGTAATCAACACCTTGCTTTTGTGCAAAACCCTTTGCACACAACCTTGCCTTGTAACGAGATATGGTTCCATCGGGAAGTCTTTTCACTTTGAAAACCCATTTTGAGCTGATCGATTTCTTATCATTCGGCAATTCGGTTAGCTCCCAGGTTCCATTTCTTTCTAAAGCATCAAGTTCTTCTTCAATGGCATTTTTCCAGTAATGTGATTCGTTACTTTGTATGGCTTCTTCGTAGGTAGCAGGAACATCTACATCTACATAATTTATTTCGAAATCATCAAACCGTTGGGGACATCTTCTATTTCTAACTGGACGCTGCATTGGGGGATTTTGTTCCTGTTCTTGTTCAATTTCTTCAGATCCTCGACTTTTCATCCCATGATCCTCTGGAAAGACTGTGACATCATCATCGTTTTCTATCGTAATAGGAACCGTATTTTCGTGGGGCACAAATCCTTTGACATTTTCGTTAAATATGACATTTCGTGACACTGTTATCTTTCTGGATATAGGATCAAAAAGTCTGTAGTTTGTCGAGTTACCTTCATAGCCAACAAATATTAGTTTTCTACTTTTTGGATCCAACTTTGATCGTTTGACATCAGGAACATGGACAAAAGCTTCACTTCCAAATATTCTTGCATGAGATAGACTCGGTTTCTTTCCCGTCCATAGTTCAAATGGGGTGGAATTGATTGCTTGAATCGTTGGAGTCCGGTTTAAAATATAAACGGCAGTATTTATTACTTCTGCCCAAAGATATTTGGAAACTCCTGCTCCGTGTAACATCGATCGAGCACTTTCTACAATTGTCCTGTTATCACGTTCGGCTCTTCCATTCTGTTGTGGAGTATATGGGGCTGTTTTCTCCATTTCGATTCCTTGTTGGCAGACGTAACTTTGAAAGTCCTTGTTACAGTATTCAGTTCCGTTGTCTACGCGGAGTATTTTAACAGGGTGTCCAAATTTATTCTTCGATAGGTTGCAGAACGTTTTGAAACAGTCAAGAACATCTGTTTTGTGTTTAATGAAATACACCACTCTATATCCAGAAAAGTCGTCTTTGAAGGATACAAAATATCTAGATCCTTGTACAGAAGGTGTTTCCATCGGTCCGCATAAATCGCTATGGATTAGTTCACCAGGTTTCATTTTTCTGTCAGGTCCTTTTTCAAAAGGATATCTTTGGTGTTTTCCATAAACACAACCTTCACAGAAGAACTTTTCAGTGTCACCAAATTTGACTCCTGTCACCAGTTCTTTCGAAACTAAATCTTTCAGTGATTTTATATTTATGTGTCCTAAACGCTCATGCCATACTTTGAGGCTATCTTCTTCAGCAATATTTATCTGCGACACCACAGTGCGGAACAGCATCCGATATAGATTGTTGGACTCTCGAACGGCGCATGCAACTAATTCATTTTTGAGATATACTTCAGCTTCATTTCCTTGCTTGACTATCTTCATTCCTTTCGCTGCCAGAACTCCTTCAGAAAATAGGCTTTTTCTGAGATCTGGTATGTAAAGGACATTATTAATTGTGGATTCATGCCATATTCCGCCTATCAACTTCTGGATCTGGACTGTTCCTTTTCCTTTGACAAGTAAACTTTGGTTATTACCAAGCACAACTGCGTTATGACTCTCCATGGATTCAAAAGTGTAAAAATACTCTCGGTGATTGGTCATATGTGCAGAAGCACCACTATCCATAATCCAATGATCGTTACATGAGTTAGTGAAGTTGTCATCTACCATGAATGCAGTAGATGGGGTCGCTCTACTTTCTTGGGGAGTCACTTCAGAACTTTTATTTTCATCTTTTCTGTTCTTCTTCTTTCGACAATCACGTGCAAGATGGCCTTTCTTTCTGCAAATATAGCAGAACAGCTTCGATTTGACATTTCTGTATCTTTCGTGAACATTTTTCTTGGAAATTGTCATGGTGGCTAGAGCAGTTTCGGCTTCTTCGCATGCTGTTAGGTTTGCCTCTTCGTCAAGAAGTCGTGAAGTTAAATTTGCTATAGTTTGTTTCCTATCGTCTAGTGATAACCATGCTTGTCTCACATTGCGAAATTTCATTGGCAAAGTGCTCAAAATTTTTGTCATAATTGCAGCATCACTGATTGTCTCGCCAGACTCCCTCACTTCTCTTGCGAGATTTTCCACATTTGCAATATGTTGGGCCATTGAGTCATTCAGGCTGAATTTATATTGATGGAATTTTTCATGGACCAACATCTTGTTTGTCTCGGATTTCTGCTGATAAATGGAATCAAGTTTATTCAAGATTTCGTTGGAAGTTGAGCAATTTTCTATCAGCGTTATTTGCGATAGTTCCATAGCAGCAGTGATGGTAAACATAGCTATGGCATCTTGCTTGTTCCATTTTTCAAGCTCTTCGACTTTCTCTACGCTTGGTTTCAGAGTAGATCCTTCTGCGATGTGGAATATGCCTTTGGCTCTGAGAGCACATTTGATTTGGAACTTCCACTGACGGTAGTTTTTCCCATCAAACTTATTGATGTTTCCCACGTCTACCTTGTCTCCCATTTTTCGTTCACTCCACCAGTTTCTTATCCAAGGTCCACAGAAACTAATTCTTGCTGATGAGTTGATTATTTGAAACTAATTCGGTTTCAACTCAGAGACTTTAGTGGTACAGATCACTGATCTGGGCCCATAACCTGTTGAAGGTCGTGGATCAAGCAGATACTAAAGAACTCAATAACTTTGGATAACTTCTGGTAGAACTATTTTTATTTGAATGTAAAAATATAGACTAACTGATTGAAAAATATAAGTTGACAATTCTAATCAACAAACTCAACTATTTCATTTCTCATATAAATGACAATAACAGTCTATAACGAGAATAATATATATAGCGTGTTTCAAATGTAGAATTCATAATTCAACAGAAAGACACATGGTTTTCCCATGTACTCTTACAAACTAGATAGTTTATAGTGACTATACACGAAAGTCACACATGAAGATGAAGTATAGGCACAGATTAACTTCTCTTCTCTTGATGAATGCTCGACTGCTAGGTTTTTGCACCGCACCGCATCGATAGAGGACAGAGAGTAAATAGTAGTCGCTGCATCACACAGCGTATGAGTGTGTGACGTCAGCAGACTCAGCCCACAGTGTCGAGAGCGAGGGCCTGACAAGCATCACTGGATCTTCGTCTTGCGTTGATAGCGTTGACGTCATGCGACCTCTCCCCCCACCACCATCGCAAAGTATACATCGCGGGAGAGGAATCACAGTTCACATATCCGGCTGGATCTCCGTGGTGTGCTGACGTGTACCGTCTCTATACTTTGGTTTAGAATTTTATGTGTACCCTACACATAAGGATCATACACAGTAGCAGTGTATGAAAAAAAAATTATCTCGAGGTCAAACGAAACCCTGAACACCTCCCAATTATATACTTCAAGGTCAAACACAAAATTTCGAAGTCATCTCAAGGTTCCAAAGTCAAAGACCCACACAAAGGTATCTATGCACCAAGGTCATCCTTGAAGGTTATCCCAAGTTGACGTCATAGTAGTGAAAGAAGGCCGTCAGTGGCAACCATGAACCAGACATATACTTGAAGGTCACTGATGACGTCAATCACTGATGACGTCATAGTTGTGAGGGGAGGTCTAGAACTGGCTCAAATCTCTAGGTCAAACACATAATACATTTCAAGGTCACTGATGACGTCATAGTGGTGAGTCATACACCTGAAGGTCGCCGATAACGTCATAGTGGTGGGGGAGGCCCAGAATCGGCTCAAATCTCCTACTGCGGTCACTGTAAATATATCGAGTGTATTTTGGTTGAGTGGAAGAATAGCGAAAGCTAAACTCCACCAAAAACTATAAAGACCATTCATTATTATTATCATCTAACTTTGGATTCCATGGTTCATTTCCAATTAAGTTTCAACTAGTAACTGTAGATGTCACAAGTTACATTCTGTAATATACTGTCTTTCCCTGACGGTACTAATTATAGCGTGGGTTCTAGTGATGGGAATACCGGTTCCTATCGTGTCGCGTTACAGTCGCGAACGCTCCAGAGAAATACCGCGACAAAATACCGCGATTTGGTAACCGAGCTTGAGTCATAGTTGTCACTTAATATTATACCGGAACGAAGCTGACCCGACGAAGAACGAAGTCGCGGGTCGCGGGAAGGCGACGAGTACGGTACGGAGTAACGATGTAACGATGTAAGAATGAGAGAGAATGCACTGAATGCAGACAATGCAGTTCCGATTTCTGTATAGTACCGAGTTGAGTGTTGAGTTATTAGTTGAAGCCGAATAGAACAGTTGTTGGGTATTTTATTTTGATAGGCACCTAGTACCCACTGACAATTTTAGTAGGAAAAAAGTCAAATATTTTATCAAAGCAAAGGTGAGGACACATTTTCATATGAATATTATTAAATAATAAAAGAGATGGAATTTAGAATTTTGATCACAGGAGTACCATAATAAAACTAAAAAAACTATTTTTTAGGTTCATCCATTATTCCAAAAATGCCCCGTAGAGATTCCATTAAGTCGTCCAGTATTTGGAATTTTTTTGAAGACAAACTCAAATCAGACAAAACTGCGATATGCAACATATGTAAATGCGAACTGAGTTATAAATCAACGTCAAATAATTTGAGGAAACATATGCAAAGGAAGCATCCTCTTGTTAATCTTAAACTAACCGGTGCCACGGGTGGAAAAGTTGAAGCAACAGAGCGGGCAGGTGCAGATGTGGAAATTGACATGGAGGATAACAATCCAAAGCCAGGAACTAGTGGTAGTAGTGATGTAGTCTCAAAAATATCTGAACCACCGGAACCAATAAAATTCCAGACGACAGTGAACGCTTTTCTTCGTAAGAAAATTGGTGTGATGGCCAGAAAAAACATAGATGATAATCTGATGCTTCTTTTCACCCACGATTTTCAGCCATTCTCGTTAGTTGAAGATTATGGATTTAGGAAGTTTGTAGAAGCTCTCAATCCTAATTATCAATTGCCATCTAGAAAGACTCTAACAAAGTCTTTCTTACCAGCAGAATTTGAGAGGGTATACAATAAAACTAAATCAGTTATGAGTAATGTGAAGACGGTTACATTAACGACCGACTGCCGAAAACATTCTGGCAGTGACTGCACATTTTTTGACTGATGATTTTGTAATAAAGTATATGGTATTGGGATGCGATTCGTTTGGTGATAGACATACAGCTGAAAACTTGGGAAAATCTATCAAAAAAATTATTAATGAGTGGGGATTGGAGGATAAAATTTTAATTGTAGTTTCCGATAATGCTTCCAATATAAAGAAAGCAATTAGGGAGGAACTTCGCCTCAAACACTTTGGATGCTACGCACATACTATAAATCTAATCGCGCGTGATTCCTTGGTACATGCTGCTGGAATTTTGGAGAAAATTAAGAGGATTGTTAGTTTTTTCAGAAGAGGCTCATCTGCCATGGCTAAATTATTAGAACAACAGAAACTTCTCAAAATTGAGCCCGCAAAGAGGATTATTGAAGACGTCGTCACAAGATGGAACTCAACATTTTATATGGCTGAGAGGTTTGTGGATCTTGAAGAGCCTATCCGAACAACAATGGCTCTCATTGATCACGACCTGCCCATAATATCAGTTGAAGAGTGGCAATTTTTGAAAAAGCTCATTGAGATACTTCGACCTCTTGAAGACGTCACTAGGACAATGAGCGGAGAAAGATACTTGACAGGTTCATCTGTTATCATAATAACAGATGGACTGCTGGATGTTTACCGGGATATGAGCAAAAATAAAAATAATTGCACAGTTTCGAAAGCTGTGATATCTTCCATTTTGGATGGAATATCTTCTAGATTGGGTGATTTAGAGAGTAGCATGTCATTGATTTTGACAACATTTTTGGACCCAAGGTTTAAAAATTTTTTTTTTTTCAAACGAAAACGTCGCAGACAGAGCAAAACAAACTGCAATATCTCTTATAACGGAGACTATAAACAGAGCAAATAAGCCTATGGAACCCACAAATGAAGCAATAGCGAACCCGAGGGAAAAAAAGGCTATTACTTATGGAGAAACTACGAAAAAAGAATCGCTTCTCTTAAGCCAACGGGTTCAGCGCAATCGATGGGAATAGTGGAGGTCCAACGTTACCTTGAAGAGCCACCAATCGCTAGAAAAGAAGATCATTTGATTTGGTGGAAACAAAATTCTCATAACTTCCCAAATCTGAGCTTGATCGCAAAAGAAAAATTTGTTACTGTTGCAACTTCGGTCCCTTGTGAAAGGCTCTTTTCAAAAACTGGATTAATATTGTCAGACCGTAGAAATCGTCTAAGTAGTTCGAAAATGAAACAAATACTGTTCATCTGTCACAACGAAGAATAAGTTACCTAATCACCTTATGATTTTTGATATTTAAATGTTATTTATATTTGAGTTATTTTAAATCACTTGCTTTCTCAGTGATTTCCCCATACATTTATATCTGTTTGCTGCGTGAATATTACGTTTATTTTATTTTTATTTATTTTTATTATTTTTATTTTATTTAGTTTTGTCATATTGTTTATTTTCAAATATATATTTTATTTAGTTGTGTCATAATGTTTTTTTTTTCAAATGCATATTATAATGTATAACAATTTGAAATGAGCACTTTTTATTTCCAATCACCTGATTCCGCCCCTGACCCGAGCTTTTGATTAGAATACCTATAACTAGCAAAAAGGGAAACGAGAATGCAACATGTGAATCGCGAACGTTGCGTCGCCTCAACTATTACCGAGGAGCGTTCCACGTTCCCTCGTTCTCAATTCAAGTACCGAATCTGAAATTACCTTCTGCGCGACGGCCGCGACCCGCGACGTGCACGTTCCACTCGTTCCGAAATCCGTCCTCGGTGTCGGTACTGTCGTTCGTTTTGATTTCGAAAGCTTCCATGACGTTGCTGATGTGTGGGTACCCACAAAATAGCTGTAGAAGGATGATGGGAGCTCTTGGAATTGAATCGAAAAACACTCTCTTTTCAGTTTAGATTTTCTGTTTGCGTTCCTCATAACGCATAAGAAACTTGACTGAACCTTGGTTTGGTCAGAACAACAAAATTTACCTGTCAATGAGTAGATAATCATCTAACTTTGGATTCCATGAGTTTTTCCAAATTAGGTTTTAAGTAGTGACTGTAGATGTAACAAGTTGCTGTTTGGTGACACAGCGTCAAGACCGTTAGAAATACGTTTGAGCTTACCTTGAATGGTTGAATATTTGAAACATAACGATTTGAAATTATTTAGCCGGGGAAGTAGTTGTTTTCTGTTAGATATTACAAAAATGTAACTTCAATTTTATCGTAGGGTTTTTCCATTTCCAGAGGAGTCATGTATTGGTTCAATTTTCAATTGAGAATGAATCCCTCCCAAGAGAGGTTATCTTACACGATCGAAAATAGCGACTAAATTTCAACTTTCAGTCGCAGATGATTCCACAACTGACTTTATGAACATCCTGTTCATATTTTCAATAAAATCAACAGCTTCTTCATTCTATATTCGAGAATTGAACATGTACAAAAAAAATCATGTAACGATTTGATAGTATTATTAACATTGCTGATACTATACAAAATATACATATTTATTTCTTACTCACTGACACAAATGGATTTCTATGAATATTTTTAGTGAATACGAGCATTTGCAAGTGAACGAAGCTCTAGCCTAATAAAACAGCCAGTAAATAATTTGAGGTAGACATTTCTTTGTAATAAAAGACTGAAATATTTGATTTTTTTTCTACTCTGCGCTAAAAACGCCCTTGAAAGTAAAATTCTTAGATTTTCTACTTCTACAAATAATATGGTTAATATTGGATTTTAACAAAAAATTTCAATTACATTCCGTTCTTACAAATAGTTATGTTTGCAATATCGAAGCAGTCGGATTGAAATGGTCCGTCAAAACTAGTAACTTGAGTAATTTATTTCAGAAAAGGTGTGTTTGATATAGTGTTTGAACTTTATTAGAGAAAAGAATTGATTGTAATTGCAATCATATCATAGTATTAATTACACCTATTGGCAACGCTGTGATCATGATAATATCCAACTTGAACTGTAATTCTGATATTCAGAATACAACAAAAATTCAATAATGTGTAATAAATGATATTAGAAACTCACTACTTTAGTTTGCGGTCTTTGGTGAGTTTTTATCAATTTTTGATTTGGTTGTAGAATATAAAACTACACTTGTACTTAAAATTATACTGCACATCGATGATTCAAAGCCATGATGTAGCTTCTCTTTCACAACTTAAATCATATTTATTTCAAAACTATCTGCTTCTTCAATAATCATGGAACCGTATTTTAAGATTAGGCGCTGATCTCAAATTTCAAATCGGTGGTTTGGCTTATTTCTCAGCATGAACATCTATCCCAAATGGTAAGGTTAGGTATCAGACAGTGATGAATTCATGGAAACACCAACGCAAATGAAGCATTTTTCTTACTTTCATACAAAGCTCCGTCTGACCAATTTTTTTTAACATTTTTTTGAATATCTGAAACTCCACATTTCCAAGAGATTTTGTGAAAATGTATGATATTTGATCATCTGTTGCACAGTATTGTAAATTTACCCGCTTTTATGAACTTTTTCATCAATAAAGTGAAATCGTACATCAATAGAGGGTTAGTGGAGCTTTTATGAGGTCAAGCAGTACTTGTGCTGAAGTTATTTTGACATGAGAGCATGCACATTGGTGGTAAGAGTTAATTAGGTTACTCTTCGTCCTTATAAGGAATTCCAAATCACCTGAACCCAATATGGCGTCTGAAGGCAAACAGTTTTCTGAAATGTCATAAGGAAGCATTAGGAACGTGATGACAAATCATTTAAACCGGCATTATCTCCAAAGTAGACCTTTTAACATAGCATGCAGGGTGTTTATTTTAAGGCATTATTATTGCAAAATCCAGATATTAGTAAAATGTAAGCTGAACAATCCAATTTGTCTTTTGTTTACACCATAGCATTTTGTTTCCTAGTTGTAGAGTAAAATATGTATTTACAGATATCAAATAAAGCCAAAGTTCTTTTTACATTGAACTTTCAGGGACTAGATAGTTGAATTCATGGAATTCCAGCTGTTACAAACATGGATATTGTTTCATATTTAGTGCTAACTCATAGTTATTACACCAAAAAGCAAATGAAGGCTTACAGTAAATCTTGCAATCAAGTATTTTGCATTATAGTGGGAAAGGTAAGATTTTTCAAGATTGTATGAGCAGACAAAATTGCAAAGTGAAGTGATGTTTATGCTCCTCAATAATGTTTGAGCGTTTAATGTTAGATTTTATATATTTGAAGTACGTCAATATCTTTTACATTTGTCTGGATGTTGGAATACCTTGTAATTTTTTTGTACATTAGTTATAATTGCCACCTATTCTTTCTATGGATGGCCAAGACGGCTATTATTAAACAAATAATTATACAATTTTCAATGCAAAATACAAAAATCTGACTTGTCACATACATTAACACATAGCGCTGATTCAAATTTTTATCAGAATTTTTTTCATTTTTAAATTCACACACGGGCCAACGGTCTGTAGGTGAAAGATTACTTGAAAAGAGGAAAAAGGTTATCCAGAAAGTAATATCCCCATAGGTAAAAACACAAACATGGACCATGGATAATACATATACACATAGTGCTAGGGATCAGTCAAATGTAAATAATATTCATGCACAAAACGCTTAACGTGCTGTTGAGGAAATTGAATGCTCAATCTGATAACATCCTACCTCAAAAACAGAGAACAAATAGTAAAAATAAGAAATGTTATGAGTCAGCCAGAGCAGATAGAGTGTGGTGTGCCCCAGGGGACAGTACCGGGACCGATATTGTTCTGTATATACGTTAATGGATTATTTTCAATCGAAAGTGCTGGCAGAATTATTAGTTTTGCTGATGA
Organism: Chrysolina oricalcia; assembly: GCA_944452925.2. NCBI lineage: Eukaryota > Metazoa > Arthropoda > Insecta > Coleoptera > Chrysomelidae > Chrysolina > Chrysolina oricalcia. The sequence goes on along the minus strand of OX101823.2, from coordinate 44,701,433 downwards.
CACTGTCGTGCTTTATACAGGAGAAGACTGGTCCGCAGTAAAAGAAAACGATGAAATCGATTTGGAATTAATCAAAGACTGGTTTGACTACAGAGAATTATCTCTTAATGTGGAGAAAACATACTTCCTCCCATTCTGTAATTACCATTCTTCCCTTCCAAACTTCAGTAATCTCACAACTCAAAATCAGTTGCAAATTAAATCTGTATCATTTATAAAATACCTCGGAATAATGATCTATTCTCATATGAGATGGAATTACCATATTGATTACACCGTAAAAAAATTGAGATGCATTCTCTATAAGTTTCGACAAAACATATTCGACTTAAAACAAAAAAAAAAACACATTATTACAGTCTTGTCCAGAGTCATATAACGTATTGTCTAGCAGGTTGGGGTGGTGTCTCGAAAACCTACATAAAACCACTCGAGGTAATACAAAAAAGATTTTTGAAAGTAATATTCAATAAAAACCTGAAATACTCATCTGAAAAACTATATAAAGAAGCAAACATCCTTGACATAAGACAACTACATTATAAGGCTATTATTGTGAAGCAATTTCAAGAAAAGAATATGCTTTTAAAGCCACATCATACTTATAAGACACGCAATAAAGATCTATACATGGTACCTTATGCAGCCAAATCTATAGATCAAAGAAGTTCATATGATAACTTCTAGGGCCAAAAGCAATCAATAGTTTTACATATGACATAAAAGCAATCAACTCGTTATCCATACTAAAAAAATGTATTCACCAATATTTATTTGAAACGCCCCGCCTGTCGATTCATGAAATAATAGAAAATTAAAAAAAAAAAATAAATTAAAGAAATTCAAAAAAAAAACTAAAAAAAAATAAAAATGAAATAAACGCCTCCACTTATAATTTTTAATATTTATAATCATTACCGTCAAAGAATTAATTGTTTTATATCTACAGGGAAATATGTAAATGCGAAATTTTAAAATAATTATTAATGTAGTTAGTGTATATATAGTATATGTGAATACTTTAAATTACCTTTTATAGAATCTGTATTCAACCACATACAAGGAAACCCTCCTTCTGTGGATTATTTTAATTTATTCATATTTTATAGTCTATGATATTTAGTCATATTTTTTGTATTTTTATGTCGAATAAATTATATTATTATTATTATTATATTATTTCTATCGGCTTTGTTTCATCCAGTTATTATTTTAGGTGAAACATTATCAGAACGGAAATGAGAAACCATGGGACGTTTGGTGCATTGAGCCCCAAAATGGAAGTGTATCAACAGCACATTGCACATGTATGGCCGGACACAGTGAAGTTTGCTGTAAAGTGGGTGAACTTTTACTTGCAGTTGAATACGAAATAAGAAAGGCTGAAGAATACAGACATACTGAGAAGTCGGACGATGCCATCATCATCTTCACAAGTGCCCTCAGTACCAATAAGAGAAATGGATCGAGAAAAACCTTCATCTGCTCAACCAAAAAAATAGGGAGACATACCAAAACCAATCTCTTGAAGAAAATTGAACAATTGGGACATAATGCCACAATTATGCGAATAATGGAGCCATTTTGTTTTATTTTGTGAAAAATAAACATTATTAATATTTGCTAGTGTTATAGAAACACGAATAAACAAAATTCTACCCCCTGTATATTTAATGAGAGTCACACAACTAAAACCTACCTGGAACTTCTAAAAATACCCAAGACAATAAATTTATCATTAGATCACGAAAAAATTATAAACATAGGAAAATTTACTAGAAACCAATCTGAAAACCGAAATTGGTGTATACAAAGGTAAGATGACAGCATCAAAATTTAGAGCTATTTGCAAAACAAACAAAATAAAACCTTCTTTGTCACTGATTAAATCTATTTGTTATCCAACAAAAATTTTGTTCCGCAATAGAGCTACTTTATGGGGAATAAATTGAAGTTGAAAAGTATCGGAGGTATGCGAGTGACAATCAGGACTCACTTGTGGTCAACGAAGTCGGATTTTTCAAGCAAAAATTGGCCTTGCATTGGTGCATCTCCTTATAGATTAGTATTTTGTAAGTGTTGTGGGGGGTCTGGAAGTGAAGTGCCCATATTTAATATAAAAATAAAAATGTTTCTGTTGATGTTTAAATAGGGGGACTGATAAGGTTACTTTAAATAAATCACAAATGCAAATTTTTGTTACAAAATAAAACATTTTTGATCTTGTATGGCCACCAAAGATTTTTTTATAGTAGGAATTTTGCAAGATTTTAAAAAGAAGCGTCAAATTGCTTTGAAATTTCATTCATAGGCCATGCCTGAGCTCTCGGGAATGTATTTTACAAAGAAAGAGGGAATGGCTGAAGTAATCCATTGGTGTATTTGCCATAGTGTAGATGATGGGAGACCTATGATTCAGTGTGATGGAGAAAACTGTGAGATAGGTTGGTTCTATTTTGAGTATGTGGAATTATGTGACAATTCAAATAAAACATGGTGTTGCCAAAAATTAATTTTTTCTACTACAGTAATTTGTTAATTGTTGATTTTTAGCTTTGTTCTGATATCTATCATAACACTGTTTTTCATTACATTTTTAAAATCCTCATTAAAGTCTCATTAAATACCTCGACGATGAGTAGTATTCTCGAACAGTACAATTTTCGATACGAACTATATGGTATCGGTGATACGCATTATTTATTTGTAATTTTGTTTAAACGGAAAACCTGTTCTTTTCTCCACTGGAGCGTCTGTTTTTCCCTGTGTGGCCCGGTGTGAAACAGGAATCGGGATAAAAAGGGGAGTTTGTTACTGCTAGTTATCCCAATTTCTTTCTAATTCAATTACGTATTTGCTACCCTATTATTTTAGAGTCCATTTATTGAACCAACAAATATCGGGTTATCGATAGGCCTTCCAGAAGTTATCGTCTGGAAGAAACAAAATATCATATGTGAGGCAAAGTATAGACAAATGAAATCCACATCTGGAAAAAAGGGTGATAAAATACCTATTCAACTCTTACTTTTCTTGTCTATTTGAACTCAATAAAATAATTATTAATTTACTAAGCAACTTCGATTAGTCCCAGAGAGTAGGTCAGATCTTTCTGAAACACCCTATATATGAAATTATTTTCTGATTTTACAAAAAAACTCCTATATTGATAAATAAAAATACTATTTCAATATGATAACCTTTTATTTTAATGTTATTACGAATTTCAAAATGTGAAGAAAACAAAAGTTTGACGTTTCTTCCAAACCCTATTGTGTATTAAAGAAAAATTTGATTATAGTCCATGTAGAATTAATTACTCTTTGCATAACAATTACTGTAATTTTGTGTATATATTTTTTATTTTCGCAAAAGGTAAACTGAAATAAAACAATGATAATAAAATACTTTTTATTCTTTTTCTATGTTTATTCATTATCAAAATCCCCAAGTATATAATATATGGTGAACTTACAATAAATTGAATTATATCATATTGTCAAGAAGGGCGCTTGGTCAATCTTTACTTCAATATTACAAAAAACCGAAATCTCCCAAATGATTATAAAATATTTAATAATTATCCCTTATGTTGGCATTGTATGAGAGAAACATATGAATCACAAATCCATATATTGAATTTCTCATCAATATAGACCCTACATTTTGCCACTGTATACGAGAAGATACATTGAGTAGAAGAGAGTCACCACATTGAAGCTAATGATGCGCATATTGTTTTGACAAGTTTGTTCACCGGTTAGGGGAATATGGCTGCCAACGGTAGATTTCCTGCACGTGAATCGGTAAGTTTATTGTTTTACCGAGTACTTTTGTTATGTTTTACGATATCTATTATATAATTCTACAATTTAGGATGTGTACTTCGATCTCGTAAATGAGAAGTTGCTTAAATGGAACAGATTTTTCTGTTTAAGAGACTCAAATATTATGTATCCTAGGAGACACATTGCCAAATTCGTTGTTTTATAAATATTTTTTATTTTTAGGTTTCGATGAGACGTATAGACCGAATATCTGCACTTCTACCACCAATTGGTGCACAAAGTGATCCCGAAAGTGATCGAGATGAAGAAGAATCGCTCGAGAGAGTCATTCCAAAAAGTGATGACCGAATTTCAGAAGAAAATGTACAATTATTGGAGGCTGTACTTGATACTGAGGAGTCTGATGACGATTATGTTTTAGCAACGTTGTAACCTGTTCCCACTGCTGAAGTTATTGAAATACCGAATAAGAGAGGAAAACGTGAGATTGGTTCAACTCCTCCTGAAATTGGTTCTGTCCCCAAATTGAAAAACGAACCAACGAAAACTTCGAAAGATTATCAGTGGACAGACGATGACTTTTGTTATGAAGTCCTGATAGATAAAGATGATTTCAAGAAACCAATTTGTTTGAAATCGCCATTGCAATATTTCACTATACCGTTTGATGATGACATCATAGATCTGATAGTAACTCAAACTAATCTATATTCAACACAACAGTCCGGTAAATGCGTTGATACAAATCGTGGAGAAATAAAATATACATACCGGGTGACACAGCAGACATGTAGCAGCCTGTAGTTTTTTTTATTTGAAGGAATAAAAATTTGAAATTTGCAGAAGTTACGTAATCAATGATAGCGCTTCATTTGAATCTAACGACAACTTTTTTCAACTACCTCTTTGATCGGCAGTAACTCCAACTTCTTTTTTTTTTTAATGACACCCTGTATATTTATCTAGCCTATCTTATTTGTCTTAAAAATCACTATTCAACAGTGTATCACAAAGTGGCATTCGTTTCTCAATTCGCAGATGAATTGCATTTTATTGAAAAACATCAAGTTGGCTGTTTCCCGAATTCGATAATCTTTCGATGCTTGGTAGGCTTGGAAATCGAAAGAGTATCAGTTAAACGATATAATTTCAGTTTTTTCCATACCTGATCACTTTCTACAGATTGCTAATAATTTCTTTAATAAAAAGAAAAACATCTGAAAATAACGATATTGCGAAAACTGAGATAGGAGCATAAATTTTTCAATTTGGCTACTTGTGAAGAAACTACCTGCCTTTCTTTTTGGCCATGTAGCCATATCATGATCTTTCCATTTGGAAACATAAAATTAAAATTGTTCCCCTGATCCACCAATTCAAAAGTCTATTAGTATTTGCAATAATATTTTGCCTAGTAGGCGGTATACACAAAATGTTTTGTGTTTGACAGGTAAACATCAGTTGATTGCAATGATTATCTCCGTCAGTTTTATGCTGATTGAAATTGCATCGTTTAATTAGATACTTAATATGTATTCAAAGAATGAAAAGGTCGATATGTTGTTGATATTCGGAGAGTGCAAGAGAAATTGACAGGCTGAACAATTGTATGTCGAAAGATTTCCGGAAAGACGCCATCCACCTGATAATTATTTCGCTAGAGTAGAAGAGCAGTTCGGAGCAGTTCTTTTTAAAACTCTTCTAGTGGTCTCTCGATTTACGCCGATTTCGTCCTCAATTTGTCTCACTGATATCGTCGGATCTGCATGTACTATGGCCAAAACGTTTACTTCTATTTCCTCGTCGACAATGTATTGGAGATTGTTTTGATTTTCCGGTTCTCTTCTGAACTGCTCTTCTACTCTAGCGAAATAATTATTAGGCGGATGGCGTCTTTCCGGAAATATTTCGACTTACAATTGTTCAGCCTGTCTACAATTTCTCTTGAACTTTCCGAATATCAACAACATAAATCGATCTTTCTATTCTTTGAATACATATTTAGTATTTAATTAAACAATGCAATTTTAATCAGCATAAAACTGATGGAGATAATCAGTACAATCAAATGATGTTTACCTGTCAAACACAAAACATTCTGTGTACACAGCCTACTAGGAAAAATATTAATGCAAATATCTAGACTAATAGACTTGTGAATTGGTGGATCCGGGGAACAATTTTAATTTTATGTTTCCAAATGGAAAGATCATGATATGGCTACATGGCCATAGAGAAAGACTGATAGTTCCTTCACAAGTAGCTAAATTGAAAAAAACATGTTCCTATCTCAGTTTTCGCAATATCGTGAGTTATTTTCAGATGTTTTTTCTTTTTATTGAAGAAATTATTGACAATCTGTAGGAAGTGGTCAGGTATGGAAAAAACTGAAATTATATCGTTCAACTGATACTCTTTGGATTTCCAAGCCTACCAAGCATCGACAGATTATCGAATTCGGGTAACAGCCAACTTGATGTTTTTCAATAAAATGCAATTCATCTGCGAATCGAGAAACGAATGCCACTTTGTGATACACTGTTGAATAGTGATTTTTAAGACAAATAAGATAGGCTAGATAAATATACTGGGTGTCATTAAAAAAAAGAAGTTGGAGTTACTGCCGATCAAACAGGTAGTTGAAAAAAGTTGTCGTTAGATTCAAATGAAGCGCTATCATTGATTACGTAACTTCTGCAAATTTCAAATCTTCATCTCTTCATCTCTTCAAATGAAAAAACTACAGGCTGCTACATGTCTGCTGTGTCACCCGGTATGCCAGCATATATTGAGTACTGGGCTCATGATACACGTTATGCTCCGATTGCAGATATCATGCCGCTCAAAAGGTATCAGACATTGCGCCGCAATATTCATTTCGTGAATAACGAAGAAATGGATACCGATCGATACTTCAAAGTAAGACCCATCTTAGAAAAGGTCCGACAAAACTGCCTCAAAATCGAGCCAGAAAAAAGGAACTCTATTGATGAGATGATGGTACCCTATAAGGACAAGAAGGCCGGCTCGAGAAGACAGTATATAAAAAGCAAACCGAAAAAGTGGGATTACAAAATTTTCGTAAGATGTGGTGTGTCTGGAATGGTATATTATTTTATCCCATATGGTGGAGAAGATACATTCAGAAACCACAACTTTTCAAATATTAAGTATGGTTTTGGTGCCAAAGTCATTATCGCGCTTTGTAGATCCATTCAAAATAAGCCGTTATCGGTAGTCTACTTTGATAAATATTTCACCAGTCTACAACTGGTTTCATACCTTCGTGAGGAGTTTGGAATGTTGAGCTTGGGAACTATCAGATCTAATAGTTTGAAAGGATGCACAGTAAAATCAGACGCAGATCTACGAAAAGAGGGCCGAAGATCATTTGATCAAAAAGTCGGTAACTACAATCGTTTGGTGATAATCAAATGGTTAGACAACAAATGTGTTACTTGTTGTTGTTCATACGTGGCTGCAAATCCAACTGAAACAATTGAGAGGTACTCCAAGGCAGGAGGAGGTAGGGTCCAGATTGTTTGCCCACAAGTTCTCGATATTTGTCTCAACAACGCTTGGCTGATTATAGACGAGAATTCAAATTACTGGAGAATAACCGAAAACAGGCAATGCGTCTGAAAAAAAAATCAGAATGAGAGTGGCAAAAAATTTAGTTCAGACTAATAAAAGGAAAAGAGGGCGACCTAGTAATTCCGAGGAGCCACAACCTACTAAACAAATTCAAAATGCAGTTGATCCAAGACCTGAGAACGACAGTAGGCTCGACAAGCTAGATAATTTTTCAATATTTCGCGGTAAAGGAAGATGTAAACATTGTAAATCTGGTCAAACTCACGTGTTTTGCAGAAAATGTAATATTAGGTTATGTCTTGTATGTGATGACCGGGAAATCTGCAAGACTGAATAAATTAAAAAAGCCGGAAGCTCAGCGAAGCGCCCAACCCTCATAAACATAATTTAACCCAGATGTGTACCTAAGTCTCAACGCGAAGTCAGCAACGAGATAGCAGGCTAAAAATAGACACAGGGTAGAGGCATTGAACTCTCCCAATAATGAAAATGAAACACTGAAATCGCGAATAAAAATGTAGGAATCGGAATAATATCGTCGGTTTGTTTGGCGGCAACAATGACATACACAAGTTGACGTGTTTATGTGCGTCGGGCTCTGTGAAAGTCCCCGCATGTAATGAATTAGCGGAAAGGCCAGCTGAAAAATGCTATTAGGCCGACAGGAGCATCTAAAACTGCACCTGTCTAATAATTTAAATACGCTGAGATCGCGGAAAAAAGGGAAGTTCTGTACGTTCCTCCGCATAGTGTACATCGAACTTATGCCCGAAATGGCGAGTGGAAAATGTCGCAAAAATAGAAAATAATTCAATAGAAAAATACTCGAGAAGTTATAGCCGGTTGTATGATCAAGAAGTTGTAGTAAAAATGTGAATTTGAGTAACAGAATTCGAACAGCCATACTATGGTTTGTAAAACTATTTGGTTTAGTGACGTTTTTCGTTTTTTTGTTAAGATGTTAAAAGTAGTGTAAGATAAACTCAGTTTCATACGGGATTGGAAATGTTAGTAGTGATTTTTGTTTCGGCCGATAACATGGAGTGTACGTCCCTCCAGGATCCGTATTAAGAAAATGCAGTCAGAACGTTAGGGAAGTTGAGGTTTCAGTCGCGAGGCTACAACGACACTTTTTAGCAAAATGAAGGGTCATTTGCGAATCAGCTCGGTCTGGAAATTAGTTACGTGTTCAGGTAATAAGTATTTTATGGATCTCGTTCATTCCCATTAACATCTGTGTGACTGGTTTCTAAAGAGAGATAAAGATTTTTAAATGGTAATATGAGACATGTTTCCAAGGTTTAGTGTTTTCATCGAATATTTACAGGATGATAAACATATGTGTTCGTTTATGATGTTATACATGAACCCTGTTTTGAATAATTGTAACTGCTAGTTTCTGAAGTGTTATAAGATTTATATAAAAATGATTTTAAACTTGGTAATTACTGTATTGACTTGCTATTTGATTATGTTATATTGCCGTTTGGATTTTAATGACTCATTTCTTGTACTTGTGTGTTTTATGCTGAATAGATTGTTGACATGATTGTAACTGATATGTATTGTGTAATTGATTTGATTTCATCCTGTGTGTTTTGACGTTTAATTTGCATACCGTGTGCCTTTAAAGGACACGTTTGTTGTATACTCTGGCTGGGTTAATATCACTACGTTCTTGTAGTTTTAAGGTTTTCATCGGAAATAATAATATTTGTGGTTGTTCGTTATATGACGACGACTGTTAAAAGAGGTTAGGATGACCTCGATGAAAGGTCAATATTTACGATGTTTTCTCTTGTTGTTTTGACTTGCATGTTTGTTTTTTTTTTGAATATATGTGTTTAATAACCTCCGACATGTTTGATTCAGTAGTTGTTTCACACCTGAGCCTAGCCAAAAAGCTCTACTAGTAGTGCCCCCCTGTTTATAGACAGCCGCTCGTTTATAAATAGGTTTATTTTTATCAGCGTTCCGAAGTTTTGACACACCTAACCATCTTAAACTCAGATACATGCTCCCGTATTTTTGAGAGGGTGTTTAGGAACCTAGGTAGCGTTTTACACAAAGGACGTAACAGATGTATGCCTAACACAACCTCTAGGCATATTCCTCATTACCCAGGCCAACGGGTTATGGAAAACAGGGTCTTGTGTGAAGTACCACGGTATCTCACGGAAAATACATAGGATCCCGTCCAGCGTGGTATGATAAATGGTGTCAGGTTCTGGGGGTTTTGTTAACAGTGTGTTACCGTACATGTACCCCTGGCTATGGCTTATGGTAAGTAGCGTCGGATATCGTGGGTTTGGTTAACAGGTTGTTACTGTAACTATACCCTTGGCTATTGCTGAGACGACCTGAAAATTTCGAGAAACTATAAAGAGATTGCTAGAGTAGAACGCTGCCAGAAAAGATACAAGGAAAATGCCGGGCGGAAATGTGACGCTCCCGAACGTCGCGGAAGACGGCGGCGCTCCGATCAATTTAAGTTTAGAAAATCTGTCCGTGTTCAGCGGAAACACAAATGTCATAGAGTTCGTGAGAACTATAAAAGACACCTCGGAGTTAGCAGGTTGGAACGATAACCGAATCACCGCTTTAGTCCGTCTGAGATTGAGAGGCATTGCCAAACAATTGACAGACGCGGATGAGGTATTGAAAACTACCAATAACTGGCAACACTCAAGAAAGGATTGATTGATCAATTCGGAATTTTAAAAATTCCAGGGCAGGACAGGCGAAAATTTACCGAATGTAGGCAGTTCCGAGGTGAAACTTGCAGGAATTTTCTTGCACGTCTCAAGGTGTGCGCATCTAAATTAACTAGCTTGACAGGTACCCAAGCAGTAGACGATGTTCTGAAACAAGGGCAGGAAATAGAAATGATCACCCAATTTACGATGTGATTGACAGACCCCCTTAGGAAGGTGTTATTTGCAGGACCGACCACATTGCAACAGGCGCTGGAAATAGCGGAAAAAAGAGAAATTATAGAAGGGTTAACGAATCCAGGTACTAGGCAAGTTCGATTCTCAGAGGTAGGCTCAGAATGGGAGAGCCGAAAGGAAAATGGCGGAGCGTATAGACGCGACAGAGCAGGACAGAGCCAACGCCATGAGATGAGCGTCGCGACGCCTAGAAATGCAAGTAGCGATGCCCGACATGAGCGGTATAACGTAAAGGCTACACGTGAACATCATGGACGTGGTAGACATAATTTTTCCGAATGCAATTTCTGTAAAAGAATGTCCAAGGAATCAGGAGACAAGTAGACCCCCCGTGCACAATACTCGAAGATTTAATTTAAACGAGTCTCCGACTCCCTGCGTACCCCCCGTAGGAGTCGAGGAGTCACAGGAGATTTAAGCACGAAGGGATGGGCAACAGTATTGGCGTGTACCGATATCTGTGCCCAGCGTAATACCGTAACTTTGGAAGTGGACGGTATATGTAGGAATATTTTAATTGATACCGGCGCTCAATGCAGCCTGGTAGATGCTAGCGTTGTAGAAAATATCAAGATTTTTCGTAGTAAAGACTCTTTACGCGATGTGCAAGGTAATTTGATTCCTTGTAAAGGATCCACTAGAATGAAAGTGAAAATCGGTGAAGGTCGGATAATCGAGCATGTTTTTCAAGTAATAGAAATGGCTGGGTTCGCCATTAATATGATCCTTGGTATGGAACACAATATTTTTGTTGAATCAGGAGATAGGCCTTAGGAAGGAGGATCAGCAGGTTTTTGGAATTAGATTGACGGATAAAGTCCAAGACAGGGTAGACAATTTAGAAATGAGTTTGAAGGGGATAAAGGAGAGTTTGATGACTAGAGAGGAGAAATTAATGGAATGGTTCCAGGTAAATTTGGTATCATCACTACTGAGTTTACCCGGACGAGAAGAAAGTGATGAGTCTTCTCGTTCTCTAGGAAAGAGTTATGTAGACAGAAATCCTGCTATCTACTTTCTAAAGGTCATTTAGATAATATTAAACTAATGTTTAGATAAGTACTCTTGGCCCTATAAAAACAGAAGAACCATGTATTCAAAAGGTTAGTTTTACTTAAGATCTTGCATAGTGAAAATTCTTGTAATTGCTATATCTCATTAGTTGTAAATAAATACTTTTTAAAAAGTGTTTCTTCTAAACTACTCAACACTAATTTCGTCGCACCCCAAAATTTTGACCATATTAAAATCTGAATAACTTTTTTCTGCATAGGACAATTTGAATGCTGTAAACACTGTTCGCTAGCCCAGTCTTCTAGCTATAATCTCGTACTTCTTCAAAACATAAGGTTTTCCGTATAGAATCACTACAGGGTATTATCTGAAACTGTGCAAAATTTCTGAATTTTCAAAAGGATCCCAAATGAAGAAAAAAATTTTTTTTTCAAATTTGACAGCAGTGGCATGAAGATGAACTCATTACCTCAAGATATTTTTCGAATTGTCTTATTATCTCTTTTGTTTACAGGGTGATCTCAAAAATTTAACTTTTTGGTTTTGCAGTCATAACTTTTTTCCTCTTCAACCGATTTTCAAAATCTCCGGCTCATTTTGAAGCTGAAACTTTAGATGAAGAGATATGAAGATCAGAATAGACTCAAGATGAAGATTGAAGATCAAGGGTTTCCTCAAAGGTGACCTAAATCTGAAACACCCTCAAAATCCGGTTGGTAGGAGAATTAAATGAAAATCAACTTGATTTCGGAATGATCATCCATTCTGAATACGTCCAGATCTTCCTTGCTGTCAGTAGTCAAGAATTGGGCATGAAAAAACCCAATTGTAACGGCAAGATTTTGAAAAAAATAAAATCAACCCATTGTTCGCCTGAAATGAATGGCCCGTAACCAAGGTAACAAGAATCACAATCAATGACTGACAAGCTAGGTTAGACGTCAATTTTGATTCGTTTGCAAAAAAAATTATCATATCGATGCCGCATCTAACGCCCGACCAGCTGGAATTGATTCCACGAATGACGGAACAAGGATTATCTACCCTCCAAATTGCCAATCTGCTTGGAACAACAGTTAGATCCGTCCAAAGGGCCCACGTCCGAGCTAACGCTGGGGATATTCAGTATCGACCTAGGGGGCCAAGAAGGGGTACAAGAAGAAGAACAACTCCCGCTCAAGACCGCCTTATTGGAAGATTGGTACGGCGGACTCGGACTTCAACCGCCCCCAAAATTCGTCGTGAATTGATCGATGCTACGGGAATTCAGGTTTCAAGTCAGACAATCCGACGCCGGATCCACGATCTTGGATTACACGCAAGGAGACGAGCTGCCTGCCCCTTACTGAAACCTGTACATCGAGCAGCAAGACGATTATGGGGGGAAGAACATCAAAACTGGGGAATAGCAGAGTGGAGTAGGTGTATGTTTACGGATGAGAGTAGGTTCAACTTGTTTCGAAAGGATGGTCGTGTGTTGGTTTGGAGAGGGAGGAATGAAAGGTTTTTGGAAGGAAATATGGAGGCGAGGGTGGCTTTTTGGAGGTGGAGGAGTGACTGTGTGGGGTGGAATATCGATGAATGGGAGGAGTGAATTGGTGATTCTGAGAGGAGATAGTATGAACGGTGAGAGGTATAGAGATTTATGTATTAGAGAAATCGTGGTCCCTTACGCCGCAAATATCGGCAACAACTTTCTTCTCGTTGATGACAATGCGAGACCGCATAGGGCTCACATTGTCAACGAGTTTTTGAGTAATCACGGTATTGAGCGAATGAACTGGCCGCCTTTCTCTCCGGATATGAATCCGATGGAACATGTCTGGAGTCGTATGAAATTGAAATTGAAAGAAAGGGAAGGGCGAATGGAAAATTTGGATGACTTGGTGAATGCGGTACAGCAAGAATGGACAGCTGTACCACAGGAGTTCATTGATAGTCTGATAGACAGCATGCCGGAAAGGGTCAATGAAGTAATTGCCAAAAGGGGAGGCCCCACTAAATACTGAATATCAAAAAGATTTTTTAGTTCTAAAGTTATTCAAGTTATCTTCTCTTTGTTGTTGTTCAATAAAAACTCAATAAAACTTGTTTTCTTGTTCTTGCTTACTAACACGATTAATGCTCCACGATTGAGAAAAAAACCGCTATTGTGAAATGAGCCTCAGTTGGTCAGGCTTGTCAGTCACTGTATGTGATTCTTGTTACCTTGGTTACGGACCATGCCTTTCAGGCGAACAATGGGTTAATTTTTTTTTTTTTCAAAATCCTGCCGTTACAATTGGGTTGTTTCATGCACAATTCTTGACTACTGACAGCAAGAAAGATCAGGACGTATTCAGAATGGATGATCATTCCGAAAACAAGTTGATTTTCTTTTGATTCTCCTACCAACCTGATTTTGAGGGTGTTTCAGATTTAGGTCACCTTTGAGGAAACCCTTGATCTTCAATCTTCATCTTGAGTCCATTCTGATCTTCATATCTCTTCATCTAAAGTTTCAGCTTCAAAATGAGCCGGAGATTTTGAAAATCGGTTGAAGAGGAAAAAAGTTATGACTGCAAAACCAAAAAGTTTAATTTTTGAGATCACCCTGTAAACAAAAGAGATAATAAGACAATTCGAAAAATATCTTGAGGTAATGAGTTCATCTTCATGCCACTATTGTCAAATTTGAAAAAAAAAAATTTTTCTTCATTTGGGATCCTTTTGAAAATTCAGAAATTTTGCACAGTTTCAGATAATACCCTGTAGTGATTCTATACGGAAAACCTTATGTTTTGAAGAAGTACGAGATTATAGCTAGAAGACTGGGCTAGCGAACAGTGTTTACAGGATTCAAATTGTCCAATGCAGAAAAAATTATTCAGATTTTAATATGGTCAAAATTTTGGGGTGCGACGAAATTAGTGTTGAGTAGTTTATTTGGAAAACATAATTGGCGCAGTCGGTAGGATCGAAGAAGGCAGAACTAAAGCAAAATCGCCGTTCCTGACCGTTGGTTTCAACCCTTCGTCTTCGACCCAAGAATCTACAAGATCCCAGGACCAACAAAACGGATACTCTGAGTACGTGTTGAGTTTCCTTTTTGTCTTTCCTTCCCTCATTCTATCATAGTGTTGAATTTACAAACATTCGAATTCTCTACAACAATTGCACTTGTGAAATTATTTTACAAAGCAAGAATATATATTTTTTTGATATTTCTCTAATAGCGTTGACAGTGATATTTCAATACCTTTGAAATTCATCGTCGATAAACGCCCTAGCTTATTTTAAATATCAAAACGGAAGAATTATTAAATCTATTAGGAAATATATCTCTCAGTCAAGTTCAGCCCCAAGCTCAGCAAACACAAATACCTACAGTGCAAGCTGCAAAAGCTATCGCAGATGTTCTACCAGTATTTTCGGGAGACAAAAACCAATTAGAAAGCTTTGTGAAAAGATGCGATAATTTCTATAATAATTATGACCGAACAACCGATAATAATTTAAATGATTTTTGTTTCAATGTTATTTGTTCTAAACTAAGGGACGATGTATTTAACTTTTTAATGTGCAGACCAGACCTCACTACCTGGCCACTAGTTCGAACAGCACTTAGAGAACATTACGGTAACAGAATTGGTAGACAAACACTAACGTGAGATTTTCTCCACCTTAGCATAAACCGCAACGAAAACATTTTAGATTTCTTAGAAAAAATTAAACAGATGAAAACGCGCTTGGAAATTAAAATAAATTCGGATAGTACCATTCCCGACCTTCGAAAACCCTTGTTAATGGAACAAGCTGAGGGAAACGCCCTAGATATTTAATGGCGAATTCGGACGACAAACTTAGGCTCCTACTAGATATTAAAAATCCAAAGAATTTATCGGAAGCCAGCGAAGTCGTGCACAGATATTTCTATAACGAGCAAAGAATTAATTCATTGCAACAAGGAAATAGGTATAAACCAATACCAAATCACAACTCTAATAAAGAAACGTTTGAAGTAATAATAATAATAAGAACAATAACTTCCGCAGAACAAATCGAGAATTTTACAATCAACCAACTAGTTCTTACCATTTTAACCAACAAATACCAAGACCTATGCAAAACTTTTACGAACCTCAAAACAACAGACAGACATTTCCTAGTGAACCTATTAACATTCAACCGAGACAAGTAACACGTCAGTACCCAACAAACGCCCAAGTTTTTGGTAAACCAAAAAACGTTTTTGACCCTCGAAATTCTGTAAAACCAACTTATAAACCAACACCTATGTCTACTACTTCACGTACACCTACGACACAACACAAGCCAAGACAATTTAACCACTTTAAACAAAGAGGAAAACCCAATTTTATTTCTGAAGAACTGCATAATACTGAATCCTTTTTAAATCAAAACGAGACAGATATTCAGAGTACAAGCTTCAATGACCACTATAATGAAAATTTCAATTCCCATGAAACTCAGGATTTTCAGTTAATCGAGGACTCACCTCAAACACCATAGATTTAAATAATTTATTACCCAACTCCTTACCCTACATTCAGATAAAAAATTCCCCAATAAAATTGCTAATCGACACAGGTTGTCACCCTTCTCCATTAAGACCCTACATTGCAGAAAAGCATTTTCCAGAAACCATTTCTCGAGAAAACACACCTACCGATACGTGTGCAGGGACACGAAAATCCCAATTCAAAGCAACAATACCTAGTTTCCCAGAATTTCACCACAGCAGAAGTAACAATCAGCACTGACACTCGGCCATGCCGCCTTTGATGTTGAAAAGTATCTAGACGCCATGTTGGGAAGTGCTGTTGTGAGGGCAGGACTCGCGTAATGATTTCGGACAGATCCGCACTCGAAATTTTCCAGATACGATTTGAAAAAAAAATCGATAAATATCACTAAATATATGAAAGTATCCAAAGTCAATAAAAGTAATTCTTATGTCGATTATTTCACTTATGCTAAAATAGCGTGTTATGATTGGTTGAAATTTTTGTGTTGATAAATGAAAACATCATGTTTTCGATTTTGTAGTTCGATTCCTGATTGGTTATTATCAAAACAAAAACTTACCACTAGCAAGCTGCTATAATGACACAACACCAAACTTTGACCAAAACTAAATAAGCACTCACTATTAATTCATATCAACTGCGGGATTAATATTTCTATAAAATAGTTAAATTGAAAAGTAAATAAATAAAAATGGTTTCGATTTTATTCATGAAAAAATCTTAACAAATACAACTCGTGTTATCGACGATGATCGTTAATTCCTTCTCGGTTTCGAATCAAATTATGTTGCTTTAGGCAACCACACTCGCGCAAGCGCTCGTGTGGTTACCAAGCAACATAATTTGATTCTCAAATTCAAAGGAATTGCTATTTCGATAATCACCGATACACTTGTGGTATTATCTACGATAATTTTCCTGGGCCAATAATGTTTTGTTTTTAAAAACAGGTTGTTTTATTATGCAATGGTATTCAGGGACAAGTTCATAATCAGCTTGAAGTATTCTTTGAATTAAATGTACGTATGATTGTGACTTCACTTTGAGTTGCAGTTCACCAAAGTCTTTTGAAATATACAGTGTGTTTCACTTCTCATGAAAACAAACTCGTATGTTCCGTAATTTTTGACGAAGAATCATGACATTTTCAGGATTGATAGAATCACTAGAAATGAACTCACTGTACAAAAGAGGTCATCCTACGTGATATACACTGCATTTCAGCAGCGATGGAACGACCTATTTTTCCGGAAATTTATATTAGGCGGCAAAAACAATAAAAGTGCATCGATATGACTGATGAAATGTATTCAATTCCAATCATGGAATATTAGAAGGAATTTCGTTTGATGTAATAATTCGTGTGATTTATTTGTATATGAGGTTTTTTTCATTTAATAGATTCCCATTTTTATTTCTGACATAAATTGGATAGCGTTTAAGTAAAAGGTACCAAGCGCCAAATTATGGTATTGAATAATGACTTGATAAAATCAAATAATTTTAAAAAATTGGACAATAATTATGGAAATGGTGCTTGACACTTTCATCAAAAGATGTTACTATGTTCAATAAATCACTTGGATATTTTTTCATGAAGTAGGTTTCAGCTTTTGGAGTCGTATGGTACCTTTATCTCAAATTTGACGAGCTGGCGCTTGGTACCTTTTAGTTAAATGCTATCCAATTATCGAAACAAAACTGAACTGTAATGAATCTAAGTAGCCTTTACACATTCTTTGTGGGGTGCTTTTTTAATATTCATAGAATCTAATCGACCCCCGAATGAAATATTTCAGTAGTAGGGATGCTTTCAACTATCAAAGGAAAATAAAATATAAATACCAATAGTCCGTTTTCAGATATTTATTCATGTCTCCATATTATAATTTTGTTTTTTCTTCTTTTTTCTCAATATTTCTCTGACATTTGAAATTGCTATTAATATACTTCAATGTATAAAATAATCTTACTCTAGCATATAACCCCAAGAGGTGTGACATTGGGAAGTTTTCACATGGGTGGGTATAAATACAGATACAAATCCTGCAATTACATTTTTTCCTACAATCAATATTTCAAAATTGCTTTGAAAGCATACTTATTCCAAGGAGGACATGAAATGAACAAAATCATTCTTGGGCATCCGTAAAGTTCCCAAAGGTGTGTCAAGACTTCCACTTTGAAATGCTCTAAAATAACAATACAAAGATTCATCATCTAAATCACAATGTGTTTTGGAATAGCTTTAAAAAATTTTGCAACTATGAATTTTCAATAATTTTTTAATCAAATATCTGCAAATATATTTCATAATATCATTAGTTTGATAATTAGTGTCCATTACAGCAAATGTATGATTATCAACAACTTCTTTGGGTTCTGAGTCTGACACTTCATTGTTCTTGGGAAAATCTGAAATTTTCAGCAATACATAATCTGTATCTCTCTCACAATATTCACTTCCTGAATTCAACAAATTCAAACACAATATTCTGGGCCGACACCTCGCAAAATGGCGGACTCATCGACGGAAAGGGTGTGCGCGAACTTTTCCCGCCACTCAGAGTGTCAGTGCTGATTGTTACTTATGCTGTGATTTCACCCACTAAATATTACTCTAGAATACGTACTATTTGATTTTCATGATTATTTCGACAGAATCATAGGAATAAGAGATTTGAGAAAAATGAAATTAAATCTTGACTTACATAACAAAATGCTATACAACGATCATATACAAATTCCTCTACATTACCGATAAGAGTTTAATATTAAAAAAATAGAAATACCCCCTGTTCATCAATACTTGAAAGAATTAAAACAAACCTTCCAGACACAGAAGTAATTATACCAAAACTAATTACAGACGACAAGACACTGATAATTCCAGAAAGTCTAGTTCAAGTAAAAGACGGATTAACGACAATAGAAATCATCAACACCGAGTCTTCCACAAGAATAATAGAAATCGATGAAAATTTCCTCAGACCTTACGTCATACAATTTAATGATGCACATTACGAATGTTTTACCTTCGAAGAAGTTATAGATAATAATAATTATAATTATGAACAACAATTCAATTTAGAAGACTTAAGAACAGACCATTTAAATCTCGAAGAAAAACAAGAATTAAAAAAAGTTGTTAAACAATACAAAAATATATTTCATAAATCAGAAAACAAACTGACTTTTACAAACAAAGTAAAACATGAAATGAAAACGCTTGACGAAACCGGTTCATACGAAATCATATAGATACCCTTACATACACAAGGCTGAAGTAAATAAACAAATCAATAAAATGTTGGAAGGCGGAATTATTAGACCATCTCAATCCCCATGGAGTTCACCCATTTGGATAGTCCCGAAGAAAATCGACGCGAGTGGCAAGCAAAAATGGAGAGTAGTAGTTGATTACCGTAAAATAAACGAAAAAACAATTGAAGATAGATACCCCATCCCCAACATAACGGATATACTCGATAAACTTGGCAGAAGTCAATATTTTACTAAGCTAGACCTAGCCTCAGGATTTCACCAAATCGAGATGCACCCAGATTCAATTGAAAAAACAGCATTCAACGTCGAAAATGGACATTATGAATTCACCAGAATGCCATTTGTTTTGAAGAATGCTCCAGCGACATTTCAACGCGCAATGGACAATGTACTCCGAGATTTACAAAACAAAATTTGCCTAGTTTATATGGATGATATAATTATTTTTTTTACCTCTTTACAAGAACATATAAATAACTTACATTCAGTTTTTCAAAGATTACAAGAAGCCGGATTAAAGATACAATTGGATAAATCGGAATTTTTGTGTTAAACCGTAGAATTTTTAGGCCATGTAATCACGCCCGAAGGTATCAAATCAAATCCAAAAAAAATTCAAGCTATTCAAAAATTCCCACCACCGAAAACAGCAAAAGAAATTAAATCATTTTTAGGACTCGTCGGATATTACCGTTCATAAAAAATTTCGCTAAACTAACGAAACCTCTCACTCAATATTTAAAAAAGGGTATGCAAATCAAACAAACACCCGAATTCTTAGAAAGCTTTGAAACGTGTAAAAGAATATTAATGAATGATCCAATTCTACAACACCCAGATTTTTCTAAATCTTTTAACGTCACTACAGACGCTTCTAATTTTGCAATCGGAGCAGTTTTATCTCAGGGACTCATTGGCAAAGATTTACCCATTGCATATGCTTCAAGAACTCTAAATCCCGCTGAATGCAACTACAGCACCATAGAGAAAGAACTTCTTGCTATAGTCTGGGCTGTCAAATACTTCAGGCCATATCTCTTCGGAACCAAATTTATTATAATTAGTGACCATAAGCCACTTCAATGGTTATTCTCATTAATAGAACCGAACTCTAAATTAGTACGATGGCGATTGAAACTCGAAGAATATGATTACAATATAATTTATAAGAAAGGTAAACTTAATACTAATGCGGATGCTCTATCCCGCATAGAAATTCACCCATTAGAAATACTAGATAATTTATCAATAATAAATAATATCGACGAAATTCCCGAGATATCAGCAGAAGAAATTGAAAGAATCATCGATTCTGAATTCCTCAATAAACCTTGTAGTTCAAAAGAAATTAATAAAAGTCATAATAGTAATGAAAAAGATACAATAAAAATATTATCGTACGTAATCATTAAACCCGCAGAAAACAAAGGAAATGATATTCGTGATAATGAAACAATTCACACGAGTCATGAAGAACCCACTTTAACATTGCCTAATACAGAAAAATCGGTAAATACATTCAAAAATCAAATAGTAATCTCAACTTGTAAAAACGGCAAAGTAAAATCAAATTATGAGAAAGTATTCGACAAAAACCGAATACATTGGTATATTCCAGATGATTCAAATCTAGATGAGGTGTATTCAAATCTAATTAAAGAATATATGAAACCTAAAACGACTTATTGTTTACTATTTAAATCAGAAAAACGGAAATTGCCCTTTATTCGAACGATAAGATCAAACTTAAAAAACAACTCATTTACTTTGATAATTTCGAATAAAATGGTAACTGACCTCACCGAAGAAAATGAAAGAAAACTCAAACTAAAATATTACCACGAAACAAAAACAACACACAGAGGAATCAACGAAAACTTAACGGCACTTAAAAAACATTTTTATTGGCCCGATACGGACAAATATGTCAGAAACTATGTTAATACTTGTGATATATGTCAAAAATCAAAATACGAACGTCACCCCACAAAATTAGTATTTAAACCTACACCAATAGGACAAAGCCCTTTAGAACATTTGTATATCGACTCTTTTAAATACGCTGGACAGTATTTTATAACTATAATCGACAGTTTTTCAAAATTCGGACAAGCCTATCCTGTAAATTCGCTGACCGCTATAGAAACTACTAATAAGCTTATTCAATATATAAGTCATTATGGAATTCCTAATAAAATAACAAAAACCACGTCATCCAAGATTTTTGCTTATTGCACCAAATCGATATTCATTATACAACAGTCTACAATCCAAATAGTAATAGTCCCAGAGAAAGATTCCATTCAAGCCTAATAGAAAACCTAAGAACACTTCGCGAAGAGAAACCAGAATTACCAATAAATCATTTAGTTAATTATGCCCTTTTGTCATATAATAACAGTATTCATACGGCTACCGGATATACCCCATTTCAAATTCTACGTGGACGATTAGATTACAAAAACCCATTCGAAATGGACGAAAATGAAAGAATCACCCAGTATATACAAGAACACTAAAAAAACTTAGAAATTCTATCACACCTTATTCACAATAAACTAACGAAAACACAGACACAAAACCTTGAGAGAGCTAACCGACATAGACAACGAGAAATAAATATCGACACTAACAAACCCACCTTTAAAAGAAAACCCACAGAGAAAATTCAGAATAAAGCCGTTCAACCTTATAAAAGTCATGACGAATTAGAACTCGTATTAGATAATAAAATAAAATCTAATGATAAAACATATCATTTACAATCTTTAAAACCACAACGTTTTGTTACAGACAAGACAAGAGAAAAAAATGAACATCCCAATGATGACTCTCCTCTTTCTACCTGGGCTACTTACCTTAAAAATAAAAGAAATAATGAACCCAATACTTCCTGTTCAGTTAGGACATGCTAAAGTAATAACTTCCAAACATTCTTTCATATATCACATAAATTTAAGCCAACCTTTAGAGTTAACTACAAATATAAACCTAGAATTAAATACTCTCAGACAAATGTTAAATAACAGTCAAAATCATTACTCTATTATCATTAATAATAAGATTACGCTCTACATTTAAGCGGAATAATATTAAACAAACTAGAAATGTTCTCCAGAAAATACAGAGAACGAAGATCTCTTTTTGATGGCGTTGGAAAAATATCAAAATGGTTATTTGGAACACTCGATGCCGATGACTAGAAATACTTCACAAAATATATAGAAACATTAAATAAAAACGATGAACAATTACAACGACAGAAACCAAAACACGATACTTAAAGAAATGACAATGAAATACGCTAAAAACTTCGATTCGCTTCTCACGAATCAAAGTATTCTGAAAAGTCAAATAAAAGGCCTATCAAAAGAAATGAACGATATTTTCAAACTAGAACAAGCTTTCTCATTTGCCAATTCCATAGATAATCTTATCATTCAATTAAATTCGATACAAAACTTGATTTTCACTATAGAAAATGCGTTATCTTTTGCAAGACTTAACATATTACATAGTTCAATTATAGAACCACAAAAGCTGAATTTGATTGTAAAAAAATTAAACAAACTTTATGAAACTCGACAGATTCCCTCTTTGCAAAATTTTATGAATTATTATAGCTTATTTTCTGCTCAAGCAATGATACAAGAGTAGCCAACCACTATAAGTACTTCCAAATTTATCCTGTTCCTATTTCTAATTTAATGATCCTTCCTCAACAACCTTTCCTTCTACTCAACACAATCGAGTATTGGACAACAGCAGCTAGATGCCCAGAAATCGAAAATCTGTACTATTGCACGAGTTCCCAACTACAAAGGACGCAGCCATGTATAGCAGACATTATTGAATCGGGAAAAAACAACTGTGAAGGAATATCCGTTTCCCTCAGCCAAACGAGAATAACTCAAATCAATTCACATCAAGTGTTAATAATACCAGTCGAAGCAGTCATTTTGAAAGCCAACTGCGAATCAAATGGTATATACCGAATTATCCAGCCTTCAGTAGTTTCACTTGAAAACTGTCATGTGGAAATCGACGGAAAACCATTTAATTAAGAAGATACCTTTCACGACAGTATGGTATTCGAACTCCCCAAATTAGATATTTCGAACGAGAAGAAAAACCAGGTTTTCCCTCCTATGAAGCTGAAATCCATTGACGAAAAAGACCTGAAACACATCGAAATTCTCGCACGAAATCTACAAGCAGAAAATCTACGGCAGAGCACTAACAGCCACACATGGAGCAACATAGGCCTCATCATCTTAATGCTGATTTGTTCCACTGGAGTAGCAGTCGCAGTATATTATTTCAAATTAATCAAGCCCAAGAAACACACAACAAACCCCGAAGACCCCATCGAATTATCGCAAAATGAAGAACCCTTATTTTCCGCTCTTGGCAAGGGAGGAGTTATGTAGACAGAAATCCTGCTATCTAGTTTCTAAAGGTCATATGCCGGCTTTTAGGGATCTTCAATAAAAACGTTTGGCTGGCGGGAGGCGAGAAAAATAGCAAGGGAATGGGAAGAAAGTTGGTGTTGACTTGAGAGTTGGTATTGAGTTTCTGGAATCATTGTTCTTGGGGTGATTGTTTAAATATATTCATTTGTGTTGAAGTGATACCTATGGTTGGAATAAAAGGTAGGAGTTATATTTGTTTGAAATTGCTTGGAAATATCTTCGACAAATGGCTATAATACCTGTTTGAGTGAGTAATTGTTGGAGTTTACTTTCAATAAAAGAAAAGCAGGTTGTTATTCAGAATCAGTATATTTCATTATATTTTTCTTGGATGTACTTTCCATTGCTTGTTGATTATTAAACGAAGAAAATCATGTGGGAGTTCCGTTCGTGGCAGCATAAACATTTTGAAGAATTTGTGTTTTGCTCTTACGATCATTAGTACGGAGCTTTCCTTCAATACTGAATATTTAATACTTACTTGTTGATATTTGTATTGATGTTTACAAAAGTAATGTTTTGAAAAGGGGTTTTATTTGGGTATTTATTGGTTGTACTAAGCACATTGGAATTGAGTGAATATATTCAGTTTAGCTATCGAAAATTCAAGGACTTGTAACGTGCCTGTGTGAGAAGTTACATGTCATTCGGTGATTTGCAACGTGCCTGTGTGAGAAGTTGCATATCACCGTTGTATTCATTTCAGCCTGATGGTTTGTAACGTGCCTGTGTGTGAAGTTACCTATTATTGGGCTGATTTGAGTGTTTATTGGCTTGCAACGTGCCTTTCTGAGAAGTTGCCTGCTTTTGTTGGAATTTCGTGAAACCAAGGACTTGTATCGTGCCTGTATGTGAAGTTACATTTCATTCGGTGATTTGCAACGTGCCTGTGTGAGAAGTTACCTATTATTAGGCTGATTTGACTGTTAATTGGCTTGCAACGCGCCTTTGTGAGAAGTTGCCTGCTTTTGTTGGATTTTCGAAAAACCAAGGACTTGTACGTGCCTGTGTGAGAAGTTACATGTCATTCGGTTATTTGCAACGTGCCTGTGTGAGAAGTTGCATATCACCGTTGTATTCATTTCAGCCTGATGATTGTAACGTGCCTGTGTGTGAAGTTACCTATTATTAGGCTGATTTGAGTGTTTATTGGCTTGCAACGTGGCTTGGTCAGGAGTTGCCTGATTTTGTTGGGTTTTCGAGAAGCGAAGGACTTGTAACGTGCCTGTGTGAGAAGTTACATGTCTGTGAGCTGTATTGGAAATATAGTAATTACTAACGTGCCTGTGTGAGAAGTTACGTGTTATTATATGTACAGTACTGAGATGAGGTACATTGGACTTGCAACGTGCTTGTGTGAGAAGTTGCAAGTCAAAGTGTTGACTCATCAGTTCATTTTTATGAGTTTATTGAAAATGAGATTTGCTTGATTTGAAAAAAAAAGCTCTAGCATTGTTAAAGAGAATCCATTGTGTTTTGGCTCATGATATCAGCCTTTTTGAAGCCTACCCAATAATTCTTTGGATTATTGATATTTGATAATTCCGCTGGAAGAAACCATTTCCTGATTTATGTATATGTGTGTAATTAAATTCGTAGCCACAATTGTTTCAATAAATGAATCCATTTTTCAGAACAGGTGCATTATCAATATAAAGTTCCTAAACCCCACAAAAAAAAGGAATATGTTCAGGAACTGCGGCGAGAAAACGAAGCTGTTCCTGCCCCAGAAATTGTGGGCGAAACTGCCACGGCCATGATATATGTTTTTCAGAGACAGCGGTGTCCTAGGTCAAGGAACCGTGCTCTAAGATTATGTGTGATTCGGCGAGTAGGCGAAACTGCTACTGCCAGGACGTGTGTTTTGATGAGACAGCGGTAATCCAGGAAAAGAAACCGTGCTCTGAAAGTAGATATACTAGGAGAGCCAAACCCTCACTATAGGGAAAACCGTGTGTAATAGAGAGAGGGTCCGAGCGTGTGAGAAAGACTGCGACCGCGCTAGTGCTGGACGAGGTCGCTGGAGAGTGGCGTGCGGTGGGGGCATAGACATAGGGGTCTCGACATTGAAAATTAAAACAGGATGATTGAAAAATGTGCCACAGAAACATGGACCCGCGTAAAGAATAATAATTGTAGATGGAAATATTAAGAGTATGAAAAGTGTGATTATAAAAATGATGTTTGAAAAATTGTGGAGTAACGGGAGTCGTAGCGTTTTAACGTGCGATCCCAGTAAAGAAGGTATATACAGCACGTCTCAAAATACATCGATTAAGAGAAAAAACATGGCGGCTGTCAAATTTGGTATACCGGGTGAACCAACTATACATTTTAGAGAAAAAAACATGGCTGCTACCATATAGGGTGTACCATCATAGTATTTAAGAGAAAAAAACATGGCTGCTGCCATACAGAGTGTACCAACTTGACATATATGAAAATTGGTATACCGGGTGGGACGAGGTCGCTGGAGAGTGGCGAGCGGTGGGGTCATAGACATAGGGGTCTCGGCATTGAAAATTAAAACAGGATGATTGAAAAATGTGCCACAGAAACATGGATCATGGGGAATGTCTTCATTGGGGATGTCTTCATGGGGGAGTGCAAAATGCGTCATTTTTAAACATGTTAGGGTGGGGTTGTTAGGTGTGCTAATGTCATTCAGCAGTTGAAATGATTAGTGATACAATGACGTCTGAAGAGTATAGACATAAGATTGAGGAATTTTGTGGACATATACGAGAATTGAAAAAAGACCTTCAAGTTTACGAGGACACGAAGAGGACCTTGAGTTTACTAAATAATTTAACTATTTGGGATAAGGTATTCGAACGTAATATACCAGAAACAAGTTATCCTTTGCGAAGAATACACCCCAACCAAAATGCCATTGTTAACAATGCACATTATTATTCTGACTGCAATAGTCAATAATGTCCTTTACGTTAACGTACCAAATGGGGCGAAAGAGATGAGAATATGTCTTGTCACTGAGGAATGCAATCGAACTGAGTGGATGATGATGCGATTCACCAAAGTGAATGAAGGAAAATTACCAACATTCGAGGCAGATTTGCCGAAAAATGAAACTCTCAAATATAAATTGAAGCTCATATTCGGAGACCGTAGTGAAAGAAATACTGAACATTGGGAAAAACTTTCGGCAAACGTGGAAGCAGGGTCTTTGATAGAAGTGGAAAATGAAATATATACGATTTTTGTAATAGTATGCATTATATTAGCATGTGTTTTGATATTACTAAAAAATATTATTGACTGTAGTTATGTATGGAATATTTGCTCCAAATAGAGAAATCTAAATGAATATTCTACGTTTTATTTTTTCGTCTATAAGATTTTTATATTAATTGCATCAAAATGAATGTGAAACATACATTCACGCAAAGCAACTTGCTGATAAGAACGATAATCAACAACAATGTTGACCTCAGGGTCACGAACGACTAATATCGGAAGCTCGAGGCAAACATATTTGTTAACGAAATAACAGCTCATTATCATGAATCAAAGACATGTTTTTAAAGTGGTACATTGAGAGGTGATCACGAAAGCAGCTCATGTTGAAGCTGTAATCGGCAGATTTCCGTTCACATAAATACCGGCCGGCACGTTGTCAAACCAATTCGTATGGGATCGTGCAAGCAGCAGCTTCAGTAATTCATCTCAGTGTCCCAGTGTTTGAAAATAGTAAGTGTGTTTTTGATTATTTCTTTTTTCTTTCATTGTTTGAACGTTTCTTATTTTTTCTCTGAGTGATTTGAAATTTCATTGTAGCTAATACTTGTTGAAGACAACTAGCTATCTGGCTGATGTCACGACGAGCATTGAATTATATTTAACAGATTTGAGTAATGTACCTGATTGCAGAAGACATTATTGCAAGTGTTAGCAGAATTTTCGATTTTTCCTTCATTATTTTTCAATTCAAAGCGCTTTAACAAAAGTTAATCATCATTGTTTTTTATCTTTGGGTGTTTTGATGGTTCATTGTAATTGATAACCATAGCCGTTGCCGACCGATGTTTCACCTATATTGTAGTCTTTTAGCAAGTACCTACCAGAAAACAACTACTTTCCTTACTATAACCACGACAGGCATTGAATTATATTTAACAGATATTTGAGTAATGTTTCCTCATTGCAGAGCACATCATTGCAATTTTGTTTTCATTCCTTCATTGTAATTAAAAAAGCTTCAAATATAACAAAAAACTTTTTATTTATTTTTTTTCAGATGGATCTTCAAAAAATCAACTCAACTTCTATTGTGGAAAGGAAACCAATAGTTAAATTGCAGAATCTGTCAGTGGGGACGCCACAAAAAATAGTTAGAGCGAAAATTGTTAAAAGCAGGTTTGGGAGACTATATTGTTGGATTTGGTGGACCGAGTAACATTCCTTCCACAACGTGTGTTCGAAGAGTACCGCCCTCATTTGGAAGACCTTTCCACAGGAAATTATTCACCTTCAAAGGACTGATCGACATTGGCAAGACCTATCCAGCAGCATCTTTCGAAATCACCCGGAACTAAGCAAACTATAAGAGAGAGAGAGAGCTGAGAGACATTTATTTTTGTTAATTCCAAAAAATGATTGATATCGCAAATAAATCTGATAATTTACTTGCATTCATTAAAAAAAATAAAAAAAACTTTGTTTGATAAGTTCACGAGTAAAGATGAAGAAGTTTGGTTGAATCGTTTGAAAAAATATATTAGATTATGTAATAGAGAAATCCGCAAAAATAATTCGCCCATAATGACGAAGTTACAAACATTGGACATTTTAAACATTTTCAAAACCTCATTCAAAATAGACATCGTGGTTGGGGCCTTTTACCAGAACTGAGAAACAGAGTAAAATGGGAAGATGTTGTATCATGCTTTTCAAGTAGAATCAGAACCGGCGTCATTATAAATTTAATTCATAAGGACTTGGAACAATTTTTTGCTGATGCATTTATTTTGCTCAAAAATAAAATCAAAAAGATATTGTTGAAATTTCCGATAATTAAAGTGAATGTAAAATTTTGTGGAGAATTTGTTAAAAAATCAGGTGATGGTGAAATTTTGGATTTAAAATATTTCAATACTAAAAATGTTGTTATAGATGTTACGACAGATTTACAGCGTTGGTTTCACGATAATGTGCGCGATCAAATTTTCAACAAATTGGGCGATTTTCAAGAACGTGAGTCGGGGTAGGGTTTGCATGAAATCATCTCAATGGAGGTGAATATAAACAAAATGGAGATTGGCAACGGTTCATCCTTCATTAGACTACGAGACCAAATTTTTAAAAAGCGAGCATGTACAAATGTGAAGAATACTGACTCAGCGTGTTTTTACTGGAGCGTAGTGAGCGCTCTCTATCCAGCGAAAAAAATGCAGAACTCACTAGATCATATCCATTTTACAGCACTGTCCTACAAACAGATGATCTTGAAACGCCTATGTCTCTTCATAAAATTCCAAAATTCGAAAAAGCTAAGGATATTTCTGTGAACGTTTACGCATTGGAATTGAACGTTGTTAAAGAAAAAACATTTTACACAGTGGTACCAGTAAGATTAACTAAAAATAAACGGGAACGTCATGTTAATTTGTTGTTGATTCAAAAGGAATATTTTCCAAAAATGAATGATTATGAAGCTCCTCCTGTCGACGAATATAATTCAGATATCAGATATCATTATTGTTTGATCAAAGATATGTCTCGATTATTGTCAGCGCAAGCGAATAAACATAACGGTAAAAAATATTCTTGTGATAGATGCATCAATTACTTTCAATGCGAACAGAAACTGAAGGATCATGAGGAGCTTTGTTCCCAATTTAATCATTGCAAAATTTATTTTCCAAAATACGATCATATAGAATTTAAAAATTTCACTTACAAACAAACGACTCCATTCGTCATTTATGAGGACTTTGAATGTCAATTGGAGAATGTTAATGATATGGTATCTTCCAAAACAAAAAAGTACCAAAAACATGTAGCTTATAGCGCTGGCTATTATGTAAAATGTGATTTCGATGATTCGTTATCGTTTTTCGATAGTCACCGAGGTGGTGATTGCATGGATTGGTTAGCAGATGAAATGTCGAGGATAGCTGTTATCATTCAACTGAAAATTAAAACAATCGTGCCGATGGTTGAGAAACCAAACAGATGTGGGACAACAATTTGTCACATTTGTGAAAAATCTTTTTCCACCAACGACATCATCGTTCATGACCACAACCATTTTACCGGAAAATTTCGAGGTTTTTCGCACCAAGCATGCAATCTCAATTTCCGAAAATTGTTCGTAGTGCCCATCGTATTCCATAATCTTTCAGGTTACGACAGCCATTTCATGATAAGCCATTTGAGTAGGAAGGGTCGTATGAGCATACTTCCAACTAATAAGGAAAAGTATATTTCATTTACACTGTACGATGGAGGTACAGATATAAAATTCCGATTCATCGATTCTTTTCGTTTCATGGGAACATCTCTGGATGAATTATCATCAATTTTGGAAAACAAAGATTTTAAAATTTTGAAGAGAGAATTCATTCATTTGAATGATGAAAAATTCACGCTTTTAACCAAGAAGGGGGTATTTCCTTACGATCATATTGATTGTATGGAAAAGTTAAATGAAACATCATTGTCCCCGAAAAAATGTTTCTACAATAAATTGAACGATGCTCACATAACCAACGAGAAGTATGCTCATGCTCAGAATGTTTGGGAGACTTTCAAAATTTCGGACTTGGGGTCATATTCGGACTTATATTTGAAAACAGATGTCTTGTTGCTGGCTGACGTTTTTGAGAATTTTCGAAAAAAATGTGTAGCAACATATGGGTTGGACCCAGCATGGTATTATACCATGCCGGGCTACACATGGGATGCTATGCTGAAGTATACCAAATGTAATTTAGAATTGTTGAATGATGTTGATAAAATCATGTTTATCGAAAATGCAATACGCGTTGGAATTTCGGTTTGTAGTAGTAGACACTCTGAGGCCAACAAGTACATGTCCGAATATGACCCCGAGAAACCATCGAAGGATCTCATGTATTTGGATGTCAATAATTTGTATGGGTTTGCCATGTCGGAATTTTTACCTTATGGAGGATTTTCATGGGTGGAAAATGTGAAAATTTTGATGTCATGTCTATCGCGGACGATGCATCAGAGGGGTATATCCGACAAGTAGACATGGAGTATCCCCGCGATTTACATGATCATCATAAAGACTTTCCGTTTGCTGCTGAGCATCGCGTACCACCCGGTTCAAAATTACCAAAATTGATGACAACCCTTCACAACAAAAAGAAATATATTTTACATTACAGAAACTTGAAACAATGTTTGGCAAACGGTTTAAAAGTAACCAAAATTCACAAAATTTTAAAATTCAAACAATCTGCATGGCTGCGACCCTATATTGAGTTGAATACCCAACTAAGGGCTGCAGCAACGAATGCTTTCGAAAAAAATCTTTATAAGTTAACCAATAACGGGTTTTCGGGAAAACAATGGAAAATATACGAAAACACAGGGTGGTAAAACTTGTTAGATCGTGGGAGGGTCGTTAAGGTGCCAAAAATTTGATAAGTAGCCCCAAATTTCGCAGTCGTACAATTTTTGAGGAAAACTTGGTGGCTATCGAATTACAGAAAAGCGAACTGATTTTCAATGAACCTCTGTATGTAGGAATGGCTATTTTAGATTTGTCAAAATTATGCATGTACAATTTTCACTATGGGTATATGACCCCAAAAATGACGATTGATAAATGTAAATTATTATATACTTCATATACGAACTTCAATGTGATGATGCATATGAAGAAATAATAAAAGCTGATCTTTCCAAATTCGATACGTCAGATTATGCTGCAAACAATAAATATAAGATGTCGCAGGTAAATAAAAAAAAGTTTTATTATTAATTTCAATAAGACATAATTAAGAGTTTTTGAGGTGGAATATCAATTCTTTTTTAAAAAATTTATGAACTCAAAATGATTGATCTAATTCAATTGTGCAATACCGATATTTTTCTAGAATTTATTTTTTCTTTGAAAGGTGCTTGTTTCGCATGATCTCAGTAAAAAATAAGCTTGATTAGATAACATTCCATTCGGTACATTGCCATAATCATAATTCGATTATGATGTATTATTTTAATTTTTCGTTAACGTTTCCAATCACTTCATAAATATTTCGGTATTTTATCGAAAATCCTCTTCACAGAAGAGGCAAATTTTTCAATAACTTTCCCCCACTGATAGATTTGTAGAGGAGGCACTCAGCATTAATTTCCGAGGTCAGAGGACCTCAATCCTGTCGATTTTTTCTTTTGGGAACACCTAAAATAACTGGTTTGTGCTATCCTCATTGAAAACGATGAAGTGTTGAGGAATCGCATCATAGCTTGCTGCGATAAGCGATAAGAAACACTCCCGGTAAGGGAGATAAGAAGAGTAGCAGAAGCTTGTAATACTGTTGGGGATAGTCACTTCGAACAGTTGTTGAAATAGTTGTTTCGTAAAATTTACATAAGTTTAATTGCCTAGTAAATAACATAGTACTTGTCCGAATTGATTTTTTTTTACAAACTGCGAACTGTAGCAAATTTCAACAATCTGTATTTCGAAAACAAATCATATTTTAATAAATAGTTCATAGGAAAAGTATTGTTTATTTTGACGGAACCAAACACATGCTCAGTTTGCTTAATGTTCTCAGCAACTTCACTTAACGCCCTAGGAGCTAAGTAACATGCATCGATATAGAAAATTGTGAATACCTCGAAACTATCACCTCCAGCGTTGTTGAGAAAGTTCACATTTTCCAGTAAAAAAGGTGCTAATAAGGTTTTTT
The DNA here is from genome assembly GCA_944452925.2 of Chrysolina oricalcia. Classification (NCBI taxonomy): domain Eukaryota; kingdom Metazoa; phylum Arthropoda; class Insecta; order Coleoptera; family Chrysomelidae; genus Chrysolina; species Chrysolina oricalcia. The sequence goes on along the minus strand of OX101823.2, from coordinate 44,668,891 downwards.
ATGAAAAGAGTCAAAAGTTTACTGTCGAAAATGTTGGGGCAATTTTAAATAATTAATGACAGCTTACGCAGCGCCCTCTAGGCGCTACATAAAAGTTAATACGAAATTATGATTTCTCACCTCAAAAAGTCAATGGGTACTAAATTTCGTGCAAAAAACTAATTTTTTTGCAGAAGTTATTCTTAAAAAACCAAAACAATTTCAATACCCCATATCTCCGAAACGAAGCATTGCCGGACGCATGGAGGTAAGTAACACACGGCATCGCCATTCGCGCGGGCTGGCCAACAGACTGGCGATATCGAGTGCTACTTTGCGCTCGACTCTTTCCTGCTGCAACACCCAAAATTGCAGTCATTTGTATTCGTGATTTGGCAAAGGTAGCATTTATTGTATTATCTGATTATTAATCATCGATTTGTCGTGCTTACCAGATGCAGCTATTGATATATTTAGAAAAAATTGTTTGTTCCGATGCGAGTTTAAGAATAAAGAGGAAGTAGATGTACCTAAGTAGCATTGATTTTTTAAGCCTTTGAGAATTAAGCTTATTATTTATTGCCATCATATATAGGGGTATGATAAAGTAATGCACAAAATTCATAAAACGTACAAAGATCACCTTAGAAAAAAATGCAAAAACACGTCAAACTGTTTTTTGTATTCCGCATCTTTTGACATAAGTTACAAAAATAACACGTAAAAGTTGTCAAAGTTATGACGTCATCAACAATTTTTTCAATGGGAAGCTAAGATTTTTATTACATTATGTGATAGAGCTTGTGTTTTTACACAAGGGAAAAATAGTTGTAGTAGGGCTCACATAAGAAAAAAACCGAGAAAATGAATAAAAAACGAAATGAACGTAAGTTTCATAATAACTTTTCAATTAACTAGTCCATTAAACCAACTTTGACGTGTTATTTTTGTAACTTATGTCAAAAGATGCGGAATAAAAAAAACAGTTTGATGTGTTTTTGCATTTTTTTCAAAAGTGATCGTTGTACGTTTTATGAATTTTGTGCATTACTTTATCATAATACTGTATATTTGAGTTGATGATCGATTTCAATGCCTAGTTAAAATTGAGTAAACATCTTAGAAATGCTTCAGATTCTAAACGGCCTAAGAACCGATAATTGTTTTTGTTTTTTTAAAGCCGTTTGGATTTAAGATATATTATAGTTATCATATTTAATCTCGAATTAAAACATGTAATATTAAGCAATAAGTTAGGAATGGAAAGAAAGAATGGAGGAAAGTACAAAACCGAATAGGTGAGTCAAGCAAACAATCGAAACGATTGAATGTTCTTAAACGAATTTATGATTGCCATTTTCACACTAGGGGTTGAAGAAAATGTTCTGAAAGTAATAAAAAAAAGCATGAATATTGATCTGAGAACACTAACAGCCGTATGCATAGTCAATTCCAGCGACTCGCCAGAGTTTCGCCGCTAGCTACACAAGAACTATAATGCACAGTCGAGCTCCAAAAAAGTGGTACATCGCCAGCGTTTCGCCAAAATTCGACTTATCGTGTAGTTGTCACTTTTTTGGAGCTCGACTGTGCATTATAATCCTTGCGTAGCGAACGGCCAATTGTCCAGTGCATCAGCTAATTATTATAATCAAAAAAGTGATCTCTAAGACACGGATTAATCGCCGAACACACAAAAAAATACAAACAAACAAATTAAGAACCACCTCCTTCTTTGAAGTCGGTTGAGAAATGGCTTGATATCTGTTCAATCACTCAGAAATCTCTGTTCTTATAAATTGATTCGCAAGCAATAAACAGCAATTCTAGGCATTATGAAGTAGGAAACTGCATCAAATAGGGTACAGAAAAAAGTAGTTTTATTATTAGACTGGTGCCTTTGATTTTTGTGGATAAAAAAGAACCACGCAAGAACCATCAGGTGGAAAATACTGTTGAGGTTCCAGCTTTGAGGAAAGAAACTATTTAAACACGAAAACACTCAAAATGGTGAAATGGAGATGCAGTTTAGAGATTGAAAATGTTTTTTTTGCGATTTGCGGCAAAACGTGACCTCTTAGCAGAAAATGTTTAATGGAAAAGTTGTAGATAATGAGAAAGTAAAGAACTTTTGTATCAATCACTTTTCGACATAACCTCAAATTCCAATTCAAAATGGCAAAAAACGATTTTTCAGTATTTAATTTTTAGCTCGCTTATAAACTATTTAATTTAGATAAAAATTTGTAGAAGCATGTATTTTTTGGTGTCGACTGAGCATAATTTTTTCGCAATTCAGATGACTAGTTTTCGAGTAAGGTATATTTTTCAACAAAAATACCAGGAACAATTTTTCCGGTGTGTTTTGTATTTAGAAGGTCTATAAGTGATCATTTTGATTGTTAAAATGTCTATGTAACTTGGTGGTCTATTTATCGTTGAACCGCTTGAGATTGAGAAAAACCGACAACGAGTCTCTTTGAATCATGATTTCCTCAATACGATCTTTAATATTTATAGAAAAAAAATATAAATGTTATTATTGAATTAATATTGCAGTGTAATTATGTATTCCAATATTTTATCATAAATAATTTATTATGAACTCTTCATGTTATATAAATAGAGAGAAATTCGAAAATAGTTGAAAATAATGAGAAAATCATGATTCAGAGAGAGATTTTTCTCAATTTTTGGCCGTTTTACGATCAATAAACCGCTTAGTTACATAAACCATTTTAAAGTGGACATTTAAACAATCGAAATGGTCACTTATAGACCTTCTAAATACAAAAAAACATCAAGACAAATGTTCGTGAAAAATAACGGTATTTTTTTCGAAAAATGTTAATAACTGGAAAAGTCTTCTCATCTGTGAGAAATCAAGCTTATTCATCACAAAAAAGGCATATATCTACAAATGTTCATCTGAACTAAATCTTATAAGTATATAATGCAATTTTGACGGTTAATTTGAGGTTATTCCAAAAGTGTTGAAAGAAGAAGTTTTCGATTTTTTTATTATCTACAATTTTCTTTGAAAGGAGGTTATGTTTTGCCGTAGATCGCAAAAAACTTTTTCAACCCCTAACTACATCCCCATTTCACCATTTTGAGTGTTTTCGTGTATGAATATTTTTTTTTTTACCAAAGTTGGAACCTCAACATCATTCTCCACCTGGTCCTTGCCTGTTACTTTTTTCTACAACTATTGAAAATCATTGAAAATATTGGGAAAATTATGAATCAGAGACTTGTGTCGGTTTTTCTCAATTTTAAGCGGTTTAACGACCAATAAACCACCTAGTCTCATAGACCATTTGAAAGTAAACATTTCCACAATTGAAATCATCACTTATAGATCTTCGAAATACAAAAAACTACCAGAACAATCGTTCGTGGAAGGGTGTTTTTTTTTCGAAAAATATACATAACTCGAAAACAGGTCGTCTTCTGAAACGCAAAATTATGGTATCATGCGGACACTTTTTAATTAACAAATTTTTTTCCAGTCTCCGTTTTCATAAAAAACTACATAAAAGTTGAAATAATTGATATTTAGCTTCCTGGAATCCATCTAATATATATACTTAACAAGATCGCACGATGAAAGTTTATTATTTTGTTTATTAAAATTTTTTGTAACTAGAAAAAATGAAGTATCCAAAAAATTTTGTTAATTTTTTTATTGACTAATGTTTTATTATTGCTGTTTTTACATCTTACAATGGCAGTAATTAATACTGGTTACAATATTTTTGCGCCATTTGTTAATAAATTGGTTATAAACAAATAGAAAAAAATTATATTTAAAAAACATTTTTTTGAGAAGTACCAATTATGATTTTTAAGAAGAAAATAATTTCTCAACTAATTATTTAAACAATCGAAATATAAAAAACGATTATGAACAATCAAAAAATGTATTTAAGAAAAAATTTGTTTTTGTAAAATCATTATTTTCCCAGCACAGCAATATCGTAAGAAAAATATTTCTCAAAAATCAAATTTGTCAATTTGTCTATAACTAATTTTTAAATAAATTACTTCAAAAAAATTTAACCAGCTTTAATTACTCCCATTGTTAGATGTAAAAACAGCAATAAGAAAACATCATTCAATAAAAAAAAATTACAGCATTTTTTGGATATTTCATTTTTCTGTAGTTAGAAAAAATTGTAACAAACAAAATAGTAAACTTTAATAAACTTATCAGAAGGGCACCAGAAAGCCAAATATTTATAGGTCAATTACTTAAACTTTCATGTCGTTATTTATGAAAACGCAGTCCGTAAAAAAATGTTAATTAGCAATAGTATAACTTTTTGAATAATTGACTTACATTTTTTTTTCCAACGGGGATTTAATCTGTTAAGTGTCCACATGATACTATAACTTATTCAAATTTTTAAGTTAACATTTAATACTATAGAAAAATTATTTTCTGTCCTCAACTTCAACTTGTTGATCAGACTATAATAGCTCAAAATATGTTTTAGATTGTAACACGTAAAACAATTGAAAGTGGAAACTATCTCAAATTCAACAACACAGTTTTCATAACTTTTTAAATTAACCAATCGCTAGGTTTAGGAAAAAATTTGCTTTTGGAATTTGAAACACTTGTTTCAACAAACTAGACTCATCCGTCTGATAATTTTCAGATCCTGGGGTTACCGAAAGTGAATCGATATTGCCAAGAGATCAATGTGATGATGAATCTGAACTTGATTCCGAACAGGAACGAATTGCTAATGAAATGGAGGATTCCATCGATTTTGAGAGCTCTGGCTCCGAATATATCCCGCCGTCATTGACAAATCGACGCAGTCCATATAATATAAACAGTTCAGAAGATGATTCAGATGATGTGACAAGTTTTGAAGTATGTATAACCTTCGTAGTACCGTACGGTCCAAAACAGTCTCCCTCCTAAGAGCTATGTTTGGAAAAGTAGAGTTTTTGAACACAAAAAAAAGTTTTCACGGATTTCAGATTGTATAATTCAACACTGTTTATTATTTTGGGATATCCTGATATGCTTGAATGGACAACAACTACAACTCCATTGTTTGAATTTACGAATCTTGTGAGTAGTTCCATTGTCAGATTCTTCATAGTAGTAATTTTATGGTCTGAAGTTCTGAAGTCTGAAGAATCTATGAATTACATGCATATGAAAATCCGATCAATTGAATTTTGAGACTGAAGTCGCTCTTGGGATACGCTCCAATTATTGGCATTCAAAAAAACATGTTTCTAAAATAGAGGAGAAAACTGTTACACAAATATTTGGAATAATTTTGAATTCTACATGCATACGCTAAAATTCTTATAAATATAGACGTGCAATACTTATTGTTAGGTACTGAAATTTGAATAATTTTAAGGGTCATAATGTTTCATTTTAATATCAGTTGTCATTACTTATTTTTTCAATAGTTTTCTCATGAAATCGATAAAGGTAGATCGTCCGCTGCATGCGTAGTCGTACAAATGTGTAGGAATATACAGTGAAAATCTTCAAGGGCCAGAAGAGAAAAATGGCTTGGACACATTCATTTTATTTTCAAACGTGCACTATTTGAACTATATCTTTTTCGGGTGACGTCATAATTCATCGATCGATATTTTTTTTAATTGCAACCTCCATATTTGAAAGTATCGTTTGAAAGAGAACATTTTTCTGCATACAGTACGTATAATTTTAGAGCATAATACATAATTAAGTTGCCGAAAAAAAATCATTAAATGTTATAGTACCCACAACTTTTGAAAATATAATAGTAAAAATAATATTTCTATTTGATTCTGCCTAAAAATTACAGTTAATCTGCCCGAGCGTTTGAATCAGAAATATATAAAAGAAAATATGAATTTCATTCCTGATATTTCTTGCTCAGTCTGTTCCTATTATGCTTCTTTGAACTGAGTTCACTTTCCGCTATATTTTGATAAAAAAATCTCCACACCGATGCCGGTTGATTAATTTTCAACTTATAATCTTTTCTTCGTTTCTGGCTGTCCGCTCAACATTATTATGTGTCCTTTCATTATGTACCCCTTCTCACTAGATACATATTTTTTTATTTTGTAATTCAGCAAATGGCAGACAAAATTTTTCAAGAAGATAACTTAAATGAAGCTTCAACAAGTAAAGCAGCATTACCGCTTGTACCACAAGCAATAGCATTACCTCCAATAGTACCACCTACAGTTTTGGTAATTATTTTCCAGCTGCCGACATGTGAATAGCCCATATTATATGCTTAGCTATAAAACATATTAATGACCATATCATTCGCTTACTGATTTACATTGACAATGGAATGTTAATAGTGTTATTTACATGCCTTGGAAACTAATGAGAGCTAATTTTGCATTGATCAGTGATGAGACTTTTTGAATATACTTAACTATATTTTTTGCCTGTTTTATCGGTAACCTAGTTACTTATTGTGATGACTTACAAATTTCGGCTACTTGCTCAGTTCGAATGTTATCACGTCTTCACATTCCTTGTTGTTTAGATAAATATTATGTTATTCCGACTAGCACATACTAGTTAAAAGTTATTGTGGTAAAAATAATCATAAATGATTGTAATAGCTATTTTTCCAACAAGCGATAGTGATTGTGCAGTAAAAACAAATTGTCCCACTATAATCAGTGCAAAATTTTCCACTCTATCTTAGTAGAAAAATATATTAAAATACGTTGTACCAACCAAGTTAGCAACATTAAAGCTAAATGAACTTTTCAGGATAAAACAAAACAACGCACTGTAGTCGACCGTTATAGGGTTTAACATTCCTGCATTGATAACTTAGCCCGCTAGTTAATTTGTACGCTCATATAATAAAATATTATTTATAAAATTCATTTATTGTATACAGTGATCTTCAAACAGTTGACATAATACTGGAAAAGCTTTTTATAATAATTTACTTTGAAATTCGACTTGGGCGTTAAGTTTTGTTTCAATAGATGAAAAATAGCCAGGTGGGGAAAAAAATTCAAAATAATCGCCTAAAATTTGAGGAGATTCGTTTCCTTTGCATCAAACACATCAAAAATTTTAAACAGCTTTTTCATTTTCTTAAAGCTTGAAGATTGTAATCGATATTCATCAGTAATAAAAAAGTAGTTTGATGAAGCTAGTGGTATAAAACAGTTTTCTCGAAGTTATTTTTTCTAAACTTCAGGAATTCCGTAAAAATTAAAAATTGTCAACACTAAAGGATGCGATAGAATAGAACGTACATATAAAATTGGAATTGATAATTTCTTGAAATTAAAAGAAATAAGCCTATTTTAAGCGATTACCTACCTTCAAACAAAAATCCACAAAGTATGACAGGTATAGAAAGTTAAGTGAACCCATCCAAATAGGTTATTTTTGATTTTTTTTCAACCACAAATAACACCCTTTTTTATTGATTTCTTTGGATTTAGGATTATCAATCACAATACACAAAAAATAAAGCAGCCAGAGAGAGACCCACCATATGCCTTATATGGTATGAGGATGTTCCAACTCATTTTCTCAGACACCTATTCCGAAGGCATAAAAATAATAAGGATGTCATAGCAATTCAAAATATGAAACCAAGAAGTAAAGAGAGATTAGCTCTTGTTAGTTCATTACGGAAACAAGGCTATTTTTATATGAAAACTGAGAAAAACGTCCTCCAGCCAGTGAGTACTTCTAAAAATCCCGACACTGAATATTTTTTTTGCACCTACTGCTTGGGTTACTACACAAAACAGCTTCTGTACAAGCATGTTAAGATATGCAAAAATAAACCAAGTGATTTGACAAACGTCGGTAAAAATTGTTTGACACGATCACAAACATTTATGTAATTTCTAAAAATCATGATTTTCTAAAATCGTCCAGAATAAAAGAGGAAGTATTCAATATAATGCGTCCTGACAATATAAGCTGTATGGCAAAGAATGATCCATTAATATGCTTATATGCAGAAGCACTGTTGAATAGACACAAAAGAAAACAAATAGCCATTGTAATCTCGAATAAAATGAGAGAGATGGGCAGATTATTGATTGCTCTTAAAACAGTGGACAATGAAATCGTCGGGTTGTTCGATGCATTGAAACCTGAGTCTTTTCAATCATTTCTATCGGCAACAAAAATTATTAGTGGCTATAAGCCAGATGACAAAAGTTTTGATGCACCCTCGCTTGCTATGCATATGGGAACAAATTTAAAAGTTATATGCGATACGGCACTTAAAATTGTTCTTGAAAACAGGCAACTTCCTAATATTCAATGGACGGACAGACAACACAAGAAAAATGAAATAATAGACTTGAAAAAACGAATTGAAGGTCATTGGTGCAATGAAATATCTAGTTTGGCACTAAAAGCCTTGAAAGCCTTAAACAGCGACATACAGTTATTCAACATTTATGTTAACACACTTGCAGAAGACGCCTAAATTGAACTTGGAAATAATATCAATCAACAGAAAAATTACAAAATTTTAACTGAGTGCGTTTTAGCAGAAACTTTGATGTTCGATAGAAAACGTGTTGGGGAGATTCAGTACTTGAAGATTGAAAATTATAACTTAAATACGAACACAATCAATCAGGAGTCCTTCATGGATTCTCTCACGGAAGTGGAGCAGTTCATTAGCAAACGATTCAAAAGGGTAATAGCTGGTGGAAAAGGATTCAAGTCGGTTCCCATATTATTTTCGAAGAGGCTCCAAAAATATGTTGATCGCCTCTTGAGAGTCAGAAGAGAGATTAATATTGTGCCGGAGTCAAATCCGTATATTTTTGCCAATCCTGGTTCTGAGGATCGATGGATGTCAGGGGCTAGCATAATGAGGAAATTTGCCCAGAAATGTGGTGCCAAAGAGCCATCTCTCCTTACATCAACACGATTCAGAAAACATATTGCAACGACACTTCAATTAATGAGTATGGAGGAGAACGAAATGGAACAAATAGCGACATTTATGGGTCATACTAAAAAGACCCATTTAAAATTGTATAGGTAAGATAAAAATTACATTTTTTTCCTCATTAACCTTCATAGGACTGGCCGGGGTCAGTTTGTAACCAATGACGTATGTTTTTGCTGTATCTTTGCAAACGCAAATTTTTTAAACATTGATCTTTCATCTAGCTGCACTTTATGAATTATTTTAATAAAATATTATGTATTTAGTAGGTTTTATTGGCTATTATAAACAAAAAATAATTTTATATTCCGGGGAAACAACAAAACATTACCAGGGGGCGCTGCCATCTGTGTTAAAGAGAAAAAGACAGAAAATCCAGGAAAAAATGTATTAGGTGTAGTAACTTTGTGAGCCTAGAACATTCAATATCGGAGATAGTTTGTAAATATGTTCAAATGATATATAGCTAGTAGTATGAGTGATTAGGGTATTATTATAATAAATGGTTAATAGTAAAACATTAATAAAACTTATTTTCTATATATTTAATTCCCAACCAAATATTTTTCAGAATATTGTTTACTTTGACAAAATCATAAACTTTTCAAAATCAATTTTACAATGAACTAAAATTATAATATAATTTTTTTCATGAAAAGTCAAATTTTATATCACTCAGTAGTAATACACATAAAAGCCAAAAAAAAATAGCTACGTTGTCAACAAAAATTATTGAACTTAAATTTGTCTCTTTATTCCAAATTGAATAGCGTTCACTTGTCCGCATAGTACTATTGAAACCTTCGTGGAAAAAGACTATTTGATGGGTACCATTCGTCCAATTTCCTTGATACATATCTTACATACCTCACACTATTGGTCGATTTTATATATATAAGTGAAAATAGAGTATATTTCGTTTTAATTCCGAGAGTTCTAACCTTTGACAGCTGTTTCGTGCTAATGCACTCATCAGAAAGGATTTATGGAGTTCTCGAAATCAAAACGAATCCACTCAAGAATTAATACCGTGAGGCAAAACAGAATATAACAGGAAGTTATTCATGACATCTACAGTCACTAGTTGAAACTTAATTTGACACGAACCAAGGAATCCAAATACTCTATTTTCACTTAGATTCTGCTTGCGTTCCTCATAACGTATTAGAAACTTGATTGAACCTTGGGTTGGTCAGAACAACGAATTGTTGGCTGCCTGTCAATTTGTGGACAAACCTCTACTTTTGGATTCCTTGGTTCGTGTCAAATTAAGTTTCAACTAGTGACTGTAGATGTCATGAATAACTTCCTGTTATATATATATATATATATATATATATATATATATATCAAATTGCGAAAGTGGCCAAGATTCTTCTTCTACTGGAAAAGGGAAAAGGGAAAGAATTCAAGGGAAAAAGTTTAAAAGATATTGAGTTAGATAAAGACGTTTACTACACTTCAGGATCGGATAATGATAATGAAGGAAGTGATGGTGGGCAGCCACTTTCAGAAAGATTATTAAAGAAAGTCGCCAAAAGACGTAGACTGTCAAATGCGGGAAGTAGTATAACTACTGCTAATCCTATCTTGAAAACAAAAAGAGACATTGATTGTAGTTTGGCTGAGGAGAATCACCTTGTGGCTTCAGAAAATTGTATGTATCTGTATTCCACTATTTATAATAATTGCTTAGCTACAGTATTACTTTTTCAGTACAAGTAATTGAAGCAAGAACACAGCAGTTACGATCAAAAGAGAGCATTGCTTACGAAGAGGATTGTCGAGTACCCAAAGTAAATTGTATGTACCATAATTCAACGATACAGAATAATTTCTTAACTATATTTTATTACTCTTTCAGTAAAAAAATCTAAGACTAGTGGACGAGTGCGATGGTCTGAAATAGAAAAACAAGTGGTGACACAACATTTCAAGGAACATATTAGAAAAAAAAATGGCACCCAAAAAACACGAATGTACCGAGTTTCTTGCTCGCAATGAAAACATTTTTGTAGTTAAAAACTGGGTGCGAGTTAAAACATATATATATATATATATAGTAGAAGGGTAGTCTTTGCTGACTAGTTAGGATACAAAGCAGGAAATTTTTTTGGGTATAGCAGCAAGCAAAACGTGTACTCTTTTAACACTATATTTCCGATATTTCAACAGTGAATACTGTCATCTTCAGGGAAGCTACAAGTAACAAGCAAAATTGTACGATTAATGGAAAGAAAACTTTGAAGAAGAACCACTTACTGTGTTGATGAGAATGATTGCTATGGATGTAATATTAAAAATTATAAACAACATGTCATGTAAGTCACATGTGACAAAGATGAACAAAACACATTAAAATACGTCAAACAATAAAAATATTAATATTAAGTCATTGTTATAAAATTTGTTTAAACATTTATTTGAATTATCTCCACACGTGGAGAGATTCAAATGTAACATAAGAAATTTGGTTAGGATTATTCGACAACAGACAGTTGACATTATTGACATTAGATGTCAGACACTTTTGAAGTGTGACACGAAACCACGAATTGGCCGCTGCTAGTGGGTGAAATTAACCAATTGTCTCAACTCAAAAGAGATGAAGTGTTCCCTAAGGGAGAATTATTTAAGTTATGTGTAATATTATTGTCGATGAGGAGTAAATATGAATAAATTTCACTTAAGTGATTAACGTCAGTTTTTTTATTTAAGCAAGAATCTGATTGAGAGATGAAAGCCATTTCCATGAAAAGTCTTTTAGTGGTATTGTTTTCTTTAGTCAAAATTTTTGTATTACTATAATTCATGTTATGACCAGTGCTATTAACATGTTCACTTAATGCACATCTTTCAGGATGGCATCTACAGTCACTTTTATGTGCAGTGATTCTATCTTTTAATGTCCTCGAAGTCTGACCTATGTAAGTTTTATCGCAATTCGAGCAAGGAATACAATACACCAACTGTGATTGTGAAGTTAAAGGTGTTTTATCTTTAACTTTGGTAAAAATGGAATTAATTGTTAATATTGTTTTATTTGCAATTTTTATGTTCTCAAAAACTTTGAAGATTCTAGCAAGCCTGGGTGAGACATCTGCGATATAAGGAAGAGAAGTGAAAAAATATTGGATTTGGATCCTATCTGCATCATTTGTAGTAGTGATATTATTTTGCGAAATGTTATTGATATTATTTAATGAATCATGTGTGTCTATGGTAGACGTACTGTATAAAATCTTTTTTAATAGTGAAGGAGGATATGAATTATCAATGAATAAATTATATAAGATTTTTAAATTTTGTTGATGAAAAGAGGAGTCAGAAATACAGAGTATTCGATGTTTCATTTGTTTAACCAAATTAACCTTCATGGATTGTTTATGGTATGAGTGATAGTTCATAAATCTTCCACTACTTATGGGTTTTCTATACCAGTCAATGACTAAGGTATTGTCCACTGTACGACGAAATTTTGTGTCCAAGAAGGGAACACTATGTTCTTCGTCTTCACGTTCTATGGTGAACTGTATATACGGGTCATAACTATTGAATACATCAACTACTTCTGTAGTTCCGTGATGTGGTAAGGCTATAATCAAGTCATCCACATATTTTTTAATGAAAAACAATTTGAAAGGTAAAACTTTTAGGACTGTATCCAGTATGTCATCCATGACATACATAGCAAGGATGGGACTAATTTTTGCCCCCATAGGGGTTCCAAAAGTCTGTTTGTAAAATTTATTATCAAATGAGAAATAAGTATTATTGAATAAGAAAGTAATAAGATCAAAGAAAGTTTCTTTATCAACACTACAATGATTACTGATACTATCCCATCTTTTATCAATGGCTCGTATACAAGCATCCAAGTAAACATTACTAAAAAGTGAGACTACATCCAAGCTCGCTATAACATAGCCCTCGGGGAGTTTCATTTTATTGAAAATTTTTGAAACCTCAAAAGAGTCTTTAATATAATATTCATTATCAAAATCATACGAAGTGGTCAAAATATCAGTCAAAAAAGATGCCAAATATTCTGTTGGATTACCAATACTAGAAATAATTGGTCTTGCTGAAAGTGTAGGTTTGTGGATTTTAGGCAAAGCATAGAATTTTGGGCACACACCTTTATAATTGGTGAGTTTCTTTTTTTGAATTTCATCTATTTGTTTTAAATTGAACATATTTTTTATTAATTGGTTACATTTAACTTGTATTTGTGACGTAGGGTCTCTAGGAATTGACAAGTAGGATTGGCTATTTTCTATTAATTGATTGGAAAGATTCATGTATTCAGATTTTTCTAAAATGACAGTGACATTACCTTTGTCAGATTTAGTGACCACTAAGTTTGGATTATTTTTCAAAAACATTTTTGTTTTATTGTATAAATTATGGAAAAAATTAGAGGAATATTTTGAAGAATTAATATAATTTGTAATTATGTTAGTAGTTTGTGCAATGATGGAGCTTTTTTTATTTGAATTATTTAAAGGTGAAACTGAATAGTCCACATCAGCTAAAAGACTTTTTATGGAGAAATCTATACCCACCACGGGTTCAATACTGAATTTAGGTCCTAATGCCAAAAATTTGGAAATATCATTAGGAATAACTGTGTTCGAAAGATTTTTTATCCAATTATCTTTAGATTTTAATTTATTTTGTAAGAAAGTATTAGAAAGTGAATTTATTTTATGGATATTTGTATTTTTTGTTTTATGGAAAATTTTATTATATGTTCTCAGTTGAGAACCAGAAAATTCTAAAAAAACAGCTTCATTAGTAAGTGAGATGATATCTCGTTTGAGCAGAGTCAATTGGTTTTCCAATTTTGAAATAAGTTTATGATTAATTGAAATTTCTAAGTTAAGAAGTTTGTGTCCTAACCTGTTACAGAATTTACTGGATTGGTTGCTGAAATTTATATCTTGTCTCAACAGAAGGTCATCTACTTGTATAGTAGCATGTGAAATATGGTTAGGAAGTAATCCTATTGAACGGCATTTAAGAAGGAAGCATCTCCGATTATACTCTTTTGCAAGTTTGATCTTGATTCTGGACCAGTTCTTCATCTTCACCACTGTGGGGACTCCATGTGTAGCTCGAATTTGTTGGAAAAAACCCATACCTAGAGTTTAGTAGAAGGGTAGTCTTTGCTGACTAGTTAGGATACAAAGCAGGAAATTTTTTTTGGGTATAGCAGCAAGCAAAACGTGTACTCTTTTAACACTATATTTCCGATATTTCAACAGTGAATACTGTCATCTTCAGGGAAGCTACAAGTAACAAG